>JAULJL010000023.1:18857325-20097150 GCA_030761205.1 Fremontodendron californicum | reverse complement strand
AATATATACATGCTGCCAACGTTTGAACATTTATATATTTTTTTTTTATATATATTTGTTGTGATCTTATTTGTTATATATATATATATATAATATAAATGTTAGTAATATATAATATATATGTTTATATATATATATATATATATATACATCAAATATATAAATAAAGTTGATCTTGTTATTTTATATAACAGATGGCAGAACGGTCTACTGTAAATGTAAATGCGCCTGTAGCATCGATATCACCACATGTTACACATGGTGAGAGACCTGAGAAGTTCAATGGTTTGGACTTCAAACGATGGCAGCAAAAGATGTTGTTTTATTTGATCACTATGAACCTAGCCTAGTTCTTACGGGAGGAGGCCCCGGTTCCCAAATAGGGAGAGACCGATACTATGGTTGTAGTCTCGGTGGAAGCATGGAAGCATTTTTGTCTTATTATGCAAGAACTATATCCTCAACGGATTGGACAACACGTTAAACAACGTGTATAGCCCAATCAAGACAGCGAGAGAGCTGTGGGAGTCCTTAGAGAGAAAATACAGAATCGAGGATGTCGGCACAAAGAAATTTGTGGTTGGCCGATTTCTAGATTTTAAAATGGTGGACTCCAAAACTGTGATCAATCAAGTCCAAGAATATCAGCTGATCCTCCATGAGATTACTGCCGAAGGAATGATTCTTAGTGAACAATTTGAAACGTCGGCTTTAATGGAGAAACTCCCTCATTCATTGAAGGATTTCAAGTACTATCTAAAGCACAAAAGAAATGAGATGACTCTAAAGGACTTGATCGTTCGATTAAGGATCGAGGAGGATAACCGTGGTTCAGAGGAAAGGGTTAAAGCTCAAACCATGGAAACCAAGACGAATGTTGTTGAACATTCGCACAAGACCAATAAGAGGAAATTTGTTGGTTCTAGTTCTTTCCAAGTTAATAAGGGAACGAATTTCAAGAAGTTCATGGGAACTTGTTTTATATGTAACAAGCCCAGCCATCGAGCAAAAGACTACCTACAGAACAAGAAAAGAGCTCAAGCCAACTTAGTTGATAATAATGAGATTGAGCTCGCTGTTGTAGTGTCACAAGTGAACATGGTAGAAAACCCTAAGACATGGTGGGTTTATACCGATGTCACTTGTCATGTTTGTTCTGATAGAAAGAGTTTCTCCGAGTATAAAGAAACAAATATTTATGAGAAACTCTTCGGTTTACAAGGTACGAGGCCATGAAAAGGTGGTGCTTAAGATGACATATGTTGAAGAACTAACTTTGAACAATATGGTTCATGCTCCTGAAATTCGAAAGAATTTGGTTTTTGGCTCTATGTTGAGCAAGAACGAGTTTAGACTTGTTATTGAGTCGGATAAATGTGCACTCACTAAATGTGGCATGTTTGTGGGTAGAGGATATTTATGTGATGAGCTTTTTAAGCTCAATATTATGGTTGTTATGCCAAATAACAAGAATAATAATTAAATTATTTCTTCTGATTATTTGGTGGTGTCCTCTAAATTATGGTATGGTAGATTAGGTCATGTGTGGGACAAGACCTTGCAGAGAATCAGCAATTTGGATTTGGATTTGCTTTCGCAAATTGTTATCGATAAAAATCACAAATGAGAAATTTGTGTGGAATCCAAATTGGCTAAGACTCATTTCTATTCGGTAGAAAGAAGTAGTAAATCTCTAGATTTAATTCACATTGATATATGTGACTTAAAGTTTGTGCAAACTAGAGGTGGTAAAAAGATACAATTATGTCTATTTGCTAAAAAGCAAAGACGAGGCCTTGGAAGTTTTTTAAACTCTGTAAAAAAATGAGGTCGAAAATCAACTAAGCAAGAAAAGGAGTGATAGGGGTGGTAAATATGATTCAATGTTCTATGAATTGTATTCAAAATATGGAATCAACATTCAAACCACTTCTCCTTATTCACCTCAACAATATGGTTTTTGCGAAACGTAAGAACTGAACGTTGAAAGAAATGATGAATGCTTTGTTGATTAGTTCAGAGTTACCTCAGAACTTGTGGGGGGAAGCTATTTATATTTTAAATAAATATACCCCACAAGAAATAAGACAAGACACCGTATGAATTATGGAAGGGTTAAGGACCATCCTATAAATACACGAAAGTGTAGGGGTGTCTTGCGAATGTATCATTTTTTCCGACTTAAAAGGTCATAATAAGACCTAAAACTATGTTTGGTGCCTCATTCGAAGGGATCATGACCTAGTCATTGAGGGCAAGAGAAGGACATGTGAGAAAATGTCAACTTTATGCAACAAGGATACTCGGGTATGATCTTGTAGTCAATGAGAGTATCGATATAGTATATGGGGAAGAGTGTCATGGTCTGGTATCGGCATGCCTTGGTGCTACCATGACTATCCCGTTGTGGAGTGGATGATGAAACTTTTTCCATGGGATCGGTGATCCCTGATGGTACCAAGAGTAGCATGAACCCTAAAAGCAAACCATTAGGTTGTAAATAAATCTAAAGACATAACGCACTCAGTTATCAAACTAAGTAGATTTACAAGTATTCCTGGAAAGGATACTGGAAGACCATTATTAGGGTACTTAGATATTTAAGATACACCTCAAGTTATGGACTGCACTATACAAGATATCCAGATGCAAAATGGATATTTGATACTAAAGATTTCAAATCCACTAACGGATTTATCTTTATTATTGGAAGAGCTGCAGTGTTTTGGAAATATTCTAAACAAACGTGTTTTGCCAGATTTACCATGGTATCTGAAGTTATAGCTTTAGATAAAGCTGGAGAAGAAGCAGAATGGCTTCAGAATTTTTTAGAAGATATTCCATGTTGGCCGAAACCTGTGCCTGCAATTTGTATACATTGCGATTGCCAATCTGTAATTGGTATGGCGCAAAGTAGTTTGTATAACGGTAAATCTTGACACATTCGTCGAAGACATAATACCGTTAGACAATTGCTCTCAAATGAAATTATCACTATTGATTATGAAAAATCAAAGGATAATGAAGTGCGCTTATGAAATTTTTAACAAGAGAGCAAGTATATCATCAAGAGGAATAGGTCTTAAGCCTATAAATTAAAGTTACATAGTGGAAATCCAACCTAGCTGACTGGAGATCCCAAGATCTAGGTTCAAAAAGGACAACTAAATTATGTTAACTGAGTGTGAGCACTAAAAGAGTTAAACACTCTTATCCATTTCTATGATGATTTAGTGCTGCCTGCAAAGGAGTTAGGATAAGCTATGCTTTTAATGATTCTTATAGCTTGATAAAATCAAGTAGGGTATTACAGGATACTCTTAATGAGCAATCACCTATTATGAGTAAGAAACATGGCCATTTCTATGAGAATTAATCAGGCTAAGTTCTCTAGATTACTCATAAGATACTAGGCAATGTTCGGGGCCAAAATGGACACAACCGTGAGAACCAAAGATGTTCGAAGAGGTCTTGTGTGATTTCTATTGTCTTGGTTTACACGAAAGGCTGAATAGTTCAAGACATCATGTTCACTAGTTAGCCGAGTAAATCCGATAGTTGTCACCATGGAAGATCCAAAGCCACAAGCTATCTATCTTGATGCAATAACTCTTCAAGGTTAAACTCTCTCATATTTCGAGTCAGTTTGTCATTTTAATCAGACAATTTTCATTCATGTGGCGGATTGTTGGATATCAATAAATTATTTGGTGTATAAATATGAAATACATATACTAATACGTAAATTATCGTAAGTAGATACACTGTGCATAATTTATGTACACAATTGATATCATGTTTGAATGAGAAATTAATCTCTAAGTACCCACTTGAAGAGGAAGAAAGTTGGTTGATGTTAGTGATTGGTGTGGAATCCCACATAGGATGAACAAAGGCTTAAGCTTGTGGTATTTATAAGCCTTGTTTCCATGAGGGGTTGGGTCCCAAGGGGCACCCAAGTTTTATGGTGGGTGAGGACCTACACAACTTGGGCTGGACCATAGCGCGCATACCGCCGCCAAGCCGGGTTGGGTTTGGGTCAGTAATTAATTTTTTACTATCCAAACGAACCGGCACAACCCATCCTAGATGACTGTTTGGTCCAACCGAACCAATGTTGCCAACCAAGGGACTGTCTGATTGAGACATGTCTGTTCGAACCAAACCAAACCGTTTGGTTCTTTTCCTAAAGACATAACTTTTATCCATACAATTTTTTCCAACAGTTGTGTCTTGTTCGAACAGGTTTCTTGTTTTCTATAAAAATATGAGCAGTGCCTGTCTTTTTGATGTACAAAAAATTAGTCTTAATTTTCACTATACTGCTCTTGTTTTTTCTTGTGTCTTCTGTGAGAGAGACCGACATTTTTCTGGTTCGCCGTGTTGCTAAGAGTGTTCTCTCGATTGCAACGTAATCAAGAGGCCTGGGAGACGAATTGCAACATACTGTTAGCACCTGAGAGACAGGTAATAATCGTCTTAAGGTCAGAGGTCCAACTTTGACTCTATTACCCTTTCCTATATTCGGATTAACTTGTAAGTGTCTTTATATTCGGTTCAATATATCTATTCGTATATTTATATTCTGTTTATAAATAGTATATAGCATATATTATGCTACATCTTAAATATGGCAAGGACCATGATGAAGTCAAAAATTAAACATGGCCAAGAAATTTTGGGCTGAAGCTGTTGCATGTGCAATGTATCTCTCAATCCGCAGTCCAACCAAAAGCTTGAAGAACGTAACTCCCAAGAAGCGTTGAGTGGATGGAAACCAAGTGTCATACACTTGAGAGTTTCTGGATAGATTGATTATTTTTATGTTCCTAAGCAAGAAAAATCCAAACTTGATGATCGAAATGAGAAGCTTGTTCTCATTGGCTATGATGAGAATTCAAAGGATACAAGTTGTTAAATCCGAGCACTAGAAGAGTCGTGGAGTTTGATGAGAATGCATCATAGAATTGGATTTCTAAAGAGGAAAGATCCTATGATTTCCTTCCATACTTTGAAGAGGAAGAAGTGACCATCCAAGAAATTCAAGAGGAAGCTACTCCACTAGCCTCACCACTTTTCATCTTCACTGAGGTCATCTTGGAGAGAAAAATTCCCAAAATATCAACGTCTTAATGATATTTAGAATGAAACACAAAGATTAGAAGATACAGATTTATTTTGTTTATTTGTTGATGTTGAACTTTTGAATTTTGAAGAAGCTAGGAAAGAGGAAAAATGTATTCAAGCCATGCACGAAGATATTCGAGCTATTGAGAAGAATGATACTTAGAGTTGGTATCTCTTCAAAGTGACCATCATACTATTGGAGTAAAATGGGTGTACAAGGCCAAGAAAAATTCCAAAGGAGAAGTGACGAGGTGCAAAGCAAGGGTCATTGCTAAATGATAATAGTAAAAACAAGGCATTGATTATGAGGAGATGTTTGCTCCAGTTACTTGCTTTGAAATAATTTGGTTGCTAATTTCTCTTGTTGTCTTAATTCTGAAATGCGGTCGTTATGCAACGTAACGAAAATTGAGACTTTCATATCGTATTTTACCTATTATGTAATGTCCGCAACACTATAAAATTCATTGAAACACCACCAAATTCACGTCCGCGACAACCGCGATGCATTACGTAAAGTCCGCGACAAAATCCGTGACATGAATTATAACTATATGCTGCCCAAAATCATTGCAAGATCTAGCAATTTGATGTTAAGTCAGACCAAGCTTTAGCAAAAGACCTTATGTTTCATGATCAAAGCAAGTGTATTATCAAAAAGGAAGTTGAGTTGGAATATGTGAAGTCCATGGATCACGTTGTCGATATTTTTATGAAGCTCTTCAAGTATGATAGTTTTCAAAGACTAAGGTTCATGCTTGAAGTTTGAACAGATTCAAGTTTAAGGGGAGTGGTAGAAATTAAACTTGAATTTACTTTATATATTCATGTATTTAGTTATCCATGAATCTAGCTATACATTAATCTACTTTGCCATGAATATAGTTAATGCTAGATGAATGTATCTAGTTGAATGTAGCTAGTTACAAGTGTCATTTGTGTTTAATCTTTTACAATATAGATATATCAATTGACTAGTATAAAAACTTACGTAATTCAACAAATTAAAATCAAGTCAATAGAAATTATGTTCTATACATTATAAGTGACTTCCTCTTCTCTTTTCTTTTTGTGTGACTTCCTCTTCTTTTTTCTTTTTGTGTGAGTGCCCACGACTTCCAACGGACCTCCCAGTCCCAAGTTGCCAAAGTAATATAGACCGCCCGCGTCACCGCCGGAGGAAGAAGCCATTTTCTCTCCACTAAGCTGGCTAATACTTTTATTGTTTGTGTTGGTGCAAGGATTGTTAGACTGCATCCGCTATGAGGTATTGTCCATTTTGGAGGTCTAAAGACCATTTTCACGGTTTGTCC
This sequence comes from Fremontodendron californicum, assembly GCA_030761205.1. Lineage (NCBI taxonomy): Eukaryota > Viridiplantae > Streptophyta > Magnoliopsida > Malvales > Malvaceae > Fremontodendron > Fremontodendron californicum. The sequence continues at coordinate 20,090,710 of JAULJL010000023.1, read as the reverse complement.
ATAGTCCAATCTTAGGCTAATCGTTGTGGGATCGTTTTCCCCCTCAACACTAGCCCCCTAGTTAAGGGTATGGACTGTTTTTGTTGAGTACTGGTACGGATCTAGAACGGATTCCCACAGATGAGGCCATTGTTGATGTAAGGATTGCTGGACTGGTCCGTTATGAGGTAAGGATTGCTGGACTGGTCCGTTATGAGGTATTGTCCGCTTTGGAGGTCTAAAGACCATTCTCACAGTTTTGTCTTTTGAGAAAAGGCACTTCATAGGGACAAGGTGGTTCTTACTTTATAAAGCCACAGTCCAATCATTGGCTAGTCGATGTAGGAATTCGTTTTTCCCCTCAACAGCTTGAAGGACTCTCACACTGATTATAACCACTTGATTCCCTTCTTCTCGCCCCGCTCCTTTTCCTCCGTTTCACCACCAGCACCCTTAACTCCTAAGCTGCACTTGCACCTGCACCACCCTTCTTACCATCTTCTTCTAGTACAGCAAACTTCCTCAGCAGTTCCTCAGATGATTTTTTAGCCACATGTTGAACTTGAACACTACTAGGATTAGCAATTTAGCATTAGCAGCAACTTCCATTGTTAACAAAGGGAGAGATTTGTAGCTTGCGACGTTATATTTATATTTTATTGTAAAATATAAATTAATTAAATACTTTTTTCATTACAATCATTTGTAATATGACATAATATTATATAAACTTTTGATACTAGCTAGATATCAAATTCCTAGTGGTTAAAAGTATTTTAAGTCGGTACACTCTAATTTTCATAACCTTAATTAGTTTCAGTGTTCACTAGAGTTTTAACAATGAATTTTTTGTAGAGGCAATATTTGAAAAAGAGTAAAATAAAAGTTATAAATCATCAAAATTTAAGGTGAACCTGCGATTTTTTTCACTCTTTTCATTTAGTGATGTTAGTTTCAGTAGTTTCACTACGTCAAAATTAGTCTTAGACAGCATTTTTGTTATAGCATTTCTCAAATGTTGTTAAAAATAGTAAAGGCAACACTTTGACAGCATTTTGCATATTGCTGTTATATATTATAATGGCCAATAATTACAGCAATTTTAAAATTTTAGAAGCATTTGACATGTGCTGTTATATATATTATCATATAAAAATAATTTTGGTAGCACTTATAATTGCTATCATTGAGATCTTTTGCAGTAATTGAAAAATGAATGCAAAAGTTCTTGAAAAGTTGTTATAAAATAGAAATAGCAGCATTTTGATAAATGTTATTATAAATATGTAAGAATGCTATTAAAGACATAAGGCTGCGGCCATATATACAGCACATAAAAAAAATGATGTCTTACCTTACAGCAGTAGTTTTTTAGTTTTCACAACACTTCAAAATGCTGTTATATGTCAAATTTGGCGTAGTGTTTTCATATGAGGGTCTTGGAGGAGTTTACGGTATAGAGCAAAAAGATAAAGAAATACCCAGAGAAGGGCATGGAGAGTAGACCTGTTCAAGGGACTGGCTACCCGGTCAAGCTCGAAAGGATGTTCGATAATTGAGAGGGTTTGGACAAAAATATTAGTCTCGAAAAATGAGTTTAGAAAAAAAAATGAGGCATGTTTAAACGAACCGAGCCTTGGCTTCAATATTCAAGGCCCAAGCTCGGGCCTGATTTCTATTATATAATATATATTATTTTTATATTTTTAATTTATATCATATAAAGAATAAATATATAATATTATAGTATAGTATAAACATTAAAAAAATATGTTAAGTTATGAATGTTTTAAAATATAATTAAATAAAAATTAAAAAATATTTTAATTTTTTTAAAAAAAAATAATATGGACGGGTATAGACGAGCTTGGGCTACCCATTTACAAATATGGGTAGGCCTGGACAAAATTTGAGATTTATATTTTGGGCAAGATCGGACTTGAGTAAGTATATATAGTGTTGATATCATACTGAAGCCCAACCCGAATCTAACCCGATCCGACCCGATCCATGAACACCTTTAATGGAGAGTTTAGCTGCAATCTAGAATAATATATCCATTTCTCCAAGTAATTATTATATAAAAAAGTACAATGTTATAGATACACATTTGTTGCACATAATAATTTTCATACATTTTACTTGGCCCTTAAGTTTTAATTTCTTTCAATTTAGTCTTTATATCTTTTATATTGACATATTCTTTACACAAATTTAGCTTTGATAAAAAAAAGTCTAGATAATATAAGCAACAATTAAAACAACAATTAAGAACATAAAATTAAATTATAAATTAAAATTAATGAAAATATAATCTATAAAATATATTAAATAATATTAATCAACTTATATTATACAGAAAAGTAGAGTACTTATAATACAAGGAGACGATTACACATTGGAAGCACACACTAAATTGAAAATAAAAACTCACACTAAAAATAAAAGCACACATTTTTTTTAATAGATTTTTGACACATTGGAATTAAACTAAGCACGCTCACACTTAATATACAAACACTCAAATATTATATAAGGATTTTGAAGGCAAAAAAGGAAAGTGAAAACTTTTTGAGAGTAAACTAAAAGCTTAGAATGTTGCAGGCTATCTGAAGTATGTTTTCAATTCTGCCTTTGATGAAGAAATGGGGCCTCTTTATATAGAGTATAAGGGAGGCTTAATTCTGTAGGTGGATTCCTTTTTTATAAGAGTTTTGTGGTTGGATTCCTTTCTGATAAGATTTCTTGATTTGTTTTCTGCATTATTGGGTTTTTGGTAATCCAATATGTCTTGCATTATTGTTCTAGTTTTTTGTAGTATTCGTGGATTCTTTTGTTGACACTTTTTTAGTGGCTTTAGCACTAACTAAAGTTACTTCGACATAGTGTCTTTTTTAGAAAAAGGAGTGGTGCTTAAAAGATGGAGTATTCCACCAAAAATTCATATCTTCCCATTGGTTATCCAAGTGGTCCTACTGTAGCGTTTGATGAGCTGGTAGATGCTTTTCCATTAACTTTGAATGCAATAATTTCTTTTAGCTGATTCTAGTAGTCTTCTTCTCATTTATGATTGTGGCATATTTAATGTGCATAGATCGGAGAGATAAAGTTGTTGTAAAACTTCATCTACATAATTCTTTTTTTCTTGTGGCTTTAGCTGGGTAAATCTTGATAAATTGGGGCTAATTTTATCAATCCAAAAGAATAGTCGGTCATATCAAACTTATCCCACCATTTTATTGAGATTATCCTTTGTAGCCATGAATTGGTTTATAAATTTTCAAGTTGAGAAACATTATATTCTCGATGGAGTATCCAAGAGAATTGATAATGACCTATATTTTTTTTTTGAAAAGCGTTCGAATTTATTATAAGACTTAAAGATAAGAAACAGACCATGACAGACCTTCAAGGTCATAAAAAACAATTGCCCACCAGCAAAACTTTTTGCAAAATGTAAACCTTGCAGGTATCATCTCATCTTAATCCCAAAACTCACCTAACCCGAAACTGGACAAAGACCACACAAGACTCATTCATGCATACATACTAAAAAGATTATAGGACCTACCAACTCCCATTTTTGCAAGCCTATCTGCTTGGTCATTTGCTTCCCTTGGAACGAACATAATATCCCAGTTTCGTGCTTCCACTTTTAAGCCTTCGATTGCACTTAGGTAAGTCCTTAGAATCCATGGAGCTGTCAAAGGTTCTTTGATCCAACTAATCACGTTTTTGCTATCACTCTCGATAACGAGGTTGTGAGACGACTTCTATTTAGAAGCAGCAAAAATTTTAAAAGCTTCATTGACAGCTAGTAGTTTAGCAACATTAGATTCATTATTGCCTATGGATTTTGAACAACAATAAGACCATACCTTTATCATCCCTCAGCATTCCACCAATACCCGTAGGCCCCGGTCTCCCACATGTAGACCCATCAACATTAAATTTGAGGTACCCAACTTGAGGCAGCACCCAGTGCACTTCTCCTCTGTTTTGCTTTTGACCAAGAGTAGGACCAAAGGAACAAGGGGAGTTAAAAATATTCTGTACAGAAGCCTTTACCTTTGGCCATTTGGCTTTAAACCAAAAAGTCATCCTTAATTTGATAGAATCTCTCAGTTGACAAGAATCAAAGATTTTGCCGTTGAAAACCATATCGTTTCGATGTAGCCATATAGACCATGTGATAGCAAAGAAAGCCATCTTCCATATTATGTTGCACATTCTGTCTGGGAGAGTTTGTTGCCACGCCAAAAAGAAAGACAGAAGGTTTTTTGGTGTAGTCCATTGGATACCCCATATAAAGCAACAATGATTCCAAATCTTCCACGATTCTTCATAATGGAAGAAAAAATGCTTCACCGATACTGTCTCTTTACTACAAAAATGACACATAGTGGAATCCCAATTGATAAGTCCTCTTTTAGCAATGTTTTCTTTGGTAGCAATTTTCCTTCTTAGAAGTTGCCATACGAAGATCTCCACTTTTGGTGAAGCTAAGCCTACCTATATCTGCTTTCAATATTCATATTTTGAAGATGAAATTCTTAGAGCAGAAACACAAAATGATTTAGAAGAGTATCTCCCACTAGTAGTACCTCTCCAATAGACACTGTCCTTTATGTTGTTACTGATAATCTGCTCCTCCAAATTTTGTATGAACTCTAGCCATTGTTTTCTTTCCCAATTAAAGGGATTTCTTCTTAGATCTACTACCCAAGTCCACTGCTTGTCTGACCACCTCCCAAAATCAGATATCTTCCCCTCATTTTTAACAGCTAAAGGAAAATTCGAGGGAAACGAGACTGCAGGGGATATTCACCAGCCCATACATCAGTCCAAAAATTTATTGACCTCCCGTCTCCCAGACATATTCCAAGACCTGTATTAATAGCATTGCAAATATTATCATACGAAGATAGTGGTTTAATAATATTCCTCCAAATATGAGACATTCTTTTTATGATATTGCTCGAGGGCATAAGATTCCTTGACTCAGGATCATACTTGGTTGCTACAATCCATCTCCATAGGCTCTCCTGTTCATTCCCATACCTCCAGATCCATTTATTCAACAATGCTCTGTTTTGTTGCTTTAAATTCACCAAACCTAGTCCACCAAATTCCTTGAGGTTACAGACCGAAGACCAATCCACCATATGCAGTTTCTTCTTATTCATAGATCCACTCCATAAGAAATTACGTTGAATCCTATCAATAGAATTTTTTACCGAAACCGGCATATGAAAAATTGACATAAAGTTGATGGGTAGACTTGCTAGTACTGACTTAATCAAAGTGACTCTTCCTCCAATAGATAGTAACATATTTTTGTTGAGGATTATTCTAAGTTCTTGAAGTATATCTATAAGGAAAACATCTTTAGCTCTTTGACAACCTGCTCTAATAAAAAAGCTTTAGTTCAATAGATCTTCTTCAAATTTGTGATACATATTAGTATATCTAAAACTTCTTTTTTTAATAGTAACATATTTTTGTTGAGGATTATTCTAAGTTCTTGAAGTATATCTAACTAATTGTTCTTTAGATTTTCTTAGCTTTCTTTTAAAATTCCTCCATATCCTAGATCACTAGCATCTGTTTCAACAATTTTAAAAGCTTCTGGTTCAGGGATATGTATGCAAGGAATTTCTTTAACTTTTCTTTTTATTTTCCTGAATGCTTTTGTATGTTTTTTTGCCCTTAACCTTTTAAATAGAGGTTTTGCATCTTTTGCTATATTCTTATAAAAAATTTGCAGCATAATTTAGACTTTCTAAAAATTGTTGTAATTGTTTTTGTCTTTTATTTCATCTGAAAATTTATCTGCAAAACTTATGAACCTGTCTATAGGTTTAATCATTCCTTTATGTATCATATTTCCTAAAAATATTATTTTTGTTTTACATAATTTCATCTTCATTGCTGATACTACTAATCCTGCACTTTTAACAATTTTAAAGAAAGTGTATAAATGTTTCCAATGTTATTGTGAGAATATAAGATTATCATGTATATATACTATTGCAAAACTACTATATGGATTAAATATTTCATTCATATTTTTTTGAAATTTTAATAGAGCATTTTTTAATTCAAATTGCATAACATTTCACTCTTAATGTCCAAAATGAACATTAAAACCAGTTTTATATCTATCTTTTCTGGTATTTGTATTTTCCAATATCATGACTTCATATCAAATTTAGAAAATATCACTGCACCATTAGTCTTCCTAACAATTCTTTTTTTATTTGATATTGAATATCTAATCCATCTTAATACTTTATTTAATGATTTATAATTTAAAACCAATCTAGGAAATTCTCTTTTTATTTCTGAATTTTTATTTACATAAAAGACTGAACAACTCCAAGAAGAGAAACTTGGTCTAATTAACATCTTATCTAGTAAATCTTGTATTTCCTTTTTACAATGTTCTTTTAGTTCTTCATTCATTTGAATTGCTTTATATCTAGTAGGTATATTCTTTTCATCAAATCTTGTTTCATATGGTAAATTTACTATGTGCTATATTCTATCCCAAAAAGCATTTGGAATTTCTGCACAAACTTCTTTACTTAGGTTTTTTTTTTTAATTCTTTAAATTTTTTTAGTAATTATTCTTCTACTTTCTTATATTTTACTTCTTCTGTTAAAGTCATCAAATACTTTTTACAACATAATTTTCTTTGAAGGAAATTTAATAAGGTTGTTCTAGGACTTTCTATAAATTCAAATTTGAATTTAGATCCAAATTTAGAAGACTAATTCTTGTCTTATCTACCTGAAAAGGATATAAAGATAGTATGAAATGATTTTCTAAAATGACTTCTTGATTTGAATTCTTAATTATTACAAAATTTTGCATAATTCAAATATCTTGATTACATACTTCATCATCAGTTAATTTGGATCTTACTGTCATTTTATCTTGGTTTGCTGTTGTTAAATAATCATTTATTTTTTAAAAATATTTTAAGAGTATTACTCATTCTCTTACATAATTCATATCAGCTTCTGTGTCAATTAAAATTACAGTTGTTAATTTGAACTCTTTCCTAGCCAATATAGTTACTATACTATACCTTTTATGGTGTGTTACATAATGTATCTCATTTATAAATAACATTTTTTTTTTGGTAATATATTTACATATTGTGTTGATGGTTTTATTCTTTCTTGTTCTCCTGCCATTTTTGTAGCATCTTCTATTCCTTTATCAGTTATAATTATTTTCCCTTTTTTTCTTTGAGATTTCAATAATTTCTTCCAAACTTTTATCCCAATTTTTTTAACTTTAATACTTCACTATCCTCTCTCCCCCTTGAAAAAGAGCTGTAAGCTCTAAAATTTCTATCTTATGTTTGAGACTTTTGACCTCATCTTTAATAATTTTTAATTCAGTTTTTAAATTTGCTATTGTTTCTTGTTTTGTAGTAGGCTCAATCATTTTTCTTGATATTTTCTTTTTGTTATTTATTTTATCTATAATCCAAGAATAATTTTCTTTTTTTATATTTTTGTCTTCTATTTTATCTATTATTTCTAACATTGTATTTTCTTCTTTAGTTAAAACATTAATTCCTAATCCACATGCTTCACATTCACATTCTGAATCACATTCTTACGATGAACTACTTTCTCTTACTTCAGTTAATTCTAAATCTTCTTCACTACTTGTATCATTATCTATTTCATTGTCACTATCTATTATTATTCTAAGTAGTTGTCCTCTTGATCTTTCATCAATATCTAATTCATTTATTTTCTTTTTGTAGTACATTTATTTTTGTAGTGTCCTACCTTCCCACATTTATAACAAACTGATGTTTATTTTGAATCCTTTATTGATTTCTTATGTCTTTTTGTTTGAAGTATTAAACTGATCTTTTTATTTGTTACAAATTTTTATTTTACAGGCTATGTTTTCTTTAAATTTCCTTTTAGGTTTCATTGTTTGTCCCACATAAGGAGTGAGATCAATTTGTTAACAGAATTATCCTAATTCTTTTTTATTATTTAATCTTTCTTTTTTTAATTGTCTTTTAAGTTTTAAATCAGGCTTTTTTATTACAATATAGCCAAAAAAAAAAATTTACCAAATTACCGTTGCTTTTTGATTATTTCCCAAAATACGGATCTTTTTTTTTCTAGCTGGGGAATCGCCATCCCCCATGGCGATTTCCCAGCGTGTTTTTTTGCAAATTTGTAAAAAACACCAAGGGAAATCGCCATGGGGGATGGCGATTTTCCTTGGTGTTTTTTGCAAATTTGCAAAAAAATACCAAGGGAAATCGCCACCCCCATGGCGATTTCCCTTGGTAATTTTAGCAAAATTTGCTAAAACCATGAAGGGAAATCGCCATGGGGGGTGGCGATTTCCCTTCATGTATATATATATATTTTTTAATTAATAAACAAAAGTTTTATTAAAACAAAATTTTATTTTAATTTGATAAATTTATTTTTAAAAATTATAAATTAAATTAAAATATTTTTTTTATAGGTTTGGTTATTTATTTTTTTTAAAATATATATTAAAAATGTAATTTAATTTATTATTACCATTTTATAAAAAATAAAAATATATTTCTTATTAAAATTTAAAAAGAAGATTATATTTTTTATTAAATTTTTATATCAAAAATTTTATTTTTTATAATTTTGTAATATTATAAAAAAGAAAATTTAATTTATATCAAAAATAATTTAATGATGTAAAATGTAAATAAAATTTTTTTAAAGAAATTTATCGAGTCACTTTTTTAAATAAAGAAATTATTTTTAAGTTGGTATCGTAAAATAATTTTTTTAATTTGATTAGTTTTTTTGAGTTGGTATTCGATTAACTCGTGACATCAATTTAATCATTGTTTTTAATAATAATATAGATTGTTACAGTTTAAAACTGGATATTTGATAAAAAAAATTTTAATTTAATTTCTGATTAAATTTTTTTTTCTTATTAAAATTTAAAAAGAAAATTAAATTAAAATGAAAAAAAGAAAAGCAACTTATCATGTAATTTGGATTATTATATTAAAATTAAATAACAACATTAAGATATAAATTAAAATAAAATATAACAATTAATTTCCGAAGAAATTACATGAAATGCAAAACATATAAATTTATATTAGAAATTTAAAACACATTACAATTATTCTAATTATTGCGTGGTGTAGAGCAACAGTGTCGAGTTCTTCTAGTGCGTGGTGGTTGCACCCGTCGTTCAACCTCGTCAGTGGCACGTATTCGCGGTCCACCACGACCTCTTGCTATAACCGCCACTGGTTCCGGTTGTATGTCAGCAGTCGTTTCATCCGTATCAAAAATTTGAAACCCACTGCTGGATGAGCCAACACCTAGTTCACCCATAACGGGAACCTGACTACTAGATGCACCCATAAATGATGTAGCATCAAATGCTGACGAAGGGGTTCCAAACTGATACATGGATGTTAAATATGCTGAACTTGGACTTAGGACGGGGAGCTGGTCATCTAACCTCGTTCTTGGCGGTGATGGTCGGTAACACTCATCAACGTCATATCCGGGGTGACTTACGGAATAACGATGGCTGGATGGTACTCCATGATCCCGTTCAGGTTCAGGATGATCAAATGACATCCTCGGTGCTGTGAACTCCGATGAGGTCGGTTGACGCCTTCGCCCACGTTGTCGGCGAGGTCTAGGAGCATCCATATCCTGTGTAGGAGGGACTGGAGCTGAAGTTTGTCCGGTAAATGGCATACTCCTAACATCCTCGTGCATCGACGGTGGACAAACGAAAGGCCGACCTTCATTTCTATACCATCTTATGTAATCAGCAGATGGGTTGAAATTATTACCAACAATCGGGTAACCTGTCGGAATTCGTTGAAAACGTATGTTCCACCATTGGATCCAATGTTCATGCTTCGCAGGCCAGAATTCATCATTACGACCACGCATGTCGACCTTGTGAAGCTTATCAAGGTTCATCGGGGCTGCAGGAATTGGTTGTTGCATCCCAAATTGTCGCAACACCCGGTCAGTTTGGTGCCACTCTACATATGAAAAGCATATCAATGCTGTGTTTGCTTTCCATATATTGAAATTATTGTAGGCATCCGATGGGAGGCATGCCATAATTTCACTCGAGGAATATGGCATCCACAGAAACTGCGAATAATTATTACAAATTATTAGTTTCATATGGATTAAATAAAAAAAAAACTTCAATGTAACAATCGAAATATTTACCTTATCATATCCTAGTCGATCTAGTCGTAGTCTTATACTTGCAAGATCGCTCGGAGTCTCTGTAAAATCTCTACCCGTACTCCTACTCCACCTATTAAAATGCATATAATATCTTAATGACCTATAAAAATACAATTTCGTACAAAATTAATAAAATAGTAAAGATTATTACCTGCTTGCAAGGGGGTATACAGCCGAAATATCCACGCGCGGAGCAAGAAATGGTAGCCGATACCAAGCCCATGATTGTAGAAGCACTAGACATCCACCTATGTCATGGTTTTTTGGAACTGTAGCTCGGCAAAGTTCTCTATACAAAACTGCCAAACACGCAGAACCCCAACTATAATTTGCTGCTTCCTCTAAATCACGTAGCAATGGAAGATACATTAAATGTACCCGACTGCTCGATTTGTCAGGCATCAGTAATCCTCCAATCAAACGTAAAATATATGCTCTAGCAGCATATTGTATTTGTTGTTCGGTTGCATGTAATGGCAGATTTTGAAACGTTTTCAACCAAGTCAGTCTCACCGTTGAGCCAGATACGACGTCTTCTGGAGGTACCTCACCCAATAGATCTTGACACAGTTCATTCCAATCTAGCAGGCTTCCGCCTGTAACTGCATCGCCATGGATCGGAAGTCCAAGTTGCAGCGCAACATCTTCGAGACTGACCGTGCATTCACCACATGGAAAATGAAAAGTGTGCGTCTCGGGTCTCCATCGTTCGACCAACGCAGAGATTAAATCGGGTTGTATCACAAGTCGTCGAATTTGACTTGCGTGATAAAATCCGGCTCTTCTTAAGTGGTCGATAATATAAGGATGCGGGTCCTCCAATGTAAATTTCCTCGAACGTAATACGCGACGAGTTTCCTGTTATAATAATAATAATTAATATATTATAAAACTATAACAATTAAAAAGTAATAAATAAAACTATAAAATAACAAAATAATAATATAATATAATATAATATAAACAATAATAATATAATATAATATAATATAATATAAACAATAATAATATAATATAATATAAAACAATAATAATATAATATAATATAAACAATAATAATATAATATAAAACAATAATTTCGTATAAAAAAACAATAATAATATAATATAAAAAAACAATAATAATATAATATAATATAATATAATATAAAGAATAATAATATAATATAATATAAAACTATAATAATATAAAAAACTATAATAATATAATATAAAACAATAATAATATAAAAAACAATAATAATATAATATAATATAAAACAATAATAATATAAAAAACAATAATAATATAATATAATATAAAACAATAATAATATAAAAAACAATAATAATATAATATAAAACAATAATAATATAATATAATATAAAACAATAATAATATAATATAATATAAAACAATAATAATATAATATAATATAAAACAATAATAATATAAAAAACAATAATAATATAATATAATATAACACAATAATAATATACAAAATAATAATAATATAAAAAACAATAATAATATAATAATATAAAAAACAATAATAATATACAAAACAATAATAATATAAAAAACAATAATAATATAAAAAATAATTATATTATTTAAAAACAATAATAATATAACAATTTACTTACCTCGTTAAATATAAACTCCGAGATGTGATTTTCTTGTAACCTCAATAGTGAAGCCATTTCAAAATATTGTTGCAGAAAAAAAAAATTTGTAGAAAGAAATTTTTTTTGGTAGAAAAATGAAAAAATTTTGAAAGAAAATGAAAATTTGAATGAGAGGAATGAAAATTTGAAGGATAGGAGGGGGTATTTATAGATAAAATGAGTGGGGTGGGGGGTGTGGGGGGGAGGGGGGAGGGGGGGAGGGGGGATTTGGGGGATGGGGGCAACGGTCATATAACGGTCATATGACCGTTGCCCCCTTTCAAATTTTTTTTTTTTTTCTAATTTGTTTTTTTTCATTTCAAATTTAAAATTTAAAAAAAAATCAAAATATTAAATTATAAAAAAACCTAAAATATATTTTACGAATTTTTAAATTTTTTTAAATTATAAAAAAAATATTTTAATTTAATTTATAATTTTTAAAAATAAATTTATCAAATTAAAATAAAATTTTGTTTTAATATAATTTTTGTTTATTAATTAAAAATATATATATATATACATGAAGGGAAATCGCCACCCCCCATGGCGATTTCCCTTCATGGTTTTAGCAAATTTTGCTAAAATTACCAAGGGAAATCGCCATGGGGGGTGGCGATTTCCCTTGGTATTTTTTTTGCAAATTTGCAAAAAACACCAAGGGAAATCGCCATCCCCCATGGCGATTTCCCTTGGTGTTTTTTACAAATTTGCAAAAAAACACGCTGGGAAATCGCCATGGGGGATGGTGATTTCCCAGCTGTAAAAAAAAGATCCGTATTTTGGGAAATAATCAAAAAGCAACGGTAATTTGATATTTTTTTTTGTGCTATATTATAATAAAAAACCCTTTAAATCATTACATAGTTCAATTCTCATCAGGTTTATAAAGATTTTATATTATCATAAATCATATTATCATATGAGATTATTCTAGTATCTTTAAATGTTTCTTTTAATTTATTTCTAACATTTTCTCCAAATAAATGAGGTAATCCAGCAATAACTTTTTCTTTCCAAAATGAATTACTACAATCATCTCTTTGCAATACTCGAGTTAAAAACATATCTTTATACCATTGAAAATCTGTCATTGTTTTAAATTTAAGATTTAATAAAAAATTATATCATTGAAAATCTGTCATAGTTTTACATTTAAAATTTAATAAAAAAATAATTATTTATTTCATTCATTTGACTTTCATTTCCTACAAAATGCCTATATATTATTAATATTAATGTGTTAGTTGCATCTTTCATATATGTAATTATAGGTTATACATTTAATATTGTTTGTATTTTTTTCTTGCATTTTTTACTTCTTCTCTTCTTGCATAAGATAAATAATGTTCACACCAACCTTTTAATTGTTCCGTAAATCCTGTTATTATTACCTCACATTTTTTTTATTTGTATTTCTTGCTTGTTTTTTCAATGCACATGCATACATAGTCATATGACTTAACAAAGTGTGTATTTGATAATCAGATAATCCATCTATATTCCATTCTCTTATTTTTATGTCCATCATATTCTACATAAACTTTTTGGGGATTATATTCAAATCTAAGATCTATTGGTGATGGTTTGTGATAGTAATGAAGTATATTATGTAAAAGTGTTGGTTTTGTTATTTTATCTACTTCTAGGTTATCCTCTAAAAATATTTTTCTTAATTTTTTTATTTCATCACTTTCTTTTTCTATATTAGTAATAGTATTTACTTGTTTTGATTTTCCTTTTCCTAATACATCCAAGAATGCTAATCTTGATACTAATTTATCTACCATACTAGGTTTTTCTAGTTTAAAATCTAGTTCTTTTATTGGTAAAGAAACCATAGGTCTATCTTTATTTTCTTTTAGTTTAATTCTTTCTAATATTTCTTCTATTCTATTTAATTGGTTACTATTGTCTGAAGATGTAAATTTGTACAATTATTTTGTTTTACTATAGCATTTATAGTTTCTATTGTTATTGGAGATTCTTGTCCTTCTGTATCAGTCTTTTAAAAGGTAAAGCTTTTACTTCTATTCCTATATTAGTTTTTGTTGATGGTGGATGTATTTATTTTATCTTTTTTCCTTCAGCAAACTCATAAATTTGATTTCCTATTTTTGATTCTGAAGATTATCACACTTCTTTTTCTAATACATTTATATTTTCTTGTCTTACTAAGGGATAAACCATTCAAAGAATTTTAAATTGATTTTCTTTTTGTTTATCTCTGAGTATCATTTCTTCTTCATTATTTTCCTTTCTTTTGGAGTATAATTTCTATGAACCATTTTCTTTTTGTTTTATTTCTTTCTAAAGAAAATTCTTCTTTTAGCATTTTATTATCAATTTTAAAAGATATTTGTATAACATTTATATTAAAATCTAAGAAAGTTGGAGAATTTGGTCTTGTTGATTTTTCTTGTTCTTGTATTGGTATTTTTTAGTTTCTATCTCATAACTTGGATGACTAATCAGTACTGTTGATTATCTTACAGTATGACATATTATGTTTGATATATTATCTGGTATGTCAGAGGTTGATACCCTAGATGAAGCTATATAAGATATTCTTGAAGGAGCTCTAATATTACTTTCTAATTTTGAAATACTTAACCTTGTTATTCTATGAAATACTTAACCTTGTTATTATATCTTGACTAAATTTGATTTCTATATCTCCATCTTCATATTCTACAATTCTTTCAATTTCTTGAAATCTAAGTGGTCTAAGTGGAGGTTCTTTATGTAACATCCATTTATCTAGGAGTTTTATCTCAGACCATTTAATTGGTTTAGATACTATTATATTTTATTTTTGTCTATTTATTTATAGTAATATCGTTTCTTCTTTGGTGATTCTAATAATCTAGCATTTTTGGACATATAGTATTCATTATTTTATAATTTACTCTATATACTAATGCTAAATTGTGAGATCTTTCTTTAAATCCTGATATTTTTAAATTAACAGTTAAGGTTTTCATTACATGTTGATATTTTATTTTTTTGCTAAATCAAAGTTTTATTAATCAAGCCAAAAGGCTGGAAAAGAGTGAGACAGATATAAAACAACAAAACACCAGTATACAGAAACATGAAAAACCATCAAAAACACCCTGTAAATGAACTCCTATCCAAATAAAGAGAAATAACCTATGTTGAGAAGCAAAGATTGTGTAGTGGTCTAGTTGACAGCTACAATATTGCTTTCGAGAAAAATATAGAAACCTATTCTTCCGAAGATCATCTCTACCACAAGGAACGCAAGACACTGCAAAAACTGTTATTTTCAAGGGCACATTTTTGTTGGGGGGTTTGAAGAACCGCCTCAGCTTCTAAATTTTCAATTGGCTTTTCCTGTCACAAATAAAACCACTTGTGTTATTAAGAGTTTTTGCGGCACCATACCAATCTTTTCTTCTTCTCTATCCTTTCTCACGTTTATATTGCGATATTCGGATGCTAAGTCTCCTCCAACGGATCTGTGGGTATTAAAAGAAGAAAGACTTTCAGGTACGTGCCCTCTCTTCATTATATTTTTTCTTTAAAATTTGTTCAACTCTCTCTCAAATCAATACAACTCCCTTCCTTTACCCTAATGTTTGAAAATCAAACCCTAAAATTTGAAAATCCAAATCACTCTTTGTCACTCTCACCATCTTCGCCACCATCGTCAGTGTCTCCGTCGCTTCACTTCTCCTTGTTTTCATTTTCTCCGTCGCGGTTTCTCAGCTAGGTAATTATCTAAATCACTTTCTCTCACTTCGAGTTTCGAAAGAAACCTAACTTAGATTTTATTGTTTCTGTCTAATTAACAGATTGGATCAAGTTCTGGCCTAATCCAGGTCTGGTAAGTTTTTTCCTTTTGTTTCTTCTGAACGGTGTGAAAACCGTGAGCTTCTTTCCATGTGAACTTTGAATTGATTTTGCCAAATTTATTTTTTATTTTAATATTTTTCGCTGCCTCCTTGGACTTAAAAGATTTTTTATTTCAACTTGTTTGATGAATTGGTAGAATTGGTTTTGAAAAGATGATTGCGTAACTTTTTGCAAAAGGAAATCTATTACTTGGTTAGATTGAGTGGGGAGAATATTTAATGAAAAATGAAGAAAAGAGGAAAGAAAGAAGATCATTTTGTGTATCTGTTAATTGCAAAATGCAATGGCTTATATGTTATTAGTTGGCTTAGAAGGATGACCTTTGCAAGGAATAGATATTTTAATTGAGGGAGCGCCATGTTCTGCTTGAATTCAAGCACCATCTTCTTCTTAAGATCAATGTTGTTTGCTTCACATTCAGGTCCAAATATTTGCTTTAAGGCAGAAGCTCTCTTTACTTTGAACAATTTAAGTTTTGGAAGACTAGCAGCAACACAAACAGGAAAGTTTTCAGTTTCTTGCACTTCTCGACATGTACTCTGGCCAAGTATGGTTTTATTACTACTATGTGTTCTTGAGTTGGCAATTACAGTTTGGAATCGTTTGTCCCTGTTGAGCACTTATTAATTTAAAGTTTTTCAAGAATGAAAGCTGGAGCTTATTCATGTTAAGCTTGTGAGGGAACTTGAAAAGAATTTCAGTGGCAAGGTGAAGGAGAATGACTAAGCTACTCCATTCTCTTTCAAATTTCTTCCTTCTGTATAATGAAACAATGAGATCAAGACCAGTTTGAATGAAAATTTGAATTAGGTCTTCTAATTTACAATTTATTTAAGTGCATTACCGTTTAGTACAAACATCGTTTATTTCCAGCACAAATATATAAGAAAACTCTTTTCTGTTCATTTGTTCATTTTTGATCGGCAATGCGCAAGGTCAATGAAATTGTATTATCATCATTTTTCTCCCCTTTTAACCTAAATTTAGGGTTTCAAATAGCGGTGGCGTAGCGGTGTTGCGGCCGCTATTTCGCGATAGCGGCACCGCCACCGCTAAAAGGATCGCGGTCGCAAAAAACGGTGTAACGGGAAATAACGGCTGTAACAGTCCGCTATTTACGTTACACCGTTACCCTTTTGAAAAGAAAAAAAATCATGTTCTAAACAGAGAGTAAGTGAGATGAGACAGACAGAGACTAAATAGCACAAACCATAACACAATTCGCAATATGAGACAAATCAAGCAAAAAATTCAAATCTCAAGCAGAAATTTACAAGAATAGTTCACGAATTACCTTTTTTTAATTTTTTATTTCTGGGCTTTGGTTTGTCTGTCAAACTTGAAGGCATAAAGGACTCGGGGTGGAGCAAGAGGGGAGGGGCGGGCTAGAGCAGAGTCAAACTGGACATGAGCAGGAGAAGGTGAAGCTCTAGGCACACAAAGAGAAGAAGAAGAGTGAGTGGTGCTGTGGACTGATGGTGTCATCGTGTGATGGGTTTGTGGCAGGGATGTGGGTATTTCATTTTCATGGGATTTTGGCATTTGGGGGAATTGGGATTGTGAGGAATTGAGAGGGATGGTTATCGGGTAGGTTGTGTGATTATAGATGAGTTATGGGAGTCTGAGAGATGAGTGATGTGTGTGGGTGGGTCCATTTGTGTGACCCAATCCAAGTATTTTTTTTAGAGAAATTTTTAGGAGAATTTATTAGAAGAAATTTTTAGGGAAACTTTCTAGAGAAAAATTTTAGAACTTTTTTTATATATGATTTTATTTGGGAAAAAATTTAAAAATTTTAATAGAAGTGAAATTTGTATAATTTAGATAAAATATTTATATATTAATTTTATTATTTATTAATTTATGATTTTTTTTTTGTATTTGTGTTGTTGTTAATTTTTTTTTTTGTATTAGATTAAATTAATTATTATTATTATTTTTTGTGTAATTAAATAATAATTGATAATGCCATCCATTAAAAGTAATTTAAGATGTAATAAGTTGAAAGTAATTTATGATAAAATATGAAATTAATTACTGTGTCAAAAATGTTAAATCAATTAAAAATTAAAACTTTGAAATTTAAGATAGATTCGATTTTCAATGATGGAATATGTAATATAATTTATATATTTTTAAGTTCTAACTTTAAGTTTATTTTGATTTTATAAAAACAAAAGATCAAACATGCCACCATGTGAAAAGATCCAGATTAAACCTCCATCTCAAATTTATCTTCATCCTTAAATATATTTTTCACCTCAAATGTATCAAGAACAAAGAAAGAATATTGATTTATATGGTTATATTTTTTTTTTTATAACAAAACCATGGGAATAGGCTGAGGATGGTTCTCGAAGCAAAGGTGGAGGATTTGATTCTCCTCATCATTTCATCATGTGATAAAAATTGGAGTATATATCAATATGTGTAATAGATAAAATTTTAAATTATTATTTTTAAATTTATAATATTATTAAATATGAATACTTGACATTTAACATGTTTATATTTTGTTACTTATTAATAGACTTAAAAATTCATAGATAAAAATGAATAATTTTCTAAATATGAATATTTTTATTATAATGACGAAAAAAGATGAATAATTTTTTTCATGTAAATAAAAGATTATAAAAAGTTATAAATTACTTTAAAATCATCAAAAATGAGTTTTTATATCTATATCTATAATTACTATGTTTTACAATAAATTGTGCAAATTTGAAAAAAAAATCACGACCGCGATGACCTCAATGACCGATATAGCATCCGTTACGTCCGCAACCGCAATAAACGTGACCGAAAACGCGATCGCGACCTCAATTTAAATCCCTGCCTAAATTCATTATTCTCACTGAAATACTTAGCTCAAGAGTTGAGAATCGAGGGGTTTCTTTGATGTGTTTTGTAGAAGAACTGACCAGAAGCTTTTTGCAATTAGGATCTATGTCCATCGGATGAACCTTAGACTGGATCAAGTTTCACTTTACTGAAGGTTCCTAATATCAAGCTATTAACTTTATGTTAGGAGGTGTAATCATTTGCATTATTATTTTTTGGCCAAATATTTGCATTAGGTTTACTCTTTGGTATTCATTTAATTCCCTTGTTTTGATAATTTTGGCAAACCGTCATATGATGATTATTCATTCACCATAATTTATATATGATGCATCAAATTCATTAGGATCAATACAAGCAAATAACGAAAGATACAACATCCATTAGAAAGACGAAAGCTTTGTGGATGAAGTTATTGCATTAGATTTGTTTTCTAATGAGTTTCCTAATCGCATTAGTGTGTACTATGTTCTGAATCAGGTATATATGTCAAACATTGTTCCCTTTTTTGTTATTTTTCTTGTTCATTTAATTCCTTTCTCTATTCTAGTTAAGCTATTTTCCCTCTGTTTGCACTTTTTCTTTAAATTTGGAAATGAGAAATCCAGCATATGCTATGCCAGTTTTTCTAGTATGTTTCAATAGTTGCTTGTTTAGGATTATTTTATGAGAAATAATTTTGTCTCCTCAAGTTTGTTATTGATATTACCCAAAAAATAAATTGAAAATCATTTTCTAGAAAGAGATGGAATGTGTACATACCATCTCAATCAGTATTAATGGCTCTAACTGGGAGAGCCAATTAGAATACTTTTAAGTGTAAACTATTTTAATAATCAATATTGGTTGTGGTGGAAGTAGAGGAAGAAACTGAAAATGATATTTTAAAGCATCTGATACTGAAAATGATTTTAAGGGAGTTTCTCAGGGATTGTAGAGATGTTTTGGTCTATAGAGATGTGCAGGGTTTTACTATCTTGCATATAGCCTCTGGGAGAGGGCAGATTGAGGTAAGGAACTAAATCCTTGCCCTCTATTTGTCTTTGTTAAAGTTCAATACCTGAATCATACTTCTCCACTGTTCGTCTTTATAAGCATCTGTATTGTGTCATACACGTATTGTATTCATATTTAAAATTTTGACACATTTAATAATATGTATTGTGTTTATATTTACATGACTGATACGGAAAAAAATACGAGACACAATACACATACACAAATTGTCAAGTCTAATTTGCATCATTTAGACATGATGCTATCCATATGCACTTAATTAGTGTATATGTCAGGGCAAATTGAAGTTTATTTGAATTGCCCAAAACTAGTTTTTATTCAATATATTTCTCAGATAATATTGCCCATCTGAGGCAGTATTATCTTTATTGACTTCTCATACAACTTGAAGTTCATACTGAATTACAGCTTTGTTTTTCTATTGTGCACTATGAAACAGGTGGATTTGTCACATCCTAATGCAGAGCTTAGACTGCTTGAAGTCTTCTATCACAAGATCTACAAGGTAGAAATTGGTTGAAATTTGATTGCTAGTTGCAATTTAAATGGCATATAAATATATTCTAGACAATTGAATTTTAAGTGTTCTATTGGGATGACAGAGTATGCTTTTCTTAGGTGACTCATTGTTATTCCATCTCATTTTTTTTAGATCTTTCCACCCAGTTTGAGTGTGTATGTTTATCTGATGTGACATGAGAATGACAATGGAATGTTTTGAATTTCAAAATGGATGCTTGCCATTGATGAAGAAAAGTGACCTGCATAATGGAACAAGTGCTGGTACTAAAGCTTGGTATATAGATAGGAAGTATGGCATTCTACAAATTTGTATCTTGTCATTATAACTACTTTCCTTTTCTATTTTTTCATTCAGATATATTGTTTTTTTTTTGGGGACTATTTTCATCTAGTTATGGCGCTAAGCCTAATTTCTAGAAGGGAAGGAGAAAACTTTTCTGGTTGGGCATGATTGTCAAAACAAGGTTTAACTATATGAACTGGAATTAATTGCATAATGGATTTGGTTACTTGTACCATAGACGAAATTTTTCTTATGGACTTGGTTACTTTTTTTCTAATAACTTTTAAGAGGTCAAAGCATCAAGTCAGGTTGTCAGTCATGCCATGTATGGAATTCTTTTTTTTGTCTTGGTCTTGGTTCTTATTTGCATTTATGTACATCTTTTAATATGTCAATCTTTGATGCTAAAAGATTAATTCTGCCATGAGGCACAAAGGCATAATCGTGCTACAAATATGGAAGGTGTAGCAGGAAACTCATTCTTACGATACTGAATAATTTCTCTCAATTTTCATTCTTATCAAAAACTGATACTTGGCTGCTATATTCATGAAAGAAATGTACAATATTGGTAATTCAGATGAAGTTTTACAAAGTATATAGTATTTGAGTTTGCTTGCTTATTTAACTTGAGTTAAATTTTTTATTTGAAATATATATTTGGGTTTGCTTGCTTATTTAACTTGAGTTAAAATTTTTATATAACAGGTTTCAGAAGTATCGAGTTCATTGGGGTCAATACCTGCAAATAACTAAGGAAAGATGGAAGCTTTGGGATGAAGTTATTCCATTAGATTTGTTTTCTAATTGGATCAATCTTAAGGTTGTTCTCTTATGAAAATTAGGATGTTATACTTTCTTTTAAGGTTACTCTTTTTGTTAATTTAGATTACATGATGGTAGTCTCTTTGTTGGTTTTTGATACTTTAAAATGACCTCTTATATAAATAAAACGATTTTAAGTTGACAACCAATAATTTAAACTTCAATTTGTTGTGCTTGTAGAAGGAGAAAATTTGTAACCAATTACAAATTGCCACGTGTCAATTGAAATTCTTTTAATTAAGAAATTTTCAATTAAATTATACATTACCATGTGAAATTGACAATATCATATTATAATTAATTATTTTATAATTAATTAAATGTGTACACATGGTTTGACCAATCAAATTGCAAGGATTCATGGGTTATCCAATCAAATTTCACCCATGTGTCATAATTATTTTACCTCTAATTAAATTAAATTAATTAAGAGATAAATAATAAATTTTTATCTCTAATTAAATTAAATTAATTAAGAGATAAATAATAAATTTTTATCTCTAATTAAATTAAATTAATTAAGAGATAAATAATAAATTTTTATCTCTAATTAAATTAAATTAATTAAGAGATAAATAATAAATTTTTATCTCTAATTAAATTAAATTAATTAAGTGATAAAGATAAATATTTTATCTCTAATTTAATTAATTAATTAAGGGATAAATAATGAAGCTTTATCTCTAATTTAATTAAATTAATTAAGAGATAAATAAGGAGGATGAGTTCTTTTAAAACTCTCTTTCACCTGGCTAGCTACCACTATAAATAAAGACCTCCTCTTAACACAAATTGACAATTCAGAAAGCCTGAAGAGAAGAAGATTTTGAAGAGCCAAATCCTCTCAAAATTCTTAAGAAGAAATTAGAGAAATTCTAAGAACGCGGTGCTTGTTCTTGAGAATTCTCTAAGAAGCTGCTCTCCGATCTTGTTCATCGAAGGAAAGGAGATAATTCCTGTTTTTCAAGACCAAGTCTAGAAGACCCTTGAAGCAGATCTCACCGATTCAAGATCAAGTCGTGAAGACCCTTGGATCAAAGTTTTACTGAAGAAAAGAATCAAACGATTTCTTTATTTAAGCATATACAGAGATTGTAACCTCAAAGTTTGATTAATAAAATTATTATTTGACTCCAAATTTTCCTTGTCATATTTTTGACATAAAATTTGTGTGTACAAATTTTGGCACGCCCGGTGGGACAATCTCTGCCTTTCATCTCTTTTCTTCAAAACTCAAGTTATCAAGTTGCAATGGCTCCCAAGAAGAACCTTGCTAACAAACCAACTCTCAAGCCTGCTCGAGCTAATCCTGCAGTCTACCCCACTTCATCATCAAGCGTTGATATCCCCACTCATCCTTATGGCACTAGGAGCAAGACCAAAACTCTTGCTGAATTGTATGAGCAAACTCTTCCTGTGCTCAATCAAAACCCTCTCTATGACACTTCTTCTCCAATTCAAGACTTAGAAGAAGTTTCTGCTAGACAAGTTGATTCTCCTCAAGGATCAAGTGCAAGTCGCCAGTTAACATACCAAGAACAAGATAACTACTCAAGCAACAAGCTTATCCCATCATCTGCTCCAAAATCAAGTTTTTGGAGTAATGGCTGTCATGACAACTGGCACCACATCATTGGAAGAACAAGTTGCACTACTGGCAAAATCTGTTGAAATTCTTTCAGCAAGTATCAAAGAGAAGGATAACCAGATCGCTTCCATGATGGACAAGATCGCCGGTCTCACTAGAAAAAGGAACGAAGCTTCAAACCAGAATTGGCAATCAATCTTTCAAGATGATGGTGAGAACTCTGGCAAGGAAGTTGCTAAGGATTCTGAAGAAAAGATCAATGAACTCGTCACTACCAGTCAGCTCAAGGATCTTATCAAGGAGGCTATCAAAGATCAAGTTGAAAGCATCACTCAACCTTCATATACATATGCAAAACCATATTCTCAAAGGATCGATCGTCTGAGGATGCCTGGGAACTATCAACCCCCAAAGTTTCAGCAGTTCGATGGAAAAGGAAATCCACGCCAACATGTTGCACATTTCGTGGAAACTTGCAATAATGCTGGTACCTATGGGGATCTCATGGTGAAGCAGTTCGTTCGCTCCCTAAAAAGCAACGCCTTTGATTGGTATACTGATCTTGAGCCTGGGACGATTGACAGCTGGGAACAACTTGAGCGTGAATTCCTTAATCGATTCTACAGCACTCGTCGCTTAGTCAGCATGATCGAACTCACAAGCTCACGTCAATGGAAGGATGAGCCAGTCATTGATTACATTCACAGATGGAGAAATCTGAGCCTTAACTGCAAAGAAAGACTGTCTGAGTCTTCTGCCCTTGACATGTGCATCCAAGGCATGAATTGGGGCTTGCGTTACATTCTTCAAGGCATCAAGCCTAAGACCTTTGAAGAATTAGCCACTCGTGCTCATGATATGGAGTTGAGTATGACAGCTGCTGGAAATCAAGAACCTCCGGTGCAAGAGCCAAAGAAAGCCAATAAAAAACAAGATACCCGCAAAGGGGGCAAAACCTTTACCAACAAGGGAGAAAGTAAACAGTCCATGGCCGTGACTACCAAGCCTCTTAAGATATCTCCCAAGTCAAAACAATCTCAAGAGACGAAATCTTCTCCTATCCAAGACAAAGGTAAATGCAAGATCACTTTGAAGGAGAGACAAGAAAAGAAGTATCCTTTTCCTGATTCTGATGTTTCAAACATTCTTGAAGAACTTTTAAAAACTAAGTTGATTCAGTTACCAGAAATAAAGCGACCTGAAGAGGCTGATAAAGTAGAAGACCCCGATTATTGCAAGTACCATCGCTTGATTAGCCATCCTCTGGAGAAGTGCTTTATTTTGAAGGATAAAATCATGCGACTCTATGAAGAGGGGAAAATCGAGTTTGAAGAAGAAACGATGTCGTCAAATTTGGCATCAGTAAATATGGTTTCTCAATCCAATTTGCTGGATAGAACCATAAAATTTGGCTCTTTTGATCCTATCATACTAGCTCCAAGTACAAGTACGATGGTAGATCTTCAGGGAAATGGGGGCAACTATTTGCTTCAAAGACAAAATCAAGATCATGATGGTTGGACTCTAGTCACACGCCGAAAAAGCAAAAAGAAGAATCTTCCAAAACTTGTGAAAGTGCTTACAAGAGCTAAGATGATCAAACAACCATCTAAATCCCCAAAGCCCAATGTGCATCAAGAAACAAAAATGTCATCTCAGGGTAAAAATTCAGTAGGGAGAAAGTCAAGGAGGCCAATCACTTTAAACGAATTCATGCCAATTCAGCTTAGAGATGAAGATTTGGTTTTCATGACTTGTTACCATAACGGTGGCAATGAAGATAATGAAAACAACACAGACTCAGTAGCATTTGAAGTTGATGAGTATTCTTGTGCTACGAAAATTAACTTTTCTGATGAGGATCTGTTGCTAGGGTCAACCCCTCATAATCGGCCGTTGTTCGTCGTAGGATATACTCGGGAACAGAAGATCAATAGAATCTTGATCGATGATGGTTCTGCTGTCAACATACTCCCGTTGATGACAATGAAAGAATTGGGAGTTCCTTTGGATGAATTGATGCAAAGCCGCTTGATGATCGAAGGATTCAACCAAGGGGGACAAAGAGCTCTTGGAAAACTTAGACTTCAACTTTTCATTAGAGATATGGAGTCAAGTCCACTTTTCCATGTAATCGATGCCAAAACGACGTACAACATGTTGTTAGGACGACCGTGGATACATCAAAATGGTGTAGTCTCCTCAACTCTGCACCAATGTCTCAAGTATTGCAAAAACGGTCAAGTCAATACGATCCTTGCAGACGCTAAGCCATTTACTATAGCAGAAGCACATTTCGCAGATGCAAAGTTTTATCTAAAAGATGCATTTATCGAAGAAGTAATGCCCAACCCGATGCAAGAATTAAAGCAAAAGGGAAAGAATTTGGCTTCTTCCACAGTTGGAGAAGATGAAATTGCTCAAGGTTTAAAGGATCTGACTCTTCCCCTTACTAACTTGGAAGAATCAAGAGGCCTTATACCTACACTGCAAGGATTTGTTAGACCAGTAGAAGAATCCCTTTGCGAACATCAGGATCTTCCTACTCATCGAGCTAAAGATTTTGATCCTAATGCTTATAGGTTGCTTGTCAAAGCTGGATATAAACAAGAGGATGTTGCAAAATTGGCTCACGAGACAAAAGAGCCTAGCAAAGAAAAGCCGCAAAGTTCATTCAAGATCTGACAGGTCTGGCAAAAGAAGATTGATCATATCGGAACTTCTAGAGAGGGGCTTGGATATTCTCCATTAAAATTGAAGATTCATAAACAAACTTCGAGGTACATAAATGTGGAGGAAGTTCCCGAGGAGCAAGAAGATGCAGTGAAGCCACCAGGACTTTCAGTGTTTGATCGCTTGGGGGCACGCTCAACACGATGTTCAGTGTTTGATCGTTTGAGCATTCAATCATCACGAAGGTCAGTTTTTGAACGAATGGGAGAAAAATGCAGTGAAGTTTCTGTAAGTAAACCAATTTCAATTCAGTCAAGGCTTGGAAGTCTGTACTCTGAAGAAGTTAACTGTGGTCGAAAAAGAAAGTCTTCCACTTTAAAGGAATCAAGAGATTTTCACAGCAAAATTCCTTCTCGAATGAAAAGGCAAAGCGAATGGAAGGTAACTACTGGTGAAGTTTTAAAGGCTAGAAAGCACACAGTGGTTATAACCAAATCAGTCTCATCCTCAGAGGAAGAAGAACTTGAAGAAACAGAAATCTTTACTTCTAACCATGTATCTGTAAAGGAAACTGGTGAAAAATCTCAAGAGGAAGAAGCCCAAGAAGCCCCTTCATCTTTTGAAGAAGGAAATCAAGCTACTATTGACGAACTAAAGGAGGTTAACATCAGTACTAGTGAAGATCCACGACCGGTCTTTATTAATGCTTGCTTACCACCAGAAGAAGAAAAAGCCTATCTTGATCTTTTGATAGAGTATCGAGATATCTTTGCTTGGACTTACAAAGAGATGCCGGGACTTGATCCAATAGTAGCTATGCATCATTTGGCTGTCAAGAAAAGTGTCCGACCTATCAAACAAGCTCAACGACGTTTCCATCCTGACTTGATCCCCCAAATTGAAGCTGAGGTCAATAAGCTCATCAAAGCTGGCTTTATTAGAGAAGTCAAGTATCCCACTTGGATCTCAAATATTGTTCCAGTGAGAAAGAAAAATGGTCAACTTCGAGTTTGTGTAGATTTTCGAGACTTGAACAATGCTTGTCCAAAGGACGACTTTCCTCTCCCTATAACAGAAATAATGGTTGATGCTACAACTGGCCATGAAGCTTTGTCATTTATGGATGGATCGTCTGGTTATAATCAAATTCGTATGGCTCCAAGAGATGAAGAACTTACCGCATTTCGAACTCCAAAAGGAATATACTGTTACAAAGTTATGCCGTTTGGATTAAAGAATGCAGGTGCTACTTATCAAAGAGCAATGCAAAAGATCTTTGATGATATGCTTCACAAGAATGTCGAATGTTATGTTGATGACTTGGTAGTGAAGTCGAAAAAAAATCCGACCATCTTGCTGATCTTCGCCAAGTGTTTGAAAGATTGCGTAGATTCCAATTGAAGATGAATCCGCTCAAGTGTGCGTTCGGAGTGTCCTCGGGCAAGTTTTTGGGGTTCATCGTACGACATCGTGGGATTGAGATCGATCAATCAAAAATAGATGCAATCATGAAAATGCCTGAACCGCGCAACCTGCATGAACTTAAAAGTCTGCAAGGAAGATTGGCATATATCCGACGCTTTATCTCAAACTTGGCTGGTCGATGTCAACCATTTAGTCGGCTAATGAAGAAGGATATCCCTTTTGTCTGGGATGAGGCCTGCAGTAATGCTTTTAAGAGCATTAAGACATTTTTGTTACAACCACCTATTCTGAAGGCACCTATACCAGGACAGCCGTTAATCCTTTATATTGCTGCACAAGAACGTTCCTTAGGAGCATTGTTGGCACAAGAGAATGATGAAGGAAAAGAAACTGCACTCTACTACCTTAGTAGAACTCTTAATAGTGCTGAATTAAATTATTCTCCCATTGAAAAGACTTGCTTGTCATTGATGTTTGCAGTTAAAAAGCTGAGGCATTATTTGCAAGCTCATTCTGTTCGTTTGATTTCGCGAGCAGATCCCCTCAAATATCTCATGTCCAAGTCTGTGCTCAGTGGAAGATCGGCAAAATGGGCTCTTTTGCTACAAGAGTTCGATATTACTTATATTCCACAAAAGGCCGTTAAAGGGCAAGCACTTGCCGATTTTCTTGCAAACCATCCGATTCCAGATGATTGGGAATTCTCTGAAGATCTCCCAGATGAAGATGTTCTTTTCATCGAAATTCCCAGGCCATGGAAACTATTCTTCGATGGGGCTGCCCGTCAAGATGGAGCTGGAGCAGGTGTTGTCTTTGTCACTGCAGAAGGAGATGTATTGCCTTATGCATTTACTCTCACTGAAAATTGTTCCAACAATGTAGCAGAATACCAAGCTCTGATCATTGGATTGGAAATGGCAGTGGATATGAAAATCACTCAACTTAAAGTGTTTGGGGATTCCAAATTGGTCATCAACCAATTCCTTTCACTTTACGAAGTTAAGAAGTCAGACCTCTTACCATATGTCAACTATGCGAAGAAGATTCTGGAATGGTTTGACAATGTAAGCTTGGAACATGTACCAAGAAGAGAGAACAAGCAAGCAGATTCTCTAGCTAATCTAGCATCAGCTCTTGCCATGCCAAGTGTAGAAGTGAAAGTCCCTCTTTGCAAACGATGGATTTTGCCTCCAGTTGATTTTAAAGATAACAATACGGAATCCAATGTTGTTTCAGTTTGCGAAGTTGAAAAAGAAGACTGGAGACAACCATTGATTGATTATTTAGAGCATGGGAGGCTACCCAATGATCCAAGGCATAAAACAGAAGTGAAACGTCGAGCTCCTCGATTTATTTACTTCAAGGGTACGCTCTATCGCCGCTCTTTTGATGGTGTCTTCCTTCGATGTTTAGGAGAAGATGAAGTATCCAAAACCTTACAAGAAGCTCATTCAGGAATTTGTGGTGCACATCAGTCTGGAGCTAAATTGCACTTTCAAATTAAAAGGATGGGATACTACTGGCCAATGGTAAAGGATAGCATGGACTACTCCAAGAAATGTCAAGCTTGTCAGTTTCATGCAAACTTCATCCATCAACCTCCTGAACCATTACATCCGACAGTCACATCTTGGCCGTTCGATGCTTGGGGACTTGATTTGGTAGGACCATTACCTAAGAGTTCATTAGGGCATATGTATATACTTGCCGCTACAGATTACTTTTCAAAGTGGGCAGAAGTGGCACCTTACAGGGAAGTAAAAAAAGAAACTGTTGCAACTTTTATCAGGACAAACATCATTTATCGGTATGGTGTACCTCGTCACATCATAACTGATAATGGGAAGCAGTTTGACATGAGCAAATTATGTGCACAGTTTGACTTCAAGCAGTACAAGTCTTCAATGTACCATGCTCCAGCAAACGGATTAGCAAAAGCTTTTAACAAGACTTTGTGCAATCTTCTCAAAAAAGTTGTTAACCGTTCAAAGAAAGATTGGCATGAAAGGATAGGAGAAGCTCTGTGGGCTTATCGAACTACATATTGCACACCAACTCAAGCCACTCCATATGCACTTGTTTATGGTGTAGAAGCTGTTCTGCCACTTGAGCGACAAATTCCATCATTGAGGATTGCAATCCAGGAAGATCTTTCTAGTGAAGACAATGTACGCTTACGTTTGGAAGAATTAGAAGCACTGGATGAGAAAAGGTTGGAAGCCCAACAACACTTGGAGTGCTATCAAGCTCGACTATCCAAAGCTTTTAATAAGAAAGTCAAGCAGCGATCTTTCCAAGTTGGAGATTTAGTCCTTGCTGTAAGAAGACCCATAAATACTTCACATCGTATTGGCAACAAGTTCCTTTCAAAATGGGATGGACCATACGTTGTTCGAGAAGTTTATACCAATGGTGCATACAAGATCGTTGATCAAGATGGTGTCAAAGTTGGACCGATCAATGGAAAGTTTTTGAAGCGTTACTATGCTTAAAGAAGATATTGCTCCTAAGCACGAGCTTAAACTGCACATTAAAAAAAAAAAAAAAAAGCCCGCTATGTTGAAAATCCTTTCTAGGACAACTTAGGCAAAAGTTAGGGCACAAAAAAAAAAAAAAAACTGATGAACTACGTTATGACTTGATCCTTCAAATTCGAGGGTACGTAGGCAGCTTGGTTTCATTGGCAAGTTCAGTCCAAACAAAAAAAAAAATTGATTCAAATATTATCTTTTGTTCACTTGAAAGTATCATGATAATTCTCCATTCAAATTATTTTTCAAGTAAAACAAATCTTTTGCAAATTAAAGATCTTTGGGAATTTAATTTGTAGTCCATATATGATGCAAAAATGCTTCAGAAAGTGCAAAAGAAAGATGATATATGGAGAAAAAGAAATTTAACTTCATTTCAAATTTGAAAAGAACTTACAATAAAAAAAAAAACTAGCAAGCGTAAGAACTAATATAAATTTCAAAAAAAAAAAAAGTTACATCAAAAGGGATTCAGGGCTTCCATTTGAAATTCTTCAAGTCGTCTCGAGAGGCTTCCAACATATTTCGCAACAAATCTAAGTTTTTGGCTTCATCCTCAGTAAGGGTAGTAATAGACTCAACAGAATTCATCTCTTCACGAATCTTGGAGGTGTCGGTTCTTCTTCTTTTCAGTTCATCTTCAGTTTCTT
Organism: Fremontodendron californicum; assembly: GCA_030761205.1. Classification (NCBI taxonomy): domain Eukaryota; kingdom Viridiplantae; phylum Streptophyta; class Magnoliopsida; order Malvales; family Malvaceae; genus Fremontodendron; species Fremontodendron californicum. The sequence goes on along the minus strand of JAULJL010000023.1, from coordinate 20,060,572 downwards.
GGAGCGAAGATTCAAGTCTATGTTTTTTGCGTTGCAAAGTAATGAACTCTTGCTCTATATCTGCCATGTTCGACTGCAGGGTGTTAAGGTTCTCAACAGTTTTATGTTCAAGTAACATTGAATCTTTAAGTCGAATTTCAAGTCCTTGAAGTCTTTCAATTTTATCCTTGGATGAAGAAATGGAAGATTCAAGCTCATTAAACTTTTGGACTTGTGTAAAGTAGTCTTCCACCATGCCTTTCAATGAGGATGAATCAACGGACTTGATTGCTTCTATTGCATCGAAGATCTTGTGAACATCACCACTAAGTGAAGAAACCCGATCAAAAGAAGCGCGAATAATCCTTGGTTGAATGCTTTCCCACAAAATAGTTGCAAGCTTCAACTGACTATCGGATATCACTTTCTCAGCACTAAACTTAGAAAATTCTGGAAGGGCGAGATGACTAGCTTCAACATGAGGGCCTGTGGAAGTCTTCACTATAGGGGAAATATTACTAACAATCACATTAGGGCAAGCATCTTCTTGGTTGGAAATAGAACTTGAAACATTATTTCCGATCTTAGCTGCAAGTTTGTTGAACTCATGCGAACTAGAAACTGAAGCTTCACTTTTGGCGGGGGATATATCACCTTGAAAGGATTTCCTTGGCCTAGTTCGCTTCCAATGTCTTTCATGATCACTCTCATCAATTGAATCTTCAACGATCGCATTATCCTTCCCTTCGATGACTTTCGGTAAAACCCTTTGTCCTTCATCAACTAATGACATTGATCGAGGAACTTCTTGTGAAGTCTTCACATGCTCCTCTGTTAAATCTATGGTGGACGAGACTTTGGCTTTATTGGATTTGTCTTGCGAAATCTCTAAAGACTTTTTCTTAACATCCTTTGGAGGTTTTCTTCTCTTCGATGGTGATGTACGGATGCTCGAAATCAAAATATCAATAGAATGCTCAAGATATGGCTCATGAACTTTCGACCACCATTCTATGTATCTTGCGGTTGCATGATCATTTGGATTTAGAGAACGAGCTGGAGAGATCAATCTGGACTTTGTATGAGAACGAGTGCAAATTCCCCAAAACCTACATAAATCATCCACAGATCCAGAACGAATATCTTCCTTAAGAGCTCCGGGAATATATTGACAAAACCCAAATTGTCTCCCAAATCGATGAGGACTGTAAGGTTCTACAATGATGGCTTGGTTACATCGGGCAGGCAAATAGCTCGAACGAACATTAACAAGGTAGCCATGATTGATCTTACTAAGAGCGTCATCATCAACAATCACTTCATCTCTATTCCTGGGATATAAGTTAGCATTCCACACTATGCCACTATGAATCAACTTGCGGGCGTCATAATCCTCAAAGTATTTGGCTCCATCTTCTCCTGAAAACTTGCTCATCAAAGGCCCATAGACATCATCTGGATTTTGAAAGTGAGTCCGGAAGTAATAACTTAGCCACCCATAAATTAGTGAATTGGAAAACACGCATCTGAAGAGCCCGCTTGAGCGGAAAGTGTAATTCGGTTTAGTCCATGGTAAATATTGGCTAACACCGGGACCGCGAGATTAACAGTTCTCCCAATCGACATCAGGCTGGCTATCTTAAATGTCTCTGGCCGAACAAATTCTGAATCTTTACTTGGAAAAACGAAAACACAAATCCAACAAGAAAGGAAGGCAGCTAAATAAGTGTCTGTTGTTAAACTGTCTTTGATTCCAAGTGTAGTGAATGCTCCATCTCCTGCCATTCCCCGACCTTGGTATTTCCGAAGAATCCCAGTAGGGTTATGTGTAGCTTTTGGACGAACAAGCTTCTTTGCTTTTCGAGCAGGTGGTTTGGTGTAACGCAATTTCCCTTGAAACCAAAAATTGATCCAATCTTCAATAGACACCTTATCCTCCTTGCCTTGCTTCAAAAGATGGAATGCAGCAAATAGATATTCACAACATCTCGGGATGAATCTTCCCTTGTTATCGAAGCCAGTCAATTCGGCAGCACAAGGAATGACTTCATCATAAAATATGCCGTGAATGGGCAAACCGCCTAGCTTATGCAAATCCCATAAGGAGATGGAAGCTTCCCCAGTAGCAAGATGGAGAGTATTGGTAGCCGGACACCAAGCTTCACAAAAAGCGCGAATGACATCCTTGTTGTGATCATAAGTGTATAATGATGCATAAACAGCATCATATATACTAACAGTCGTTAAATTTTTGTTGAAGTGGTACAACACATCTTCAGCCCATTCCCAGTACTTTGGTATGTAACCAAACTCTCCAAAAATCTTGAAAGAAAATCCCCAATATGACCTTTCGGAAATGATACGGCTTCCCAACGTGTCAAACTTCTCATGATTAGAAGTATTGACGTGAAGATTAGATTGAAGAGATCTCGCCTTTGGAGAAGATTGTGAAGTTGGAGAAAGTTCTATCGACCAATCTTCTAGAGTGGCAGGAAAATCAAATGATTTCCAAGCGGATTTATATCTACCCGATATGGGCTTGTTGGTGAAGAGATATAATCCTTCTTTTATGTCTTCGTCTTCCTTGGAAAGAATCACAAGATAATCTTTGTGATCTTTGAAATACACCATGATGATTCTACCAAAAAAAAAAAAAACAAATAAAAAATGTCAAAGTAGGTAGAGAAATAAATAAATAAGTAAAAAAAAATAAATAATAAAGATAAATAAATAATAAATAAATGAATCCAATCTTGGAGTGCTTTCACCAATTTACAAAGATTGAAGATTTATTTATTTATTTATTTATTATTTTTTTTATAAAAAAAAATGATTGCAAAAAGAACAAGGAACCAAAATACTATGATACGTGTCTTTAAAGTAGAACAATCAAGCTTGTTTTAACATGCATGGTTTTAAACCAAAGAAAATAATGCATGGCTTGGATGGCGAGACAAGTGGTGCATAAAGGGCTTGCATGATTTTTATTTTTTTTTAAGGAGAAGTAAACAGTAATAATATATATATATATATATATATGCCTGTCTTACAATATCCTAATCAGGTTCGACAATTCTTGAGAACCCAGAAGAACACAAAATTTTCTTCGTTCGGAATTTTCAGATCGTCGTTTCAACACTAGAGATCACACCAACCAACGCCTCTGTATTCCACAACTCCCATGGTTATTTCCAAATATAGACCTCTTTCGTGTATGAACATCATAAGACTAGGTCTTCTCTCCGGTCTAAGTCAAGAAGACCAGAATGAATAGAATAACGAACAAAACAAGCAAAAAAAATATATATATATCATCATAATCTGGCCCTTAGCACTGGCCTTCTTCATGATTTAGAGAAATTTGTTAATGATTTAGAGAAATTTGTTATAATCATAAATATACAGTAAATCCGATAAACATAGAATAGAAGCAAGTAAATAACATCAAGATGCGTTGCGCCAAAGAAGAAGAAAGTTGAAAGGAGGATTCTATATGGATCCAGAAGCTAAGCTCTTGTTTATCATCCGAATCCGTGGTATCAATGCGATGCACCCAAGAACAAGAAAGATCCTGCAGCTCTTGCGTTTGAGACAGATTTTCAATGGTGTTTTTCTTAAAGTGAACAAGGCAACAGTGAACATGCTTCACCTGGTTGAACCTTATGTGACTTACGGATACCCTAATCTCAAGAGTGTGAGGGAATTGATTTACAAAAGAGGTTATGGGAAGTTGAACAAGCAGAGAGTTGGTTTGACTGACAATGCAATTGTTGAGCAGGCTCTGGGCAAGTTGGCATAATATGTGTGGAAGATCTCATCCATGAGATCATGACAGTGGGGCCTCATTTTAAGGAGGCCAACAACTTCCTCTGGCCATTTAAGCTAAAGGCACCATTGGGTGGTCTGGAGAAGAAGAGAAACCACTATGTTGAAGGAGGAGATGCTGGCAACCGCGAGAATTACATCAATGAGCTAATTAGGAGAATGAATTAGACGTGGTGTTATTTGTTATTTTAATGGTTTGAGATTTTAGTTTATTTGGAAGGATCCTGATCCTAATTTGTTTTGGAAGTTAGAAACAGTTTTCGTAAAAGCATGAAAATTTGCATGGTGTTTACTTTATGACAGAATTTTCTCCAAGTATTGTGGCTCAAGAGATTTTGTTGCAAATGCATCATATGGCTATTTAGTATAGTTTTTCGAAAAAAAAAAAAAAAAAAGAGAGAAGAAAAAGAACTCACCTATCAAGCTCCCCAACGTAGCAGCCTTTAACAATTAATTTGATATGCAGATTAGCTTGAGAAGGCCTTGCTTTTATAGGGAAATAATTCAAGTCCCATGTGGTCAAGGAATAGAACTTCTAATTACATTAGAATTTCTTTAAAACTGGAGGTTGAGTTTTAGTTGGATTATAAGTTCAAGTCGGACTAGGAGTTTGCTTGACGTTGGTTCCCTAAGTTTCCTGAACCAATTGAACTTCTTTATTTCCGCAGTCAGCAACTAAAAGGAGCAGCTCTGTTTACTTCCAAACTATAATGAAAAAGCCATAAAACCTTGTCTGCTTCGTTTAGATTGCATGGCTTCATGTTTTGGCTTAAATGGATCCATTAACTTAACAAATAGGTGTGGGCCATGCTTGGTATGGACTTTTGATATTTATCAAGTCAAACTCTTTGAAAAATACTTTAAGTTTGGCTTTAAAACCATTTTTGTTACGTAGGCTAATATTGGCCCATATTTTCTTTACGTAGGCCAATATTGGTCCAATATCCATTTTTTGTTAAACCATCTAGGGTGGGTCGATCGTCCATTCATTTGCTAAATCAATTTTTTTCGTCTCATATGCAAAATTATATGAGGATAATTAATTGATGTAGATAAATTTCAAGACTTGTCCACTTGCTACACTAAAAAAAAAAAAAAAATCGTGTACGTAACCAAGTCTTGAGGGGGCATTTGTAGAAGGAGAAAATTTGTAACCAATTACAAATTGCCACGTGTCAATTGAAATTCTTTTAATTAAGAAATTTTCAATTAAATTATACATTACCATGTGAAATTGACAATATCATATTATAATTAATTATTTTATAATTAATTAAATGTGTACACATGGTTTGACCAATCAAATTGCAAGGATTCATGGGTTATCCAATCAAATTTCACCCATGTGTCATAATTATTTTACCTCTAATTAAATTAAATTAATTAAGAGATAAATAATAAATTTTTATCTCTAATTAAATTAAATTAATTAAGAGATAAATAATAAATTTTTATCTCTAATTAAATTAAATTAATTAAGAGATAAATAATAAATTTTTATCTCTAATTAAATTAAATTAATTAAGTGATAAAAATAAATATTTTATCTCTAATTTAATTAATTAATTAAGGGATAAATAATGAAGCTTTATCTCTAATTTAATTTAATTAATTAAGAGATAAATAAGGAGGATGAGTTCTTTTAAAACTCTCTTTCACCTGGCTAGCTACCACTATAAATAGAGACCTCCTCTTAACACAAATTGACAATTCAAAAAGCCTGAAGAGAAGAAGATTTTGAAGAGCCAAATCCTCTCAAAATTCTTAAGAAGAAATTAGAGAAATTCTAAGAACGCGGTGCTTGTTCTTGAGAATTCTCTAAGAAGCTGCTCTCCGATCTTGTTCATCGAAGGAAAGGAGATAATTCCTGTTTTTCAAGACCAAGTCTAGAAGACCCTTGAAGCAGATCTCACCGATTCAAGATCAAGTCGTGAAGACCCTTGGATCAAAGTTTTACTGAAGAAAAGAATCAAAGGATTTCTTTCTTTAAGAATATTCAGAGATTGTAACCTCAAAGTTTGATTAATAAAATTCTTATTTGACTCCAAATTTTCCTTGTCATATTTTTGACGTAAAATTTGTGTGTACAGTGCTCTTTAAATTCAATTTGCAAAAAGCAAAAAAAAAAAAAGATATAATACTTTCACGAGCAATTTAAAATGTCAAAATATATTTTACAATAATTTTATAATATTTATATAAATTATTATTTTTACTGACACTTTAAAATGCCATTAAAGGTTATTAATTTGTAAGGGCATTTTTAAGTGTCAATAGAATTTATTCAAAAAATGTGTAAATTAATATATAAATTCAATGCAAATAAAACTTTTACCGACACTTAAAAATGCCTAGAAAAGTTTTTTTCTTTTACATATAACGGCATTTTAAAGTGCCGAAAAAACTCATGTCGACAAATACAAACACTATTTCGGCATTGGTGGTCAGACCCGCCGAAAATTTTTCACCGACACTCGCCTAGCCGGCGGTCAATGAACCGCTGGTGATACTAATAAGGGCATTTTTTTTTTTTGTCTTTTACCGGCACTTATAAATACCGATAAAAGAGTTTTCTTGTAGCGAGATGAGCCAATTAAAATATTTTAATGATATAGTATAGTTTGGACTACAATTAAAATGTACTAGTCCTCCAAACAAGCTTAATTCTACTATACCTAATATTTAATCTTTGAATTTAGTGTGTTTACAATCTCTGAAACAAATCATTATTGAATTTTGTGATCCTAATCTAGTTAGAGGTATGACAACAACTTGTACAATCCTATATGTAAATTTTTAAATCTTATTCTTATATTATTTTTAAGCATTTTGTTTGATAATAATTGAAAACTAGTATCTTCTTCAATTACTGAAATAGTATCTTCTACTGTTCTTATTGCATAATTTGTTATTAACATAAAGTTCCTTTCTTATAAATTTATAGTTAGGTAATTTAAGAATATTCCAATTTTTTAATCTTTTTACTACATTTCTTATTATTCTTTCTTCTGATTTTTTTTTTCTTCTCAATTCTACTTAGCCTTAGAATTTCATTACATTTACCTTCATTCCTAGATTCAGATCTAGATAATACCATTAAAATTTTTGTCATTTATAAACTCTAATTACTTTTTAGTCTTTTGGTGTTTAACTTAATATGCTATATGTCAACGACTTACTCCACTAACTGCCCTAACTCAATCATTCAGCTGGATTTACTGGATTTATTCATCTCAATCACTCAACTAATTGATATCCATCTCAATTAAAGAATTATTCACCTGGTTCGAAAAAAAAAAAAGCAAGAGAAGCAGATTGGATAGAATTTTGATCTTAATTTGTAGGATGGTTGGATAGTATGAATGATCTATGTCAAAGATACTTAATAAGATTGGTTTCTAATCACTGTCCACTGCTGTTATCATCTGAGACTATTGATTGGGGTCCAAAACCCGTCCAACTTCTTGATTGCTGCCTTACTAATAAGGATTCTTAGAATTGATGGAAGTTGAATGGGGTTAGGTGCCTACTCTCGTGGATTCATTTGTTAAAATTGATTGGTTTGGTAAAACTTCCCTTGATGATAGAATCTAGTTCTACAATTGCTATCAAATGGATCAAGATCCTATGGATAGACCTTGAAAGCTCTGGAAGTTGTTTAATAAGATTGATTGGTTTGGTAAAACTTCCCTTGATGACTTCACTAGCAAAGTCGGGTGTTTCAAGGAATGAGATGTTTAGCACGTGGTGATAACTAGAGCTGCTTTTTTTTTTTTTTCTCTACCCAGGCCCGGCCCTGGGTCGGCTCGGCCCGCCCATTTAGGCCCGAAACACTGTTCATTGGAATAAAAAATAATTTTTTTTTATTTTTTATAATTAAAATTAAATAAAATAATATTATTATAATAAAAATTACTGTTCTGGGCCGGGCCGGCCCGGAACACAAAATATCCTGCACAGGCCCGATCCAATACGGGCCGGGCCTACCGGGTCGGGCGGCCCGCCCGGCCCGTGAGCAGGTCTAGTGATAACTCTTTGGGATCGTTTTATCTTTGATTATCTCTATTTTCTTCCCATTATGGTGTTAATCAAATTTTGGCCTTTTGCTGTTTCAAACTTTTGTTTTGGATTGCATCCTTGATGTTTGTTTGAGTTTCCTGACTTTTTTCTTTTGATTAATAAAATTCTATCTGGCCTAGGAAAAAAAAAAAAACGGGACTGACTGGAAAACGCGACTTGGATGCTAGTCATATTTTTCTTCAGACCTAAAGTGATTTTTGTTTATTCAATAACAAGAATTTTAAAGTGTTTATCTTTTTTTTTTATTATAGAGATTTAAGTGAAAACTAATAAAATTTTGAAAAAATTATGGGTGAAAATTATATATATATATATATATATGTGTGTGTGTTTAATATGTGTTTTTAGAAGGTGTATATAACTTTTTCTTGTAAAAAATAATAATAATAAACAAATAAAGATAAAAAAGAACAAAGCGCAATAACTTTTGTTTTTATATTGATTGAAAAGTACAATGATCAAGCAACCAAGGAAGTTCCAAAGAATAAAACAACAGTTTAGTGGGTTCAGTCTATATCCCAACTTAGATCAGAAAAAACCTGATAATGACATCTTGATAGCAACAGTTCCATGTTCGATGGCAAAAGCTCCAGGGTACAATGATGTCCAGGAAGTCTTAAAGCTACGCGGGGACCAACCATTAGACTTTTAGCATGCGCACTTCTCTTCAAATAATGAGTAGATCGCAGCTTAATTCTAGTGTGCTAGCTACCAGGGCTTGAACCATGTCGGAAAATTTTCCCATCATTGTGGTTGTTTCAGCTTTTTGCTTAAATGCCTTACTGTATGCAAAGGACTTAAGGACATGGTGTGTTTTACTGCAAGTCTGCAACCGTTTTATGGTAAATCCTTTTGGCAAATGGCAATCCCTGTAACTATTTTGCGCACCCAATTCATTATTTTATGGAACAAGTTTGTAGGCAAATGCAGTGTATTAAAATGCGGCCGTTACGTTACGTAACGGCCGCATCGTAACGGAAAATGAAGTTATCGAATCGCGATATTGGCGTTACGCGTTAGAGAAAACGAATCACGACCGAAACATGTTACGTAACGCCGCGACAGCGACTTAAAAGCGGTGTAACAGCCCGCGACACCTTGTTCTGCTCTGTTCTGTTTTGTCTTTTGTGTGCAACAGCAATTCTATTATTTTGGTAGCTTTGATCTCCCTCTTTTACATCTTTTATTTATTTATTTTAAATGTTCATGACTATATATCAACTTAATTTTTATGTTTTAGACGCTGCTGTGTTTGACATGGAGTATACAAGATGGCTAAAAGAAGAGATAGCATTTGGTGTTCATTGTAGTTCGCTTGGTGGTCAAGAGCCGAGACATCTTGAATCTAAGGGCATTGATGGAGGTGGCTTAAGAGGATCAAAACCAATACTTGGAGGAACTGGGGCGAGTGTTGAGGTTGTGCCAACTAGGTGGCTGCTTAGACTACAACTGGTTTATATTTTTTGAGAACTTGTATCTTGTTGTGCAATTTGTTGTGTTTTTTTTTTTTTTTTACCTTTATTTATTGTTAGATCATAGTTAGCTTAATTAATTGCTGTTTAGATAGTTGTTAGTTTAATTAAATATTCTTTGTAATACTTTTATTTGTGATGTATTCCGACTGTTTGAAAATAATTCTGAGTGAATATCAATTTGCATTTTTTCAATGATGTTTTGTTCTTTTGTTCTGCTCCTTTTGTTTTGAACCTGAGCCTAACTGTTATGTTTCTTGTTTTAGTATAATTTGATCATCTCTAAAGGTTTTGAACAAGTAGTTTAGTGAGAGATTTTATTTTCTCAACTGCTATCTTTGGCACGGGTACTTCTTGATTTTATATTTGTTATTATTCATAATTTTATTTATATGACTTAATTTGATAATACTTGAATGATATTATTAATTATCCGTATTACGTTTTTTTTTTACAAAATTGGAGTTTTTTTATTTTTATAAATCAAATAAAATTCATATAAAATCATGATAAATATTAGAATTATAAAATATGATATTAATATGTATAAATCTATTATTTTTTAAGAAAATATGATTTTTGAACGAAAATTCACGTCCGCGATGACCGCGACACGTTACGTTATGTAACGTTCGCGACATCCGCAACCGTGACACCGCGATCGCGTCCGCGACGAAATCCACGACCACGATTTAAAACACTGGGCAAATGGGCAATAGACCCTCTATAGGCCCTCTTCAACAAGGCAAACGTCCTTCTCTCGAACCAACCAAATCACTACCAAGACCTGCTTAAAGACTCTCCATAAACATAAAACATAAAACATAAAACACAAACACTCAGCCTCCCCTTTTTAAAGTCACGAGAACCATTTTCCCTTGCTGTTGTTTCAATTTGAGAACAAGAGAGAGGAGAGATGAGTCCAGAGATGGTGGCTTGGCAAAGAAACTGATAGACAACTTTCAATGCTTCTTTTCTGCACCTTCACTCAACTAGCCTCTATTATATTGCAGTCTCAAACTGAAGTCTTATAATTTTCTAAAGCTTTTAGTTAATCTTTCCTATCTGAAAGATTGCTTATCTCATATTTTTTTCTGTCTTTCTCTGTCGGTTCCATGTAGGTCTCCCCACACCCTCCTTCACTTCTTCTCTTTCTCTTTAACCTCCACTTTTTGTCTCTGATCTCCCTTCAATTCCCTTCTCCTAATTGATTTTCTGTTCAACCTTTTGCTTTGCAGGAGACCCGAGAAGAACCCCTTAGACCTCAACAACTTGCCCGACAACTACACTAGGGATGGTAAACAGGTCTTTAAGGAAGGCTCCTCCTCCGGTAGAATTTTCTCCTTCTGCTACTCTAATCAACATTCACAACATAATTTATGCTTTTTCTTTTTAACAAAACTAAATACTGATATAACGATAGTAATAAACCCGAACCTTTGAAAAAAAAAATAAATTTAAACACACTCTTGGTTCTCCAAGATTTGAACAGAAAAAATATGGTTTTTCCATTTCTTCACGCTCTTCAGCGCTCTATATAGAATAGATTAGCTGTGTCCATAAGCTTAAAAAGAGCACGGGTTTCTTTTGAAGCTTTAAAATGATCAACATATATATATATATATATATATATATATATATATATATATATATATATATATATAAAGAAAGCATTGGAAAGGAGAGCAAGAGATTGAGGGTTTTAATCATTTTTGTTAATATTTACGATTTTGGTAAATTAGGGTTCGGGTTTTGGGCCAAGACTGGTCTCATCGAAGTTGCTCTAATTGGCGATCTCTGAAGCAGGCTATAGGAAAAAGAAAAGCGGCGCTAAGGATGGGAAAGATGAGTGCGGGAAGGTCTATGAATGTAGGTTTTGTTCCCTTAAGTTTTGCAAATCTCAAGCTCTTGGGGGACACATGAACCGCCACCGACAAGGCAAGTCATTTCACTTTTTTACTTTTTTTTTTATCCCACATATGTTATTGAGGTAGATTAGCCAAGTCGCTATCTTTATTTTACTACAACCTTAGGGAATCGACAGAGGTTGTTATAATAGCTTTTGCCCATGAAGCGTGATCATGTCATTCGATGAAAACTAAGTTGGTTTTCGTTGCTGAATTTCTTGGTCTGGTTTTTCATGTTGATGACTACTTTTGATTGATTTTCATTTGCGTTGTTGTTGGGTGGTCAGAAAAAGAGACAGAGACACTCTACCGGGCTCGCCAGCTGGTCTTCAATAACGATCACTGGACCCAAGGGCATCTAGGGTATGTTCTTCAAGATTGACATCAATGTTTTTTTTTAGGGATTGTAAGGAAAGAGTACGGAAATTGTTTTATTTATTTTTATTTTATTTTTATATGAATATTGAAAATATTTATTTTCACGAATATCAGTTATATTTATAATCGTTCAACGGTGTTACATTTTATTATATCTCAATTTTTATTAATTATTTTTAATTTAATATTATAAAAAATTATATTATAATTTATCGATTAACATAATTTTAATATTTAAAATTTTTTAATATACATATAAGTATATACTAAAAATATATATATAAAATATTAGTATATATATTTAAGATATATACTAAAAATATAAAATATTTAAGAAGTAAGATAGTAATTTCAAAAATTGAGACGGAACGGAACAAATATTTATCAAAATCACTTTGCTCGACTCTGTCTCGCTTTTTAAAAAAAAAAAAAAAAAAAAATTCTCCACTTGGAATGGATCGATGTGAAATCTATCGGTCAGATCGGATTTTGCCATCCATGTTTCTCCTTTTCATCTTCATCATTTCATTACTCATTTTGGGTTGCTTTTGCTCAATTCTCTGGGAAATCAAATGACGGAGCAAAAATATTAATACAAACCCACTTGATTTCAAGATATCTTATTTGTTTTGCACTAAGAAGAGAGCAATTTGATGGAATTTATTCAAGTAACATTGATGCCTCATGATCATGTTTATTACTAATCTTTCTACTTATTATGATACTGAGCTAAGGAAAAACATGAAATATTCCAATCCTTGCAGCTCCCATCCAAGCTATCATCCAAGAGGCAAAGTGGTTGCTGATCCAATACAATCAGTCAGATCAGTTTACCCACCTAGACTTTTCTCCGGTTCTTCATCAACGCAAATGCCACCGCCATTACAGCCACCACCACCGCAACCATATTTACACCCATCACTGTCACGCCTCAGCTCATATCCTTCCCAATACCTAGCTCACCCCATGAACGACTACCATGTAGGACATGTCACCATCACAAAAACCTAAACTACACTTCATTGGGGCGCCAGTTGGACATGGGTTCGAGGCTGGTTCAAGTCGGGGAGCGGACTTGGGCGGATCAGGAGGCGGAGGCGGAGGAGGGGGAGGGGGAGGAGGTGCTGGTGGTAGAAACGTATCACTGAGCAATCATGAAGAGGGATTGAATTGGGGAGGAGCTATGCAGGAGGGACACAACAGCGTTTGGATCATCCGTCAACGATCAACCGATTTCAGGACGGGTTCTAAAGATTGTTTTATCTTTTTTCTCTACTTTAAAAATTTTGTTTATGTTTTATGAAGTATTAATCTGCTTTGACACACCACCCAAAGAGAGAGACTTAATAAACTGACAAATGGGGTCATGCAAGGAAAGAGAAAAATAGAAGTTTTTGGTTTATGTTCATCGAACCTCTCAGCTAGTTTGGCTTGGAGTTGTGGAGATCAGCGATTTAAATTGAATTCGCTTAATATTTTTAGTCGCGTCCTATTTATTTTGATGATGAAAAATATCAAAATTATAAAATAATAATCATAATATCATATTAAAACCGCTATTAAATCAAGATCGGAGGGGTTGTATTGTGTACCAAAGCAACTGTGAGAAATGGGGACCATAGCTGGGAGGGGGACAAGAAGTTCGATATGAACTGCAAGTTTCTAACCCTTTTTGCATTTGGAATTTTTTTTTTTTTTTTTGATCTCTTATGTCTCCTAATATCTCTTGCTATTGTACACACAAATTTTATGTCAAAAATATGACAAGGAAAATTTGGAGTCAAATAAAGAATTTTATTAATCAAACTTTGAGGTTACAATCTTTGAATATTCTTAAAGAAAGAAATCCTTTGATTCTTTTCTTCAGTAAAATTTTGATCCAAGGGTCTTCACGACTTGATCTTGAATCGGTGAGATCTGCTTCAAGGGTCTTCTAGACTTGGTCTTGAAAAACAGGAATTATCTCCTTTCCTTCGATGAACAAGATCGGAGAGCAGCTTCTTAGAGAATTTTCAAGAACAAGCACCGCGTTCTTAGAATTTCTCTAATTTCTTCTTAAGAATTTTGAGAGGATTTGGCTCTTCAAAATCTTCTTCTCTTCAGGCTTTCTGAATTGTGAATTTGTGTTAAGAGGAGGTCTCTATTTATAGTGGTAGCTAGCCAGGTGAAAGAGAGTTTTAAAAGAACTTAACCTCCTTATTTATCTCTTAATTAATTTAATTTAATTAGAGATAATATCTTCTTATTTATCTCTTAATTAATTTAATTTAATTAGAGATAAAATATTTATTTTTTATCACTTAACTAATTAATTAAATTAGAGATAAAATATTTATCTCTCAATTAATTAATTAAATTAGAGATAAAATATTTATTTTTTATCACTTAATTAATTAATTAAATTAGAGATAAAAATATTTATTTACCTCTTAATTAATTTAATTTAATTAGAGATAAAACTTTATTATTTATCCCTTAATTAATTAATTAAATTAGAGATAAAATATTTATTTTTTTTATCACTTAATTAATTAATTAAATTAGAGATAAAATATTTATTTACCTCTTAATTAATTTAATTTAATTAGAGATAAAAATTTATTATTTATCTCTTAATTAATTTAATTTAATTAGAGATAAAACTTTATTATTTATCTCTTAATTAATTTAATTTAATTAGATGTAAAATAATTATGACACATGGGTGAAATTTGATTGGATAACCCATGAATCCTTGCAATTTGATTGGTCAAACCATGTGTACATATTTAATTAATTATAAAATAATTAATTATAATATGACATTATCAATTTCACATGGTAATGTATAATTTAATTGAAAATTTCTTAATTAAAAGAATTTCAATTGACACGTGTCAATTTGTAATTGGTTACAAATTTTCTCCTTCTACAAATGCCCCCTCAAGACTTGGTTACGTACACGATTTTTTTTTTTTAGTGTAGCAAGTGGACAAGTCTTGAAATTTAATTTGCTTTTGATGCCAGAATTTATTTAACCAATTAATTATCTTCATATAATTTTGTATATGAGACGAAAAAATTGATTTAGCAAATTTAATTTTCTATGCATCAAAATTGGACCATGCATAGAAGATTGACCCACTCTAAATGATTTAGCAAACAAATGGATATTGGGCCAACATTGGCCTACGTAAAAAAAAATGGATATTAGGCCTAACTTAAAATATTGCTCAAAGTATTTGATTTGTCAAGGAGCCCAATAACCCATGCAAAACATAGTTCAAAATCTGCAAACTTTTGACTTTGATCTAGTCTTCTTTGCTCAAGTTAATTCCAACTAAAACTCAACCTTCAGTTTTAAAGAAATTCTAATGCAATTAGAAGTTCTATTCGTTGAGACTTGAATTATTTTCCCTATAAAAGCAAGACCTTCTCAAGCTAATCTGCATATCAGATTAATTGCCAAAGTTTGCTACGTTGAAGAGCTTAATCAGGTGAGTTCTCTTTTTTTTTTTTTTTTTTTATGAATACAAGCTTTTTTTTTTTTCATGTCGTCGCTCCTGTCATGGTTTCTGCCTTTGCTGACGGTTTCCTTTTTGGCTTCTTTCTTTAGCTTGGAAATAGTAGCAAGTCCACAAGCCAGCGCCTTGATCGTCAAGTATCCCACCATAAACGGAAATCCCGTTTACATGCTCAAAGAGAATCCAGTTTCCGGTACTTCCAATAACCTTATCATTGTGCCATCAATTGTTCTTGCATTGTTTTTTGGATAAGTTGTTAAACTCAAAGATTATCATGCAATTAACAGTAAGGGTAAGAGTTCATTCCTGGAACTCATAAATGGTCCTAATTATATGTTAACAACTTTCAGAACAATCTCACTGTAGAAGAAATAATTTAAGTTTCCTTGTTTGACTTCTAATCAGATAATTGTGGGTTCGAATCCCATCAGGCGTGCTTTTGTTTAGTTTATACTCCTATATATATATATATATATATATATATATATATATATATTATATTGTATTTAATTGCCTGCGTTTCACTATGTGATTGGATTGGTTTCGGTTGGTTGAATGCAAAAACTATATTAAATAATACTGAAAGAAAAACTGTCAGATGTCTCCACTTTCTGGCTGGTTGCTTACTTTCCAAACACAAAGATCAATTTTGTTTGGTAAATTAGCTGACAAGCAGGCATTGCTTCTGAAACAAGCGTGCCATCAATACGAAATATAATAGCATTGTTCTTGGACTGGCTGCGGAAAACAACACTGCGCAGCAAAAACCCCCCTGGCGGGACGTAAATAGTTGCGGGGTTTATGGAGCCACAAGCCAAAACAATAAAACCCTCGACTCTCTTTTCTTCTATTTCCATTTTTCTTCGCTTCATCGATTTTTTTTTTTTTTTTTATTTTTGCCAATTATCACTTTCTCTTACGATTTACACAAATGAAATCACAACCGTCCAAATATCACCGCTCCTCAACCCCAGGATTTGGATTACGATTTTAACTATTAATCACGAATCATATATAGCCACCTGGGATACTTTTTCGTGGGAAGAGAAACCTTATATCAAAACCTAACATAGAAAATGTGAAGTTGATTGTTCTGATCAATGGGACCAGTTTTGAGTTTGAAGTTGGGACAAAAAGCACAAAAATTCTGGCCTTTTCTTTTGTTTGTTTTCTAGTAGTAGTACTATGCCTCTTTCTTTGCTCGATCAGTTTGGTGGACTTTATGATCATCTTATAAGCATTAATTAAGAATGGTGACGAAATATTTGTTCTTGTCATGATCTTACACTACCATCACCACGTTGTAATCTCAAGCTTTTGATCAGTTTCTACTTTCCCTTGTTTTATTTATTATTATTTTGTTTTATTCTCTACCTGCCTTGATATTTTTTTTTTGTAGAATCATCATGGTGTACTTCAAAGATCACAAAGATTATCTTGTGATTCTTTCCAAGGAAGACGAAGACATAAAAGAAGGATTATATCTCTTCACCAACAAGCCCATATCGGGTAGATATAAATCCGCTTGGAAATCATTTGATTTTCCTACCACTTTGGAAGATTGGTCGATAGAACTTTCTCCAACTTCACAATCTTCTCCAAAAGCGAGATCTCTTCAATCTAATCTTCACGTCAATACTTCTAATCATGAGAAGTTTGACACGTTGGGAAGCCGTATCATTTCCGAAAGGTCATATTGGGGATTTTCCTTCAAGATTTTTGGAGAGTTTGGTTACATACCAAAGTACTGGGAATGGACTGAAGATGTGTTGTACCACTTCAAAAAAAATTTAACGACTGTTAGTATATATGATGTTGTTTATGCATCATTATACACTTATGATCACAACAAGGACGTCATTCGCGCTTTTTGTGAAGCTTGGTGCCCGGCCACCAACACTCTCCACCTTGCTACTGGGGAAGCTTCCATCTCCTTATGGGATTTGCATAGGCTAGGCGGTTTACCTATTCACGGCATATTTTATGATGAAGTCATTCCTTGTGCTGCCGAATTGACTGGCTTTGATAACAAGGGAAGATTCATCCCGAGATGTTGTGAATATCTATTTGCTGCATTCCATCTTTTGAAGCAAGGCAAGGAAGATAAGGTGTCTATTGAGGATTGGATCAATTTTTGGTTTCAAGGGAAATTGCGTTACACCAAACCACCTGCTCGAAAAGCAAAGAAGCTTGTTCGCCCAAAAGCTACACATAACCCTACTGGGATTCTTCGAAAATACCAAGGTCGGGGAATGGCAGGAGATGGAGCATTCACTGCACTTGGAATCAAAGACAGTTTAACAACAGACACTTATTTAGCTGCCTTCATTTCTTGTTGGATTTGTGTTTTCGTTTTTCCAAGTAAAGATTCAGAATTTGTTCGGCCAGAGACATTTAAGATAGCCAGCCTGATGGTGATTGGGAGAACTGTTAATCTCGCGGTCCCGGTGTTAGCCAATATTTATCATGGACTAAACCGAATTACACTTTCTGCTCAAGCGGGCTCTTCAGATGCGTGTTTTCCAATTCACTATATTTATGGGTGGCTAAGTTATTACTTCCGGACTCACTTTCAAAATCCAGATGATGTATATGGGCCTTTGATGAGCAAGTTTTCGGGAGAAGGTGGAGCCAAATACTTTGAGGATTATGACGCCCGCAAGTTAATTCATAGTGGCATAGTGTGGAATGCTAACTTATATCCCAGAAATAGGGATGAAGTGATTGTTGATGATGACACTCTTAGTAAGATCAATCATGGCTACCTTGTTAATGTTCGTTCGAGCTATTTGCCTGCCCGATGTAACCAAGCCATCATTGTAGAACCTTACAGTCCTCATCGATTTGGGAGACAATTTGGGTTTTGTCAGGATATTCCCGGAGCTCTTAAGGAAGACATTCGTTCTGGGTCTGTGGATGATTTATGTAGGTTTTGGAGAATTTGCACTCGTTCTCATACAAAGTCCAGATTGATCTCTCCAGCTCGTTCTCTAAATCCTAATGATCATGCAACCGCAAGATACATGGAATGGTGGTCGAAAGTTCATGAGTCATATCTTGAGCATTCTATTGATATTTTGATTTCGAGCATCCGTACATCACCATCGAAGAGAAGAAAACCTCCAAAGGATGTTAAGAAAAAGTCTTTACAGATTTCGCAAGACAAATCCAATAAAGCCAAAGTCTCGTCCACCATAGATTTAACAGAGGAGCATGTGAAGACTTCACAAGAAGTTCCTCGATCAGTGTCATTAGTTGATGAAGGACAAAGGGTTTTACCGAAAGTCATCGAAGGGAAGCATAATGCGATCGTTGAAGATTCAATTGATGAGAGTGATCATGAAAGACATTGGAAACGAACCAGGCCAAGGAAATCCTTTCAAGGTGATATATCCCCCGCCAAAAGTGAAGCTTCAGTTTCTAGTTCGCATGAGTTCAACAAACTTGCAGCTAAGATCAGAAATAATATTTCAAGTACCATTTCCAACCAAGAGGATGCTTGCCCTAATGTGATTGTTAATAATACTTCTTCTATAGTGAAGACTCCCACAGGCCCTCATGTTGAAGCTAGTCATCTCGCCCTTCCAGAATTTTCTAAGTTTAGTGCTGAAAAAGTGATATCCGATAGTCAGTTGAAGCTTGCAACTATTTTGTGGGAAAGCATTCAACCAAGGATTATTCGCTCTTCTTTTGATCGGGTTTCTTCACTTAGTGGTGATGTTCACAAGATCTTTGATGCAATAGAAGCAATCAAGTCCGTTGATTCATCCTTATTGAAAGGCATGGTGGAAGACTACTTTACACAAGTCCAGAAGTTTAATGAGCTTGAATCTTCCATTTCTTCATCCAAGGATAGAATTGAAAGACTTCAAGCACTTGAAATTCGACTTAAAGATTCAATGTTACTTGAACATAAGACTGTTGAGAACCTTAATACCTTGCAGTCGAACTTGGCAGATATAGA
Source organism: Fremontodendron californicum (assembly GCA_030761205.1). NCBI lineage: Eukaryota > Viridiplantae > Streptophyta > Magnoliopsida > Malvales > Malvaceae > Fremontodendron > Fremontodendron californicum. The sequence goes on along the minus strand of JAULJL010000023.1, from coordinate 20,041,464 downwards.
GCAAGAGTTCATTACTTTGCAACGCAAAAAACATAGACTTGAGTCTTCGCTCCAAGAAACTGAAGATGAACTGAAAAGAAGAAGAACCGACACCTCCAAGATTCGTGAAGAGATGAATTCTGTTGAGTCTATTACTACCCTTACTGAGGATGAAGCCAAAAACTTAGATTTGTTGCGAAATATGTTGGAAACCTCTCGAGACGACTTGAAGAATTTCAAATGGAAGCCCTGACTCCCTTTTGATGTAACTTTTTTTTTTTGAAATTTATATTAGTTCTTAGGCTTGCTAGTTTTTTTTTTTTATTTTTTTATTGTAAGTTCTTTTCAAGTTTGAAATGAAGTTAAATTTCTTTTTCTCCATATATCATCTTTCTTTTGCACTTTCTGAAGCATTTTTGCATCATGTATGGACTACAAATTAAATTCTCAAAGATCTTTAATTTGCAAAAGATTTGTTTTACTTGAAAAATAATTTGAATCATGAAATTTGAATGGAGAATTATCATGATACTTCAAGTGAACAAAAGATAATATTTGAATCAAACAATTTTTTTTTTTTTTTGTTTGGACTGAACTTGGCAACGAAACCAAGCTGCCTACGTACCCTCGAATTTGAAGGATCAAGTCATAACGTAGTTCATCAATTTTTTTGTGCCCTAACTTTTGCCTAAGTTGTCCTAGAAATGATTTTCAACATAGCGGGCTTTTTTTTTTTTTTTTTTGGGTGCAGTTTAAGCTCGTGCTTAGGAGCAACATACAACAGTTTAAGCTCTTGCTTAGGAGCAATATCTTCTTTAAGTATAGTAACGCTTCAAAAACTTTCCATTGATCGGTCCGACTTTGACACCATCTTGATCAACGATCTTATAGGCACCATTGGTATAAACTTCTCGAACAACGTATGGTCCATCCCATTTTGAAAGGAACTTGTTGCCAATACGATGTGAAGTATTTATGGGTCTTCTTACAGCAAGGACTAAATCTCCAACTTGGAAAGATCGCTGCTTGACTTTCTTATTAAAAGCTTTGGATAGTCGAGCTTGATAGCACTCCAAGCGTTGTTGGGCTTCCAACCTTTTCTCATCCAGCACTTCTAATTCTTCCAAACGTAAGCGTACATTGTCTTCACTAGAAAGATCTTCCTGGATTGCAATCCTTAATGACGGAATTTGTCGCTCAAGTGGTAGAACAGCTTCCACACCATAAACAAGTGCATATGGAGTGGCTTGAGTTGGTGTGCGATATGTAGTTCGATAAGCCCACAGAGCTTCTCCTATCCTTTCATGCCAATCTTTCTTTGAACGGTTAACAACTTTCTTGAGAAGATTGCACAAAGTCTTGTTAAAAGCTTCTGCTAATCCGTTTGCTGGAGCATGGTACATTGAAGACTTGTACTGCTTGAAGTCAAACTGTGCACATAACTTGCTCATGTCAAACTGCTTCCCATTATCAGTTATGATGTGACGAGGTACGTCATACCGATAAATGATGTTTGTTCTGATAAAAGTTGCAACAGTTTCTTTTTTTGCTTCCCTGTAAGGTGCCACTTCTGCCCACTTTGAAAAGTAATCTGTAGCGGCAAGTATATACATATGCCCTAGTGAACTCTTAGGTAATGGTCCTACCAAATCAAGTCCCCAAGCATCGAAAGGCCAAGATGTGACTGTCGGATGTAATGGTTCAGGAGGTTGATGGATGAAGTTTGCATGAAACTGACAAGCTTGACATTTCTTGGAGTAGTCCATGCTATCCTTTACCATTGTTGGCCAATAGTATCCCATTCTTTTAATTTGAAAGTGCAATTTAGCTCCAGACTGATGTGCACCACAAATTCCTGAGTGAGCTTCTTGTAAGGTTTTGGATACTTCATCTTCCCCTAAACATCGAAGGAAGACACCATCAAAAGAGCGGCGATAGAGTGTACCCTTGAAGTAAATAAATCGAGGAGCTCGACGTTTCACTTCTGTTTTATGCCTTGGATCATTGGGTAGCCTCCCATGCTCTAAATAATCAATCAATGGTTGTCTCCAATCTTCTTTTTCAACTTCGTAAACTGAAACAACATTGGATTCCTGGTTGTCATCTTTAAAATCAACTGGAGGTAAAATCCATCGTTTGCAAAGAGGGACTTTTACTTCTACACTTGGCATGGCGAGAGCTGATGCTAGATTAGCTAGAGAATCTGTTTGCTTGTTCTCTCTTCTTGGTACATGTTCCAAGCTTACATTGTCAAACTATTCCAAAATGTTCTTCGCATAGTTTACATATGGTAAGAGGTCAGGCTTCTTAACTTCATAAAGTGAAAGAAGTTGGTTGATGACCAATTTGGAATCCCCAAACACTTTAAGTTGAGTGATCTTCATATCCACTGCCATTTCCAATCCAATGATCAGAGCTTGGTATTCTGCTACATTGTTGGAACAATTTTCAGTGAGAGTAAATGCATAAGGCAATACATCTCCTTCTGAAGTGACAAAGACAACACCTGCTCCAGCTCCATCTTGACGAGCAGCCCCATCGAAGAATAGTTTCCATGGCCTGGGAATTTCGATGAAAAGAACATCTTCATCTGGGAGATCTTCAGAGAATTCCCAATCATCTGGAATCGGATGGTTTGCAAGGAAATCGGCAAGTGCTTGCCCTTTAACGGCCTTTTGTGGAATATAAGTAATATCGAACTCTTGTAGCAAAAGAGCCCATTTTGCCAATCTTCCACTGAGCACAGACTTGGACATGAGATATTTGAGGGGATCTACTCGCGAAATCAAACGAACAGAATGAGCTTGCAAATAATGTCTCAGCTTTTTAACTGCAAACATCAATGACAAGCAAGTCTTTTCAATGGGAGAATAATTTAATTCAGCACCATTAAGAGTTCTACTAAGATAGTAGAGTGCGGTTTCTTTTCCTTCATCATTCTCTTGTGCCAATAATGCTCCTAAGGAACGTTCTTGTGCAGCAATATAAAGGATTAACGGCTGTCCTGGTATAGGTGCCTTCAGAATAGGTGGTTGTAACAAAAAGGTCTTAATGCTCTTAAAAGCATTACTGCAGGCCTCATCCCAGACAAAAGGGACATCCTTCTTCATTAGCCGGCTAAATGGTTGACATCGACCAGCCAAGTTTGAGATAAAACGTCGGATATATGCCAATCTTCCTTGGAGACTTTTAAGTTCATGCAGATTGCGCGGTTCAGGCATTTTCATGATTGCATCTATTTTTGATTGATCGATCTCAATCCCACGATGTCGTACGATGAACCCCAAAAACTTGCCCGAGGATACTCCAAACGCACACTTGAGCGGATTCATCTTCAATTGGTATCTACGCAATCTTTCAAACACTTGGCGAAGATCAGCAAGATGATCGGATTTTTCCTTTGACTTCACTACCAAGTCATCAACATAGCATTCGACATTCTTGTGAAGCATATCATCAAAGATCTTTTGCATTGCTCTTTGATAAGTAGCACCTGCATTCTTTAATCCAAACGGCATAACTTTGTAACAGTATATTCCTTTTGGAGTTCGAAATGCAGTAAGTTCTTCATCTCTTGGAGCCATGCGAATTTGATTATAGCCAGACGATCCATCCATAAATGACAAAGCTTCATGGCCAGTTGTAGCATCAACCATTATTTCTGTTATAGGGAGAGGAAAGTCGTCCTTTGGACAAGCATTGTTCAAGTCTCGAAAATCTACACAAACTCGAAGTTGACCATTTTTCTTTCTCACTGGAACAATATTTGAGATCCAAGTGGGATACTTGACTTCTCTAATAAAGCCAGCTTTGATGAGCTTATTGACCTCAACTTCGATTTGGGGGATCAAGTCAGGATGGAAACGTCGTTGAGCTTGTTTGATAGGTCGGACACTTTTCTTGACAGCCAGATGATGCATAGCTACTTTTGGATCAAGTCCCGGCATTTCTTTGTAAGTCCAAGCAAAGATATCTCGATACTCTATCAAAAGATCAAGATAAGCTTTTTCTTCTTCTGGTGGTAAGCAAGCATTAATAAAGATCGGTCGTGGATCTTCACTAGTACTGATGTTAACCTCCTTTAGCTCATCAATAGTAGCTTGATTTCCTTCTTCAAAAGACGAAGGGGCTTCTTGGGCTTCTTCTTCTTGCGATTTTTCACCAGTTTCTTTTACAGATACATGGTTAGAAGTAAGGATTTCTGTTTCTTCAAGTTCTTCTTCCTCTGAGGATGAGACTGATTTGGTTATAACCACTGTATGCTTTCTAGCCTTTAAAACTTCACCAGTAGTTACCTTCCATTCGCTTTGCCTTTTCATTCGAGAAGGAATTTTGCTATGAAAATCTCTTGATTCCTTTAAAGTGGAAGATTTTCTTTTTCGGCCACAATTAACTTCTTCAGAGCACGGACTTCCAAGCCTTGACTGAATGGAAATTGGTTTACTTACATAAACTTCACTGTATTTTTCTCTCATTCGTTCAAAAACTGACCTTCGTGATGATTGAATGCTCAAACGATCAAACACTGAACATCGTGTTGAGCGTGCCCCCAAGCGATCAAACACTGAAAGTCCTGGTGGCTTCACTGCATCTTCTTGCTCCTCGGGAACTTCCTCCACATTTATGTACCTCGAAGTTTGTTTATGAATCTTCAATTTTAATGGAGAATATCCGAGCCCCTCTCTAGAAGTTCCGATGTGATCAATCTTCTTTTGCCAGACCTGTCGGATCTTGAATGAACTTTGCGGCTTTTGTTTGCTAGGCTCTTTTGTCTCGTGAGCCAATTTTGCAACATCCTCTTGTTTATATCCAGCTTTGACAAACAACCTATAAGCATTAGGATCAAAATCTTTAGCTCGATGAGTAGGAAGATCCTGATGTTCGCAAAGAGATTCTTCTACTGGTCTAACAAATCCTTGCAGTGGAGGTATAAGGCCTCTTGATTCTTCCAAGTTAGTGAGGGGAAGAGTCAGATCCTTTAAACCTTGAGCAATTTCATCTTCTCTAACTGTGGAAGAAGCCAAATTCTTTCCCTTTTGCTTTAATTCTTGCATCGGGTTGGACATTACTTCTTCGATAAATGCATCTTTGAGATAAAACTTTGCATCTGCGAAATGTGCTTCTGCTATGGTAAATGGCTTAGCGTCTGCAAGGATCGTCTTGACTTGACCGTTTCTGCAATACTTGAGACACTGGTGCAGAGTTGAGGAGACTACACCATTTTGATGTATCCACGGTCGTCCTAACAACATGTTGTATGTCGTTTTGGCATCGATCACATGGAAAAGTGGACTTGACTCCATATCTCCAATGAAAAGTTGAAGTCTAAGTTTTCCAAGAGCTCTTTGTCCCCCTTGGTTGAATCCTTGGATCATCAAGCGGCTTTGCATCAATTCATCCAAAGGAACTCCCAATTCTTTCATTGTCATCAACGGGAGTATGTTGACAGCAGAACCATCATCGATCAAGATTCTATTGATCTTTTGTTCCCGAGTATATCCTACGACGAACAACGACCGATTATGAGGGGTTGACCCTAGCAACAGATCCTCGTCAGAAAAGTTAATTTTCGTAGCACAAGAATGCTCATCAACTTCAAATGCTACTGAGTCTGTGTTGTTTTCATTATCTTCATTGCCACCGTTATGGTAACAAGTCATGAAAACCAAATCTTCATTTCTAAGCTGAATTGGCATGAATTCGTTTAAAGTGATTTGCCTTCTTGACTTCCTCCCTACTGAATTTTTACCCCGAGATGGCATTTTTGCTTCTTGAGGCACATTGGGCTTTGGGAATTTAGATGGTTGTTTGACCATCTTAGTTCTTGAAGGCACTTTCACAACTTTTGGAAGATTCTTCTTTTTGCTTTTTCGGCGTGTGACTAGAGTCCAACCATCGTGATCTTGATTTTGTCTTTGAAGCAAATAGTTGCCCCCACTTCCCTGAAGATCCACTATCGTACTTGTACTTGGAGCCAGTATGATAGGATCAAAAGAGCCAAATCTTATGGTTCTATCCAGTAAATTGGATTGAGGAACCATATTTACTGATGCCAAATTTGACGACACCGTTTCTTCTTCAAACTCGATTTTCCCCTCTTCATAGAGTCGCATGATTCTATCCTTCAAAATAAAGCACTTCTCTAGAGGATGGCTAATCAAGCGATGGTACTTGCAATAATTGGGGTCTTCTACTTTATCAGCTTCTTCAGGTCGCTTCATTTCTGGTAACTGAATCAGCTTAGTCTTTAAAAGTTCTTCAAGAATGCTTGAAACATCAGAATCAGGAAAAGGATACTTCTTTTCTTGCCTCTCCTTCAAGGTGATCTTGCCTTTACTTCTGTCTTGGATAGGAGAAGATTTCGTCTCTTGAGATTGTTTTGACTTGGGAGATATCTTAAGAGGCTTGGTAGTTACAGCCATGAACTGTTTGTTTTCTCCCTTGTTGACAAAGGTTTTGCCCCCTTTGCGGGTATCTTGTTTTTCCTTGGCTTTCTTTGGCTCTTGCACCGGAGGTTCTTGATTTCCAGCAGCTGTCATACTCAACTCCATATCATGAGCACGAGTGGCTAATTCTTCAAAGGTCTTAGGCTTGATGCCTTGAAGAATGTAACGCAAGCCCCAATTCATGCCTTAAATGCACATGTCAAGGGCAGAAGACTCAGACAGTCTTTCTTTGTAGTTAAGGCTCAGATTTCTCCATCTGTGAATGTAATCAATGACTGGCTCATCCTTCCATTGACGTGAGCTTGTGAGTTCGATCATGCTGACTAAGCGACGAGTGCTGTAGAATCGATTAAGGAATTCACGCTCAAGTTGTTCCCAGCTGTCAATCGTCCCAGGCTCGAGATCAGTATACCAATCAAAGGCGTTGCTTTTTAGGGAGCGAACGAACTGCTTCACCATGAGATCCCCATAGGTACCAGCATTAATGCAAGTTTCCACGAAATGTGCAACATGTTGGCGTGGATTTCCTTTTCCATCAAACTGCTGAAACTTTGGGGGTTGATAGTTCCCAGGCATCCTCAGACGATCGATCCTTTGAGAATATGGTTTTGCATATGTATATGAAGGTTGAGTGATGCTTTCAACTTGATCTTTGATAGCCTCCTTGATAAGATCCTTGAGCTGACTGGTAGTGACGAGTTCATTGATCTTTTCTTCAGAATCCTTAGCAACTTCCTTGCCAGAGTTATCACCATCATCTTGAAAGATTGATTGCCAATTCTGGTTTGAAGCTTCGTTCCTTTTTCCAGTGAGACCGGCGATCTTGTCCATCATGGAAGCGATCTGGTTATCTTTCTATTTGATACTTGCTGAAAGAATTTCAACAGATTTTGCCAGAAGTGCAACTTGTTCTTCTAATGATGTGGTGCCAGTTGTCATGACAGCCATTACTCCAGAACTTGATTTTGGAGTAGATGATGGAATAGGCTTGTTGCTTGAGTAGCTATCTTGTTCTTTGTATGTTAACTGACGACTTGCACTTGATCCTCGAGGAGAATCGACTTGTTCAGCGGAAACTTCTTCTAAGTCTTGAATTGGAGAATAAGTGTCATAGAGAGGGTTTTGATTGAGCACCGGAAAAGTTTGCTCATACAATTCAGCAAGAGTTTTGGTCTTGCTCCTAGTGCCATAAGGATGAGCGGGGATATCAACGCTTGATGATGAAATGGGGTAGACTGCAGGATTAGCTCGAGCAGGCTTGAGAGTTGGTTTGTTAGCAAGGTTCTTCTTGGGAGCCATTGTAACTTGATAACTTGAGTTTTGAAGAAAAGAGATGAAAGGCAGAGATGGTCCCATCAGGCGTGCCAAAATTTGTACACACAAATTTTATGTCAAAAATATGACAAGGAAAATTTGGAGTCAAATAAAGAATTTTATTAATCAAACTTTGAGGTTACAATCTCTGAATATTCTTAAAGAAAGAAATCCTTTGATTCTTTTCTTCAGTAAAATTTTGATCCAAGGGTCTTCACGACTTGATCTTGAATCGGTGAGATCTGCTTCAAGGGTCTTCTAGACTTGGTCTTGAAAAACAGGAATTATCTCCTTTCCTTCGATGAACAAGATCGGAGAGCAGCTTCTTAGAGAATTCTCAAGAACAAGCACCGCGTTCTTAGAATTTCTCTAATTTCTTCTTAAGAATTTTGAGAGGATTTGGCTCTTCAAAATCTTCTTCTCTTCAGGCTTTCTGAATTGTGAATTTGTGTTAAGAGGAGGTCTCTATTTATAGTGGTAGCTAGCCAGGTGAAAGAGAGTTTTAAAAGAACTTAACCTCCTTATTTATCTCTTAATTAATTTAATTTAATTAGAGATAATATCTTCTTATTTATCTCTTAATTAATTTAATTTAATTAGAGATAAAATATTTATTTTTTATCACTTAACTAATTAATTAAATTAGAGATAAAATATTTATTTATCTCTCAATTAATTAATTAAATTAGAGATAAAATATTTATTTTTTATCACTTAATTAATTAATTAAATTAGAGATAAAAATATTTATTTACCTCTTAATTAATTTAATTTAATTAGAGATAAAACTTTATTATTTATCCCTTAATTAATTAATTAAATTAGAGATAAAATATTTTTTTTTATCACTTAATTAATTAATTAAATTAGAGATAAAATATTTATTTACCTCTTAATTAATTTAATTTAATTAGAGATAAAAATTTATTATTTATCTCTTAATTAATTTAATTTAATTAGAGATAAAACTTTATTATTTATCTCTTAATTAATTTAATTTAATTAGATGTAAAATAATTATGACACATGGGTGAAATTTGATTGGATAACCCATGAATCCTTTCAATTTGATTGGTCAAACCATGTGTACATATTTAATTAATTATAAAATAATTAATTATAATATGACATTATCAATTTCACATGGTAATGTATAATTTAATTGAAAATTTCTTAATTAAAAGAATTTCAATTGACACGTGGCAATTTGTAATTGGTTACAAATTTTCTCCTTCTACAGCTATGTTTCAGACTTTAGTGTACTTTTATTGTTGCCCTCATCCAACTTTGACGGAAGCTGGTGGAGAGGGGTGGTTCTCTTTTTTTCTCTCTAAACCAAAATTAGGATTCTTGATTTTTGAGACATTTATGGTTACACCATGCTTGCACAATATGGACAATGACCAAGAGAGAAGTGGCTAAAACTTATGTTGCTCCGACTTTTTATTTGTTTTTGGAAGTACTCGTGTTCAACATCCATGTCCGATGCATATCCGGATATGGATATGAGAATATGTTCCCTCAAGGATCCTTCAAATACATGAAAAAACTTAGAATAAATTTAACATACCCGTGTCCGACACTCATATCTAAGTCCGAGTAACATAGGCTGAAACTCCATTAAACACTTTCATGCTGAGAGTTTCCTGACGAGAAACAATTAACTCTGTCAAGAAAAGCCTGATGAGCACTAGGGCTGTAAATGAACAGAGCTTGAACGAACAGGCCTTTGTTCGTGTTCGTTTATTTATTTTTGAGCTTGTTTGTGTTCGGTTCGTGTTCGTTAAGGATTTTACAATTGTGTTCAAGCTCTGTTCGTTTAAAATTGAGGGTGTTAGTGTTCGTTCATTTAATGTTCACGAACAAGTTCATTTAAATTAAATGAACTTGTTCGTGAACATTAAACGAACATATTCATGAACATATAATCGAACATGTTCGCTAACAATTAAAGATATGTTCATGAACAATAAACAAACAATTCTAAACAATTTTAACAAACAAACAAATAAAAAATAGTCAATTTTAAATTATTATTAAATATAAAATATAAAATTTAATTTAATTTATTATTAAATTGAAGTTATTAAATAATATTAATTATATTATAAGTAAATAAAATACAAATAATAATATTATTATCGAACAATAAACGAACATAAACGAACTTTAAACAAACTAATAACCGAGTTTTAAACGAATCATAAACGAGCTTGTTCGTGAACATAAACGAACCGAACACACATCTGTTTGAACTCGGTTCGTTTAATAAACGAACATTAAAATTATGTCCATAATCGTTTATTTAGCTTAATAAACGAACAAAAACCGAACTATTCACAAACGGTTCGTCGAATGCTCTGTTCGTTTACGGCCCTAACGAGCACTGAATTATTTTTTTTCCCTCTTACCTTGCGATATTGTGTAGTTAATATTTATGCAGTGTTGGTATACCATCATGAAAACTTCTCTTTTTGGTTGTCCTTTTCCAGTTTTACTGACCTCCTCAGTGTAGCCCTAACTCCTCCCCATTATAACAGTTTTGAACTTTGTCCATGATGCTTACAAAGTAGTTAGTATTTCATTCAGAGCCATAATTTGATCAATTGAGGGAAGATTATGAGAGGTTAAAGTGACAGGAAAAAGAACAATGAAAATCAAGACTTTAAGTATAGGTAAAAAACAATGAATATTGACTTCCTTACCTTGGCTTTACTTCAGTTAGGTGGTAAAGGGGGATAACAATCTTAAAGTCATCAAGGATTTTACTGAGTGAAAAGATTTCTTTGATTCATTCATCTGAATATCTGATATATAAGGGGAGGTAATCTTTTTTCGTCCCTTTGCATAAAGGGAATTTTGTTTTGGCTTTAATTCACTTATGAAATATATTTGTTCATGGGTTGAATCGAGTTCGGCCCGTATAACAAAAAAACTTTGCCCGTTCAGGATCCGGCTTGGCCTATAAGACTCAAAAAGCCTATTTATTATTCAAAATATATAAAAATTAAAAAATTTATATATTAATATTTTTTATTTATTAAATAATAATTTGAACTGAACTGAATCGATCCAAATGTAAGCATCCTATCCCAGATTCAGTTCGACAGGTCTAAGTATAAATAATAGGAGCGAACTTTTATATGTCAAAACTAGAACTAAAGACGTCAAGCTTCCCTGGAAAATCAAGTTTGCTATATGACCATCCACAACAAAAGCAAAAAGAGGGGAAAAAAAGAAGTAATAATGTACTTTGGATCATCGTATTCATATTGTTTAATTACTGTAATTTTTTTTCTCAATCAGAATGAGATTTCATTAATGAAAAGCCACAGGAAATTAGATACAGGACAAAAACTACCACAGTCCAAGTAGTCTAAATATCATAAAATCGCATCACCACCAGGGCCGTGAGCAGATTGGCTCTGTCCACCCCCGATTTTGCAAGGGAGTTTGCCAATTCATTGGATTCAAGAAAAATATTGACCATTTTCACTTTCTCGATTCCACTCATCAAAGCGTCAATGTTGCAAAAAGTATTTCATAACTTCCAAGGTCTTTTGTGAGTCTCCTTAACCTATTTCACTGCAAATTTAGAATCCGATTTGATGATAAGATCCCTACTGTTTTCCATTCAGACTGAGAAAAGATCTCCAAAGCTTTCTTGATGGCCATTAATTCTACAAAATTAGATTCTTGGATTCCCAGAGGACCATAGAACACGGCAATGATACTTCCCAGAGATTCAAACTGCCATCGCGGTCGCATTTTTTATCGTATTGCGCTTATTGTAGTTGTGAACGTAATGGATGTTATCGCCATCATTTCGATTATAACGATCATGATTTTTTTTTCAAAATTACATAATTTATTGTAAAACATAATAATTATTGTTATAAGCATAAAAACTCTTTTTTAATGATTTTTAAAATAGTTTATGACATTTTATAATATTTTATTTACATAAAAAAAAAGATTATTCATTATTTTTTGTCATTATAGTAAAATTTCATATTTAGAAAAGTATTATATAATTATTGTTTAACTTTAATTCTTCCTTATCTAAATTAATAAAAATTCACTTCTATTAAAAATTTTCCATATAAAAAAAAAAAATTGTCCATAAAAAATTCCCCCGAAAAATCCCTAAAAGAAAATACTCACCAAGTCCTAACTAACCTGTCCCACTCCCCCCTCCAACAGACCCAAGCCCCAAGACCTTTTCTTCTCTCCTAAAATTCTCAAATCCAATGTCCCAGCCAATTCCCCCAAAATCCAAAGACTCACCCACTCAGGCATACTCACAATTCTTCATTACAACCTGCATGCATGGCTGCTGCTTTCTGCAGCTTCTCCTCCTGTTTGCTCTGCTCTGCCATACAGACTCACTATTATTCTTCTCTGTGACCTGTGTGCGTGGCTGCTGCCTTCTGCAACTTCTCCTTCTGTCTGCTCTGCTCTTCCATTGTCGACGCCCCCCTCAGTTAGCCTTATTAGGCCTCAGCGTCAGCAATTAGCCTTTAGCCCCTCACCTCAGCAATCAAACTCCTACTTGTACTCTATCTCTCACATACTCTTCTCTATTACTTTGTTTTAGTTGTAGTTATAACATTTTTTTTTTTAATTTGTAACGGTGTAACTGAAATAATGGATTGTTACGGTCGTTATTTTCCATTATACCATTTTTTCGACTACTATCTGTCGTTATTAATGTGAATTTTTTTCATATCGCTAACGGTCCTGCTACGGCGACTATGACATCACTATTTAAAACCCTGCTTCCAACCTCGTTTCTTAGTACATCACTAGAACTTGCAATACATCACTAGAACTTGCAAGACCTTATTTCCCTTTCGCTGATCCATCAACATTTGAATTTAAAAAAAAAAAAAAACCAAACACATGGGGGACCAAGGGAGACTCACCCTTTTGGATCCAAGGTTTGTAGTTCGTACCAGGGCAGCAAACAGCTGGGTTGCGCCACCAAATTTAATTAGATATCACAACCTTATCATTAACAGCTTTAATCCAAGTTAAAAACCTGAGCTTAACCAGAAAAATCAAATCCTCCTCGCTTCTAGCCAGCCACAAAGTCCAGAATGGAACTGCCTACGCAGCTATCTAGCAGTAAAAAAGACATGGTGCGATTGTTTTAGATTTCGAATGTTTTGTACTAGGGGGTGCAGTAATAAGAATCAACTGGGTGAATGAAGCTTGTATATCAGAAGTAATGGCAAATGTCACGGCACTAGAAGTAGCAAGTAAACGGAATTTCAAAAAATTATTCTTGAAAGAGATGCTCTACTGATTGTCAAAAAATTGCTGGTGGAAGAGGAAGACTTATCAAGCATAGGACTCATCATAGCTGAAGGAAGAGACACTAAAGAGTTTTGAAGAATGCCAAGTCCAACAAACCAAAAGATAGGGAAATGAAATAGCCCATACAATAGCTAGTTTTAGCCTAACAGTTTTCAGAAAATTTACTTTGGATGAAGGAATATCCAGATTTTATACATTAAATAATATCGGATGCTATTAATGTTTAATGTCAATGAAAGTTACATTTTCTAAAATATAAATAAATTACTTTTTTTTTTAAAAAAAAAACTTAAATGGAACTCAAACTATTTTTCAAAAATAAAAATCAATTGGCAATAATCAAATCCAACTTCTGTGGTCCAGCCATAATTCTCGGCTACTCGTTCAGTTTCTGCTCATACTTAATTCATTTGAATTAAGAATACTAGATATTGCACAATTACAATGTAAGTAAAAAAAAAAATTATGCATTAAAAAATATATTAAAATAAATAATTTAATAATATAAGATGTGGGTAATTTTTTTTTAAAAAAAATTATTTGATGTGAGTACTTTTTTTTTTAAATATGAAAGTTACTTGATGATATCACATGTAAAATAATTTTTTTAAGTAAATTACATAAACATCCATAATTATATTTTATATTATATTTTTAATTTGGATTTTTTTATATTTTTTTAACTGAGTTGGTGATCGATTAACTCGTGACACTAACTCAAGCAATATTTTTAATAATAATAAATATTTAATTTAAAAAATAAAAAATATTCATATATTTTTAAAAATATATAATAAAAATTAAAAAAAATTGAATATTTAAATTATGTAATAATTTTTTAATTTATTATAAATATTTGTATTTTTTAAAAAATTAACACTAAAAAATCCATGTTCATGCCGGCCAGCCATCACCTAAAATTTTGAGCTAAGATCATGGGACACGTGTCAAAATCACACGGCAACTCCGCTTTCGATCTAAAAACCGACTACGAAAAGCAAGTCGGTTTGGATTTGGTAATTGGTTCGTAAATTAAATTAGTAATTATTTCTACAGATTTTTAAAAATTAACACTAAGAAAATCCATGTTCATGCCGGCCAGCCATCACCTAAAATTTTGAACTAAGATCAAGGGACACGTGTCAAAATCACACGGCAACTCCGCTTTCGATCTAAAAGCCGACGACGCAAAGCAAGTCGGTTTGGATTTGGAAATTGGTTCGTAAATTAAATTAGTAATTATTTCTACAGATTAAAAAAAAAAATGAATACCTAAATTAGACATTAAAATCGGGTGCTAATTCCGATGATATTTTTTTCTGTCTTAATTTGTGTATTTATGTCATATTTATATATATTTTTATTGTATTTAATATATTTTATAGTTATATAAATTTTAATGTGTTAATAATTTATATTATATAAAATTTAATATATTTATATATCATATCATATCGTATTTATATTATTTTTATGTATATTTTAATTATTTTTTATGTAAAAAAATATAAATGAGAGAGTCGAGTCTAGCCAGCAGAGTTATCGATACCGTACCGATATCGCCTGTACCGGTCGGTACATATCGTTTTTAAGATAAACCGAAAAGGTATCAGTCTCGTTCCATTTCGATTTTGGTATCGGCCCGTATCGACCGGTACCGACCAATACCGATCAGTACCAGTCCGTATTGGTTGGTACAAGATTTTATTTTTTTGTTTTTAATTTTTTTATTTAAAAATTCACTTATTTGAATTTTTAAACCAATTTCAATATTTTTTGTGTCATGATATTTTTATTTTTTTCATAATTATATTTAAAATATATATATTCATTAAATTAGGTTATTAGATATAATTAATAATAATTTATTATATATTTTTTAATATTTTAACATTTATTTTACCTATTTGATATTTAAAAATTTTAGATATTAAATATTTAAAATTTATATTTGTATAAAAACATATATACGCATATAATGGATGTATATTTATATATGTATATAATATATATTTTATTAAAAAATTAAAAAATATATTATACATATAGATATATGAAAAAATATTTAAAAAATATCGATAAATTCAAAACGATATCGATATCGATATGTATCAGTATCAAAATAAAAACGACACACTGTATTGACCTTGCTAGCCAGACCAAAGCAAGGAGTGTACAGAAATATCCTTCTATAAATCAACGGAGCCTCTCCTTCACCATCCTTTTATCTTCTCTTGCCTAACCTCTCAAGAACTTTTTTTTTTTTTTTTCCCATTTTTTATATGGTGCTCTGTTTATATATGAACTACCTACTCGAAGAGTTTCTCGAAGCAGCTGTACAGTTAAAGCTAAGGTATTACTCTCTCTTTCTTTCTCTCCATCACTTCTTTGCCTCTGATTTTTCTTTTTTTGTTCCCTTTTGGTAGCCATGGCCTTTTCTTTCTCCCATTTTCAGCTCTTCAAACAACGCCTTTTTCGAGATTTCCTTTATTTCTTCCTCGATCTGAATCATTTCTTTACTGAAACCTAATTTTTAGAAAATTGAAGCTTAATTTTTCTTTTTACATAACGTTTCTAAGCTTCGGTAGATCTGTGAAGAAATTAAATACGCACTAGTTGTATTTATGTTTTTGGGTCCAAATTGCAATTAGATATATTTATTTTATTATTTAATTTTTGTTTGAGTAAATCTGTGGATTTATAACTGTTTTAAAATAATTGTAGCTTAATCTTAAAAAAGAAAAAAAGAAAAAAGAAGTCTACAGTTAAATTTTGATTTCTATTTAAGACGATGTTTAATTAAGCATCTGTTTATGTTAAACAGGGAAATTAATTGTTAATATTAAAAAAAAAAAGTAAAAGAAGCATTGTGTGATCCAACAAAGCGCGATTGGAAGCAGCCGTGAGGAGATGCGGAGCTCCATTTCGGTTTCAGTTATGGTTACGAATCGGAGAGAGACCATGGTCTGCCAGAAACCACGTCGTTTGGGTCTCTTAAACACCTCCTTCAACGACCACCCTGTTAGGTCCCTCAGATGGCAACTTAGGTAATTTTCCCTTCCTTCTACGCCCTTGAACTTTTATCCTCTCTTCTTTTTTTCTTTTTTTCTTTTTAATAAAACAAAGAAATAACAAATTGTATGATGTTTT
The DNA here is from genome assembly GCA_030761205.1 of Fremontodendron californicum. Classification (NCBI taxonomy): domain Eukaryota; kingdom Viridiplantae; phylum Streptophyta; class Magnoliopsida; order Malvales; family Malvaceae; genus Fremontodendron; species Fremontodendron californicum. The sequence continues at coordinate 20,025,256 of JAULJL010000023.1, read as the reverse complement.
TCAGCCATCAAGCGGAGCTTTGTGATTCAAAAGCAGGGGCTGATCTTTTGGATATGATTCTTACAAAGGTATGCTTCTTGCTCCTAATTAAAAAAAAAAAAAAAAAAAGCTTCGAAATTATTTACAAGTTGGAATTTTAACGGTCTTACCAATAAAATATTCTATAAATTATTATAAAAAAAAAAAAAAAACTGAGCTTTGTTCCCCTAAACAATGGCGACCTCTCGATGCGAGAAATGTATTTTCCAGCACCCATTAGGGACCATTTAAAAATTTAACCGTTAGTTTCGTGTACGAGAAAAACAGTGTGTTGTGTGTGCCAATTAGTGTGTAATCGAGTCGAGTTCAAGCTATAAGTAGTTCGAGGTTCGAAGTTTTACTCGAGCTCGATTCGAGATAAAAATCGAACTGCTCGAATTCGCTTAATGAAGCTCGTTTAACTAATAAAAAATAGCTCGGTTTTCATATTCGACTTCAAACTCGATTATTTGTGTTCGAGTTCAAGTTCGAGTTCGAATTGAGATTTTTCAATACTAATTAAAAATAAAAAATATATATAAAAAATAAAAAAGTTCGATTAAGCTTGTGATCTACTCGAGTCAAGTATTAGGATAGTCGAATTTGACTCAAGCTGCTCGAGTTCGAGCTCGACTCAACAATAACCGAGTCAAATTCGAGTTTTTTTCGAATCGAATCTAAGTAATTTGCGAGCACAGGTGTCTCGTTTACACCTCTAGTGCCAACTAAAGAGTTTCTAGAAGAATAGAGTTTTGGTTCTTCAAGCTTCTTGTTTTAGTATAGTGTTTCTTATAAAAAAAATTACTAAGATTATTGGTTTTGGAATTTAACAGGGTGGTTCTGGAGTGGAACAAAGTTGTACACAAGTAGCGTCGTCGCCCCCATTTTTTTGTGGGTCGCCGCCGAGCAGAGTAGCTAACCCATTAATACAGGATGCTCGATTCGGGGATGAGAAGATCATCATTCCACTGTCACCGCTTTCTCCGATACCACCTCCTTCGGGCTTGCCCTCGTCGTCTCCATCATCCTGTTCAAGGAAAGGAGGTTGTATTCGGGTGAGTTTTGGTAACAAACCAGCCGTTAGAGTCGAGGGGTTTGATTGCCTTGACAGGGATCGGCGAAATTGCAGCATCCCTACACTGGCTTAGAAGTTAGAACCCATTTCAATCCACAAAGAGTACATACATTAAAAAAAAAAAAAGCTTGAAAAACAATCAGTTTTAAAACAGAGGAACTTTGAAGTTGTCAGTGACTGAAAAGAAAATAATCAGAGGTACCTTTTCTTAGTGTAAATATGTTTGAAGGGTTCTTTGTATGTAATGAAATGGTGTCTTGTAGGTAATTGAGTTCCTATGTAATAGAATGGTGTCTTGTAAGTAATTGAGTTCCTATGGATTGGGGTCGATAGTCATTAATCTTGCATAGTTTCTGTTTGTTAGGAAGGAAAAATATTCCCTTTAGTTTTGTTTTTGGAGGTCGTTGTTGTTTCAATGAGCGGCCTCATGGAGAGAAATCTGTACAAAATCAAGCAGGTAATTGAATCATTTAAGTATACATTAGACATTCTACAGTGCATAATAATCCTTTTGTGATTTGATTCTCCTCTTTCTCCTTGTCTTTAGTTTTGTTTGTTGTGTTTTGGAATCCCATAAAGTGTTTTGGAATCCCATAAAGCTATATCCTACGAGTTATTGATGTTTGCTTATGAATGAATAAGCAAATTTGTTTATTTATCCAAAAAGTAGGAATCTTGCTTCTACTGATTCGACTATTACAACTGTAATAACTAGCCCTTCCCCTATCCATCTATATTAAGTCCCCATGTGTTTACGAGTGTTACCAAAGTTTGTAACTCCAACTAATCTACTCCTTGCATTGCTAGCAATTAGATTAAACAGTTGTTGCTCTGATTTGCCTTGTTTTCCATGAAGCCGTTTATTCTTCTCTTGCCAAATATAGTAAATGCATGTGTTCCAAGCTAGCCTCAGGATCATTAAACTCAGATCTTTATCCCTAAACTCTTTCACAGCCCAATTGAGCTCTTTTTGCCAAGGTCTCACTGTTCTCCTCTTATCACAAGCGGAGAGCAATTTACCCCACAGTTGCTTTGAATATTCACAGTTGAAAAACATGTGGTTTCTAGTTTCCTCCTCACAATTGTAGAGCAAACAATCTGCAGAGAGCTTAATCCCCCAAGAAAGCATTGTCTTTTGTAGGCAATCGATCAAGAATTGCAAGCTAGATTATAATTGAGTGTCTTGGGATATGGAAATGGCACCAAATCAGCATGTGCTAATTTACTTTTTTGGTGTCTTAATTCATTCCAAACTTGAGCTGTCTTATAATGAAGATCAGGTATCCATGAATTTGAGTGTTATGTATCTCAACTTTAGAAACTTCTTCCAACTCTAGCTAAACCTTTGTGTTGAGGGCAATTGCATGATATTGTTGTCCTTCAAAACATATCTATCAATCCATGCTACCCACAGAGAGCCAGTTTGGTAAGCATCATCCAAAGGTTCCTTAATATGCATGCTTTATTACAGAAAACCAGATCCTTGATCCCTAGTCCTCTCTTAGATTTGGAATGACAAACCTTCTGCCAACTTACCCTAGCATCCCTTGCACTGCCTACTTCTCATTTTCAGAAGAATGCACTACATATCTGAGTGATTTTCTTCACAACTTTGATTGGTAAGATAAAATTCCTACATCAGAAGTTCTATACATTGAAAATTACAAATTGTATGAGCTGGAGACGACTAGCAAAAGACAAGTGCTTTGTTGCCCACCCTTGAACCCTTTGGGTGATTCTCTCCACCAAAGGAAGTCAGTCTATCATTAAGTATTTTAGCAACCAATGGTACACCCAAGTATTTGACTAGGAGATATCCAATCTTGAAGCCTGTACTAGTAGCAATATCTTGCAACTCTTCGTTCATTTATCCTTGTGCTAAAGATTTCACTTTTAGCACTGTTCAGTTTTAGACCAAAAAATTGGTAGAAAATCTCCATGATGTTTGTAATAGCTTCTATAGAGTCAGGTCTCCCCTTGATAAAAATGAGCAAGTCATCAGCAAAAAACAAATGTGTTAAGTTAATTTTCTTGCATTTTGGATGAAATGTGCAGACTCCATTGGTAGCAGTATTCAAAATACATGAAAACATATCCATGGCTATTACAAAAAGGTAGGGGGAGATTGGATCCTCTTGCTTGACCCCTTTTGCTTTAGGAAAATAGCTAGCTATTAATTATGCTCTTTTGAGATATTTTAAATTTTCGCAAAATATTATCACAACAATATCAAATACTCAAAAATTTCGAACTTCACCTTTCATTAATTATTTTATGATACACCAATTAGTTTATGTCCTCCAGAGCTGTCTCTCTTGCTTTACCAATCCTCTCAACCCGTTTTGCAATTGAAACCCTAAAAAAAAAAAATCTTGTCGATTCTTATTCTTCCTCACCTCAATCTTTTGGCTTGCTCAAACATCTTCTTCTCTTTCGTCTGTGTATGGCGGCTATGAAATGATTAGAGTTATTTGTTTTTTATGCCTAAAATGTAGCTTCCATCGTTTTCAAAATCCTTTGTTATCTCTTTTTCATCTTTTAGACCTTTCAACTTAATCGAGTCTACAAATCTCTGTTTTAGTTTTTCTAATCTAGACTCTGTCCCTCTAATCTCTACAAAATATTTCACAATCTCTATTCACTGGTCGTATTTTATCCGAATTTTAGATTTGGTCTTTTGGGTTTCTAAAATTGTTTCCTTTTCCTTTCGGTACACAAACACATAGAGTCTGTGTATTGGTTCTTTTCTCTTAATCTTATCTGTTATCTCTCGTTTTTTACAAGCTGCAATCATTATTTTAGCCGTTTGGGTTTCCCATTTGCATGCCATCCTTTTGTAGCCCAATCAGATCCCTGGTTTTCTGATTTCACAATTTAAAACCTTGTTTTGGGGTTTCTTCTATTTTGGTAAAATGGATCTGGATGTCTCTGATCGTCATGATCATCCTTGGAGGCAAATAGATCTAAACAATTTTTGTTTGCCTTTAAATAGGAAAGCTCCAGTTAAAGGTCTTTGTCTTTCTCCCTCGTCTTTCTTTGACCCTGGAAAAGATAATCCCAGTAAGTACATCCCCCCATAAAAGAAAGATGAAGTGTTCTACAAATCGGAGAGAAGTTAGTTGGTCTGAAGTGAGGACTCTATTTCGGCAAGTGATAATGAAGATATTCGAGATTTGGGTCGCTCTCATCCCCAGAACCCATAAGTCAGACAAAGGGCAAGAAGGGGCCCTTTAATACAGTTTGAAGTTGAGGAAGTTGCTCCACAAAGATTTTTCTGGCAGCACTGTTTGGTCTCTTATCTGCTGGATATTAGAGAGTTCTCTGCTAGAACAGTTAAAAGGATTGTCAACAATGCGTGGAGATTAAAAGGAAGAGTTACTATTGTGGGAAGGGAGAATTATTTCTACCTCTTTCACTTTGAAGACACTGCTGATATGGAATTTATTTGGAATGAAAGCCTTTGGTCCTTGGAAGGAAGGTTTTTGTGTTTGATAGATAGAGACCTAATATGGTGCTAAGAGACCTCCATCTCTCCGCTTCGCCTATTTGGATTCAGATTTGGGGACTACCACTTGAGTACCAAACACCACAATCTGCTTTCAAAATCGCTAATATACATGTGATTTCGGTTGATTGGCAAAACACCATTCCAAGGAACATAAGATTTATGAGAGTTCGCGTCTGGTTTAATCCATGGCTACCACTGATAACGGGTTGTTTCATCAGAGGTGATGACAGGGCCAGATTCTGGGTGGATTTTCGGCATGAGAGGATTTGTAAATTCTGTAGAAACTGTGGAAGAATCGGTCATACCTACCTTTCCTAATTGCATTATGGACAACTTTGATGTGGAAAGAATGCTTGGTGATCAAATGGAAGACATTACAACAAGATTTGGCTACGAAACATGTATTGATCTTTCTCATGTTCTCTTTGTGAATGAGGTTAGAGCTTTTAATAATAGAAGCAGTAGACGAACCACAAGAATTTTCTATAGAACAGATCTGGTGGATCATAATGGTTTGGATCCTTTAATGCCGGAACCTCTCAACACTTTGCCTCCCGAAGGAACAGATGATCCTGCTACTATCGAGCTGGCACCTTGGGTCCATGCTACTACAAATGTTGGGTTTATTGAAAATCATAGATCAAGTGAAGTACAGCAAGAAATAGCCTCCACTGATTAGATTACCCATCTCAACCAGATAGAAATTCAAGTCCCGTTTAATTCTTTTTCTCAGACCATCTTAAATGAACCACGATGGATTGAACTCGAGAACGGGGAGACTTTTTTCATAAATGCTAAACTAGTGTTAGGGGCCCTAGTGATGGAGCTGAAAGCAGCAGAATGGCTGAAAGAAAAGTAGAACTTCGAGTTGGTAGAAGTTTGGAATCGGATTTCAGAATTGAGATTGATGAGCATGAACAAGAAACTTTGATCCAATATTGGTTGGAAAATATTGAAAAGGAGGACCATCTTTTGTTGAGAAAAACTTAGAGTAGATAACTCTAATTTTACCACTCAAAGAAGAAAGTTTAGATTTTAGGAAAACTCACAAATGCTCACACTTCACTCTAGACTACACTCTTTAGAGAAGAACTCCTTAGGAAAACTTAGAACTTTTATTGCTTATTGAAGCTTACTACTTGATGATTTACAAATGCAAGGGAGGGGGGTATTTATACAATACCAAGACAAACACAAGCCACACAAATATAAAATCTAAATAAATTACAACCACCCATTGTTGTTTAATAACAACCACACATTTAAATCACACAACTACAACCACACATTAAACCACACAACTACAACCACACATTAAACCACACAACTACAACCACATATTAAACCACACAATTACAACCACACATTAAACCACACAATTACAACCACACATTAAACCACACAATTGCAACCACACATTAAACCACACAATTGCAACCACACATTGTTAGGCTTTTATTTTTCCTTGGGCTGGTATTGGACAATTTAACACTCCCCCTCAATACCAGCTCTTCCTCTTTGCACCATGTTGAGTTGACGACGAAACATTTCAAATTTGTTGATACTCAAACCTTTTGTGAATAAATCTGCCATTTGATCATCTGTCTTGATCTGCTTCATTTCAATCTCTTCTTGTAGAACCTTTTCTCTGATAAAGTGATAATGCACTTCTATATGTTTGGTTCTTGCGTGAAAGACTGGATTTTCTGCCAAACGAATTGCTGACTGGTTGTCGCAATACAACGGAACTGCATAATCTACTGGTTGATGTAGATCACTCATTAGTTGTATCAGCCACGTACACTCTTGAGCTGCCATTGCTGCTGCTCGATACTCAGCTTCGGTAGTTGACAATGATACCGTTGGTTGTCTCTTACTGCACCAAGAAATTGTTCCAGAACCAAGTTTAAACATGTACCCAGTTGTTGATCTCCTGGTGTCATGATCTCCTGCATAGTCAGCATCACAATAACCAACTAACTTACAGTCTTCACCTTTCTTGTACAAAAGACCATAATCTATTGTACTTTTCACATATCTCAGTATTCGTCGAACTGCTTCTAAATGAGGCTTCTTCGGATTTTGCATATACTGACTCATCACACCAACTGTATAAGAAATGTCAGGTCGAGTCAAGGTTAAGTAGATCAGGCTACCTACCAATTGTCGATACATAGTTGCATCTTCCAAGTCTTTGCCTTCAAGTGCACACATCTTGCCATTTGGTTCCATCGGTGTTGAAATTGGCTTGCTCTCGAGCATTCCAAACCTTTTTAGCAAATCTTTAGAATATTTTTGTTGACATAGAAATATTCCTTCTTGTATGTGATCAACCTCTAGACCAAGAAAGTGCTTGAGTTGTCCAAGTTCTTTCATTTGGAAACGAATTCATAAATTCTCCTTGGTTTGAAGAATTTCTGCCTCATAATCACCAGTTATGATTAAATCATCCACATATATCAATACGATAGCTAGCTTTCCTCCATTAGTTTTGACAAACAAGCTGGAATCTGCAGGTGTCACTGAATAACCACTATGAGTTAAAAATTCAGCAATCTTACCATACCATGCTCTAGGTGCTTGTTTCAATCCGTAAAGTGCCTTTCGCAGCTTACACACATGCTCAGGATGATTTTGGTTTTGAAATCCCAATGGTTGAATCATGTAGATTTCCCGATCTAGCTCTCCATGAAGGAATGCATTCTTCACATCCATCTGCCACAAGTTCCAGTCTTTGTTGGCTGCAAGGGCAAGTAGGACTCGTACGGTTGTAAGTCTTGCCACCGGACTAAATGTTTCATCATAGTCTAGCTCATACTTCTGAGAGAAACCACGAGCCACCAACCGTGCCTTGTACCTTTCAATCGACCCATCTGGACGATGTTTTATCTTGTAAACCCACTTGCAGGATATGGGTTTCACATCTCTTGGTTTTGGCACTAGATCCCAAGTCTGATTCTGCTCAAGCGCAGTGATCTCTTCTTTCATAGCCATAATCCACTTAGAACTCTGTGATGCTTCTTCAAACGTCTCAGGTTCTGTTGCAATTGGTTCTTCCACTATGGCTGCATTAGCATATTTGGGATTTGGCTTCCGTGCTCTTGTTGTCCTTCGGATTTGTGATTGTGGAGATGGTTCTTCCACTTCACTCGATCTAACATCTGGTTGATACACACCAGTTTGCCAAGGACTCTGGACTAACACTTGCTCGTCATCGTCATCATCACATAGGTCTTCTACTTCGTCTGAAGTTGATTGAAGTTGGACAATATACTCTCCCATTTTCTGTTGTAGCATGTCTTCAAATTCTTTTGAATCTGACAACACGTCCTTTTCTGAGGACCACCAGGAAGATGCTTCATCGAATACCACATTGCGTGAAGTGTAACATCTTCCACTCGTAGGATCACAACATTTCCACCCTTTCCTTTGGTTGTCGTATCCCACAAAGATACACCTTGTTGCTTTCTTATCAAACTTGCTACGTAAATGATCAGGAACAAATACATAACATACACAACCAAATACTCGAAAGTAGCTGACTGAAGGTTTCATTTTCCACAATTTCTCAAAGGGTGAAACAAACTCTAACCTTGGTTGAGGAAGTTTGTTGATCACATGGGCTGCGGTTCTCATAGCTTCGGCCCAAAATCTTCCGGGTACATTCTTTGCATGCAGCATACTCCGACAAATTTCTGCAAGATGCCGATTCTTTCTCTCTGCTACACCATTCTGTTGTGGTGTATTGACACAAGTATACTGATGACGTATGTTGCATTCTCGTAGGTATTGAGAGAATTCGCCTGAGCTATATTCTCCTCCATTGTCTGTGCGCAAGCAACATATCTTCTTTCCCACTTCTCCTTCAACTATCTCTTTGAACTCTTTAAACTTTGAGAAAGTGTCAGACTTTTCTTTCATAAAGAAAACCCACACATACCTGGAGAAATCATCAATAAGCGTCACCATGTACCGCATTCCACTAATTGATGGTTGCTTAACGGGCCCAAATACATCAGAGTGAACTAACTCTAATGGTTCTTTTGCTTTAAACTTTGACTCCTCGTATGGCAATTGGTGTGTTTTACCATATTGGCATCCTGCACAAACTGTGTCTGTTCTTATATCAAGCTGAGGAAGTCCCTTAAGCATCGACTTCTTCATCATCATACTTAGCTTGGAATAACTAACATGACCTAACCGCATGTGCCATAAATCTGCTGTATCGCTCCTTCTTGTCTTGTCTACATATGCTGACTCTGCTGACATCACGTAGACTGACTTCAGACGTCGTCCTTCCATCATCGGCTGTCCTGAGATTTTGAGATCACGATATACCTTCACATCCCTTGGACCAAACAGAATATGGTGACCTGACGATGTTAATTGTGCCACTGAAAGCAAATTTTTCTTCATGCCTTGGACATGGTAAACATCTTGTAGTGGTACCTGATTATGACTATATCGAGGTGCTACTATCGTCTTACCGATGTGAGTAATCGGTAATCTTGAATTATCAGCTGTCACAACAATGCGATTTCCCTTGTATTCTAACAGGTTCTGCAACTTCTGTTTATCGCCTGTCATGTGATTTGAGCAACCTGAATCGACAATCCAGGCATTCTCATAGTCAATTCGGTCAGCCGTTGTTACTGTGAGAGCTAACTCTTCCTCTTCCATAGCAAAAAATGCTTCAGCGTCCCAATCATCTTCGCTTCTCTCCTTTGTATTAGAAGTAGCAGCATTGCTCTCAGCGGGCCTTTTGTTAAACCAACAATCTTTTGCCATGTGACCTTTCTTGTCACAGTTGTAACAGTTACCTTCAAATCTTTTATTGTTGCTACGATTCTTTGAAACTCCCCCTGGACGAGAGCTCCCTTCTCCTTGATGACTTTTTGTCTTGTCACCATACTTTTTAGATCCACCACCGACGTGCTGTTTGAATTTGCCTTTGCTTTTGTTGGTGTAGAGTGCTTCCTCTTCACTTTTCAACGAGACCCCTCCTATTTGCTTGGCCATAGATTCTTGACCAACAAGCAAATTTTCAAACTCTACAAGTGATGGTTGAGTTGGCCATCCTTGTATAGCGGCAACGAAGCTGCGATATTCGGGCCTCAAACCATGGATAATTATTCTTTTTACCCTGGTATCTCCAATAGCAGCTGTAGGATCTAAATCAGAAATTTCACGGCATAACGTTTTTACCTTGTGAAAGTATTGAGCAATCGGTATATCCCGTTGTGCAACTGATAACAATTCATTCTCAAGAAGTTGAAGTCTTGTGTCATTCTTTCTCGAAAAGAGTGCATCTAAAGTATCCCACGCTTCTTTTGGCGTTTCTAGCTTTTGTATGTGTTCCAACATTTCTTCTTCAACTGTGGTCTTAAGGGCAAACATGGCTTTACCCACTTTAATCTTCCATTTTCGCAAGGTTCCTTGAGCATCTTCTTGCTCGGGCTTCGTAACTTCACTACCACCAACGACTTCCCAAAGGTCTTGACCTTGTAGGTAAGACATCATACACGTCTTCCACGTGTTGTAATTTTTGTGATTGAGCTTCTTGATTCCTCCAACTACTTGAAGATCACCCATCGTGTCGGCAAGACTCTAACAATACCGAACAAGCTTGATTTTGAGACACAAACTTGTAGAGTACAAACTCCTCACGACTCAAGAACGCTCAAACCAAAAATAGTACCTGAATAACTATTTCACCGTGAACAGTACCGTATACGTGAATAGTATCGTATACCATATACTTGAATAAATCTCGTATATGTTAACAATTACTATAAAAGTATATAGTGACACGTGTGAATAGTAACTATGGTAGTAACTCACAACCTAGCTCTGATACCAATTGTTGAGAAAAACTTAGAGTAGATAACTCTAATTTTACCACTCAAAGAAGAAAGTTTAGATTTTAGGAAAACTCACAAATGCTCACACTTCACTCTAGACTACACTCTTTAGAGAAGAACTCCTTAGGAAAACTTAGAACTTTTATTGCTTATTGAAGCTTACTACTTGATGATTTACAAATGCAAGGGAGGGGGGTATTTATACAATACCAAGACAAACACAAGCCACACAAATATAAAATCTAAATAAATTACAACCACCCATTGTTGTTTAATAACAACCACACATTTAAATCACACAACTACAACCACACATTAAACCACACAACTACAACCACACATTAAACCACACAACTACAACCACATATTAAACCACACAATTACAACCACACATTAAACCACACAATTACAACCACACATTAAACCACACAATTGCAACCACACATTAAACCACACAATTGCAACCACACATTGTTAGGCTTTTATTTTTCCTTGGGCTGGTATTGGACAATTTAACATCTTTGTCATCAAAATCAAGAAAATAATCTAGGGGGTAGTAAAATGGGTCGAAACATCAGTGAAGCTCCCAAATGTGTTAATATTCAGAATCTTCAAAGTTCAAGCCACCAAGGTAACCCACAACTGATGTTGAATGCAACAAGCATGTTCGCTCTTGAGGAGGATCCCCATCTCCAATCTTCCCGTATAGAAGAGGAGACTGATGAGGCAGATCAAGTAAGGGAAGATCAGGTTAAACATGAGACTCAAAGCCAGAACAATACCGAGAGTAAGAGAAAACGGGAAAGTTCGGATAGTGGGGAAGAATCAAAAGGAAGAAGACAGGTTAGAAGAATGCTGTGGAATCTTGAAGTTAAGGATGATGATGGAAATATCATCGCTGCATGGGGGTTCAGGCAGGCTGTCCCTGAACAGCCTCCACGGGAACCATGATAATCTTAAGTTGGAACACTAGGGGTCTGGGTCAGCCCCTAGTTGTTCACCAGTTACACCAAATGGTCCAGAAACACAAACCAAACTTTTGTTTTGCCATGAAAACTAAAAAACAGAAAAATAGGCTGGTAAGTATGGCTAGAAGATGGGATTTTCGAGGGTATGAAGGAGTCTCAAGTGTTGGGAAAAGTGAGGGTTTATTCGCTATGTGGGATAACTCTATTAATGTAACCCCGATTATTAGCAATAAGAATATTTTGCATTTTGCTGTGTTTGATGAGGAAGGAAATTTCTTCTGGCTTGTTGTTATGGTCACCTAGATTTAAACCGTAGACAAGAAGTTTGGAACCAACTGAAATCTATTGCTGATCAAGTGGGTGATGATAGTTGGGTCATTCTTGGGGATTTCAATCAGGTCCTTGCTCACTCTGAAAAATTCTCTATGACTCATAGTAACATTAAAGGGCACAATGCTTTTAGAGACTGTTTAAACCACTGCAACCTATTTGAGTTACCTGCGACAGGTCAATTATTTACATGGACCAATAACAAGAAAGGTGATGAGGTAATATGGGAAAGATTAGATAGAGCATTTTGCAATTCTAAGTGGCTTGGATTGTTCCAGTAAGCTTCTCTACTCAATTTGCCTATTCTTAGATTAGACCACGGGCCAATGCTTATTTCCACAAATAAGAAAATATTCTTCACCAGATGGCCTTACAAATTTGAGGCTATGTGGTTGCTTCACCCTCAATGCAAGGAGATCATTAAAAAGCTTGGTCCAACCGAATCGAGGGGTCTTCTACTTATGCACTGGTAGCAAAACTCAAGATTACAAAAGAAGCTTTAAGGAAATAGAACCAAGACTGCTTTGGTAATCTGAAAAGAAGGAAACATGATCTCGAACGAAAAGGCTTTGCAGACAGCACAACTCAATCTCACTCATGCTGATGTAGCTATGAAAGAAAAGGAAATTAAGGGAGAGCTAGAGGATCTATTGGAACAAGAATAGATACATGGATGCAAAAATCAAGACTTAATTGGATTGTTAAGGGGGAAAGAAATACCAGTTTTTATCATACAATGGTGAATAGAAAATAGTGAAAAATCGAATCTTAAAGTTAAAAAATGACTCAAATATATGGGTTGAAGATCAACAGGCCATTAAGTGCTTATTTGAAGAACACTTCCATAACTTATTTAGCAGCCCCAAAGTTTGCTCCGTGGACGAAATGAGAAACTTTGTGCAAACCATGGATCTGAATACATTGCAAGGTGACCATAGCTCCGCACTAAATTCTCCTTTTACTGAGGAAGAGGTTAAACTAGCGATTTTTGGTATTGGTTCTCTGAAGACACCTAGTCCCAATGGCAAGCTTGCTATATTTTTGCAAAAAAATTGGGACACAGTGGGTTCTATGGTGGTCTCGGCAACCCTCTCTTGAAGTCTGGTATTATGCTCAGAGAAATGAATCGAACTTTAATCACCCTTATCCCTAAACAAAAAAGCCCAAGTACGGTTGACCATTTTAGACCTATTAGCTTGTGCAATGTCATCTATAAAATAATTGCAAAGGTGTTGGTTAATCGACTCAAACTAATTCTTGGTAGTTTGATCTCTCCTTTCCAGAGTGCCTTTGTTGAAAAAAGGAAAATTTGTGATAATGTTATTTTGGGAGCAGAAATTCTCCATGTGATCCATAACAAGAAGAAGGGCAAAAGAGTACTGGGTGCTTTAAAGATTGACATGAATAAAGCCTATGATAGAATCAGCTGGAATTTCCTTAAAGTGGTGCTGGAAAACTTGGGCTTTGAGAATCATTGGGTTAAATTGATTATGGCTTGTGTGACTACTGTTAGCTATCAGGTTATCGTCAATGGTGAACCATCAGGTTTCATTTTTCCCAAAAGAGGACTAAGACAAGGTGACCCACTCTCTCTTTATCTTTTTATCTTATGTCAGAATTGTCTTTCTCATCTTTTGTACAAGGCTGAAATCTCAAGAAACATCAATGGTATTAAGATCAGTCGAAGAAGCATACCAATCAGCCATCTTCTTTTTGCGGACGACAGTTATATTTTTTTCAGAGCTAATTGGGACTCTTGTCACAGAGTTAGGAGTATTTTGGATCATTTTTGTGCTATGACAGGTCAAAGAATCAATTTTTCTAAGTCTAACTTTGTGGTTAGTTCGAACTGCCACCCCAAATTTAAAAGAATGTTCCAGAGGATTCTTCAAGTGAAGGTGACCAACAAGCTTGGCAAGTATCTAGGTTATAACTTTGATCATCTCCATGCCAGAGGTAAATTCTTCCAATCTTTACTTGACAAACTTGACACTAAACTTGTCCATTGGAAGACTAAATTGCTGTCAACTGGTGGAAGATATACCCTCATTCAATCTACTTTATCTAACATCCCCATTTACTACCTCTCTTGTTTCAAGGCACTTGCTTTCATCTGTGAAAAAGCTGATAGAATTATTAGGAATTTTTGGTGGGGCCATAATATGGGAGAAAGGAAAATTTATTTTAAAAGTTGGGATAAACTTTGTCGTCCAAAAGTATTGGGGGGGTCTAGGGTTTAGAGAAACAAAGAATATGAATCAAGCACTCTTAGCAAAGCAAGCATGGAAGATAGTTAGAAAAGAAAGTTGGCTACTTGATGAAACTTTGGGTAGGAAATATTGTCAAACAAAAAACTTCTTGGAAGTGGATACTAGACCGGGAGATTCATGGGTTTGAAAAAGCATCCTCTTTGGAAGGGATTTATGTTCCAAAGGATTAGATTGGCAGTTCTGGGGTGGAGGAATAGCTTTTATTTTAGATTGTAAGATTCCTATCTCCGGACTTTTTTACCCGAAAACTGAGATGCGGAATGTAACATCTATGAGTTCTGTCATGGATCAAAATAGAAGAACTTGGAATCAACAATTCGTAACCTCCTCCCTTTATCAAAATTTAGTGATTGACACTATGCAAAAATCCTTTTCTTATTTTGGTGGTACTGAAAAAATTGTGTGGAAATATTCTTTTAACGGGGAATTCACAGTCAAGTTGGCTAATCAGTTTACTCAAGTTAATTGTCCAATGGAACAAGGGGATTCGAGTATCGTTTGTTGGCCAAAGAAATTTTGAAACAATTTGTTGGCACTTAAACTTCCCTTCAAAATCATCATGTTCCTGTGGAATATTTGTAATAATTATCTCGCTATTAAATCGGAGATTGCAAGAAGAATCAATAGCATTGAGGAATCTTGTGTCTTTTGCTCAGAAAATATTGAATCACTAAATCATTTGTTCCTGGAGTGTCAATTTGCACGGGCAATCTAGTTTGGCTCTGAATTGGGTATTTGTGCTGATAGAGTTGAGACATCTAATATCCTCCTTTGGATCAAATCCTGGATTCTCTCTATTGATTTCAAGGTCTATAGCAGCTTCTGGTTTTCATGTAGATTTGCTTGTACTCTTTGGTGCATTTGGATTCAGAGAAACAAAGCTTGCTTTGAAAGGGAAAGACCCAACCCGATTACAGCCATATGCCAAAGAAAAGAGCTTGTTGGTATTTGTGAGAATGCATTTGGTGCCTGCTTTGGAAACCTTACTGTCAACATACCAAGACATGTTAATGATTTTTCACCTCCTAGATGCCCTAACCAAACTTTTCATATCCAAATAGCTTGGAAAAGATGCATAAGAGGACATGGAATTACTTTCGTGGTAAAGTCATGGCAGGGTCAAGAACAACTCATTGTATACAAGCTGGTTAATAATCAGGACCAAATCTTTGCCAAACTATTTCTCATCCAGGAAGTCCTTATCAGAATTAAAAGTATGGCCCTTACTCCATGTTCCTTTTGGAGTAAGGACAAACTCATATGCAAGATTGTGTTGAGACAGGATATGAATTTTCAATGGAGGTATCATCCTATGTACAAGGATATCAATACACTTAAGTCTAGCATGAATGAAGTGGAAATCATCAAGCTTACCCATCCTGCACAGAGGGAGGCAAACAAATTGGCTAATCTAGCTACTATCTGCTACACAGGCTTCCATTGTGTTTCTAGAAAAACAAAATTATTTATGTAATGCAAATAGTCGTCCTTATGTGATAAGTAGTAATAATGAAACATGACTAAAACATTAAAAAACTCTTGAATTATTCTTTTTTTTTTTAAGTAAGTTTTCATATTTTTTAATTATATTTAAATAAATCATTATCTTTTGTTTACTTAAATAAATTTTTATTTTAAATGAAAATTGATTTATGCTAAGGACTTATTTAAGTATAAATTAAAAATTTATTTAAATACAAATTAAAAATTTATTTAAGTACAAATTAAATTTAAATAGAATGAAAATATAAAGACTTACCTATGATAACTTTTTTTGTATGAAACATCATCACCAATTTAAAATGAAACATTGATTGTGCCCATACCTGTTCAAGGGCCGGAGTTGGGCTATCCGTCCGGCCCATATTGGGTCGGGCTTGGACAAATATTTTTTAATTCGGATAGATCCAGTTTGACCCGATTTATTATTTATTAATAAAAATATTTTTATTTAAATTTAATTATAAAAATATATAAATATTAATATAACAATGATTTTTTTAATATTTTAATAGTTTTTAAATAGTGATTCGAGCTTATAGGTCAGTTCGAGCCGAGCTTAGGTAAAAGATGTGAAAAAAATTTGAGTCGTAGCCCGGCCCGGCCCATAAACAGTCATCATATTTAATGGTTCTCTCATTATTTATTTACAATAAATTTTAGTAGCTTGGTTTTTTCCCTCAATTAAAAAGACAAAGCAATTTTTCATTGCATGAAAAATATTATAAGAGCTTAAAGAAAACCATTTTGTGAGCATATATTTCATTTTTGTTGGATAATGAACATGAATTTTGAATGTATAAAATGAAAGATTCCTTATAAGTGTTAGAAATAATGAAATATTTCTATTCTTTTAATTACTAACATTAGGATTCTAATGTTAATAATTATTTCTTTTCTATAAAATATATATATATATATATATATATTTATAGAAACGCCCTTCTTTGAATAATAGAAATGATAATTAATACTATTAAATTATAACTTTTGCATCAATGACTTAATAAAACACAAGTTTTGCTTAATCTTAGCCAAAAGGAAAAGAAAAATATAGAAAAAAGCCACAAGTTTTCGAAAAAAAAAAAAAACATTATTTGCCTTTTTTTATAATTAAGTTAATAAGGGATAAGCCTCAATTTTATGAGTAATGCCTTTTTCTCCAATTTTTTTTATTATTGATTAGGTATTTGTTATCCTTTAATTTCATAAATGAAATTTAAAAATTTCATTAATAATAAAAAATTTATTAAAAATTGATCAGATAATTTTTTGAATATTTTTTTGCATATAATCAACAAATCACATTGTCGAATACTTTAGCATTTTCAAAATTATAAAACATACAAGCATAGGCATTAATCTTTTGGCTCAAATTAATTAATATGCAATCAAAAGATATATATTTTCCTTTCCCAATTTCTGTAGTTAATGAATCAGACATGCATAAAAATATATTTATCTATGAACCAAGCTACTTGCCTGATTTGACAAACTCGACTTAAATTAAATCCGAACTCAACTCGACTTAACCCATAAACACTTCTATTTTTAAAAAAACTTGTGCTAATTCTCTGCCTTGATGAACTACATGAAACATGATTTAAACAACTCAAGAACTTGGAAGATATTTTTCCTTGGAACTTACTCTGATTCAATGCACTGCCCCAAAGGGACTTGTCCTAATTCTCTGCCTAGCATTAACCAAAAAAACCAGCACAGACAAAGAAGTTTCAAAAAAAAAAAAAGTTGTGGTCCTCTGTCACCCTTCTTTTGAAAAAATCTAGTTACTATTTTCATTTATGGTTTCAAACAAAGTTTTTTTTAAAAAAAAAAAAATTTAAGTGACGGAAGGCTATCACAGTTTAGAGTTAAAATATGTTACAACTTTAAAAAAATTAATAGTGGTATTTACATATCATTCATTAAGTAGGATTGATAATGAAATTCAAATCCTAATACTTGTCAAGATACTAAAATGTAATCAATCAACTGAACCAATCTACGTTGGTTAAAATTTTTTTCTTTCCATGCTTAGATCCAACAATCACTGTTAGAGCAGGAATATGTAATTTTCAGGGGAAGGAAACAAGTAACAAAAATTGACATATTCAGGTTTTAAATGACAGAGACTATCTCAAAACCTTTCATCTAATTTTATGACAAATTGATCCTGCTGTTAAGATGACTGTTTGCTCTAATTTTTGGCCCCAATTCTAAAGCATAGGCACACCTAGAGGTGCTCGTGACCGGGCCCGAAATATTTTTGTTTTTCTTGTCTAAACCCAGTCTCTGACGGATCCGGGTTGGTTCATGACTTCGAATTATTATTATCCCTTAATAAAAATTATTATTTTTTTGTTTTTTATATATAAATTTTAAAAAAAAATAATATTTTTTTAAATATGTGAATAGTGATTCGGACAAGATCAGACTGGTCCGAATCACAAATATTCTTATTCAAATTCGACCTAATACGGATCAGACCTATCGGGCTATCAGGTACCAAATAATAATATCCCAAAAAAAAAGTAATCTGCTTCAACAGACAGTTTTTGTTTTCTGCATCAGGATTAAAAGGTTGATAGATAAAATTGTTTTGGTCAAATATTCTAAACTTGGAACAAATCACATTTATGCAACTAAAAAATTAGAAAAGAAAAAAAAAAAAATTCTCGGAGAAGGCTGGCGTTTACCATTCACATAATTTAATTTTTTTGGGCTTTTCAGTATTAATATATTAAATACCATAAAAGAAAAATATTAATTTCCAGCCTGACCACTACCCAAAAAAGAAATTGTATTTTGTATTTTGTGTATGTGTGTTATGTTTTATGTTAGTAGTATAAATATAACTATAATATAAATTATTAAATGTATTAAAATTTTAAATAAGAATATAATATGTGTATTAAATATATCATATTAATTATGTTTAAATATATTATATCGTATTTATTATACTATTTTTATGTTTATTAAATATATAATTTGTCTCGTGTTTTTATGTGTCCAAAATTATGGGGTCTAATCAAAATAGTCAGTACTGTATCGGTAGGCGTATCGTTTTTGTTTTGGTACTGATACGTACTTGTGTGTTTCGGTGTATTGTTTCGGGTTTACCGATATTTTTTAAATATTTTTTCATATATCTATATATAGTCTATTTTCAAGTTTTTTAATAAAATATATATCATATACACATGTAAATATACATCCATTATTTATTTGATATCTAAAATTTTTAAACATCAAATAAATAAAATAAATATTAAAAAAATATAGTAAATTACGATTAATTATGTTCAATAGGTTAATTTAATGAACATATTTTATTTTTAAATTTAATTATGAAAAAAATAAAAATGATTATGACAAAAAAAATATTTAAATTGGTTTAAAAAATCAAATAAATGATTTTCTTATAAAAGAATTAAAAAAATCAAAATTTTATACCAATCGATATTGACCGATATAGATCGATACAAGCCGATACAATGAACCGATATAAAATTAAAAAGATATGAAATTAATACTGTTTTAATTTATTTTTAAAATAATATATATCGATCAATATGATCGATACTGATACCGTACCGGCCACATCGGGTTTAATGCCAACCAACCTTCCCTCTTTCCCTTCACCAAGCTTGCCCTTCCAGCCCATACTTCAGAGGAGAATATCTCTTCTCTTTCAAGTTTTCAACTTTTAATATAAGCTCCCTGCGCTTTAAAGTTTGAACGCTACTTAAAAAAGGAAAACTTTCAAGCTCCTCTCACCAACAAACAAACTCTACTCTTTCTCTCAATTTGAAATCAGAGCTATTTTTTTTTTTTTCTTTTTCTATTCTGGTTTTAAACTTTGCAGCTTGGCCATTTCCTCTCCTTGTGAGTTATGGAGTTGCTTTAAGACTTTCCACATTACAGTGATTTCCATTACAAATTTTTTGCATGACAAGTCATAGATCACACTTGAAACACATGATCAATATTTCTTCTCCCAAAGACCTAATCTGTGGTAGTTCAAACCTGAATGTTTTGCTTCAAAGTGACCAACTTTCTTGCTCCTCTGAGGTTATGGACTCATTCTTGATACCCTCATATTCCTCTACTCTCCAGGGTAATTCTTTTCCTCTCTGCATCTTTTTCAATTTCTGCTTCTTTAGTCTTTGTTAGCTATTACATCTTCTATTCTTTACTTTCAATTTGCTTGATTTGATTGTTGTATATTCAAATTTCAGTAATGGGTTTTTGTCTAGTTGCTTGTGGGCGTCCATTCTTGTGTAAAAATTGGTTTTTTTTTTCTTCTTGTTTTTCATGTAGCTTGAGATTTTTCCCAATCTTATTTCTGTGTTTGCTTCTATTATGATTTATTTATGCTGATAAATTGCGGTCGTGGATGTGTTTTTGGTCACGTTGCATTTATTGCGCTTGTGATCATAATAAATGCTATCGCGATCAATTATGTTAAATATTGATCATAATATCGGTGGTGGAAAGAGTTAAAACCGTAAAATAACTGTTGTAGCATCACGTTACGGCTGTTATTTAAATCCGGGTTAACTTGAATGATTTTTCTGAAGTAGGAAAGCTAATCAACAACAAAGTCTTGTTCATCATCTCTTTCCAGAGCAGAGAAACCGCTGTAGTTTTTAAGGCAATGAAACAGAATGGGAAACAGGAAATTCCATTAAGATTTTCTTTATGGTAATTAAAGTGTGTCGGATTACTAATAGTTCTGAATTTCAAAAAGCCATGAAAAATCCCTTGCTTGAGAACACCCGATAATTGAAGTTTGTAAGAAGATTAGATGATTGGTATTATATCTATGAACGGACACCTTTTGTCAGGGTAGTGTCCAAGTGTCGGACACAAACACGATTTCGATACGTCGGACACGTTAAAAAAATAAATAAATAACCGAACACGATTAAAACATGATCAATATACGACTAAAACTTTCGGTCAAAACATGATCAAATTCTCATGTCACCATGTCCGTATCGTATCATACCCAATTACGTGTCCGTGCTTCTTAGTATTATATAGTACTAGTACAAATAAGAAATGGTAATAACATATGATTTTTGTGCGTCTCTGATTTAATTAGATCAGAAGCCTATCATTAATTATGGGAATGTTAATGGAGTGGACATCACAGATAATGGAGAGGATGATTTTGATGGATCCTCCTGTCACCCACCAGGAAAGAAAAGGCGGCTTACATCGACTCAACGTCAGTTTCTTGAGAGGAGCTTTGAGGTTGAGAACAAACTTGAAGCAGTGAGGAAGATGCAACTAGCAAAAGAACTTGGCTTACAGCCCTGCCAAGTTGCAATTTGGTTTCAAAATAGGCGTGCTCGGTATAAGAACAAACAGCTGGAAAAGGACTATGATTCCTTGAAAGCTAGCTATGATAAGCTCAAGGCTGACTATGACAATCTCCTTAAGGAGAAGGATGGTTTGAAAAATGAGGTAAACCTTTCACCTAAAACAACTCAGCATTTGCCATTTTAAAGTAGTAATCAGCTACATTGTTCCGACTCTTCATTTTTTGTGAAGTATTCGTGTCCGACACCCATATCCGACTCATATCCGGATATGAGTATGGAGATATGATCTTTTAATGACTCTCTAAATACATGAAAATCTTGGGAAAAATTGAACATACCCGTATCGAACACATACCCGTATCCGACACTCACACTCAAATCCGAGTAACATAGGTAATCAGCTCCAGTTACTCAACACTGATGGTTCTATTTTTACTATGAAACAGGTGGTTGCACTCAAAGAGAAACTGCTTATTAGAGAGAAAGGGATGGAAAATTTGGAATCTCTTGATGCCATAAACTCATATAATGCTGAACCTGAAAAACCCAATTCTGATACATCTCCTGAAGACGTGTCCCATGTGCCATTGCTAGCATTTAAACAGGAAGAAGCATGTTCAGCTAAAAGAGATGTTTTTGACTTGGATAGCCAACATTACATATGGGAATCATTCTTTCATTGATAGAGCCTGCGGATTCGTCTAATGTTTTTGAACCAGCAGATCAGTCAGATTTTTCACAAGACGAAGAAGATAATCTCAGCAAGAGCCTTCTGCAACCACCAATATTATATTCTTCCCAAAATTTGAAGTTGACAGTTACTATGATGCACCTGCCAATTCATGTAATTTTGCCATACCGGTGGAAGATCAGTCATTTTGGTCATCACTTTATTAGATCATTGAGCCCTTTTTCTTAGCTAGGATCTATGTTACTCAGATTTGGGTGTGAGTCAGATACGTGTATGTATTCGACACGGATATCTTCAATTTTTTTTTTAAGTTTTTTCATATATTTGGAGGATTCTTGGAGACTCATATCCACATATCCATGCCCGAAATATGTGTCATACACGAATGTCGGATATGAGTATTTCAAAAAAATTGAAGAGTTGAAACAATAAAACCCCCTTGTTCTTAAGTTCCACTTGTAAGCAATATTTATATATTGGATTTTGCTAACGAGTGCTCTGAAGACACTTTTTAAGGTTATCATATGTAGTAATATCTTCATTCAATGCATTGAAAGTGATGAATAAAGTTATCAATTATTGCATTTAATACAATATTATTATTATAAATAATATATTAACTAACCTTGTTCTTAAGTTCCACTTGTAAACAATATTTATATATTGGATTTTGCTAACGAGTGCTCTGAAGACACTTTTTAAGGTTATCATATGTAGTAATATCTTCATTCAATGCATTGAAAGTGATGAATAAAGTTATCAATTATTGCATTTAATACAATATTATTATTATAAATAATATATTAACTAACCTTAAAGAATGCCCTAAGAACATTCGTCAGCAAAACCTTTATATATATATATATATATATCACATATTATTGTGCCGTAAAATCAGATATGCTTGTCTTTGTTTACTCTTTTGCAGTTGCATGTTTTTTTGTTGATCTCTGGCCCTTTTCCCCCACAAACGATGAGGATTTCCTAACTCCATCAGGCAAGGTATAGGACCGCTTTTCTTCATCAACCATTGATTTCGACTATTTAAATTCAAGATTTCTTTTAATTCTCAAAACACCCTACAAAGCTATGGGTTTTAGAAGCCATTTTTGAACTAACAATGAGGTATGGTATCCATGTAATGAGCTTTTCAAAAAAGTTATCCAATTTTTCTAGCTTCTAGCTGTTCTCCATGATGAAGTTGGAGAAAATATTAGGACATGTGAAAGAAAATCAGCAACAGTTATGCATGACAATGTTGCCTTAATTTGGGTGCTTCTGAAAAACCACTAGGATCCAAAGTCTTGGGCAGTTTGAGCTTTGAACAACACATCCGAAGAGAAAAAATGGTGAAAATGATGTTTTTTTGTGTGTAAAACCCAAGAATTTGTATCAACTTTATGACAGCGTGACGACTGGGTTTGAATCCCAACAATGAAAAAGTTTGAAAAAGAGGAATGAATGGCCTTAAAGTCAATATTCCGGTAATGGATCATCTTCCTTAGGTTCTTCAATTGGTGATGACTTCTACTCTCTGTTGTTTGTTGGGGACGTTGACAACTTTGGTCTTTGAAATATATTATTATTATTATACAATTATAATTATATATAAATAAATAAATCAAATGACCGGAATTCTTTTGCAAAAATAATGATATTTAACAAATTTGTATAGGTATATTACGTTTTTTTTTGTTTAATTTTTTATTATATAAAATATAAATATATTATTAAAAATATTAAAATTTTAATAATTAATATAATACGTCTCATATTAATCGTATTTAAACGTATCATGTTATCATTATAATGATAAATTTATTATATTATTTTTATATTTATTAAATATATCATATTTGTGTTGCATTTATTTGTTATATTCAAAATTATTAAATTTATCATTATCATGAATATTTAATGTCACCGTGGGAGATGTCATTTTTCTTTCATTTATCCTTCATTTATTTTTAAATTAAAATGTACGCAATCATTAAGAACGAAATTAGGTTGCGTTTAACAACTTGAATTTCAAAAGATGAATTTGAATTTTAAAAATAGTGTAAATTGTGTAATAAAACACATGTAAATGTAACCTTGATGATTATTTTTCAAATCCATAGATTTGTTAGATGCCTATTTAGTGGTGAATTTGAAATACGTATAGTTATTTGCGAATTTGAAATTCATATTTTTATACCTTTCAAATATATAATCGTATTGAATTTTAACTAATTTATACATAATAAATACATTTCATTCTCACAATTTATATAGCTAAAGAAATTCAAATTCAAATTTTCAAATTCATGTTTCCAAACATAATACTAATGTATTTTTTTAAAATTAAAAATTTTCTAGTCAAACCAAAAGAAAGAAACGTAAGTATTTTGAAAAAAATATTTTTTGAAAAAAATAGAAAACATTTTCTTTTTTAAATTACTTTTTAATTTTAATAATCAAAGATAAAAAAAAATTATAGACATTTTTTTTATAATAAATTTAAATTTTATTCCTTTATTCTTCTTTTTACTATTCTTTCTTTTCTTTTCTTTTCTTTTCTTTTCTTTTTTTGGTTCATTACTATTCTCTCTTTTCAGTGCTAGTTTTTATTGTTGTTACTGTTTCAGCTCAATTTTGATAATTAACCAACGGAATTGATGAGTTAAGATTGGATTCGACGTCGATATGATCTCAAACGATCTCGAAACTGATTGAAAATAGGTTGAAACAAGTTGATCTACTATGATCAAGTCGTTCATCATCGATTGGTTTCTATACCGTTTACGACCATACCAACATTCTCGATTAGCCACATGCAATCATTTAATGGCCGAATGCAAGTGAAGAAAGAAATGGTGGTGGAGTTGTTTTATTTAATTTACATTCACTTTTAAAATATAACATCTAATAGATTTAAAATTCGAATCTCAATAGCTATATATATTTTTTTAATTACGATATTCTTCATAATATATATATATATATATTGGAGTGAGCAATATGACCCTTGACTATAGTTGATTCTGTAAATATTCAGTTTTCTTGTATGATTAAGATATTCTTGTAATCTGGCAGATAATTTGATAGCCTGATTATCTGCCTTAGATAGCGATTTTATTTCTTAGTTTATGTCTTTATGACTTATTACTGTATATATTGGTGACCTTCTTTGTAAATAATACATCAGAAAATTCACCAATCATTCTTTGCACTTCCTTCTTCACTGCATTTATCAGTTTTAACATGGTATCAGAGCTAAAATCCTAGAAGCGATCTTTGCTAACCCGACAACCCGAAATGATGGCTTCACCAACTGACTTGGTGAAGCTTGAAGCACAAGAATAAAAGTTTACGACGGCTATTCTTGAAGACTTGACAACCAGGATGACTCAAGTCCTTACCCAAAACTAGACCCATAACCCAGTCACCAACTACGAAACTATTGCTGCACCGATTGGTATCAAATTGAATAGTACCAACTACGCTTTATGGTCCCAAGTTGTCGAGATGTATATCTCGGGAATAGACAAAGTGGGATATATTAATGGCGATCTCCCTCAAACAACACAAACCTATCCAACCTTCAAAAAATGGAGAACCGAGAATACAATCGTAAAAGGATGGTTAATCAATTCCATGGACCCATCATTAATTGGAAATTTTATCCAATTTCCAACGGCTAAACAGGTATGAGATTCAATTGCCACAACATATTTTGATGGATCTGATACATCTCAGGTGTATGAATTAAAAAGGCGTGTGACCCAAATGAAACAAGCTGGAGGATCCCTTGAATCCTACTATAACAACCTTCAAGGTTTGTGGAGGGAAATTGATTTTCGTCGTCCGAACCCAATGGTATGTGCTTGTGATATACAAGAGTAGAATACTCTACTTCAAGAAGATCGAGTTTATACTTTCCTGGATGGACTCAATGACAGACTGGACAAGATTCGAAGTGATGTGCTTCGATTACATCCCTTTCCCACGGTAGAACAACCCTATGCATATGTTCGATTGGAGGACACCAGGCAGGCAGTAATGCTTGCAGGCGCAGGGGCTACAACAGGTGTTGTGATGGCATTTAAAGGACTACAGATAGTCAAATATGGATCTTCATCTTCAAATAAATGGACCCACAAAGACCAAGGGGTCAACTGACGGTGGGGGAAGTGGTTGTACTCACTGTGGGAACATGAAACATACCCGTGAAACCTACTTTAAGTTACATGGGTATCCAAAATGGTGGAATGAACTTAAGGCACGAAAGCAGAAAGAGACCCCCGGTGGACAAAGACGAGCAGCCTTGGTAAATACAGAACCCCAACTATCTCTCATTCCACAGTTTGAATCAAAGGATCAACCAATAACCACTCTTGCTGATCAAGGTAACTGTAGTTATGCATTCTGTATTTCTACTAGAGGTGAGTACCCAGATTAGATAATTGACTCAGGAGTTACAAATCACATGACTTTTTCTTCCAATGACTTGGTTAAGACTACACAACCTAAACGAACAAGTATCACCAATGCCAATGGAGTGAAATATCCGGTTACAGGGGTTGGAACTGTTACATTATCCCCTTCTCTTTCCTTGTCAAATACTTTACTAGTACCGTCACTTTTAAATAAGTTATTATCTGTGAGTCAAGTAACTGAAGAATTAAGCTGTGTAGTTTTGATGTATCCTACTTTCTGTCTATTTCAGGATATTCTCACAAAGGAGATCATTGGGCGTGGTACTAAGAGAGAGGGGTTATATTACATGGATGACTTCAGTTTTGGCCAGGCGAATAATATGCAACGACACTCGATTGGGGCGAAGGAGAAACAGATTTTGCTATGGCATTATCGTTTGGGACATCCATCTTTTGGATATATGAAGCATTTGTTTCCAAACTTATTTTCAGATGTGCATGACTCATACCTCAAATGTGAGACTTGCATCTTAGGTAAAAGTCATCGTGTACCTTTTCCCATAAGTTTTAATAAAAGAGAAAGTCCATTTGCTTTGATTCATTCTGATGTTTAAGGACCTTCCCCTATTACTACTACCTATGAGATTCGTTGGTTTGTGACTTTTGTTGATGATTGTACTCGAATGACATGACTGTATTTGCTAAAACACAAAGATGAGGTGTTTGGAGTGTTTCAAGCATTCCATGCCATGGTTGAAAATCAATTTTCAGCTAAAATTCAGATACTCCGCTCAGATAATGGAGGGGAGTATGTTAGTCAAGAGTTTAAGGCATACTTTGAAGAGAAATGACTTCTTTATGAAACCTCTTGTGCTCGAACTCCACAACAAATTGGTGTGGCTGAACGGAAGAACAGGCATATTTTGGAAATAGCAAGAGCCTTGCTAATTGGAGCACATGTGCCAAATAGATATTGGGGTGATCCCATTGTTACAGCTGTACATCTTATGAACCAAATGTCGTCAAAAGTATTGAACTTCAAGACTCCATTGCAGGCTCTGTCCAATCATGTCACCTTACCATCTGTGATGCTTCTTCCACCACAGGTATTTGGATGTATTGCTTTCGTTCATCTTCACAAAGAACAACGGACTAAACTCAAACCTTATGCAGTTCGTTGTATCTTTATTGGATATGGCAGGGGAAAAAAGGGTATCGTTGCTACAATCCATCTACTAAACGGACCTATGTCACCATGGATGTTACTTTTTTGGAGTCCGAGAAGTTTTTTTGGTCACCAGAACCTACTTTTATTCTTCAATGGGAGACATGGAATTAAGAACAGAAGTGGTGGGATTGTCCCGGCATTGAGGAGGTAATCAACGATGCAAAAAATCCAAAAAACCCTTTCTCTCATGTACCAATCGATCCTTCTCTTGAGAATATCCTGGTGGATCTTGATCCAGAAAGTCAGATTGTTCTAATGGACGGATCAAAAAAATAAGCCGAAACAATAGACTTGGTGTCGCGGAGCCATCCTGCCAGCGCTGCGGCGCTAGACCAAACAGAATACTCAGCTTCTCGGTGCCAACATCCCAGTGCCATGACGCCCGGCCAATTTCATGAGGACCCCGTTTCTGAGGTGAGTTTCGAGATGCTGTCTTCCAGTATTGTTTTGGATACTCTTATTGGTTATCACTTACCTTTCAGGCACAATAGGGGTAAGCCCCCAGCTCAATATCTCCTGAGATTGAGGGAAAAGGATCAAAGTACTCGATCGCTAACCATGTGAACACTCAGAGATTATCTGAACCTCCCAAAGCCTTTGCATTTACACTGTCTTATTGCCATATTCCTTGCGGGAAACATGGAGCTCTGTCAGATCCAATGTGGTCCCAGGTTATCCAATATGATATGGAAGCACTTCAGAAGAACAGAACTTGGAGTATTGTTCCGCTGCTTAAAGGAAAGAAACCCGTTGGATGCAAGTGGGTGTTTTCTATTAAACATAAAGCAGATGGTTCCACTGAAAGATACAAGGCAAGATTGGTGGCCAAGGGATATACACAGACATATGGCATAGATTATCAGGATACATTCTCACCAGTAGCAAAATTGAACACTATAAGAGTCTTACTGTCACTTGCAGCAAATTTAGATTGGCCTCTACTCCAATTTGATGTGAAGAATGCCTTTTTACATGGAGATCTTGAGGAAGAAGTGTATATGGATATCCCACCAGGTTACACTACACCATCAGAAACAAAAGTTGTCTGTAAGCTGCAACGGGCACTGTATGGATTGAAACAGTCACCTCGTGCATGGTTTGGACGATTTAGCTTGGTGATGAGAAAGTATGGTTTTCAACAAAGTAACTCAAATCATACCTTGTTCTTGAAACATACAAAGGGAAAGGTAACAGCTTTGATTATATATGTGAATGACATGATTATTACAGGAGATGATGGAGAAAAAATTTCCAAACTTCAGAAGCAATTGAGCGCTGAATTTGAGATGAAAAATCTTGGCGATTTTAAGTATTTTCTGGGAATTGAGGTGGCTAGATCAAATCAAGGTATATTTTTATCACAAAGAAAATATGTCTTAGATTTATTAACTGAAGTAGGAATGATTGATTGCAAGCCAGCTGAGACACCAATTGTTCAGAATCACAAACTTGATGAGTACTCAGATCAAGTTCTTACTAACAAGGAGAGATATCAGAAGTTGGTAGGAAAATTGATCTACTTATCTCATACTCGTCCAGACATAGCCTATGCTGTTAGTATAGTTAGCCAGTTCATGCTCAATCCTAGTGAAGATCATATGTTGGCAGTGATTTGGATACTACGTTACTTAAAGTATGTTCTAGGAAGAGGACTTATGTTCTCTAAAAATAATCATCTGAATATTGATAGGTATACTGATGCTGACTGGGCAGGAGTTGTATCTGATAGAAAGTCTACAGCTGGGTACTTTACTTTTGTTGGTGGAAATTTAGTGACATGGAGGAGTAAAAAACAAAATGTTGTGGCATTGTCAAGTGCTGAAGCAGAATTCAGAGGAATGGCTAAAGGTCTCTGTGAACTTCTCTAGCTGAAAAAGGTTGTTAATTGAGATTGATTTTCCACCAAACTCTGAGATGAAGTTATTCTGTGATAACAAAGCGACAATAGAGATTTCTCACAATCCAGTTCAACATGACCGTACCAAGCACATTGAAGTTGACAGATATTTCATCAAAAAAAATCTTGAAGAAAAGATCATTAAATTTTCGTTTGTCAGATCAAAAGATCAATTAGCAGATATGCTTACCAAAGCTGTCTCTAGTAGAAGCTTCCAAAGCTCACTGGGGCATCAAAGACATTTATGCACCAACTTGAAGGGGAGTGTTGGAGTGAGCAATAATTACCCTTGATTATAGTTGATTTTGTAGATATTTAGTTTCCTTGTATGATTAAGATATTCTTGTAATCTGGCAGATAATCTAATAGCCTGATTATCTGCCTTAGATAGCGATTTTATTTCTTTAATTAGTTTATGTCTTTATGACTTATTACTATATATATTGGTGACCTTCTTTGTGAATAATACATCAAAAAATTCATCAATCATTCTTTGCACTTCCTTCTTCACTGCGTTTATCAGTTTTAACAATATATATATATATATCCCAAATCCAATGACAAAGTTGTGATTGATATATTAATATTCTTGTTAATGGGATGGGAATGGGACCCAAGAAAGAGTGATGTGGCGAAGTGGGGCCCCAGATATTGGAGAATAATATGGTGGGCTTCCTTTGCTGTGACAAGCACACGACAGTAGAGTAGACAGTAAACAATAGAGGTTTTGAATTATACAATAAGATGTAACATTTTTACAACCTCAAAACCTAACATTCCTTGTACAATTATTCAATTATGAGCCATTGAAAATGAAAGTTTTTGAATTAGGGTGTAATTGATCTGATGGTTCAAGTAGCATCCAATGGAAGTACAGCTTCATCAAGGTTTGAACATTTACACTATGTAGGAAGATAGGAAATTAGATAGAAGTACGACAAAAAAATAATAATAAATGGACATGAAACTTGAAAGAAAGTTGCTTCTCTTTTTTTGTATTTAGTATGATTGATGAAAAATAAAAAGAAAGAGATTAAAGGTAAAATTGTATGTAAAATGATTAACTTAAGTAGAAAGAGTTCTTTTTGCTCTCACTTTTAAAAACGATTAGATTTGATTGGAAGAAAAATGTGCAAATTCATCTATTCTTTTCTCCGTCTTATTTCTCTCCTATAAAACTAAGAAAAAGTATATAAAAAAAAAAAAAACACTATTTCCTTACATTCCTTTTCCTTTTCCTTTTTTTTTTTTTTTTTTCTTCCTCTTACCAAACATAATATCAGATTAAAACATAAACTTATGCAGTGTATTAAAACATGAAAGAAAAGGTTGTTGCTAATCGACCTGTGGTAGAGGAGGCCGCCAGTGTTTCTAGGGCTGAAGAAATGACGGATTCTAAGACAGGTAGTTGCTACTGATCGACCTGTGGCAGAGGAGCCCGCCAGTGTTCCCACTTCCTAGTGCTGAAGGAATATGATGGATTCTAGGACTAGTATTATTGTTGACACTATTAATAGCTTGTCTTGCTGTACTTATTTTAATGTGGTATCTTTTTGCAGTTTGGAGGACAAAGAGCTGTTCGCCGCACTTGTTAAAAAGAGATTGCTCGGCAAACTAGAAAGCGGTCAAAATATTTCAAAATTTTTTGTATTATATTATGTAGTGTAAATTAATTTTTATATTATAAAATTAACGTGAACTGTTAAAAAAACTGACGTGTCATTTAATATATGTTTAATTAATAACGTGAATGTCAAATGTTGACGTGACATCAATAAAATGTATTATTTTAAAATAACGTGAACAATATAAATAATCAAATTGTTGAAATACCACATCAAATTAATTTTACTACTGTGGCAATTTTCTATTGGCTTAAATTAACAAATCAACAAAAATAAATCCACATCAAATTCTTAAACAAAAAGAATTAAAATAACAAAAGTAAAAAAAAATTAAAAAGCAAAACTGAAAAGAATTGAAACGGGAAACAATTGAAACGAAATAAAAGTAAGAAAAGAATTGAAACGAAACGAAACAAAGAACCAATATGGAATCAAAAAATAAAACAAGAAGAACCCTAAATCGCACAACCCCAAATCGCTAAATCCCTAACTCTAAAATATGGATTTTCCATATTTGCAGATGTCCAAGAGGGAATTATTTAGAGATTGGTTAGTTTTTCGGGTGTTTCAGAGGAAGCGAAAATTTATAAAACAAGGAGTCATTTCTAGCAAAAGTCGGACTACGAGTGCAGCGACCATAGTTAGTTGTATCGATTTTACAGGGGAAGATTGCACTGTCTTTGCTCCTCCTCAACCTACTTCACCAAGTTTAAGTGAAATTACTGAGGTTTCTTCCAATGGATTAGATCAAGAAGAAATCAGTGCTTTCATTAGTTCTTATTCAAATTGTTGTATGAGAAAGTAGTGAAAACAGTCCACAAGACTTTTATATCAGATCTTTTTAAATGTTGAGCAAGAAATGAGAAATGGGCAAAAAAGACTTGTAAGGGAAATTTAACTGTTTTAAGGAATTGAGAAATTATGTTCTGTTAGCAAATCCCAAACCTTTTACCATGATATTGCTCCCTCCATATCTTGCTTTATTAGTTTTCATCAAATTTGATACAATTATAGTGAGAGGGAAAGTGGTGGCACAAATTATTGCTCAGTAACTAAGCTTTTATCATCAAAAGGCAAATGATTTTTGAGACAGAAAGATGACCAAAAGTAAATCGATTTAGGGATTCAGCGATTTGGGGTTGTGCGATTTAAGGTTTTTATATTATTTTTTGGTTCTAGATTTGTTCGTTTCAATTGTTTCCCGTTTCAATTCTTTTCAGTTTTGCATTTTAATTTTATTTTTTTTTATTTTTTTTACTTTTGTTATTTTATTTTTTTTGTTTAAAATCCTGATGTCGATTTATTTTTATTGATTTGTTAATTTAAGTCAGTAGAAAATTGCCACATGGCAAAATTAATTTGATGTGGCATTTTCAACATCTTAGTTATTTATATTATCCACGTCATCTTAAAATAATATATTTTATTGATGACATGTCAGCATTTGACATTCATGTCACAACTAAACATATTTTAAATGTCACGTCAGCTTTTTTAACGGTTCCTGTTACATTTGTTAGTAATTTTATCTTTTTGCTTCAATTTTAAAAGAACAGTGATTAAATTACCTAGTTTTATAATAGAGGGACTAATTTGAACTAGATGATATAGTATAGAGACCTTCCAAGTACTTTGACCAGAGAAAGCTAGGGGTAAAAAGAAGGTTAGCAAGACTAGTCCTTCCAAATGTAATAAACGTCAAGCTACAGGTCCCTAGCTTGGCATTATTATCAAAGGATCTCAAAGTGGCTAGAGGTATACTACTGCTGTGAATATGTCAGTGACTACATAGTAAACTTCTGTCGTCCTCCTGCTGTCAGTCAACAAAATCCTGGTTCTGAGGTTCAGGCATCCCATACTCAGCGCAGACTTGAGGTTGCTCTGGAGCTGCTGCCCATCAGGATACATTGGGGTCTAACACTCGAGGTCAATTACCTCCCCCCCCCCCCGTTCTCAAGGGGACAAGTTTGATGCTGAGGGCAACCCCAATTCACACTCTCATGTTGTTGGCTCTACTAGTTAGGTGGGAGCTGTTCAGACCACTTCAGATCCTCTGGTGTTCTATTTCCCCTGGAGAAAAAGCAATTTGAGGAACAATTTGTTGTGTAATGAGGAGTATGCTTTCGATTGGGCGGAGAAACATGTTCCCAAAGATGATTTGGAATATGCAAGAAGGTCCGGTATTTTGACTAACGTTCACTCCAGCATTGCTGCACTTTCTGAGGTACATTGCTCTGTGTTCTATGTTTTATCTATTTTTTCAAATTCTGACACCTTTTTTTGTCCTGTAGGCCCTTGTTGCTCAGGTCGCTACTTATCACCAGGCTTGCGTTAGTTCTATGAAGTTGGTGGACGCTGATGAACGGGTGGTTAGGAGTAACAAGAAAAATGATGAGCTAAAAGCCTTAAATGCCAACTTGCATACCCAAAACGGGGGTTTGGAGGCTGAGAAGAAAGTGGCAAAAAAAAAAAGGCCTAGAAAGCTGCGGAGCAGGCTAGTAATGTTCAAGCTGCTTTGGATGCCTCTAATCAGCACTTAAAGGCTATAGAGGATGAGAGGAATGCGGCTTTCGCTGCAACTAATTCCAAGGTTGCCAAATTAGAACGTCTGGCTCGAGAGGCTAGCGATAAGTTGAAGGAAGCTGAGCAACGTGTAATGGAAATGAAGTAGAAGATAGGGGATACTCCTGAGCCTGCCAATATAGATGATAACGTTATTGAGGTTGAGAATGTTAAAACAAATTAATTGAGGAAGATGTTGCCACTGTGCACGATCCTATTAACATTGAGTGAATGTAATATTCTTTATTTTGATAAATGGATGGGATTGTCCACCGTATATTGACAATGACATTTGTATTATGCAGTTTTGCATGTATGCATAGTAATTTGTGTTTACTTGCTTCTATGCATATTGTTTATTATTTATGTTGTTCACTCATATGATGTTCAGTTAAGTAGAGCATGTATGCGCAATAACTTGGGTTACTCATTTGTATGTTGTTTAGTTAAGTAGAACATGTATGTGCAATAACTTGAGTTATTCGCTTGTATGCTGTTTAGTTAAGTAGAGCATGTATGCGTAATAACTTGAGTTATTCGCTTTTATGCCGATTTATTGATCAAAGCAGGTATATGTAATAACTTGAATTACTCTCTTTTATGTTAGTTTGGCGATCAGAGCATGTATGCATAGCAACCTGGGTTATTCGCTTGTATACTGTTTTGACGATCAAAGCATGTATAAGTAATAACTTGGGTTATTCGCTTGTATGCTATTCAGGCGATCAGAGCATGTAAGTGTAATAACTTGGGTTATTCGCTTGTATGCTGTTTAGGTGATCAAAGCATGTATGCATAATAACTTGGATTATTCACTTGTATGTTGTTTTGGCGATTAAAGCATGTATGCATAATAACTTAGGTTATTTGCTTGTATGTTGTTTAGGCAATCAGAGCATGTATGTGTAATACTCCGGGAGACGCTCCGATACTCAAGTTAACAAGATTTATGGAGGGGAGAGAGAATAAAGAGCAAATATGAAGATGATAATAGAATGATCTAGGGCTTTTTGCCTTACCTCACACTTTTTATACTTTGGGTCATGGAGAATCTCGAACTAACTGTTTGCTTGCCAGCTATGGTAACTATCTTCCCTGTGGAGCTAAGTTAGTTATGTACAAGTGTCATTCCCCTTGGGGGCTAGCTGGTGGTCCTTGTGTTGCAGGGCTTCTTGGAGTTGGTTAGGTATTTGGCTTTAGCCTCATGTAGTATTGGGTATAACAACAATTATCAATGTAGTAGCTAGTAAGGAAATCCCATGGTAAAAGATTTTCCCAAGAACCAAACAACTTGGTCAAATGATCAAAACATAAGCCAAAAGTAACAGCTGAAACCACATAAGACATGAGAAAACTCAAAACCGCTATGTCTTAAAAAGGCTAGGTCAATATAAATGAATTTAAGACGAGGGCAGAAAGGTCAAGTCTCCACTTTTTTCACACCCTTTATTGGAAGGAAGATTAAGATTTATGATATATGGAAAATGGAAATATCTTCATGCATTTTTCTCTATTGCTTGAGCAACTAATTAGCAAAGTAACTGGGATGTAAGTTAAAGAAAGACTAATTAGCAAAGTAACTTAATTGTATAATATATCTGGTTGGAGAATTATCTAAATAAATTGCTACTATGTAGTTTCTAGATGTAAGTTAGATATGTTTGTATGGAGGGTGTAAGTTTTGACCTCTAGGAGTTATTCGGAAGCTTCATCTATCAGAGCAGCGAAAATGTACCTTTCCAAAATACCTTGCCTCCCTCTTTCAAGGACAACCAAGACCTATGTTGCTCCGAGTCTTTATGTTTCTTGCATTACCCGTGTCCGACACTCGTGTTCGACTCATATCCGAACATGGGTATGGGGATATGATCCTCCAAGGACCCTTCAAATACATGAAAATGTTGGAAATTTTGAACATACCTGTGTTCGACTCTCACACCCGAGTCCGAGTAACATAGACCAAGACTACTACTTGGGAGAAGATTGGCCAGGCAATCCATCTCAGAAATGATGTATGTTTATTGAGTTTAAGCACACCAAGTTCCTATCTATTTGTTAGTAATTTTATCTTTTTGCTTCAATTTTAAAAGAACAGTGATTAAATTACCTAGTTTTATAATAGAGGGACTAATTTGAACTAGATGATATAGTATAGAGACCTTCCAAGTACTTTGACCAGAGAAAGCTAGGGGTAAAAAGAAGGTTAGCAAGACTAGTCCTTCCAAATGTAATAAACGTCAAGCTACAGGTCCCTAGCTTGGCATTATTATCAAAGGATCTCAAAGTGGCTAGAGGTATACTACTGCTGTGAATATGTCAGTGACTACATAGTAAACTTCTGTCGTCCTCCTGCTGTCAGTCAACAAAATCCTGGTTCTGAGGTTCAGGCATCCCATACTCAGCGCAGACTTGAGGTTGCTCTGGAGGAGCTGCTGCCCATCAGGATACATTGGGGTCTAACACTCGAGGTCAATTACCTCCCCCCCCCCCCCGTTCTCAAGGGGACAAGTTTGATGCTGAGGGCAACCCCAATTCACACTCTCATGTTGTTGGCTCTACTAGTTAGGTGGGAGCTGTTCAGACCACTTCAGATCCTCTGGTGTTCTATTTCCCCTGGAGAAAAAGCAATTTGAGGAACAATTTGTTGTGTAATGAGGAGTATGCTTTCGATTGGGCGGAGAAACATGTTCCCAAAGATGATTTGGAATATGCAAGAAGGTCCGGTATTTTGACTAACGTTCACTCCAGCATTGCTGCACTTTCTGAGGTACATTGCTCTGTGTTCTATGTTTTATCTATTTTTTCAAATTCTGACACCTTTTTTTGTCCTGTAGGCCCTTGTTGCTCAGGTCGCTACTTATCACCAGGCTTGCGTTAGTTCTATGAAGTTGGTGGACGCTGATGAACGGGTGGTTAGGAGTAACAAGAAAAATGATGAGCTAAAAGCCTTAAATGCCAACTTGCATACCCAAAACGGGGGTTTGGAGGCTGAGAAGAAAGTGGCAAAAAAAAAAAGGCCTAGAAAGCTGCGGAGCAGGCTAGTAATGTTCAAGCTGCTTTGGATGCCTCTAATCAGCACTTAAAGGCTATAGAGGATGAGAGGAATGCGGCTTTCGCTGCAACTAATTCCAAGGTTGCCAAATTAGAACGTCTGGCTCGAGAGGCTAGCGATAAGTTGAAGGAAGCTGAGCAACGTGTAATGGAAATGAAGTAGAAGATAGGGGATACTCCTGAGCCTGCCAATATAGATGATAACGTTATTGAGGTTGAGAATGTTAAAACAAATTAATTGAGGAAGATGTTGCCACTGTGCACGATCCTATTAACATTGAGTGAATGTAATATTCTTTATTTTGATAAATGGATGGGATTGTCCACCGTATATTGACAATGACATTTGTATTATGCAGTTTTGCATGTATGCATAGTAATTTGTGTTTACTTGCTTCTATGCATATTGTTTATTATTTATGTTGTTCACTCATATGATGTTCAGTTAAGTAGAGCATGTATGCGCAATAACTTGGGTTACTCATTTGTATGTTGTTTAGTTAAGTAGAACATGTATGTGCAATAACTTGAGTTATTCGCTTGTATGCTGTTTAGTTAAGTAGAGCATGTATGCGTAATAACTTGAGTTATTCGCTTTTATGCCGATTTATTGATCAAAGCAGGTATATGTAATAACTTGAATTACTCTCTTTTATGTTAGTTTGGCGATCAGAGCATGTATGCATAGCAACCTGGGTTATTCGCTTGTATACTGTTTTGACGATCAAAGCATGTATAAGTAATAACTTGGGTTATTCGCTTGTATGCTATTCAGGCGATCAGAGCATGTAAGTGTAATAACTTGGGTTATTCGCTTGTATGCTGTTTAGGTGATCAAAGCATGTATGCATAATAACTTGGATTATTCACTTGTATGTTGTTTTGGCGATTAAAGCATGTATGCATAATAACTTAGGTTATTTGCTTGTATGTTGTTTAGGCAATCAGAGCATGTATGTGTAATACTCCGGGAGACGCTCCGATACTCAAGTTAACAAGATTTATGGAGGGGAGAGAGAATAAAGAGCAAATATGAAGATGATAATAGAATGATCTAGGGCTTTTTGCCTTACCTCACACTTTTTATACTTTGGGTCATGGAGAATCTCGAACTAACTGTTTGCTTGCCAGCTATGGTAACTATCTTCCCTGTGGAGCTAAGTTAGTTATGTACAAGTGTCATTCCCCTTGGGGGCTAGCTGGTGGTCCTTGTGTTGCAGGGCTTCTTGGAGTTGGTTAGGTATTTGGCTTTAGCCTCATGTAGTATTGGGTATAACAACAATTATCAATGTAGTAGCTAGTAAGGAAATCCCATGGTAAAAGATTTTCCCAAGAACCAAACAACTTGGTCAAATGATCAAAACATAAGCCAAAAGTAACAGCTGAAACCACATAAGACATGAGAAAACTCAAAACCGCTATGTCTTAAAAAGGCTAGGTCAATATAAATGAATTTAAGACGAGGGCAGAAAGGTCAAGTCTCCACTTTTTTCACACCCTTTATTGGAAGGAAGATTAAGATTTATGATATATGGAAAATGGAAATATCTTCATGCATTTTTCTCTATTGCTTGAGCAACTAATTAGCAAAGTAACTGGGATGTAAGTTAAAGAAAGACTAATTAGCAAAGTAACTTAATTGTATAATATATCTGGTTGGAGAATTATCTAAATAAATTGCTACTATGTAGTTTCTAGATGTAAGTTAGATATGTTTGTATGGAGGGTGTAAGTTTTGACCTCTAGGAGTTATTCGGAAGCTTCATCTATCAGAGCAGCGAAAATGTACCTTTCCAAAATACCTTGCCTCCCTCTTTCAAGGACAACCAAGACCTATGTTGCTCCGAGTCTTTATGTTTCTTGCATTACCCGTGTCCGACACTCGTGTTCGACTCATATCCGAACATGGGTATGGGGATATGATCCTCCAAGGACCCTTCAAATACATGAAAATGTTGGAAATTTTGAACATACCTGTGTTCGACTCTCACACCCGAGTCCGAGTAACATAGACCAAGACTACTACTTGGGAGAAGATTGGCCAGGCAATCCATCTCAGAAATGATGTATGTTTATTGAGTTTAAGCACACCAAGTTCCTATCTATTCAAATCACTAGCATTATCTTCTTCCCTGAAACATCAGAAACAAGAGAAGGGATGGAAAGAAGCCCAATTGCATTTTACCTTGTTCAAATCTGGCTTAATTGAAAATTAAACCCAAATTTCAATTGTACGATATAATCAGCCAATAAACCCATAGTAAGGATGACATTAGATGAGGAGACATTCATATTACTATTCACAAATCACAACTGTGAAAAAGGTCGAAGGTCTAAGGAGGAGTACTTAACCTTTCATTCAACACATTATGTTGGATATTATAGCTGGTTAGTGTTGGTACTCAAAAACTATATAATAGTAAACAATGGCCACTCTATTTCCACCCAGTTAAGATATTTATGAATATATATTCATTTTTCACATCTCCTAGTCTAATATAAGTATGTGGAAGAACATTCTATTTCAAATGTAGTAACATGTTGTAGACACTCGTTTTTGGTCAATAACATTTTACGTAGGAACAAATCTCATTTGCAGCAGGCCTTAGATCCCTTGTCAGTAGTGCTTCCTGGCACGTCGCTTGGAACGTCGCTTCTCTTCACGTCGCTTCTTGGCACGTCGCTCTTCACGTCGCTTCTTGGCACGTTGCTTCTTAGCACGTCGCTTCCTGGCACGTCGCTCCTTGACAGTAGAACTTCCTGCAGTAATATACAACTATGTGAAGACTATGGAGCTAACCCTGGAAGGTTGGCAGGATTCTTGGGTTCGCTCCACTCTTGGGACGTCCTGGAGAGCATGGCTTGGAGGCTCAGATATGGATATTGTTAAGAAATTTTCTTCTTAACCTTTCCCTGGAACACAAGTGCTTCCTTTTCCCGCTGAACAGACAGTGCATTCTTAAGCATGCTGTCACATAACCTTTCTTCACTGCCTGTTAACAAAACATTACTCGAGTGTAACCTCCACATAACCTCCATGCCATCCACTACTTTGTTAACCTCTCATCTCTCCCACTACCCATGATGGTGTAACTTACACGTGAAAAGTATTCTAATAACTTCTCACTCTCTTTTTAACTGGTCGTGGTAACTTCCTTGGAGAGGCTATAAATAGAGGTCCAAATGCTTTATTTGAGATCTTTTGGGCCATTTGACAAACTTTCAGTCGTTAAGAGTTCTCTGCAACCTTTTCTCTGTAATTTCTACAACAATCATACTCTCCACCATCCTTAGACATTTACAGCCTTCATCACCACCACCTGTCACTGCACTTGTTCTCTGGGGTTTGCTCTAATCTTCCTCTCCGCTATCTCCCTACGACATCTCATTTTACTGGTTTGCAATATTTCCTTACCTGATCAAAAACACCCTCTACATTTTGGCGACTCCACTGGGGAGGAGCGATTGCATTGAGTGAAACACTTTCACAGAAAAAAATGGAAGACTCTACTGGAAACCAAAGTGCACCAGTTCCATCTTACATCCAAGGACTGATGAAGATGCTGAAGGCTAACAAGGAAAGAATGCAAATGTTAGAAGAGAACAATAGAACGATGATGGAAACCATCTCTCAATTTACCCCTTCCTCCAATGCTACTACCACCCAAGTTCAACTTGTGAACAATGGAAATGGGAACGCCACGGGTGGAATTACCCCTACCACAAATGACAATGGAGAAAACACATCTAATGCTTCCAAACCTATGCCAACTGAAACCCTTGGCCTGACCAACACCCTAACCAGCAACACCTTGATTACTCTCAATGGCAACCATGGCATGACGAACACACAAGATGGAACTTCCACATCACTAGCACGTCCCACTGAAGCCCAAGGCTTTGTTACAAAGGAGGAACTTCAGAGGTTGCTTGAACAGAAAAATAAAAGCCTTAGTTTCTCTGAGTTTGATCTTAAGCTTTCATACCCGACCATAGTAGCCACTAAGCCATATCCCAAGGACTACACTAGTCATAAGTTCAAGCAGTTTAATGGAAAGTCTGGTGATGCCCGTGAGCATGTGATGAAGTTTGTGGAGATATTAGGAGTTGTTGGGTTGGATGATGATTTGAAATAGAAAGAAATTTCTAAGTCCCTAACAGATAAGGCATACACCTGGTATGTCAACTTTACTCCTAATTCTGTGGAGTCATGGAGCCATATGTGTAGAATGTTCGGTGAGAAGTTATTTTCCATCTAGGAGAAGCTTACTTTGATTAATCTGGGGAGAGAGCACCAAAAGTCAAGGGAAGATCTATGGAGTTTATAAAAATGCATCAGGGAAAGAGTGTTGGACATTCACGACACACATGATGAGAAGAAGCTGGTGAAGGTATGCATACAGGGAATGTTTGATGAGTATAGGGTGCATCTGGAGAATCTACCTCTGCCAACCTTTGCTATTCTTGTAGAAGCTGCAAGGAGAACCAATAATACTATAATGAGACAAGGGGGAGCAATAGATTCTTGTGAAGAAATACCCATACAGTGAATGCCATCCAAAAAGAAGAAAGGGGAAGAGAAAAAGAAAGAAGAGGTCTGATGCGACCTAACATGAGTCCTAAAAAAGATGACCCAAGAAGAAGACAGGATGAAGGGGTTGATCTTCCACCTCCATTCCCAGTTCCAGTAGATAGAGTGAAAGTCCTTCTCCAAGAGTGGATCAGGGATGGCAATATAAATTTTCCATATGTACCACGACCGCCAACAGCGGAAGAGAAAGCTAACCCAAGGTATTTTCATTTTCAAATGAGGGTAGGTCATCCAACTGCGGAGTGTAAGAACCTTTGTAGAATGTTTCATCAGAGGCTGCAGGCTAGGGAGATAGTAATTGAGAATGATAGAGTTTAGAACAATCCACTTTCAGTCCACCAGAATGCAAGAGGATATGTGAACACTATTAGCCATGCTCAGCATGATGATCCTACTTCCTTAGGTAATCAGGCTGAAGATATACAGACAGCTGGGATGGTTATGTCATCCATTGCAAACTCTCTTATTAAAAGACCAAACTTTAGGCATTTTTTTGATCAGTTAGGGGTTTTCAGAAAAATCAAGAAAGGAATCAGCTTTGTCACTAGTCAAGATTGCTGGTGAACAGTATGGAGAATGTAACCTGGTAGAAAAGCCTATGGGGAAGATGTCTAGTGGGTATGAGAATGCAATAGTGTTCACGGAGGCAGACATGTGCACTCCACATCCTTACCACAACAAGCCTCTTTATGTGAAGAGTAGCATCAATGACTATCTGATTAAGCGTACTTTCATTGACGATGGATCATCCGTAAACCTTATGCTCTGTCTACCCTGAAGGCAGTGAAGATAGACGTGAAGAGTTTGAGGCATCCTATGACAATTTCTTCTTTTGATAGCAAGGAGATTCAAACTCTTGGACAGGTGACAGTGAACTTTAAGATGGGTTCTGTTCAAGACCAAACCTGCTTCCATGTTATTGATGCTGATGTAGCCTACCATATCCTCATAGGGAGGAAATTTTTGCACACCCACAACATCATTCCATCTTCACGCCACTAATGTATCAAGGGTTATTGGAAGAAGAAAGAAATTTTCATTCCTGCTAGTAAGACACCCTTTGAGTAGAATGAGGTGAATTATACATAAGCTATTTTCTTTGAAGATTTAGCGAAAGAAGGAGAAACTGCTATTGCTAGACCTATTGGAGTGCCACTCCCAAAGTGGGAAGATATGTTAGGAAGAAAGATGGAGAAGGTAATAAGAAGAAGCACCGGGGAGGAAAAAAGAAACGTGAAAATGCAGGTGCAAGTAAAGAGGTGAAAGAAGGAGTACAAGATACGAGAGTTAGTTCATATACCCGTCATGATGGAAAAACTGAATTACTTAAGATGCGCGGAGTCAGGAGAAACACATTGTTTTGGCGCCGTATCATGGGAACCGTCTGATAAGCGACCATCTTGTTCTTAAGTGGAATTAGTATATGAAGAAATACAAGAGCTAGTGCAAGCACCAGAACAGTTGCAAGATCAATCGAAGCCTCAAGGGGATGAGTTGGAAGAGACGTATTTGCCTGGACCTATGAAGAAATGCCTGGGTTGGTTGAGAATCTCATTACTCATGAGTTGCATATCCTTTTTGGAAGTAGGCCAGTTAAACAGTAGGCTAGGGTGTTTCGGCATGAAGTGGAGACTCTCAAAGGGGAGATTAATAAGTTGCTCAAGGTGGGATTCATCAAAACCATACATCATCTTACATGACTAGCAAATGTTGTGCCTGAAGAAGAATAATGGGACAATAAGGGTATGTGTTGATTTTAGAGATTTGAACAAGTCATATCCTAATGATGATTTTCCTCTCCCAAACATTGATACTTTTGTTGATGCTACCGCTGGCCATGAGATGTTTTTCTTTTATGGATGGGTTTAGTGGCTACAACCAAATTAAAATGGCAGTAGGTGATACAGAGAAAACAGCTTTCAGAACTCCATTTGGCAACTTCTACTACACTGTTATGCCGTTTGAGTTGAAGAATACAGGGGCAACTTATAAACGTTCTATGACAACGATCTTCCATGATATGATGCATGGCTGCATGGAAGACCATGTAGATGATATTGTTGTGAAGTCTAAAAAAGCCTCGAGTCATTTGGAAGAATTGAGAAGAGTGTTTGAAAGGTGTAGAAATTCAAGCTCCGCATGAATCCTTTGAAGTGTGCTTTTGGTGTTACTGCTGGAAAGTTCTTGGGTTTTGTGGTTCATAAAAAAAGGTATAGATATTGATCCTACAAAGGTAAAATCTATTCAGTCTATGCCACCTCCAGTAAGTCAAAAACAACTCAAGAGCTTCTTAGGAAAGGTTTCATACATCAGGAGGTTCATTCCAGCACTGGTAGAAATCATCACACACTTTTAGAGTCTGTTGAAGAAGGGAGTTTCTTTTGTATGGGGTGGACAACAACATGAAGCTTTTGAAAAGATCAAACAGATCCTGAGTTCTCCAATGATAATGACAATGCCAGTTAAGGATCAACCAATGATGTTGTATCTCACTTCTACTCCTAACTCCATAGGTGTTTTACTGGTACAAGAAGTGGATGGGCAAGAGCGACTTGTGTACTACTTGAGTAGATGTCTATATGGTAGTAAGTTGAATTATCCGCCAATGGAGAAGCATTGTCTTGCTTTGGTGTTTGCTACTCAAAAACTCCGTCACTACTTCCTAGCTCACAAACTCATAGTGGTGACCAAGTCAGACTCAATTAAGTTCTTGCTCTCCAAGCCAGCTTTGTCAGTGAGGATAGCGGAGTGGCTTTTGTTGTTAGGAGAGTTTGACATCTCAGTTGTCCAGCCAAAGGCCATCAAGTCTCAAGCACTATCAAATTTGCTAGCATATTTCCCATCTCACTATGATGAAGTTATACCCAATTCTATTATTGGTGAATTGAATCAACAGGTATGTTCCGTGAATGTAGAAGAAGGGGAATGGAAGTTGTATTTTGATGGTTCTTCAACTAGAAATAGAAGAGGCGCTGGTATAGTATTAATCCCTCCAAGTAGAGAGGTCGATTCCTCGATGACGAGTTCTGAGTTAATCGCCTCTCATTTGAGTAGAAGTGACACCTCCTTGGAAGAAGAGCTGAGAGAAGAAAAGTGCTCCTTGATTTCATTTAGAGTTAAACTCCTCAGAATCAAG
This sequence comes from Fremontodendron californicum, assembly GCA_030761205.1. Classification (NCBI taxonomy): domain Eukaryota; kingdom Viridiplantae; phylum Streptophyta; class Magnoliopsida; order Malvales; family Malvaceae; genus Fremontodendron; species Fremontodendron californicum. The sequence goes on along the minus strand of JAULJL010000023.1, from coordinate 19,981,194 downwards.
TAGAGAACCTATCTCCTTATCTTTCAAGTTAGATTTTTCTTGTACTAATAATAAAATAGAATATGAAGCATTGATCTTGGGTTTATACACTGCAAATGTAATTGGGATCAACAACCTCTGTATTCACGGAGATTCCAACCTTATTGTGAAGTAGACTAATGGGAAATTTTCATTAAAAAAACCCATGTTAGCTTTTTACAGAACTCTTGTTCAAGCTTTATGGAAGAAGTTTCAAAATGTGAGATGCGAACATAGCCCGAGATCCACAAACAGGTATGTTGATGCACTTGCTACCTTAGCTTCCAAAATTCATATTCCGGAGGAGAGTCAGAACATTGCTATGTTAGTGGTTAGAAGAAATTTGCCTTGCCCAACTAGCGAGTTGTTTTAGCCTTCAGACTATCAGGATGACAAATATTAGCGTGTACCCATCATTGACCAACTACTTCATCCTACTCCTGCTAATATTCCAAACCTGAAACATTTTGTTTTGATTCATGGTGTGTTATACCATAGGGATGCTGGTGGAGTGTTAGCAAGGTGTATTTCCAGGGTTGAGGCCATGGTTGTGTTAAAAATAGCTCATGAATAGTGGTGTGGGGAGGAAGGTCCACCATTGCATCATTTGCTACAAAGGGCAGGCTAATTTTGGCCAACTATGGCAAAAGATGCTCTACTATTGCAAGGGTCTTGTAAGAAGTGTTCTGAACCACCAGATGTGTAGGAATGTCATTTTGTTAAAAGCGTTGGAGATTGGCGTAGGCCTTATATTGAGTATCCTAGAAATGGAGTTCTTCCAACTAATCGTCAGGATGCTAGACAACTCAAACGGAGAGCTCAACGTTTCTTTCTAAAAGAGAATGACTTGTTTCGAGTTTTATTCTCAGGGATGTCTTTGAAGTGTGTCTCTCCAGCAGATGTGGGTTCATTGCTAGAAGAAGTGCATGGTGGGAGTAGTGGAGAACATGAAGAAGGTAGAAAGCTATATCAGAAACTCTTAGATTGGGGTATTATTGGCCAACTATGGAAGTATATGCTGCATGTCATGCAAGGAAGTGCTATCCATGCCAGGTTCATGGCAACGCCATACATAATCCAACAATAAAGCTCCACAGCATTACTACACATTGGCCTTTTCATACTTGGGAATTCGATCTGATTGGGCCTATCAATCCTCCTACTAAAGGCTACACATGGATACTGGCAACAACAGAGTGTTTTACAAAATGGGTGGAAGCTATCCCTTTGAAGAAAGCAACAGGTCCAGCAGTGACTAATTTCATTAAGAAGTACATTATATGTCGTTTTGGGATACCAAAGAGAATCTTGTCAAACAATGGAACTCCTTTCGTTAATAGTAGCGTAAGGGAATTGCTTGCCTTGTATGATGTAGATCATATCAAGTCAACTCCATACTACCCGAAAGGTAATGGCCAAGTTGAGGCAACAAACAAGACTGCTGAAGGTGTTGAGTAGGATGGTACATGAAGATCCAAAGATGTGGGGAGATGCATTGCCAGTGGCATTATGGGCTTACAGGACTTCCAAGCATGGACCTACAAAGGCAACTCCTTTTTCACTTGTATATGGAACAAAAGTTGTATTTCCTGCGGAGATACTAGTTCCGTCTGCAAGGTTAGTGTTGGATGCTGAACTTGACAATGATAGCCTGCCGATGTTGGAGTTAGAAGCACTGGAAAGGAGGGATAAAGCAAGGAAGAATTTGACAATGTATAAAAAGAGGTTGAGTAGAGCTTGTGACAAGCTAGTAAAGAGGAGAAACTTTGAAAAGGGTGATCTAGTCCTCCGAGCTACCGAACAGGTCAGAAAAGGAACTTCAGCTCCTAAGTTTAGTCCAAAGTGGGAAGGACCTTACATTGTCCATGAAGTAAATGATAGTGGTTACTGCAAGTTGATCAACCCAAATAACAATGTTGTTACTGCGTTATTAACTTTCAATATGTCAAGAAATTCCATGTATGAAATCTGGACTCTGTCTCTAATTATTTGTAATACTTTTGTAATTAGAAGTTAATTGCATGTCTAGTACTTATCTTTCATTATTAGTTGATTACTATGTCCATCTGTAAAGAACTATGACATGTATGAAAAAGGATGAATTCTATGTCAGCCGCAGCTTTATCGCTTAAAATCTGGCTATACTCCATTGTTCCTGTCGTAGCGCAGCTTTAAAGCTTACATTGACTATAAACCAGCCGCAGCTTCATGCTTTAATTTTGGCTTCAATGTGATAAATATATTTTGGCTGCAGCTATAATCGCTCATACCTTGGCCACAAGTCGCTTATTGGATTGAATGGTTTACTTCATTTAAGGTTGAGATCCAATCTCCCTAAAGAAAGTAGATAGTTCCCCTTGGTCGTAGCTCTAACGCTTATTTTAAAGGGTTGAATAGTTTACTTTATTTAAGGTTGAGATTCAATCTCTTTAATGAAAGTGAATAGTTCCCATTGGCCGCACGACTCTATCAAAAGTAAAAAATGTGTGTGAAGAATGTATGACATTCACATAAATACACCATTGCTAAGAAAAATTTAGCATAACATATGTATCTATTATTATGATAGAAAAGTTTCAATACAACTCAGTTTAAAAATATATATATCAAAATGAAACAAGTCTACTCTCTAATGTTGTCCCATGGAGAATAATTAGAGCTACGAAGATTATGAATATTATCTAGCCGATTCTGCAACTCTAGTTTTTTGCTCTGATGTGTCTCTGTTTCCTGCTTAAGAGAATCGAGCTTCTGTTTAACTTCATCCAGACTCGCCTCCACCTGAGATTCGTCTACCTCTATGTTAAGAATAGCTTTCGCCTTAGCTATTCAAGAAGTAAGACATCCTAGTCTGAACTCAGTTTTGGTAACCTCATCCATGAGTGCCAACATCTCTTGTAACTTTGCTGGAGGGATATCCGACCATCGAGCATCAGCAATTACTAAAGCCTCACCCAGTTATCCCAGAAAAAATGAAATAAATCTTTCAATCTGAAAGGTGCAAGTACTCCAGAATTCACCCTCTATTTTATAAGTATCTTCCAAATACCGCTGATATTGTGAGTCAACGGAGAAACCATGGAAATCCACCTTTAAAGTACCAAGAGAAGTATTGACTCCAATAGTTTGAGATGAAGTTAACCCAATGATACTTGGTCCAGAGGCAACTGTTTCGAAGGAAGTGGTTGTCCCAAAAGCACTGCTCCCAAAAGAAGATTCCGTTGCAAAGATGACTGTTCCAGAACTTGTTGCATTAACAGGATCTTTGCTAAGAGTACTAGGAGCTAGACTGGAATCTCTAACTCCTAGTACTGGAGAGAAGAAATGGGAGTAACAACTAGAGTGGTAGTAGAAACCACAGCATAACCAAGTTAATTTTGAGTGGTATCCCTAGTATGTTCCCTCTCCTGGCTTTGAACAGTCTCTATTTCTGGTGGAGAGAAGAGGGCATCAATTTCAGCAAGGTCAAAAGCACAATTCCTTGATTTGGAAGAAGCAGCATCAGTTTCTGGCTCAAAACGATTTGATGCATCATCATCATCGTCACTATCAGTATCAGAAACAACTTGCCCCTCTACCTCTTCTACTCGAGGATCACAAGCTTCAAAAGTAATTGATACACCTGCAAGAAACACAAGTAGAAAATTGATAAAGTGAAGAGTGAAGGGTGAAGACTAAGTATGTGAAAAAAAAGAAGCAAACTTACTTCTTGAGATGCATGAGATGAAGAACTACTCTTTTTACGTCAATGAAGGATTAAAACATCATCCTCTTCTTCATCATCAACATCTACAACTACAGAAGTCTTCTGTCTTGGTTTGTCGGGCATACGCAAGGATATGTCGCTAGTAGTAATATTTGGGGGCTTAAGATTAGCTAAGGGCCTCACAAAAGCTTTCCACTCATCAAGGCATATACCCCAATAGGCCAGCAAGATGAACACATGCCAACTCTTTCAAGTGCTGGGACAGTTACACTTTTAACTGGAAGACCCCTGACTGAATCTTTGAAAAACCATTTGGCACTAGTAGCAAATGTTTCACAGGACATAGAAGGGCCATGTGGAACTCCTTGATCATACCCGAATTGACGTGCTACCTTGGATGCCGAATATGAGTCCCTAGTAACCCCTGGGCCAGAATTTTCAATCATGTAAGGTAGCACACGACACTGAACCCACAGATAAAAATGCATTCTTTGTACACTCACGGAATCAGACAAGTTATAATAAAGAGTAGGACTTCCATACCCGTTGAGCGAGTTAACATATGGCCTAGGTTCGAATTCATATATCACATCCATCACTTCAATGACACTCTTATTTGATGTTCGAGCAAGCTATGCCCAAGCTCTGTAGTTATTCCTAAGAACGTTCACTGAATTAGAGCCGAATCTCTCTCATAGACATATCTGAATAAAAGTAGCATCCACAAAAGTCATGATTTTGTACGGACCAGCTGAATATTTGATTTTAGATTGGTACATGTCTAGTCATTTATACAAGGACCCAGGTAGTATGGAGCAAGAGGAAAGTCCAATCCCTTAGAAATCTTGATGGCTATAAGAATTACACTTGGATAAATCCCATCGTCTGGACAGCTTGGAAACACGTGTCGTGCCAACCACATAACCAATAGTGCTATTAGTTCCCACTTATGATCTGGATAAGTGGGATCTGTAGTTTTATCCCCTTTAGAGTTATATTTCTAGAAGAAAAGACCTACCCAGTTGGAAAATCGTACAACTTTAGAACTGTTAGTTTGACTCTGGAGCAAATTATGAAAGAACCTGTAAATGTCTCTCTCTTCTTCAATAAGCTTAATAGAAGAAATTTTATGACCACCATAACAGGGAAGCTCTAGTAAGATATGCACATCTTCTAGAGTAAATGTGAACTCACCTCAAGCTGTAATCATGGTATGAGAGAAAGTGCTCCATCTAGCAAGAACAGCACGCCATACCTCTAATTTCTTCTCTTTTCTTATTTGGAGGAGCTTGGAACTGATTCGGACAGCATGAAGTACTCCTGCCTTCGAAATGACGCTCACATTAGCAGGTTTTGCCTAGATTTTATTTACCCACTCATCCCATCCTTGAATTGGACAGGTATTGGCAAGTTGGTAATAGAAAGTGGAAATTGTCCTTGCTCAAATCTAAACTTCAAGACAGAATTGCCTGGGATATATTCTCTCTCACGTGACTCAGGATTGATATATTTGAAGGTGTATCCAGCTGGCGCAAGTGGATGTTGATCATACTCGTTCTTATTCAAACATTCCCAAAAACGATCAGCCTTGCCCGCTTTGATGATTGAATCCTCCCAATACCTGGGGACAACAGGAACTAAACCATCTTTGCCCACTCTAAGAGTAATCTTTTGGGTGGGAGCTTTGCCAGCAGTCTGTTTTCTTTTTTTTGGAGGTGGAATAGCATCTTTGGAGGGCTGACCATAACTTGGCCGGTGTATGTTCATAGTCTTCACCATGGTGAGAATGAAAATCCTCAAAACAACAACAATAGAAGGCCAAGTAAGTGTTCAAGTAGCATCAAACTGAACAAAAGGCAAAGTCATAATTTCATATGTTTATTTATTTATGGCTTTATCACACACAAAAAAAGGGACCAGGTGCTGGGGTACCAGAGGGGAGGCGCCTGCAGGCCCCCGCCTGCAAGCACCCGCAAGCCCCCGCATGAATAAACTTTATATTAGCTTAAGCTTGTTTCAAGCTTGAATGATTCTCAAAAATTTTGTTTAAGAATTACTAATAAGCAACCTCAGTAGTTTTCATTGGGTTAAGCCATTTACAATGACTACAGAGTTTAAGAGAACTTGAGGCAATGCCTCTGAACTCTAGGCTAAAATTCACATTTTCCTTTCTGAAGATGAATAAGATTTTTTTTTGTTTATGATACAAAAGATCGAGTTACACAGGCTGCACAAGGGACAATTTTTTTTTTTAAAAAAAAACTCCAAAACCCTAGTTTATTTTTTATTTAAAAGAAACAAGATCAAAACCAATCATCATATGAAATTTCTTATGCTTAGTAAAAATAAAAATAAAAAGAAAGAGAGATACATAGATAGATAGATGGATGAGAACTTACTTTTTCTCAAAGAAATCGTTGACGAGACGAATGAATTTTTTTTTCACTTTGTGTAGAGCTTATGAGATTTGTGAAAGAGTTTTCAAGTAACCCTTGTATATATAGACATATAATCTCCTTGTGTTGTTTGAACTCTAAAAAGATATTTATCTTTTTATCTTTTTATCTAAAAAGATATTTATCTTTTTATCGCGTTAAAAATTTTAAATACTCTCTTTTTATAATCATAACTCTTTTTATTGTTTTATTTATTTATTTATCTATTTATTTAAAAAAAGGGGGGGCATGCGGACAAATACTCTCCTTTTATGATTTCCATCGAACGAGCTTGGTTTCTTTGCAACAGGCAGGTTGCTAAATAGAAAATGGAATTGCAAAATTTTCATGAACCAAAGGAAGCTATTTTATTCCTTTTATTCCCTGTAGACCTATTTTATTTTCACGATACCATGTAGACCTATTTTATTCCCTTTGATTAGATTGCAATTGTGTTTTGCAAAGGTTTAAAATTTTCAAGGACCCCATGCCAAACTATCATATGTTCCTGTTGTTCTAGTATCACATGCATTGACCGATCCCAGGCTTAGCAGGTTAACTATATTTTTCATACTAAATATTATTTACAGTGCATGAGAATCCTTTTAATAATAAAAATTCTCATGAAGGGGGCAAAATGTAGACACTCATTTTTGGTCAATAACATTTTATGCAAGAACAATTCTCATATGCAGCAAGCCTTAGTAACAGTCTCCCTTGTCAGCAGAGCTTCCGGGCACGTCGCTTCTTGGCACGTCGTTCTTCACGTCGTTTCTTAGCACGTCGCTTCCTGGCACGTCGCTCCTTGACAGCAGAATTTCCTGCAGTAATACACAACTACGTAAGACTGTGGAGCTAACCCCGAAGGATTGGCAAGATTCTTGGGTTCGCTCCACTCTTGGGACGTCCTGGAGAGCATGGTTTTAAGGCTCAAATATGTATATTGTTAAGAAATCCGCTTCTTAACATTTTATTGGAACACAAATGCTTCCCTTTCCAGCTGAACAAACAGTGCATTCTTAAGCGTGCTGTCACATAACCTTTCTTCACTGCCTATTAACAAAACATTACTCGAGTGTAACCTCCACATAACCTCCATGCCATCCACTACTTTTTTAACCTCTCCTCTCTCCCACTACCATGGTGGTGTTACTTACACATGAGTGGTATTCTAATAGCTTCCAACTCTCTTTTTAACTAATCCTGATAACTTCCTTGGATAGGCTATAAATAGAGATCCAAATACTTCATTTGAGATCTTTTAGGCTATTTGACAAACTTTCAGTCGTTAAGAGTTTTTTGCAACCTTTTATCTACAATTTCTACAACAACCATACTCTCCACCATCCTCAGCCACTTATAGCCTTCATCACCACCACCTGCCACCGCACTTGTTCTCCGGGGTTTGCTCCAATCTTTCTCTCCGTCGTCTCCTTACGACATCTCATTTTACTGGTTTGCAACGTTTCCTCACCCGATCAAAAACACCCTCTACACATGCTATGTTGCTCTAACTCTTCATTTTTTTTGAAGTACCCGTGTCTAATGCATATCCGGACATGGGTATGGGGATATGATCCTCCAAGTACCCTCCAAATACATGGAAATCTTAGAAAAATTGAACATACCCATGTCCGACACTCACACCTGAGTTCAAGTAACATAGGTAACATGCAATATGGTCGGAAAATTTAGTGAAAATAAGCTTGTTTATCTTCACTTCTTCACAAGTGAAGATAAGCAAGATTTTTCTTGTTCATAAATCATTCAACTACAATTGTTTGGTCACAACCCTAGAGAAGTGAAAAATGTCTGACATTAGGTAACTGACTATTTTCCTAACTTAATGTCCACAAAGAAAAAGAAGATGCTTAAAAAGAGCAAAAAGTTCTTTGATATTTTTATCCAAACAAAAGCCAAGACGATCTTCAAAGAAGGATGGTTTAAGGAGGTAAAACTCAAAGACGAAGTTGAAGAATAATTTTAACATTGGTACTATTTAATCCCTTCTTTGTATGTGTATCGATGATTAGAACTATGAATATAGACTTATTTAGAAAAAGAAAACTATGTTGCTTTCTTGAAGTACCCGTGTCCGATACTTATGTCTGACGCATATTTGAACATGAGTTTGGAGATATGACCCTCCAATGACTCTCCAAATACATGGAAAAGCTTAGAAAAATTGAACATACCCGTGTCGAACACATACCCATATCCGACACTCACACTCGAATCCGAGTAACATAGAAAGAAAAACTTACTCCGAAAGACCAGATCATTAAATGAAGATTTCTAAGACTACAACTAAGCAAACATGCTAACCGGGAACTGATTACCATAACAGAGATCTCAGACTCATGACCAATCATTACATCCTCAACTTGATTTTGCACTTCCACAAAATTTTCAGAAGAAAAAACTGAAGGAATTAAAGAATTGACTGTATGAGAGAATAACTCTCTTTATCTAACTAATAGAACCTAAAACTATAAGATCAGCCATCAGACAACAGGTATAAAGATTGATTTCATGATCCTGATAAATTTTTTTCTTGGTCATGCAGAAAAGATAGGGACACAGCCATGCGGATATATGGTGCTAAACCTGCAAGAACGTATGTAGTGTGAATGTACATCTCCTTAATATTATTAATCTTTGTCTTGCATATATTACACCTTACTTGTAACTCTAGATTAACACCATCTACAAGCCAAAGATTCCAGGATTTTCTCATCCAATTATGATTTTCATTTCTCCACTTGAGGTAATGTGTTGACTTTACTACAGTCTTTCTTTCTTTCTTTATCAGGAACTTCAACTACACCAATCTTATCTACGAAAAACAATGCTCTAAGACTAGCAGTTTGCTAAAGCCATGAGTAACAATGTTCACTTTGCACCATATTCAGACTTGCATCGATTATATTGCCCTAACCAATTATAGATAATTATTTATTCAACAAGTGTTAAAAGACTCAACATCTAAATAAACACGAGAGAGAGAAAGACCATCATAATTAAACTGACCAATTAGGGCTCAGGAACCTTTATATGATATAGTAGTTGGCATGGAACTAGCTAAAGATTGGACCAAAAGGGTGTTGGAAAATCTGACAGATTCAACTAATTTGTCCAACCTCTCTTGAAGCCTAAGTTTAAATTGGCAAACTTTTCATTCAATCTCACAAAGACTGAAGGAAGATCCAAATATTACCACATGATTAAACACGTTACAGACTACAAAGATTAAAAATGCGTTAAATTAAACAAGCCAATCAGTTACAGTATATTATATGTTGTGGAAATAGTGATCCAAGATAGACTAAATAACTACAAATATGAACTTTGTGAGAAAGCAATTTATATTCATATGGCTTATGGTTGTTAAATTGCCTTTTTGAATGCTCTCAACAGTCTTCATGCCAAAATATGACTTATAGTTAGACATAATTGATGGAAACTCAATTAAGAGTTGTAAACCCAAGTGCAGGTTATGTTCAAGTAATAAATTCTCGGGTGTCCGAGGTCGAACCACAGGGAAGCGTATTAGTAAGTATAAGTTTATAAATATATAAGAAAAAGAAAATAAACAAGATATTAGGGAATCAATAACAAAGAAAGTAAACAAGATATTAGAGAACAAAATAAACAAAATAACATAAAAGCAATTAAACAAGATATAAAAAAAAACAATAAGAAAAGATGTTGAGGTTAGAGAATCCACTCTTGGTGTTATGCTAAGATTAATCTTGTTTTATTACACAATTGAAATCCACACATAAGGGAGGTTCCAATCGGAAGGTTTAGCAATTCAGTCCAAATTGTCCAACGTCCATAGCATATGATATTATGTTCATTTGGTGTCCTCAAAACTCATAAAAAGAGTCCAAGCATTCCTTATGCCAAGGTATATGTCTACAACAAATCAAGGTTATGAAACCAAGCATTTACTGTGCCATTTTCATTGTCAATAATGAATCAAGATCTCTACTTTGCAAGTATGATTTTAAACCAAAAGAAAATATTATCTATACTAGTGTTTATAAATGATGATTCATTTTAGCTCATGTTTAAGAGACTAACCTTAGCATTTACCAAGAGCTTCACCTCATCACCTCAACAATATGATTAGCAACACATACTAGATATGAATAAAATGAAAAGAAATGTAAGAAACATAAGTAAAGAAAAAGAAAACTAGAGAAAGGAAAGAAGAAGAAAACTTAGAGAATTTTATTACAATGGCAAATATCCTACCAATGTATAATGTATCCCAATACTCATCCAAGGCCCTCTATTTATACACATTTTGGAGGGCTAAATGACAAGAGACAAGCTTTACAAATTTCAAAGGTAGGTATAATAGGTGGGTGCATTTTTCTAACAATTTTCGTCATATTGTATGACAATTCTGATCAGCCAGCTTGATGGTCGATTTTGTCAATGTTGGAGGCTCGATCTGATAAAATGGTCTTCTAGAAAAATATACCCCTATCAGTTACGGATCCATAGCCGTTGGAATCAGATCATTTGCGCACCTGGATCGGGAGATATGGTCAAAATACCAAAACGGTGCAGAACAGACGTCATTGCACATCAGCCAACTTGATGGTCGATTTCGCTAGGGAAAACGACTCCGTTTCAAGAAGTGTAAAACATGAAAAAGATAGATATGCCTCTTAGCTTTGCAGGGATACAAAGTTCAGCCTTATTGCTTCAGTGAAACTCGAGATATAGCTAATATGGCAAAAGGTGTCGGAACTGGAACTGAACTGGATTTGCCCTTAATTCTAGTAATCTGAAATCACTCAAAGAAACTTGTGAAAAACACCAAATTACATAAAAATATAAAAGATCATAAACACAATTAGACTAAACAATAATAACTCGTATTTGACACAAAACAATAATAAAACATAACTAAAAACTATATAATTATACGAGTTATCACACCCCCATACTTAGATTGTTGCTAGTCCCTAGCAACGACTCAATAAAAATAAAATAAGAAAATCTAATCTAATCCATTTTCGTAGGAAATCACGGTGGCACTTAGCATGTGACACAAGCCTTTAAACCCCTAGGTGTCCCTAGTGGACGAGTTTAGTCTCGTGAGGGTTTACTAGGACGATACCCACAAACATTGAAGAAATAAGAAAAACTAAAAATAATAATTATAACTAATCCTTCCAATATAAATTAGAGATAATCATTGGACAAGTCTTAAAAACTAATCAATAGCTTAAAGAAATTCACAAAAAATCTTGCTTGAATGTAAATAGTTTGAGTTAAGCCAATAATAACATAACATATTTCAATCAAAATAGTGTATATTCAAACTTAATCTCAACTTCTCACATGGGATACTCTCTTGATTTTCACTCTTTAAAGTAGTGGTAAAGTGTTTACACTCAATCAATCTCATGAAAACACTTCTACCATATGCTTGCTTGTCCACCTATTCTCCACTATTTAGATCATACAACTTCATAAATCAAGAGGTCTTTATTCAAGGTTGTAATGGGGCCAAAGGGTTATAATGTGGTTAAAGAACAAAAGGATAAAGATATCACAAAGGTTCCAAAGAGTTCATAGATTTTAGAGACATAATAAGATCATACAAATAAAACTTCTCAAAACTCTTATAAAGCACATAATAACATAGGCTAAATATTCATGTTGAGCCTTTGCATCATTCTAACCAACTTTGTAACATCTTTTTCTAGAAGTTCAAGAGAAGATTTTTTTTTTTTTTTTAATATGGGAATGTATTTGACAATGATCCCTTTCTTTTTCTCTTGACTTTTTCTTTTCTTTTCTTCCCCCACACTTATCTTTTGTTTCTAACCCAAATTTTCAACTAAAAATATCCCTTGTTTTTTTTTTTTTTTTTTTTTTTGCAATATGTCTCAAAATATAAAAATCCATCTTTAGAACAAGGGTAAGGATATAAGTATATTTAGGCTAGGTGTAAGTTGTGGTTACCAATAAAACAGCATATTTAATGTAGGCTCAAATTGGCTCACTAGTGGGGATGTTCTCGTAGAACATTAATAATGGATGGCTGTTTGGCTCTAGTTATAATCCTAATGCCTCTATCATATTCATGTTGTCACATGTATCAATATAGTCTCAAACGGTTTAAAGCAAGTTCTAGAGAATCATGTAATCATAAGAGCACTCAAGAAAGAAATTAGATTGATTTGTATAATGCATCAATCATTATAGGCTCAAAAACTCACAAAGATGATTATACAAGTCAGATTAAGTCTAAACATGCTTCTTTCTCAATCAACATATCATATTAACATTGGCTCATAAAAAGGTTGACATCAAGCTCAATTCTCATGAAAATCTTCTCACTAATAAATCTGTTTTAGACTTATGCAATTCATATCTCATCATTGTATTGAAAGTAACTAAAAAAAAAAACACACTAAGCCTAAACATGCTTTTTTTTTTTTTTGTTTTGTTTTTTTTTTTTTTTTTTTTGAAGAAGAAGATTAAATCAAACTGACAAGGTATGTCTCAAGTCTCCCTTACTCAGACCTTGTTCAGAATGAATACTTCTAAATGTCTTAAAACACAACAAATTTTTTTTTTTTAGCAAAATATGTCCCTTACCCCCTACTAAAATATGACATTGTCCCCAATGTCAAATTTTAAAGGTAGAATTTAGGAGATATTACCTGCAGAGGTTGCTAACCACTTATTATAACTGAGACACAACAAGCAAAATGTTAGATAATGTCACAAAGACAAAGTGCAATCCACTCCTTGCTCGTCCATATCTCTTTTTCTTTTTCCGAGCGTTTGCGAAACAACCGTAGCAGATAAACACTCATAAGCTTGTAGCTTTTTGAGTAAATCTTCAATGGTTGTAGCAGAAATTATGGTTCTCCTTGCCTCTGAAAACATGAATCCATTATCCACAGCATTATCTAAATATGAAAGTAAATTACTAAAATAACCATTAATATTAAGCAAACCAATGGGTTTCTTATTTGTGACCAAAGATGACCAAGAAGCCACGCAAGCTATTTCTTCCAATGTACCCAGACCTCCTGGTAAGGCAATGAATGCATCGGCAGAATGGTACATGATTGTTATCCGTTCAGGGATACTCCAGACTTGTATTTCCTTACCCACGGTAGGTCCACAAAAATCTGTGAATAGTTTTGGCACGATTCCTAGAACTGGACTTCCTCCGGCGTGTGCTGCTGTAGCGACTGCTCCCATTAAACCCGTACTACCGCCTCCATAAATCAAGTGGATCTTTTGTTGGGCAAGTATTACTCCAACTCTTATGGCTTCATCAGCGAATATGTTATTTTTCCCTGGATAAGCACCTCCAAAGACACAAATTTTTTTAATGCGCTGGGACGAAGTGCTTTCCATTTTTTTTTTCTTTTTCGAGTGCCTGAAAGAGAATGAGTACATGGTGTAATATATAGAGGACTGAGTAGTGAATCAGACAAGAGTAATAATGTCGCCGAAAGTGTATTTGACCTGTCAGAAGAAAATGTTAACCTAACAAAAGATTTTTGCATGATTTCAGGAAGAAAATCAAAAAGAGAAGAAAAATCAACCGTAAAAGTCAAAAGTAATAATGTCGCCAAAAGTGTATTTGGCATCTTCCTCTGGTTTTACGTCCAGAAACGGCTTAAACGCCTTCTATGAGTCGAGGATATGCTTCCCATCCAGTTTTCTTACAAGCTGGCAAACAGGGTCTTTTATCATCAGATTCCCAAGATGTTGCCATTCCCTTTGGAATTGCGGCCATAAATCAAGAATTTCTCTTTGTACGTCTCCACTAGGATGCGTCTCAAGAGAAAGTTGGATATTACCCAAATTCTCCTTACTCAGTCCATCCTTAATGAATTCAATTTTATCATCTCGATTAGAGGACGGAATCCCAATAGAACGACATTTACCGTTACACGTCCATCGTGCACACTTGTGGCAATTTGAACTCATGCGCTTTGCTCGTCGCTTCTTTGCATAAGTGCTTCTACCTGTACCTGGTAAATGCAAAACAGGAAGATATTCATCTTCACGTACCTTGGCTTCAATTATCCAACGTATGTCTTCAGGAATCCCTTTGTTCATAAGCATTCTTAATCTTTCTAATCGAACTTGGTAAAGCTTCAGTAAAATATTCCGAGGAAAAGGAGGAAATCGTTTCTGCAATCTTTTGAGAATATCATCCATCCTGAAAAAAAAATGAAATAAAATAAAATGAAAGAGAAATTTATGTACAATATCAGTTTTGTGGGTAGCTGATGGAACCGACTTAAATAATCACGGAGTACCGTTATCCGCCATTTAACCGGGGTAAAAAAAATGAATTTTTTTTTTTTTTTTTTTTTTTTTTTTTTTTTTGAAGATTAGTAAAAATTATATTTACATCTAGTTATTTTCAAAACAAGGATCAGAAAGAAAAACAACCTCTTCTTGAGTAACATGATTTTCCAAAAAGAGTTTGAGTCTTTGTCCATTTACCTTGAATACGTTACCATTTTGAGGATTCTCAATGTCAACTGCTCCATAATGATACACATGCTTAACCACAAATGGGTCAGTCCATCTTGATCTCAACTTACCAGGAAATATGTGAAGTCTAGAATTATAAAGTAGAACTTTTTGCCCAACATCAAATGTTTTTCTTGAAATTAACTTGTCATGAAAGGCTTTAGTTCTTTCTTTATGAATTTTAGAATTCTCATATGCATCTTTTCTGAGTTCCTCAAGTTTTTGTTTCCAACAATGCTTAACCTGAAAAGAATTTAACAAAGAATCAGTGTGTGAAATTTCTGAAGCATTATCAAACTCACATTCAATTAAATAAGCTTCTAAAGGATCATGGAATGTTGTAGTGGTGAGATGTTCATGAACAAGTTCTTCAATGAAATCCACTTCATGTACTTCTGAATCATCACCAGGTTGCTTGCAAGTGTTGAACACATTTAATTCTAAAGTCATATTTCCAAAAGAAATGTTCAACATACCATTCCTGCAATTTATCAGAGCATTAGAAGTTGCAAGAAATGGACGGCCTAATATAACAGGAATTTGAACATTTGGATTTGAAACAGGATGTGTGTCCAAAACAATAAAATCAACAGGGAAGTAAAAATTATCAATTTGAACCAAAACATCTTCAACTATCCCTCGAGGAATTTTTACAGAACGATCAGCTAGTTGAAGTGTAACAGGTGTTTCCTTGAGTTCACCTAAACCTAACTGTTGATAAACAGAAAAAGGCAAAAGATTAACACTAGCACCAAGATCAAGCAATGCACGTTCTATTCTAGTGTTTCCAATGATGCATGAGATTGTTGGACATCCAGGATCTTTGAATTTTGGTGGAGTAAGGTGCTGAATGATTGAGCTCACACTTTCCGTCAGAAATGCTTTCTTTTGTACATTATGTTTCCTTTTAACTGTGCACATGTCCTTCAAAAATTTAGCATAAGATGGAACTTGTTTAATTGCATCCAATAAAGGAATGTTAATCTTAACTTGTTTGAAAAGTTCATAAATTTCTGCATTTTGATTCAAATTCTTTATTGTTTGCAACCTTTGAGGAAAAGGAGCAGGATGCATACCTTTTTCTTTGTCCAAATTTTCAAGAAGTTCAGACTTACCATCATCCTTACCATTACTTTTCGGAGGGGAAAGAGGATCTTGGTCTTTTGATGGAATCTTTTTGTCAATTGCCTTTCCACTTCGAAGAGTTGTGATAGAACTGGCATTTTCCTGTTGAGTTTCATTGGAGCAAGAAACAAGACATTGAGTAGAAGGGTTAGGCTGAGGTTGAGCAGGAAACTTACCTTTTTCTTGAGTGCGTAATGAAGCTGTCAATGTGGACAAGGTGTTTTTGATCTCATTGATGTCCTGTGAAGTCCGGCTATTCACATTTGCTTGTGTTTGCATGAATGCTTGCAATGTTTCTTCCAAGGTTTGTACACGTGAAGGTTGATAGGAAAAAGTGTTGCCCGGCTTTTGAGATTGTGGTACCTGAACATGATTATTATTCCGCCAACTGAAGTTGGGATGATTTCTCCATTCAGGGTTATACGTTTCAGAGTAAGGAGAAGGAAAAGGCTTTTTAAATGTGTTTATGGAATTTACTTGATCATGCAACGCTTCTTTAAGAATGGGAATGTTTGGACATTCAGAAGTGGGGTGTCCCATGATTTCACAAATTCCACAACTTTCTTCATTTTTAACCGTTTTGACTTCTTTTACTTCTCTAAGTTCCATGGCTTCAATCTTTCTAGCCAAATTAGCTACTTTAGCTTTTATCTCATCTTCTTGACTAAAATGATATTTACCTCTGTTAGAAACAAGATTAGATCTATTGGAACTTTCAGAGGAATTATCTGTGTGCCAGGCTTGAGAGTTATCTGCCAAATGGTCTAGGTAGTCAAAGGCTTCTTCAGGTTCTTTTTCTAGAAACTCACCGTTACACATTGTTTCAACAAATTGTTTAGTTTCGGGAGTTAAACTTTCATAAAAGAAACTAATAAGACGCCATTTTTCAAAACCATGATGTGGACAAGAACTTAACAAATCTTTAAAACGCTCCCAGCACTGAAAAAATGCTTCATTTTGATTTTGATTGAAATTTTGAATCTGTCTTTTCAAAGCAGTAGTTTTATGTGCTGGGAAAAATTTCTTTAGAAATTCAGTTTGTAATTCTTGCCATGTGCCAATTGACCTTGGTTTTAAATTATGAAGCCAAATTTTTGCTTTATCTTTTAAAGAAAAAGGAAATAATTTTAGCTTGACAATTTCATTTGTACATTGTTGGTCATTAAAGGTGACACATACATCTTCGAAGTCTTTTAGAAACGAGTAAGCACTTTCCGATTCCAACCCATAGAAATTTGGAAGCAAAGCTATCATACCTGGTTTAAAACGAAAGTTGTTTGCATTGAGAGGAAAAATAAAACAAGAGGGTGATGAGCTTCGAGTTGGTTGCAAGTAGTCACGCATGGTGCGTACTTGTCTGTTCTCATCTTCAGCATGAACACTTTCATTGTCAGCCATGGTAGGAGTTGTATTAGAAAGATTACCTGAAAAAGTTTCACAATAAAATCTAACTAAACGACGAGATCTAAAATCACGTCGCCAAACAAGCATAAAACAAAGTTAATATACAAATTAGGCGGTATAACCAGCCAAACAAAATAAATATACTAAATTAGGCGGTATAACCAGCCAATAAAAACAAATATATACAAAATTAGGCGGTATAACCAGCCAATAAAAATAAATATACTTATAAACTTATATACTTAGTATTGCTTCCCCGGCAACGGCGCCAAAAACTTGATGGTGACTCAATTAAGAGTTGTAAACCCAAGTGCAGGTTATGTTCAAGTAATAAATTCTCGGGTGTCCGAGGTCGAACCACAGGGAAGCGTATTAGTAAGTATAAGTTTATAAATATATAAGAAAAAGAAAATAAACAAGATATTAGGGAATCAATAACAAAGAAAGTAAACAAGATATTAGAGAACAAAATAAACAAAATAACATAAAAGCAATTAAACAAGATATAAAAAAAAACAATAAGAAAAGATGTTGAGGTTAGAGAATCCACTCTTGGTGTTATGCTAAGATTAATCTTGTTTTATTACACAATTGAAATCCACACATAAGGGAGGTTCCAATCGGAAGGTTTAGCAATTCAGTCCAAATTGTCCAACGTCCATAGCATATGATATTATGTTCATTTGGTGTCCTCAAAACTCATAAAAAGAGTCCAAGCATTCCTTATGCCAAGGTATATGTCTACAACAAATCAAGGTTATGAAACCAAGCATTTACTGTGCCATTTTCATTGTCAATAATGAATCAAGATCTCTACTTTGCAAGTATGATTTTAAACCAAAAGAAAATATTATCTATACTAGTGTTTATAAATGATGATTCATTTTAGCTCATGTTTAAGAGACTAACCTTAGCATTTACCAAGAGCTTCACCTCATCACCTCAACAATATGATTAGCAACACATACTAGATATGAATAAAATGAAAAGAAATGTAAGAAACATAAGTAAAGAAAAAGAAAACTAGAGAAAGGAAAGAAGAAGAAAACTTAGAGAATTTTATTACAATGGCAAATATCCTACCAATGTATAATGTATCCCAATACTCATCCAAGGCCCTCTATTTATACACATTTTGGAGGGCTAAATGACAAGAGACAAGCTTTACAAATTTCAAAGGTAGGTATAATAGGTGGGTGCATTTTTCTAACAATTTTCGTCATATTGTATGACAATTCTGATCAGCCAGCTTGATGGTCGATTTTGTCAATGTTGGAGGCTCGATCTGATAAAATGGTCTTCTAGAAAAATATACCCCTATCAGTTACGGATCCATAGCCGTTGGAATCAGATCATTTGCGCACCTGGATCGGGAGATATGGTCAAAATACCAAAACGGTGCAGAACAGACGTCATTGCACATCAGCCAACTTGATGGTCGATTTCGCTAGGGAAAACGACTCCGTTTCAAGAAGTGTAAAACATGAAAAAGATAGATATGCCTCTTAGCTTTGCAGGGATACAAAGTTCAGCCTTATTGCTTCAGTGAAACTCGAGATATAGCTAATATGGCAAAAGGTGTCGGAACTGGAACTGAACTGGATTTGCCCTTAATTCTAGTAATCTGAAATCACTCAAAGAAACTTGTGAAAAACACCAAATTACATAAAAATATAAAAGATCATAAACACAATTAGACTAAACAATAATAACTCGTATTTGACACAAAACAATAATAAAACATAACTAAAAACTATATAATTATACGAGTTATCAATAATTATGCATATTATGATTGTATGGGTTGAAAAATGGCATTTTCCCCTTATAGGCATTGTCCAAATATAATAATGTCCTCCAACCTGCAGAAAGGCTCATTTCTTATTCCTTTGCCTATAATTTCAAAAGACCATTTACTTCTGAGTCTATGCCCCTAAAAATCACAATCTAATTATTGAATAAAAGTTTGCATATAAGAGAGATGATCCTTAAGATTCTGATAGATGAATCATATAAATCAAAACCTGAGGATAGGATAGTTTTCGTTTAGATGGAAAAAGAAAAATACTTCAATAAGTAATTCAACGTTAGTTTGATGAGCTCAAAGACTTCTTAATATTTCGAAGGATACTCCACATAAAAGTGGATATAGAGAAGAGAATGATACCAGTAACAATGGCATACTTGAGACCTAGGTTCACCAGTAAGTTTACCAGAAGCCCAGCCAACACAACACCGAAGAAATTTGCTGATACAGCTGACCAGAAAGGCATATCAATAATAGAAGATATGATGGATCTAGTCCATGCTCCTGTTCCAAGGAAAGGAACAGCCACAAAAAGCATCCGCCCGAGCCATTGAAATTCTTCCACAGGACCAGCCTTCTTTTTGGCCTTTTCAAAAACCATGTTAAGCAACCGAGATTGCAAACTGGTTCTTTCCAGCAAGAAAAGTAGTAAGGCCTCGTTTAGCATTGCTTCTGGCACAGCTTTTGAGGTCAAAAGCTGCTTTTCACCGCAAACGCAATGCTAAACAGATAAAAAAAATTGGCTTCTGCTGTTGAAACCATGGTTTGAAAAGCCAAAACAAAAGGCCAAAAATATAGCTTTTGGACTTTAAAAGCTGGCTTTTGGATAAAATGACTTTATTATCCTTACATCTCTACACTTTTATTATTTTAAACATATCTTTTTTTGACATTTCAATTTCCTACAACACTTTTTTACAGCAATGCTAAACACTTAAAAGTTTTTAAACCACACTTTTCACCACACTTTATAAACACACTTTTTCCAACTCGAGCTTTTTCCAACCCAAGCTTTTTCCAACAGCAATGCTAAACTAGCCCTAAATATCTTCAAGTAAAGTATAATGAAGGGCATTGGAACCATATTCCTACAGTCAAATAATAGATTTTGTAAAATTATTAATTGTTAAGTTTTAGTACTATCTAATTGCAAGCACACGCATTAGATTAAATATTATTCAAAAGACAACATGCTACCTTGTCTTAAAATTTTAGTGACAAGTATGCAGTCTATGGAAACGATTGAAGGCAAACAAATACTACAAATAAATAGGTTAAAAATCAAATGTGTCAAAACAATAAATCGTCCATTAGCTCCATACCCTTAAATCTGTAAACATAAAGCTTAAATGAACTGAAAACTTAGAAGATCCCCAATTAACGAGAAAGAAAATAAGGCTAACCCAAGAATAGATAAGATATTCAATAGTGTAGGCTTGAGTTGCATCCAGTAACCAATAGGAATAGCTTCTTGAAGCTCAATAATAGGAAGGGTTGGAAGAGTAAAGACCATAGCCTCATCGGGCCAGCCCGAGCCACGCAAAGACTAGCAATCTTAAGACCAAAGCTGGAAGCTCTAATGGAGTCAGCAGCAGCAGTAGTAGCATTAGCATCCCCAGATGAAGCATACCAAACTAGAGACAAAGAAGCTCAGAAAATAACCCAGAAGAGGAATTTCATTGGCATCTCCTCAAAAAAAGGCAAAATCTCTTCTTCTCTGCTTGTATGAGTTGTATCAAGAAACCCATTTAAGGAAGCTCTTGTTTTGGTCAAAGGAAGAGATAAATGCTGCCAGTTTTGGAATTTTTACCTTAAAAGAAGTTGGTTGCTACAAGGAGTGGGAGAATGTAATTGGGTGGGAAAGATTTTGAGATGGGTTTTCCTCAAAGAGGATGCTAATTACAGCGGTGAAGTTGCAATTGATGCTGTTGCAGCCATTGTAGAAATAGGAAGCTGCGGCTATAAGAACTTTCTTTTTGCCTCCATCAATAAAGGGTTTTAGACAGGAGGAGAGTGATTGTGAGATTGCTACAACTAGCACCAATTTAAGGATTTTTTTTAAATAGTTAGAATCGCAGAACCAGGCCATAAATAAAAATATTGGAGAAGTTTAAGCAATAAGACTTGATATTGGGTTAGCAAACAAAGTACACTTAATAAATACATATATTTTGCCTTAAAAAATTTGGCGATTTTCTCTCGACTCTGAGAGTTCTTTCTCCATGTGAGAGTCCCCTGGTTCGTTTTCTCTTTACTTTTTTCTTGATTTCTTAGGATTTTGCTTAATCTCCTTGATTTGATGATTGTGCCTTAGGATTCATTACATGGTGTTTCAGCGTTTGGTAATAGATTATTAGGTTTTCTAATTTTTTGAGTTTTTGTTTGTTTGCGATCCTGAAATCTAGTTTTACCTTGACTGCTTATACATTGTAATCAACGTTTAAGAATCAGTTTTTGCCATTTCATATTCTTTTTTTTTTACCTGATTATGTTAATCTTTCTTTGAGCATTGCTTTTTATGGTACCATTCTAACCTGTTTGTAGGTCTATAATGGGGGAAATAGGGGAATTAGAGATTGTATTGGAAGAAGAGAATAGTTGGGATAATTCGGTGTCACAATTTACTCTGGTGGGGAATATTATAGCAGAGAAGTCTTTGAATCGAAGATGAGTTCTAGGGATTTTACGAAATATATGGTCTGCGATAGAAGCCCCAATTTCGCGAATTGGAGGTTAATATGTATAGCATCTCCTTTAAATCTGTGCAGGGATGAGAAAAGCTATAAAGGATGGGCCATGGATAATAATGGGTCACTGTCTGGTTTTAAAAGAATGGAGATATGGATGTACAATTGGAGAAATTGATTTTTTTTGAGGTACTGTTTTAGATCCAGATCCATAACCTTCCATTCTCAATGTTAACAAAAGAGAATGGGGATATGATTGGAAAGTGCTTGGGGAAGGGTGCTGAGGTTGAAGACCCAGATGGAGATGAAGGAATTGGAAGAGGTTTTATGCGAGTCAGGGTAGCAATCAATGTGAAGAAGCCTCTGGTAGAAGGTTTTTGGGCTCCAAGAAAAGGAAAGGAAAAGATTCGGGCTAGCTTGAGATATGAAAGATTATTGGACTTTTGTTTTCATTATGGTAAAGTGGGGCATTTGACAAAAGAATTGTGGTGATAGTGGGAATATAGAGGAGAGAAAGGAGTTTCTTCCAAGATTTGGGCCACATTTAAGAGCAATACAGGTGAGATCAAGGAGAAAAAATAAAAACATAAGGGAAGATAGTAATATGGTGACAGTGGGGACTGGATCAAGAAAGGTGGAACTAGAGGAGGACATAGAAGAAGAGGTTCTGAAGGAAGTGGCGTGTGGAAAACAGAAGGGGAAATAAGAGAGGGAATTAAGGAAAGGGAGGAGATGGGTGCTGGTGTGGATATGAGGGTTGTGCAGGAAGTAGGTGGGTTAGTAGGGGAGGGCTCAATAGTAAAAGATAATGTGGAGAGAATTGAGGTGGGTAGGGAAACTGGGATTGAGGAAGAATTGGGTGAACAAGTGGGAAATAAAGTAGCTTTTGGTGATGTTTCAAGTAGTGAACAAGAGCTATGCTTAAGAGGAAATGAGCAACATGAGAAGGTAGTTGAAAGATATAGCGGTTTGGAAGCAATGAAGGGGCATAATATAACATTGGGAAATAAAAAAAAATTGTACAAATCTCAAATAGAAGAAGAATACATTGTGGAATTCCCCCTAGATGAGAATTTAAGTCAGGGGATAGGTGTAGGAGAAGGAGTTGAACACTATAGTGAACAGTGTGTGGGGCATCTATCGACAGATCTGAGGAATTTAAAGCTAGAAAGGCCTTTTGAGAAGATTGGAGAGGAAAATGGGGTAGAAATATCGATGAAAAAAATGAAATTAGAGTATAACATATGGTCTCAAACTAGGGGGAATATAGTAAAATGGGGGATAGGAATCATAAAATAGAGGGGGAAGAGAATCTAGATAGGGATGAGAAACAAGACATGAAAAAAGGGATAAGAGAAAAGAGAACTGTTGTTAAACAGAGAGGCAGGAAGAGAATAAGTCACCATAATAAGGTGAGACAAAAAAATGAGGAAAAGGCTATTGGATGGTATAGAGAAGAGGGTCTAATGGAGGTAAGGATCATAGAAAGTGATTCAAAACCATAAATATTGGTGGAATGGGGAGTTATATGGGAAGTGATGTAAGGGATACTACTGAAAGTTTTGATGGCTGGCCTATTACAGCCATCAAAGAGCCATGAAGTGTATATCATGGAACTGTCAAGGTATAGGATCAGCCTTGACAACTCAAGCTCTTAAGGAGCTTAAGAAAAAGTTTGATCCATATGTGGTTTTCTTAATGGAAACTAGGAATGAGCAGAGTAAGATAGAGAAGGTTCGTGTCAAGATGAAGATGGATGAGGGAGCTTATGTTGATCCCCGAGGTCTCAGTGGGGGTTTATCTCTTTGGTGGAAGGATAAAATGAAAGTTAGGGTTAGAGAGATAGATAAAACATAATGGATACAGAGATTGAAGATACGGATACGGGGGAAATGTTTAGAGTGTTCTGGATCTATGGAGCCCCGATATTTGAAGAAAGACAGTTAGTTTGGGAAAGAGTTAAAAGGAAAGCTAGGGGAATGAATATGCCATGGATGTGTATTGGTGATTTCAATGAGATTAAGGAGAACACAGAGAAGGGGGAGAATGAAAGCACAAAGGAATATTACAAGTTTCCAGAATTTTATCAATGACTGTAGCCTTATTGATCTGAATTTTAAAGGGCAAATGTTTACTTGGTTTAGCAACACGGAAGGCCAAGTGATTCGTGAAAGATTGGATAGGGGTTTAATGAATAAAGATTGGGTTGAGATTTACCCTGAAACTCAAGTTTTCAATCTAGCTACTGTGGGGTTAGATCATTCCCCTCTTTTTGTGGATTCTGACTTAAAAGACAGGAGAGCTCCTAAGAGATTTAAATTTGAGATTCTTTGGGCTGAGTTGGAAGAATGTGAGAGAATTATTAAAGAATGATGGGAGAGGGAGTCTTAAGGATCAATTTCCTATAGATTGAATCAGAAGCTGAAAAAATGTAGTCTCTTACTTGAGCAATGGAGTAAGAATGTACTAGGGAATAATAGGAGAATGATAGAGGCTTTGTTAAAGAGAATTTCTGATATTCAAGGCAAGGCAAATATGGAACAATATCTGGATGAGCTAAGGGAAGCAGAAAAAGTGCTAAGAGAAGTTTGGAAAAGGGAAAAGAAGTATTGGTTCCAGAGATCAAGAGTCAATTGGTTAGGGTGTGGAGATAAGGATACTAAATTCTTCCACCAGAGAACAAGGATAAGGAACCAGTTTAATAAATAAAAGATAAAAATGGGGAATGGATTGATAAGGAGGAAGGTACAATAGAAAGTTTCAACCAGTATTATCAGACCCTGTTTAAATCTGATGGTGAGAGAGATTGGGGAAATGTAATTTCATATGTTCCCAAGTTAGTTACAGAAGATATGAATAAGGTGCTTACTGTGATTATCACGATGGAGGAGGTTAAGAGGGCAATCTTTTAGTTGGGAGCTAATAAATCACGAGGGCCTAATAGTTTCAATGGTTTTTTCTTTCAAAAATATTAGGAAATAGTGAAGGAATATGTGTTTAAGGCAGTAAGTAGTTTTTTCCATAATGGGAGGATTCTGAAGGATATAAATTGCACAGAGATTGTTCTTATTCCTAAATGTAAGGCTCCAGAATTGGTAACACATTTTAGGCCGATAAGTTTGTGTAATTTCATCTATAAAATCATCTCCAAAGTTATTGTGAATCGGCTGAAGCCTTTTTTGAGTTCTCTGGTAACACAAAATCAGAGTGCTTTTGTTGGTGGAAGACAAATCCATGATAACATTTTGATTGCGCAGGAGATGTTTCATCACCTTAGGCTGAAAAAGAAGGGGAAAAAGACAGAGATTGCTGTGAAGGTGGACATGAACAAAGCCTATGATAGGGTTGAATGGGATTTCTTGGAAAAGGTTTTGCTCAAATTAGGTTTTAATACAAATTGGGTAGGATGGGTAATGGAATGTGTTAAAACAGTTTCTTACTTTTTTATCGTAAATGGAAAGCAGACAGGTAAGGTCATTCCCTCTAGAGGTCTTAGGCAAGGGGACCCTCTTTCTCCATACCTTTTTTTGTTTGTCATGGATGTCCTGTCTAGAATGGTTTTAGCTAAAACACAGGCACAACATCTAAGTAGTGTCAGACTAAACAAATTTTGTCCTGTTGTTTTCTATTTGTTTTTTGCAAATGATTCTATTTTTTTTCATTGAAGCTAATATGTTGAACTGCCAGAATCTAATTGCTGGAAATCAGGGATTGACAGCTGGAATCCCGAGGCTGGAAATCAGAGATTTCCAGCTTGAAACTCAATGCTGGAAATCAGGGATTTCCAGCTGGAAACCCAAGGCTGGAAATCAGGGATTTCCAGCTGGAAACCCAATGCTGGAAATCAGGGATTTCCAGCTGGAAACCCAAGACTGGAAATCAGGGATTTCCAGCTTGAAATTAGCTGTAAATACTATCAAATTCCTATCTTTTAGGGATTAAGTAAACCCTTCCTTCATGTATAAATACCTTGTAATAGACTAGTTCAAAAATAAGAAATAACAAAACCTTTCTTCATGGTATCAGAGCTATAGGCTCAATTTTTTTCTGGGATTTGAAATCTGTCCAAGAACAGAATTTCTGCTAAAATTTTTTTTTTTCAGCCTTCATAGCTGAATTTCTGGTCACTGATCAGCAGCCTTCATTGCTGATTTTTCTTTCAAAATTTTTTCTGGGATTTGAAATCTGTCCAAGAACAGAATTTCTGCTAAATTTTTTTTTTCCTCTTTTTTTTCAGCCTTCATAGCTGAATTTCTGGTCACTGATCAGCAGCCTTCATTGCTGATTTTTCTTTCAAAAACAATCACTTTACAAAATGTCTTCCATGACCGAGCTACTTCTTTCAAAAACAATCACTTTACAAAACAAGGATAACCTCTGGTGTACCCACTGCAAAAAGCCCCGTCATACTAAGGAGCACTGTTGGAAGCTTCATGGCAAGCCACAAAGTTCTCAATGGAATAGAGGACCTAAAAGTGGAACACAAAGAAGCCGGGTGCATATGACTCAATCAAAAGAAGACAGATCAAATGAGTTCCATGGTGGAGAACAGAATGAATTCAACAAAGGAGACATTGAACGGCTAAGATCACTTCTTGATTCATTAGAAAAGTCTACAGGTACCTGTTCCTTGGCAAATTCTGGTAAGCCTCATTCCTTATATGCTTTAAGTGCCGCCAATTTTGAATTTTCAAACTCTTGGGTTATTGACTCTGGGGCAACCGATCATATGACTCATTCTTCACACAAATTTCTCACATATCATCCGTGTCCTAGCAACAGAAAAATAGTCATTGCTGATGGATCTTTGGCCACTGTTGCAGGCCAAGGAGACATTGTTCTAAGCCCATCCATTATTCTTAAAAATGCGTTACATGTACCCAAGTTATCTACAAACCTTGTGTCTGCTTACCAACTTACAAAAGATCTAAACTGCAATATGATTTTTTCTCATATTTCTTGTGTATTTCAGGACCAAGTTACGAGGAGGACGATTGGACATGCTAAGGTGAGACATGGCCTTTATTATCTTGAGTTACCTAGTGAACAAGTGAACAGTGAAAACAAATCACCTATCTCGTTTCTCTCCAATAACTCTCCTTGCAATAAAGACCAAATTTGGCTTTACCACTTTAGACTTGGGCATCCTTCCTTTAGTGTTCTTAGTGTCATGTTTCCATCTTTGTTTAAGAATGTTAGTTTAAATGAGTTTCACTGTGAGGTTTGTGAATTTGCTAAACACCGACGTGTGTCCTTTCCTTTGAGTAATAAAAGAACTACTGTTCCTTTTTCTTTGATTCACAGTGATATTTGGGGTCCATCTCGAGTTCCCAATATTTCGGGGGCTCGTTGGTTTGTCTCATTCATAGATGACTGTACTCGAGTTTCATGGATTTATTTGTTAAAACAAAAATCTGATGTGAGCAACATTTTTCCTATTTTTCATACAATGGTCAAAACTCAATTCAATGTTAGAATTAAGAAGTTGAGGACTGATAATGCTAGGGACTACTTTAATCAAACTTTGTCTCCATACTTTCAAAAATAGGGAATTATTCATGAATCTTCTTGTGTAGACACACCCCAACAAAATGGAGTTGCCGAAAGGAAAAATGGTCATTTGTTAGCCTCTGTTCGTGCTCTTTTGTTTCAACAAAATGTTCCAAAAACCTTTTGGGGGGAAGCAGTCCTTACTGCAGCTCATTTAATAAATCGTATCCCCTCTCGAGTTCTTGATTTTAAAAGTCCAATGGAGGTGTTTTCTAAGTATTTTTCAGATTTCAATATGTCTATGAAGTTAGTCCCTCGAGTTTTTGGATGTGTCTCATTTGTTCATGTTCACTCTAATAGTCGAAGCAAGTTAGATCCTAGAGCAGTCAAGTGTGTATTCATAGGATATTCACCTACTCAAAAAGGGTACAAGTGCTACAATCCTATTACTCGTAAAACCTATGTCTCTGCTGATGTTACTTTTGCAGAACACGAAAGCTATTTTTCTAGCCCTTATCCTCAGGGGGAGGCATCATTTATGGAGGATAAGGATTTGTTCTTGAGAGAACCATCAATGGTGGTTAAAATATCTCCTGTACAAACAGAACCCACTCCTGAAAGACAACTTACTTCTGAACCTTGTGAACTCATAAATCCTACTCTCACAAAGCCACTACAGGTCTACTCAAGAAGGATAAAGCCAGTGATCAATCCTGTGCAAGTTCAAGAAACCAAATCGTCACTTGGAACTGAGGTAAGTCCTTCTACTGAGATATCCCCTACTGTTCTTGATTTAGATTTGCCCATAGCCACAAGAAAAGGTGTTAGAAAATGCACACAACATCCTTTATCCCATTTTGTGTCATTTGAAAAATTATCAACCCCACACAAAACTTTTCTTACCCATCTAAACACTGTAGACATCCCACAGACCTTATCGCAGGCACTTGGCAAAGAGGAATGGAAGCATGCAATGAGAGTAGAAATGGAGGCCTTGGAGAAAAATAAAACATGGGAACTAACAGAATTACCAACTGGAAAGAGACTAGTAGGATGCAAATGGGTCTTCACAGTGAAGTATAAGTCGGATGGATCCATTGAGAGGTATAAAGCAAGACTAGTAGCCAAGGGATATACACAGACCTATGGGGTGGATTATCAAGAGACATTTGCACCAGTGGCGAAGATGAACACAGTAAGGGTATTGTTATCCCTAGCAGCAAATTATGATTGGCCTTTACAACAGTTCGATGTGAAGAACGCCTTCTTACATGGTGATCTTGAGGAGGAAATTTATATGGAAGTACCACCTGGTTTTGGAATAAATCTGGACAAAAACAAAGTGTGCAAACTGAAAAAAGCATTGTATGGGCTCAAACAATCTCCCCGGGCATGGTTTGGAAGATTTACCAAAGCAATGGTGAATATGAAGTACAAACAGAGTCAGGGTGATCATACATTGTTTATCAAGCATTCGGCTTCAGGGGGAGTCACGGCATTGATAGTTTATGTGGACGATATAATTGTAACTGGGAATGATCCAGATGAAAAAGAGGCTCTTCGGAAGTATTTAGCAAAAGAGTTTGAAATAAAGGACCTTGGAAAATTGAAGTACTTCTTAGGAATAGAAGTAGCTCGGTCCAAGGAAGGAATCTTTGTTTCACAGCAAAAATATGTTCTTGATCTGTTAAAAGAAACAGGTAAGCTTGGTTGCAAACCATCAGATACGCCTATTGAGCCAAATCATAGATTAGGAGAATCTGTGGAAGGAGAACCAGCTGACAAAGGCATGTACCAAAGACTTGTGGGGAAGCTAATCTATCTATCACACACACGACCTGACATTGCATATGCAGTGAGTGTTGTGAGTCAGTTCATGCAAAATCCTAAAGGTGTCCATCTCGCTGCAGTATACCGGATCCTACAATATTTGAAAGGCAATCCAGGAAAAGGGGTTCTCTTTAGAAAAAGCACAAGAATGGAACTAGAAGCATACACAGATGCCGATTATGCTGGCTGTGTTACTGACAGAAGATCAACATCTGGGTATTGTACTTTCATTGGCGGAAATTTGGTAACTTGGAGGAGTAAGAAACAACCAGTTGTAGCAAGATCTAGTGCTGAGGCAGAATTTCGATCAATGGCACAAGGTATTTGTGAACTGTTATGGCTCAAAATTATACTAGATGACTTGAAGATTAAATGGGAGACTCCAATGAAGTTGTATTGTGATAATAAGTCTGCAATCAACATAGCTCACAATCCAGTTCAGCACGACAGAACTAAACATGTGGAGGTTGACAGACATTTCATTAAGGAGAAACTTGAAAGTGGATTGATTTGCACTCCCTATATTTCTACAAAGAACCAGCTAGCAGATGTCTTAACTAAAGGACTGATGAGTTCAGCATTTCAGCAGATTGTAGGCAAGCTAGGGATGGAAAATATCTACTCCCCAGCTTGAGGGGGAGTGCTGGAAATCAGGGATTGACAGCTGGAATCCCAAGGCTGGAAATCAGGGATTTCCAGCTTGAAACCCAATGCTGGAAATCAGGGATTTCCAGCTGGAAACCCGAGGCTGGAAATCAGGGATTTCCAGCTGGAAACCCAATGCTGGAAATCAGGGATTTCCAGCTGGAAACCCAAGGCTGGAAATCAGGGATTTCCAGCTTGAAATTAGCTGTAAATACTATCAAATTCCTATCTTTTAGGGATTAAGTAAACCCTTCCTTCATGTATAAATACCTTGTAATAGACTAGTTCAAAAATAAGAAATAACAAAACCTTTCTTCACTAATAAATATCATCAAGTCTTTTTGTATAGCTTCAGGACAGTAGAGGAATATGGGTAAATCCAGCCTTGTTTTCAACTCAAATGCATCTGACTCCAAAATGAAAGATTTTGTGGAGGCCATAGGAATTCCAGCAGCGGAGAATCCAGGTCTATATCTGGGGATTCCATCTTTTTTAGGGAAGACCAGATATGAAGCATACATCAAAGATAAAGTTTCTCTCCAGTTGCAAAATTGGAAGCAACAAACTCTTTCTTTGGGAGGAAGAGAGGTTTTATTGAAAGCTGTGGCTTGTGCCATCCCTACATATTGCATGTCTTGCTACAAACTTCCAAAAAAATTGTGCTTGGAGATGAACAAGGCTATGGCTAGATTCTGGTGGGGACAAAAAAAGGATGAAAGGAGGATTCATTGGTGCAAATGGGAGGTTTTAA
This sequence comes from Fremontodendron californicum, assembly GCA_030761205.1. Lineage (NCBI taxonomy): Eukaryota > Viridiplantae > Streptophyta > Magnoliopsida > Malvales > Malvaceae > Fremontodendron > Fremontodendron californicum. The sequence continues at coordinate 19,950,761 of JAULJL010000023.1, read as the reverse complement.
CTTCCTCAAAGGATGTTGGTGGATTAGGTTTTAAGGAGCTGGAGTTTTTTAATATTGCACTTTTGGCGAAACAATGCTGGCGATTGTTGAAGGATCGAGAAGCTTTATGGGTAAAAATCTTTAAAGGGTTATATTTTCCTCATGGCATTATGTTGGAAGCTAAAAATGGAGCGTATGCTTCTTGGGGATGTAATAGTTTATTGATTGGGAGGGATTTTCTTAAGGATAGAGTGCTTTGGCAAATAAAGGATGGGAAGGACACATCTATTTGGTAGGATCATTGGATTCCTTAGCTCAAAAAAAAACGTTTCTTGAACCTATGGCAGCAGCTGGAAACTATTTCTCAGAGAAGATGGCTGAATGGATTAATAGAGAAGAAGGGTATTGGGATGAGAATGCAATGGGTAATTGGATCTCTAAGGATGCTAAGAAAGCAATTAAAAAGATCCCAATCTTTCAATCAGGAGGAAAGGATGACATGGTATGGCCACAAGAGGAATCTGGAGCTTATACAGTACAATCAAGATATAAGGTTTTGGCTAAGGAAAAGCAACAGAGCAACAATGATGGACCATCTACCTCTCATGTTTCACATAATAGAATGTGGAAAGAAATATGGGGATTAAAAATGCCAAATAAGATTAAGCACTTTGTTTGGTGAATGTGTATTAATACGATTGCAACTTTCAGCAATTTATACAAAAGGAAGGTGGTGGAAAGTCCTATTTCCCAATACTAGTCTAAGGAAGAATCAGTTGAACATATGAGCCTCCTTTGTGAATGGACAAGGGGAGTTTGGTTTGAAGGGTGCCATGGTTTAAAGATTAAGGAGGAGATTGGACGGTTTTATTTATGGTTACAGGAGATCTTTCTCAACAAAAAGATATTGATGGAGGATAAGGTAAATATAGCCTTTACATGTTGGTATATTTGGAAAGGAAGATGTGAAGTGTCCCTTGGGAAGAAAGAGCTGAATGTCTTCGAGACCATTGCAAAACTGAAGTATGCTATGAAAAAAATAAAAGAAATGATCGCCTCATTGTTAGAAGAGGATAAGGCTGGCAGGGTAACAGTGGACCAGCAAGACAAGTGGATTGCACCAGCAGCAGGATGGTACAAAGTTAATTGTGATGGAGAAAAAAGAGTACTAAAAAAGGGGCAATTGGGGTGGTGGTAAGGAATTCTAATGGTATTGTTGTGGGAGGTAGGGGAAATGAGGTTTTTGTGGATGAAGCATTGATGGCTGAAGCTCTGGCTTTGAGGGAAGGTATAAAGGTTGCATTTGAACAAAAATTACAAAATATCATCTTGGAAACTGACTCCAAACTGGAGGATGTTGAGTTGTTGAAAAAGTCCTGCCAGAAAGTGGATTTTTCGCTGGTTAAGCGTTTTGCGAACAATGCAGCTAATTGGCTTGCAAAGAGGTGTAAAGAAGGGATGGAACCAGAAGGTTGGGTTGAAAAACCTCCATCCTCATTGACTTTCATTTTGAATAAGGATGGTCTTCCCTGTCCATATTGATTTTTTTTACAGCTAAGAGGTTTGAGTTGTAGATGAAGTTTACTCTTGTTAGACCTTTCAGCTTTTGAAATGTTGTTCCTGTTGTAAATGCTACTGACTTCTGTATGGATCTTGTTTTTCAGTAATGAAAGTATCATATTCTTTTTTGGAAGAAAAAAAAATCATATATTTTGCCTTGGAAATGACCAGTTTCCAGTGAAGGTTGCCATCAGCAAGCATTACCAAACAAAAACAGGGAGGATTAACCAAAGCCATGCTCCCATTTAGGAAAATACTACTACTTCTATACTTTTTACTTTTTTTTAGGTAAAGTAGATAAATCCGATAATTTTGGATATGATATAATTATAAGATATGAACACGACATGAAAAAATTAAAATTAATATAAAATATGATACTATATAAAAATAATATAAAAATGATACTAAGATATTGACATGTCAAAAGTAATATAACTCAAATTATTAATGTGTTAAAATTTATATAAATATATGATATTTTAAATATGATTATAATACATAAAAATAATACAAATATGATCAAATATATAAATTATCAAATATAAAATAAGATAAAATTTTCAAGAGTTTTTTTTTTTTTTTTGGTCAGCTAGTGTTTATCAACTTTTTTTGATTAAATATCTTAATGGGGCTTGTTAATATTCAACTAAGCTAAGTTAAAAAAAGGTAGGCAATGCAACGTCAAACATGCAAGATTTGCGCTCTAATTTGATTTGATAATTCGTATAGTTGTGTTATATTTGTATATTTTTTTATATTATAATTATGTTTAATGTATTTTATATTTGTATAAATTTTGAAGTGTTAATAATTTTTATTATATAAATTTTGAAATGTTCGTATATTCGTGTCGTGTACGTATTTTTTTTCCATGTCGCATCTTAATTTTTGTCGTATTTTAATTATTTTTTTGTATCGTGTTTATATCGTATCCAGTATTATCTTTATGGATGTATCTAATTGCTAATTGGCCCTTTATCTTTACATATTTACGAACAATGATACGACACCGTTGCAGTTCATCCCTCACGTCACGTGCGTTGAAGCTAACTCGAAGTTCCGACGGAGGATCAATCTCCAAACACATACAAACAAAACCCGCGAACTCAACTCCAAACTCCATCTGGCCGACGGAGGATCACTCTCTCGCTCTCAATTATTATTTATTATCTCAACTTTTTCTTTTATCTTTTCTTGCTATTAGTTTTACTTCAACCTTAGAAATCGTCGAAAAATACCTTCTTTTTTTTTTTGTTAACATTATCTGACAACCATGAGTCGAAAGAGAGACAAACCCTACTTCTCCCGCCACGCCCCCGCTTCCATCTCTAAACGACGTCGTCCTCTGCCTCCTCACCCGCCGCCGCCTACTGTGAATGAGGATAAGCCAGCCGCTAAGCCAAAGCCGCCACCGGCTTTGGTCGTCATGGGTCTTCCCCCAAATTGCTCTGTGCTCGATTTGAAGTCAAGGTTTGAGATCTACGGCTCAATCTCCCGCATCCGCATCAACGGTGATGCTGTCGGCTACATAGCATATCGCTCCAAGGAATCCGCCGAGTCTGCCATTGCCGCTTCCCTTGATTCCTCTTTCGGCATTACCGTTGATTCCAAGAGGGTAATTACACATATATTTATATAACTGTGTTTAATTGCTTAATTTCTTGTTTGGTTATTTATAAAGTGTGGGAAAGCAGAGAGAGAAAAAGAGAAGGAAGGAATTTTCTTGCTGTTTTGGTAATTGAAGTGGTGTTTCGTTTTGCAGCCTAATTTGGCTAAATTAAACTAAGTTGGATAGCTTTAAGGTTGAATTGAAACTAAAAGAGTCAATTAAATTGAAATTATTACCCTTTAATGAGGAACTGAAGTTAAATTTTAGAGCTTTTGCTTTGTTGCTCAAGTAACATCAAGAGGTTCCAAATTCTGAATTGTGATTTTGCTTGCAGGTTCAAGTTTTGTGGGCAACCGATCCTTTAGCTCAATGGAGAGAAGGAGTAGGGTTTAGAGCTAATAAGGATAATGAGCCGTCGTCTTCATCAAAGCTTTTGCGGCCTGAGGTGCCTTTGAGCAGGCATGGAAGAGGTAATAAGCTTGCATCAGCTATAGTTAACCCAAGAAATACTGATGATGGTTCTTCAATGTTAGAAGTGCCTTTTAAAGGTAGAGAAATTGTTGCCTATGATGATATTCTGTAATGCAGGACTTGGTCTAGGTGTTTTGGGATCTCTGTCCACTTTGTAACAATAGTTCAAGTTTGATATTAGCTCCTTTTTTTCCTTCTAATTTCTAGAATCTAATATGTCTGTAGGGTAATAAAAATGGTTTGTGTGTTGGAGTTGGAGAAATGAGTGGAAGGAATGGTGGGGTTTTGGTTTTGGTTTATGGTTTCTAATGATATTTCTATAGTACCAATGAATGCAGTTTTTTTTTTTTTTTTTTTAATTTATTTTTATGGCTCTTGGTTATATAGTTGATATGTTTTGAAAGATTCTAAGTGTTCCCTCACATGAATGTCTCCGACACGGGTATATTAATTTTTTTTCATATATTTAAAGGATCATACTCTTATATCCATATCCGAATATGTGTCAAACACAGATGTAGAACACGGGTTAGACCTGATAATTTGTGTATTCGTATCGTGTTCGTGTATTTTCTAGTGTTTAAGGTGTTTTATATTAATATAAATTTTGATGTGTTAATAATTTGTGTTATATAAATTTTGACATATTTGTGTATTCATATCTCGTCGTGTTTCGTTTCGTGTTTTAATTATTTTTTTCGTATCGTGTTCGTGTTATATAATAGTGTCGTATCCAATATTATCAAGTCTAACACGGGTATTTTAAGGAAAATGAAGAGTTCGAATAACATAGCTCTCCATTGCATCCTCGTTCAAGAGAAAATGCATTGGACTTGAATGAGGTTTTCAATGTTGTTGAGCTTTTTAGTTGGAGATTGGCAGTTCATTAGGTTATTCTTATGGCTTCATACTTCCGTTGCTTTACTCTGTTACTATGCTTCCGCAACACTGCAAGTTTAAACCATGCGAGAAGAAGTGATTTCTTGGTTTAAGATTTGACAACTGGTTCAAACCTATGAGACTCAATGGAAGGTCCAACTGCTAGTCTGACAACTTCGAAATATTCATGGTTCCAGATTTGACATGAGTCTCAAACACCTATGGCTCTTTGTAATATGCATGAAGATCTAGTAATTTTGAACACGAAACGAACACGATACGAAAAAAATAATTAAAATACGATATAAATATGATACGATACGAAAAAGTAATATAAATACAATACGAATATACAAATATTTTAAAATTTATATAAGATAAATTATTAGTGTATTAAAATATATATAAATATAAAATATCTTAAACACGATTATAATATAATAAAATATACAAATACAATATAGATACACGAATTGTTAGGTCTACGTGAATTCTCAAAGGGTTGTCTGCTTTTGTTTCAAAGCTTCAAAATGCTTTGAAGACATATTCCTGCCATTTTTATTATTTGTTTCTGCAAGTTTCCAAACATTTTTGCGTAATTAATCACTTATAATTATCCCTTTACACGATATTGAAGTTTCTTGCAGCTGCCTTGCTATGCAAAATGCGTTTCCTCTTTTTTTTTGTTTTCCTTTTAAATTGATACTCATCACCAAAGAAGTAAGCGGCAATGCAGCAATGACTACACCAGGCAAATCTAGTAATTTCGGCCAAGCAAAGAAGTAGGTATCACATTAGTTAACAAAATTATAATACAGGGATTATATTTAGACTTGTTCAAGGATCAGGTTACCTGTTCAAGTTTGAAGGTTCGCTCATATTTAGGAAAATTTGGATAAAAATATTAGATTCGAAATATGGGTTTGGACAAAAAAAACAAATTCCATTTAGAAAATGGATTGGGCTTTGCCTCTAACAATCAAAAACCGAGCCTGGCCCGATCCGTTTTTCATTTATATAATATATTATTTTATGTTTTATATATTATGCAATTTATATCATATAAAAAATAAATATATATAATATTATAGTGTAAACATTTAAATATATATTAAGTTATCCATGTTTTAGATCTTAATAAAAGAAAAAAAAAAGATAAAATTACTGAAAATTAAATAATAAATAAATATTTGTTTTAATTTTTTTTAGAAAAAAATAAATAAATGGACCTAAACGGGTTTGAACTATCCATTTACAAATATAGGCAAGACGTAAACAGAATTTGAGGTCCATATTTCGAATTGTCCGGGCTTAGACAAGTATATGTGGTGTTAATACCATAACTAAATCCGATCCAAACCCGACTCATTCATGAACACCTCTAATCAAATTCCATGTTTTTAAAATACATATACCACACTAAACAATTTACTATAATTCAAGGATTAAATATGACATTATTCATAAAATTATAAATAAAATATGTAATATTTGAAATATTTAATATAATATTTTAAAAATAATGATCAAAATTGATTTTTTTTTTCTTCTTAATTTTAAAATTATACATTAACATACAAAATAGAATAAAGAAAAACCTATTCTTTCAGGGAACTACATTATCATCAAGTCCACTCCAAAACCCAGGCCCGAAAATCACAGTGGCGCCTGAAAAGTAAATGGCCACAGAATACTTCATCCCTTCCCATGGCAGCTTTATGATTTGCAGGAAGCTATTGGTAGCAAAATCCACCTCTTCAACCATCAATTCCAACATCAATCCCTGAAAACCAAAAGCCCCCCAAAACCCTTTGGCCTCGGAACCAAGAAAAAAAAATCACAAAAAGAAAGAAAAAGGAAAAAGATAATGAATGCTGCAGTGTCTTTTATAGGAGGAACCAACGGCAACAAGAAAGGCTTGGCTGCAACTCTAGCAGCCAATCCAGGAGATCTTAAGCTCCGAGCTTCCCTATCAGACACCAACTTCACTGATGGGTCCACCTTAAACCTTGATGACTTGTTACTCTCTGTTGAGAAGCCTGGTTCTTTCATCATCGACTTTGACATCCCCAAAAAGGTGCTAACTTCGTTTTTGTTTCCCCCAGAAATTTGCAATCTTTTTGTCTGACGAAAATGTTTGTAAAAAAAAACTGCTTAATTTGCCTAAGTTTTTTCTACTCAGGATGTTCAGTTTCAGTTCATGAACACGTTTAAGGTGGAAGGCAAACAGGTAAATTGGACGTACACCCACGCGAGGAATAAGAACCGGACAGTACTCGACGGGACCCTGTTGTTAGATAGAGCCAACAGGTTATCCGCAAGCCATGAGCTCGGTTCAGTAGCCAACTGCAAGTTGAAGTACAGTTATGTGCATAGAGGGTTGACAACGTTTGAACCCTGCTATGATTTGGCCAAGAAGTCTTGGGACTTAGCCGTGTCAAGGAGACTTCTTGGTGGTGATCTAATCCAAGCTAACTATGAGACATCGAGTCGAGTTTTGGGTGTTGAGTGGTCGTGTAGCTCATTAGTCAATGAAGATGGAAGAGTTAAGGTATATCATTGGTTTGAACTTTTGATTTATGGGTTTGAGTTTAAGTTTGATCATTTATATTTTTTGGTAGCACAATGCCTTTACTCCTATGTTACCCGGACTCACGATGAGTGTCGGATACGGATATGTGTTTGATATGGGTATATTTAATTTTTTTAAAAGTTTTTCCATATAATTGGAGGATCATACCTTCATACCTATGTCTGAATATGTGTCGGATATGAGTATTTTAGGAAAAATGAAAAGTCCGGGTAAGATAGCTTAACTCTTTCACAGTTGATATGAAGAATTCTCCTCCCATGTTGGAATGTAGTTTGGGTTTTAGTCATTTAGGTATGTCCTAAGTTCTCTTTGATTACAGTAGCTAATTCTGATGATATTTTGAGTCAAACTGGCTAAGGCGTATGAGAAATCTAGGAGGAAATTGATGTTGTTCAATGTTTTCAAAATTACTGAAGAGTAGCTAACATTTCTACCGAGGGCAAGATACATGCATACCTTAGTGGTATACTTATCAGTTATCAGCTTGCTTCTGTAATGTGTAATTAACTGTAATCTACATTGTTTATAGACTACATCTATATCCATCTGCCGAGTTATATTATCCGCACTCTTCATTTTTCTTAAAATACCCGTGTCCGATATATATACGGACATAGGTATGGAAGTATGATGCTCTGAATATATGAAAAAATTAAGTATACCCGTGTCAGATACATACCTATATTCGACACTCACTCCGAGTCCAAATAACATAGCTGCCGGGCCTTTTCCTGCCCTAGTCTTTGAAAAGCAGCTTAAGAAACATACAGAGGTTGATCATAAAACACATTGTCATGAACTTTTCATAAATTTGACTTTTTAATTATTTTTCTTGTTATTTTCCCAAAGATTTTACTTAAACCTCAGTCCAAAGTTTTTTTTGTTCTTTTACATTATCATAGCAAAAAAGATATTGGTCTTTCTTTTTTCTTGCATTTTTGCTTTCATTCAAAAATGACCAGATTTAGTGCTATGACACTATTTCTTATTCTGTTCTGCCTCTAGCAGTTAAAAGTGGATTGTTTATCTTTCTGTAATTGGTGCTTAGGCAGGTTAAGGGGCATTCTAAGCCACCCATCCATCTGTTATGAAATGATTCTTCTGAAAGCTTTCTGCAATACTGCTGAATAAGGGTTGAATCGGGTAGCCTTTCCCTATTCTTGGTGAAAGGGGGATTCAATCTTTAATTCTTTGGTATAGTCACCAACTATGTTACTCGGACTTGGGTGTGAGTGTCGGATAAGGGAATGTGTCTGACACGGGTATGTTCAATTTTTTCTAAGTTTTCCATGTATTTGGAAAGTCCTTGGAGGATCGTATCCCCATACCCATGTCCGGATATGTGTCGGACACGGGTACTTCAAGAAAAATGAAGAGTTGAAGCAACATTGGTCACCAAAGGACTTTGCGAGCTAAGTTAGTTGGCACATTCCCTAACTTCTATTTGCTTTAAGTTATCTTTCTGCAGTTTCAAGTTGAAGTTATTAAGGTTGTGTGGTTGATTTGATATCTATAAATGTTGAAGCAAAATCAAATATATTGGAATCTCCATTAATTTGTATCATTTAGAACTGTTCTGATGCTGTAGATAACTTTATAAGCAATTGATAACATTGTTAACTTCACTCCTTTGCACCCACTGTCAAATAAAGCTTATTTTCCTTCATGAAATTGTATATGAATTACTCAAGTTCTTTAATTTGATTAATGATTTGTTTTTTTTTTGCAACTGATTGAGGCTCCAAATCTTGGCCTTCTAGGTTTCGGCATCTTTCAATCTGGCTGAAGGCTTACACACGCCAAAACTAAGTGTTCAGAGTATGTGGAACTTTCAGGCATAGTCTCTCGATAATGGGCTTCATTTTTTGTAATGGATAAAACAGGGGCAGTTATATTCAATTTGCTGTAAGCTTGTACCTTGTTCATATGAGATTCCACATTAGGTATTATACTCTGTTAGCATTAGTTTAGCTTCAAAGCAAGAGAACTGACAGCCCCAGGCTATGTTGATCTGATTCTTCATTTTTCTTGAAATATTTGTATCTAACACTTGTGTCCGATGCATATCCGGACATGGGTGTGGAGATATGACCCTCCAAGGACCTTCCAAATACATGGAAAAACTTAAAATAAAAAAATAAAAAAATTGAACATACCCGTGTTGGACACATATCCGTATCCGACACTCACACTTGAGTCCGAGTAACACAAGTCTTAGTTAGAACTAGGCCAACATTTCTATTGGCAAATAGGAGGTTTTCAAGTTCATGCCCAAGTACTTAATACTTCGTGGATTGTAATTGCTATCTTATTAGGTTCCGCCGATATCGTTGTTCGGAAGAAATGTTGTCTGCTATTTTCACCAGCTTCTCTTATCAAGGTGAATTTACCATCTTTTATGCTCTGAAATCTGAATTTGATGCAACCATAAAATAGGTTAATTTACCATCTCTTATGCTCTGAATCTGATGCAACCATAAAATTGAGTCAATCATCCTGTATGTTTTTAGATGAAAGAATTCATGCTATAAAAAATTTCAAGGTGTAGTAAAAAAATTACTTCTTGTAGAAACCACTGTTAGAAATATATGCTTTACAAAATATATTTCTTTTATTAATTTGGAAACAAAATTTTAATGATAGATAAGCTAGATAATGTTTAAAGGGAATAAATAAAGCAAATAAGAAATTTTATTTTGAAATTAGTTTTGTTTTCTATTTGGACTCTTCTGATACATTGGATCTAGATATTTGGACTTTTGTGATACATTGGATCTAAACTTTTTTTTAGAGTTTAATTTAAAAGATACTTCCTTTTGGATTTTAGTTTTTGGTATTAAAAGAAAAAATCAAGAAGATAGAAAACGAATGTTCAGAAAATTAAAATGTTTCAAAAGAAACTTCAAAAAATCAATGTAAAAGAAAGAGGAAAAACTAAGACTTTAATTTTACAATAATTTAAAACTATTTTCTTTTGACATTATCTAATAAACGATTTTTATTGGGCATTTGATTTTTGCTATTCGAAAAAGGATTTCAAAGCATATAAAGGAGTTCACACATATTTTAAGCATATCGAAAGCGAGATTAGTGAGGAAGGATTTTTGTTTTAGATATTGTGCAGTCAGATTCGACAACAAAATCATAAAAAAAGATAATCTTGTTGATTTTTTTTGTTATTATGCAAATGATATTATTTAATTTGATGTTTTCACAATTTTATGTGATATTATTTAACCTGATGTTTTCGCAATTGCAATTGGTAGTTTGCTTAAATTAAATTTGAAACTGGACACCATCATAAGCCTACACAATTTTCTTGCTAAATACCTCTCTACAAGTGGTATTAGAGTTGAATTTGTAGTTAAAACAAAAGAATCATAGTAATATATTATGTATGTTTTAGATAAGTGGCATTAGGATTCTATTTGATATCATCTTTTGTTGAATGATGTTGGCTTATTAATTTTATGATGGTTTATAATATTTTTAATTTTGGTTTGCCTCTATCCATTGTAGAGATTTGTAGAGATTTGCTTATATTTATTTCTGAGTTTGTAGCAAGAAAGGCGATCTATGATCATTGTTGTCGGATTTAACCACGCAAATGCACGTATGGTTAACAAGTAATAAAGTGAAGAGTATAGTATCGTTCACACGAAAAATTGTTACCAAATTCGTTAAGTACTAAAATTAGCACAACTTAATCTTATTCAAACAAACGATTAAAGATTGTTAAATAAAAACTAAATAAAAGAAAAAAATAATTAAATCAATGGAGAAAAACTTAGGATTACAATTTCCCTCAACACTTCGCTTGAACGTTTCCTACTCTCTTAACTTGATTAATGATCTTGAGTTGTTAACCTAGAGTTCTAATCTATTTATAAGGATCTTTCGACGGTCTTATAAAATAATCTCTCTTAACCAATTAATTATATTCCTATTATAATTGAATTAAAGTGGAACTCATTAAGCTTAGACTCTAAAATTGGTTACACATGACACGTAAGTGTATTCCTACCCTACATGCAGATCAATTCATCCTAATAAATGAATATGAAACATGTGTTATTCAAATCATGTCTAACACTAAACTCCCTTTTCCAAGTTATATTTAGGTTACCACATCAATCTAATTGGTAGCTAAGCAATTAGAAGCATTAAGAACAAAATTGAATAAACAATATCAAATATCTTTAAATCAAGAAAGAAAGTAAAATAATCCAAACTATATGTTGAGTTCCATTGCAATCCTAAAAAAAAATATTTATTTCATACTAATTGATAAAAATATAAAACAAAGGAGTTTCACCATCATAAATATTACAAGAAAGATAAAGAAGATAAAGGATAAGAGAAAACTAAAGGGCTGTCAGATCTTCAGTCTTCAATCCTTCAAAATCTCTATTGCTCCTTGAAATCTTTTGGTGGCTGCTCTCTTTTTAAGAAAATTAGGTTGTTTACATGATTCAGATTTGACAGCTAGAGAGAAGTCCCTTATAAAATCCTAAAGGGTTCCTATTTATAAAACTTCAAAAGCTTGAAGTAGGAAAACTTTGTGGGCAAGTAACAGTTTTCAGCTTTGACTTTTCATATATGAACTAATATTTTCCTTATTACTTTAAGACTCTACAAAAATATAAAAGTCATTAAATAAATAACTAAATAAAACATAAAATAAATAAATAAAACTAAATTATAAATAAATAAAAATAACTAAAAATAATTAATTAATACTTTAAACTACAAGGACTTAGCTATATAAAATATGATAAAATAACTCTATTTTATAGAGTTATAACACCCCCAAACTTAAGATTTTGCTAGTTTTCGAGCAAAACAAAACAAAACAAACTAAATAAATAAATAAATAAAACAAAACATAGCTAGAGATGAATGCACTTAACTAATAATTCCCTTAATAGTCCCCAAAAGTTATCTCAAAATCACAATTCAAAGTAGAACACAAACATAATCCAAATTTATGATTCAATTCAATCGTATGCCTCATGCTCGAATGGATTTTCAGTGTGTGTGTAAAATATCTTTGTAAATCAATGCATGCAATCCAAATAAGTTTATGCCAATGCAAAATACGAAATAATATTAGATTCTCATATGTTTACTTTTCATCTCTCTCTCCATTAATGTAGACTAAAACTTCGTCAAGGATCAAGTAGGTCTTTATTAAGCTTGTAATGTAAGGCTAGGTCAAGGTATGATAAAGATATATTTCGATTTAAGTCACCCATAGACACTTTACATTATTTTTGTCCATATATTTTGGTTTAAGTCACTCATTATGTTTGTCCAAGTTGGGTGAGTGCCTACTACAAAAGAAAAAAAATATATATCTAAAAAAAAATTAAAAATTAAAGAAAAGAAAAAAATTTAGAACTTGGGTTGCCTTTCAAAAAGTGCTTGATTTATAGGCATCGGCTTGACTATCTCATTGTTCATCATCCTGTATCCAACCACTTGATGATTTTTTATTCATGCCATTTAGCTATTCTTTCTTTGAACAACTTCGCTTTGTAGGCTTGAAAGCGAAATTCATCTCTTTCAGTGGTAGAATTTATTAATGCCTTAAGTGGATCAATAGGATAAATCTCTATGAATTCCTCGTTGTTAGCACTATCTATCCCATCAATTAGCTTTGGCTGTTGGATGCATTGGGGAACAGGCTGTGGTGGTAGGTCACACTATATTCGTTCTTCTTGAACTTTTTCACCCACTTTTTCTTCTTCAATAGGATTGTTTGGTGGTGGGTCACATTGAATCCATTCTTCTTGAGCTTTCACAAATTCTTCTTCAATAAGCTTGGTTGGCAATTCAAGCTCTTTGCTATCCTCTTCTATCTCTTTTTCAATCCTAAGTGTGTTGGTGTTACAATGCTCTTGTTCACCTGGTCTGGAATTAGATTCAATGTCACCTGGAAGAGTTTCTTGAGGACAACTGTTAAAGGCATTGACAAGCTGGCTCAATTGTGTTTCAAGACTTTAAGTGTTGCCGCTTGACTCTGAAATAATGCTTCTTGACTTTGAAGTTCTGCTGATTGCTCCTGAATGATAGTGTTGGTTCTTGCCATGAACTGCATAAATACCTCTTCCAATGATGGCTTATTTTCTGGAGCAGCTGCTTGGGCTTGACTCTAAATGATAGCATCAGTGCTTGTCATGTAATGCATGAACACCTCTTCCAATGATGGTTTATTTTCTGGAACCGGTGCTTGACTTTGAAGTAATGTTGAATGATTCTGATTGATCACTGCTTGGCTTGCCATGAATTTCGTAAACACCTCTTCTAGTGATGGTTTTTTTCTGGGACAGGTGCTTGTGCATATCGTGGAAACTCAAAAGGATATGCTTGATTGTCTGAGTATGAGGACCATTGTTTGTTACTCCAGGAAAATTTTTGCTGATCTCCCCAACCTAGATTGTAGTTGTTGGAATAGAAAATATTTTGATGCATATTGTAGTTTCCACAACATTGGCAACAATCACTACGATGTCATTCCCCACATAATTCACAAATCACAAACGAACTTTGGACGACAGGTATACCCCAATTGTCAAGCTTCTTGTTAAGTGCAGCTATCTGTGCAAATATAGTAGTGATTGCATCTTGTTCATGACCCCACGTAGTGCACCCCTTTTGCATTCAACTAGCAATAAAACCTGAAAAGAAAAATAAAATAAATAAAAAGTTTGAATTAAGACTAAGATTGCTTGGTATTAATATTAACAAAAAATAGTAAACAATTCCCCGGCAACGGCGCCAAAAACTTTTTTGTCGGATTTAACCATGCAAGTGCACGTATCGTTAACAAGTAATAAAGTGAAGAGTAGAGTATCGTTCCCATGAGGAATTGTTACCAAATTCGTTAAGTACTAATATTAATACAACTTAATCTTATTCAACAAACGATTAAAGATTGTTAAATAAAAACTAAATAAAAGAAAATAATAATTAAATCAATGGAGAAAAGTTTAGGATTACAATTTTCCTCAACACTTCGCTTTAACGTTTTCTACCCTCTTAACTTGATTAATGATCTTGAGTTGTTAACCTAGAGTTCTAATCTATTTATAAAGATCTTCCGACGGTCTTATAAAAATATCTCTTTTAACCAATTAACTATATTTCTATGATAATTGAATTAAAGAGGAACTCATTAAGCTTAGACTCTAAAATTGGTTACACATGACACGTAAGTGTATTCCTACCCTACATGCAGATCAATTCATCCTAATAAATGAATATGAAACATGTGTTATTCAATCCATGTCTAACACTAAACTCCTTTTTCCAAGTTGTATCTAGGTTACCACATCAATCTAATTGGTAGCTAAGCAATTAGAAACATTAAGAACAAGATTGAATAAACAATATCAAATATCCTTAAATCAATAAAGAAAGTAAAATAATCCAAACTACATGTTGAGTTCCATTGCAATCCTAGAAAAATATATTTAGTTCATACTAATTAATAAAATTATAAAACAAAGGAGTTTCACCATCATAAATATTACAAGAAAGATAAAGAAGATAAAAGAAAACTAAAAGGTTGTCAGATTTTCAGTCCTCAATCTTTCAAAATCTCTATTGCTCTTTGAAATCTTTTGGTGACTGCTCTCTTTTTAAGAAAATTAGGTTATTTACAAGTTTCAGATTTGACAACTAGGGAGAAGTCCCTTATAAAATCCTAAAGGGTTCCTATTTAAAACTCCAAAAGCTTGAAGTAAGAAAATTTTGTGGACAAGTAACAACTTTCAGTTTTGACTTTCCATATATGAACTAATATTCTCCTTATTACTTTAAGACTCTACAAAAATATAAAAGTCATTAAATAAATAACTAATTTAAAAATAAAATAAATAAAACTAAATTAAAAATAACTAAAAATAATTAATTAATACTTTAAACTACAAAGACGTAGCTATATAAAATATGATAAAATAACTCTATTTTATAGTGTTATCAATCATCATGTTTTCCTCTTATTTTTTATAGAATTTAGTAGGCCTTTTTTTTTTTCCAGAAAAATAGAATTTTTCTTGTGAAAATTGAAGATATCAATGTCTCAATATCATGAGTTTACAAGCAAGAAATATTGAAGTGGAGGTGGCTCATGATTTGTCTAGGAATACAAGTGTAGATACAAGTTTTGACATTTATTTGAAATAAGCTTGTATTTTAATTTTTCTCTATGAACCCATGAATTGTTATTTAATTAATTGTTGATTATATTACCATATGTAATTCATAACATGCCATATAGATTAAAAAATGTCACTCTATGCATCATAATACATGTTTTAATATTTTTTTATTGATATCTGGGTATATTATTTAAAGATTACATAGCTTCAAATAATATTAAATTTCACTTAGAAATGAGAGCATGTAATTAATAATATGATATTAATCAATAAAATGTTAAAAAAAAAAAAAAAAACATAAGTTAAAATATTGAGTAGGTGAAGAAAAAATTCAAAGTAATAATCTCACGGCCTTATTGTTGGTCCATAAATAAATTTATATGCATACCTCGATTAAATAACGTGTGATGCTTTCTTCGGAGGGTATATGTATTAGATAATTTATTTGATTGGATCTTCTAAGAATAAAAATCTAAATATTTTTTTTAAAGATTGATCACCCTTATAGTGATTGTCTTTTGGAAAAAATATTAAGATTTGAAATAATGGTTAATACACTTAACTAAAATTTGTTGTTAGTTAATGGTTAATACACTTGTTAGTCTTTATTACGAAGCCCTGTCAAGAAAATTTAGGTTTGAAAAGAGAACGATAATTATTTATCAAGGTAACTTGATAATTATTTATGGATTTTGCTAACAAGTGCTCTAAGGACACTCTTTAAGATTATTATATGTAGTAATATATTTTTTCAATGCATTGAAAATTATTAATAAAATTGTCAACTTTTGTAATTAATACAATGCTATTATTATAAATAGCATATTAACTAACCTTAAAGAGTGTCCTAAGAGCACTCATTAGCAAAACTCATTATTTATCAAGGTAACTTGTAAGTAAATAATAGTGTTATTTGTTTCGTTCTATTGATGGATGGTTTGTATTAATTAAATCATAAGACCCATACTATGCACAAAAGTTGACAATGAGCAAGTGCATCAATCTAAAAGACAAAAAATCTCATCTAGCCAAACATACTTATGGCATTTACGTTTAGGTCATATAAACCCTAACAAGATACATTGATGATCAAAGATAGATTTTTGGACCCATTAGATTTTGAGTTATGGCTAACTTGTGATTCCTGTTTAGGAGGGAAGATGACAAAAAACCCTTTTTCAGTCAAAGGAGAATGTGCTATTGTACCTTTGGAATTGGTACACACATGTATGTGGATTGTGGACCAATGAATATACAGGTCCTATAGGGGTTTGAGTATTTCATCACATTCAGTGATGGTTACTCAAGGTATAGTTATGTTTATCTATGCGACATAAATCTGAGGCCTTTGAGAAATTCAAAGAATTTAAAGATCAGTCGGAAAGACAATTTGATTTGAACATGAAGAAACTTCGATCAGATTGAGGTGGTGAATATCTCTTAGGCTTAGTTTAGCATTGCTGTTGGAAAAAGCTTGGGTTGAAAAAAGCTTGAGTTGGAAAAAGTGTGTTTATAAAGTGTGGTTTAAAAACTTTTAAGTGTTTAGTATTGCTGTGAAAAAGTGTTGTAGAAAATTGAAATGTCAAAAAAAGAATGTTTAAAATAATAAAAGTGTAGAGATGTGAGGATAATGAAGTCATTTTATCGAAAACCCAGCTTTTAAAGCCCAAAAGCTATATTTTTTGGCTTTTTGGTTTGGCTTTTCAAACCATGATTTCAACAGCAGAAGCCAAATTTTTTTATCTGTTTAGCATTGTGTTTGCAGTGAAAAGTAGCTTTTGACCTCAAAAGCTGTGCCAGAAGCAATGCTAAACGAGGCCTTAGAAGATTCAAGGATTATTTGGTTGGGAATGTGTTTTTTTCTCAGTAGACAACTCCAGAAACACCACAAAATAATGATGTTTGTTAGAAGAAAAGAATAAGAGAAGAGGCAAAAACACAAAGGAATACGTGGTTCGGTTATGATGACCTATATCCATAGGAAAAGACCCAAAGGGCTACATTGTTAATATTATTGAATTGTTTAGAAGTCTATACATGAGTGTCCTATTTATATACGAGGGTTCTCACCATCCAAGAAAAGAATCACCACAGTAATAATTAGAATAATATAGGAATCATAATTTGAATCGTAATCTGAATTAGAATCAGAATCAAATCAGAATCTCTAAGATTACTCTACTTACATTTATTATTTTAACACCCTCTCTCAAACTCAAGGTGGTATTGAAAATACTAACTTGAGTTTGTTAACCAATAAGAGAACATGTGGTGGAACACATGACACAAAAATCTGACGTGATGTAACACGCAATAGGAACAGGAAGACGTGGCATAACACGTGACAGAAAAACGTGGCGTAACACGTTGCAGGAAAATCTTGGTGTGGCATAACACGCAACAAGTACAGAAAACATGGCGTAACATGTTGCAAGAAAACGTGGCATAACACGTTGCAGGAAAATCTGGCGTGGCATAACACACAGTAGGTACAGAAAACGTGGCGTAACACATTGCAGAAAAATGTGGCGTAATACGTTGCAGGAAAATATGATGTGGCGTAACACGCAGAATGAACAGAAAGACGTGGCGTAACACGCATCAGGTATAGGAAGACGTGGCAGAACACGCAACAGAGAAACACAGGCAGAAAAGTGGCAAAACACGCAGTAGGAGAACACAGGCAGAAGATATAACAAATCTTATCTCTGATACCATGTTAGAAGAAAAGAATAATAGAAAAGGCAAAAACACAAAGGAATACGTGGTTCGACCATGATGGCCTACATCCATGGTAAAAGATCCAAAGGGCTACATTGCTGATATTATTGAATTGTTTAGAAGTCTATACAGGAGTGTCCTATTTATATACGAGGGTTCTCACCATCTAAGGAAAGAATCATCACAGTAATAATTACAATAATATAGGAATCATAATCTAAATCGTAATCTGAACCAAAATCAAATCAAAATCTCTAAGATTACTCTAATTACATTTATTACTTTAACAGTGTTGCTGAACAAAGAAACAAGAAATTTTTAGATATGGTGAGATCTATGCTCAGTTATTCTACTTTGCCTATCTCGTTTTGAGGGGGACGCCCTAGAAACGATAATGTACCCTTTGAACTTAGTTTCATCTAAATGATGTCTAAGACTCCAAAAGAATTATGACCGGATCGTAAACCCAGTTTTTGACATATCTATATTCGGGGCCAACACATGTGCTAAAACCTAAAACAGATAAGATGGAATCACATTTAAAAGTTTTCATGTTTGTAAGTTATCCAAAAGCCACGAGGGGAGGTTTATTTTGTAGTCTTAAGGATAGAAAAGTATTTGTAAGTACTCATTCTACTTTCTTGGAGCAAGACTATATGGATGACTTCAAACCAAAGAGCAAAGTAGTTATAGCGGAATTATTTGGTGATCATGTTGATGTTCAGACTCCTATACCTATCTTGAACAGGAAGAAGAACACCAATCAAAAGATTAGAGTACTATTTTCTCTGAATAGCAATAACCTATAGAGCATTGTCGTGGTGGGAGGATAACTAGGTTACCAACTAAGTACATGTTGTTGGTAGAAACCTTTACAACTATCTCGGACCAAGAAGTACAAGAACCTCCTAGTTAGAAGGAAACTATACAGGATGAGGATGCTCAAAGTTGGATAAAGATCATGGACCAATAGATGGAATCTATGTATTTCAATTCAGTCTAGGAACTTGTAGATGCACCAAATGATATCAAACTTATTGTATGTAAATGGATCTACAAGAGGAAGAAATGAGTAAACGGGAAGGTATAAACTTTCAAAATTAGACTGGTAGTAAAGGGTATACTCGAAAAAAGAGAATCGATTATGATGAAACTTTTGCACTAGTGGTATGCTTAAATCCATCGGGATATTTTTTTTCTATTGCTATAATACTAGATTATGAAATCTAACAAATGGATGTCAAGATAGCTTTCCTTAATGAAAATCTAAAGGAAAACATCTACATGCAACAGCTAAAGGGGTTCAAAACTGAAGGTCAAGAATACATGATGTGCAAGTTGCAGTCTTGCAGAGATCCATTTATGGATTGAAATAAGCATCCATGGAATATTAAGTTTGATCAAGCGATTAAATCATTTGGGTTCAGTCAAAACTTTGATCAGTTTTGTGTTCACAAGAAAATTCAGGGAAAAGCTGTAGCTTTTTTTATTCTTTATATAGAAAGGTATATTTTTTATTTAAATTTAATTATGAAATATATAAATATTAATACAAAAATAATATTTTAATAAATTTTAAAAGTAAAAAGGGTTTTTTGAATTCGACGGTGGATTTGGACAAATAAATTTTGTTACTATTCAATCTAATCCAACTCAACCCCACGGACAGTTTTACATTTAAATCCACGAAGTCAGTCCCTGACATTGCTTCTGCTTAAAAATACAAAAATAAAGAGAGTTAAAATAACATGAACAAGCTGTCCTTATCATACAAAGGAAGACCCCAAAATATCAATGAGTCATGAAAAGATAATTAAAGTTTTAAACAAGGTCGATGGCAGTTTCAATGTTTCATTGCTTGCACCCTCTTTTTCTTCACCTTCACACTGAACAATGCAAGTAGATTTGAAATTTGAAGATTACTTGAACTCGTTTGTTTATGTTTCAACGTTTCAGCCCATATATACGACTTCTTTTGAGCCATACGATTGTTTTAGGGCAAAATATTTAAAAAGTTCATGTACTATATCATCTAATATAAATTAATTTTTTTATTATAAAATTGAGTAATTTAGTTCTTGTACTTTTAAAATTGAAGGAAAAAAGTAAAATCACTGACTAGTGTAACAGAATTGTTAAAAAAACTGACGTGGCATTTAACCTTGTGTTTATTTGATGACATGGATGTCAAATGCTAACGTGGCACTAATAAAATATATTATTTTAAGCTGACATGGACAAAATAACAAACTAAGTTGACAAAAATACCACATCAAATTATTTTTTGCCAACTTAGTTTGTTATTTTGTCCACATCAGCTTAAAATAATATATTTTATTGATGTCATATCATCAAATAAGTATAAGGTTAAATGCCACGTCAGTTTTTTTAACAGTTTTTGTTACCCTGGTTAATGATTTTACCTTTTTGCTTCAATTTTAAAAGTACAGGGACTAAATTACTCAATTTTATAATAGAAAAATTAATTTATATTAAATAATATAGTACATAGACTTCTCAAGTATTTTGACCGATTGTTTACCAAAGCCACTCCTCTAACCCATTATGACTGTGTTATGTTGAATTGGGTTGAAATGGCAAATACTTTGGTCCTTTATCCTAAAAGTTAGAAGTGCAAATTTAACCGATATAAATTGATTCAATTTGTTGAATATTTATTAATGTTTTGAAAAGCATTCGGATTCGAACTCTCACTTGATGAATGATCTGTAAGTATTATTATTAACTTTCGCTGAAGTCTATAGTATACCTTGATCCTGGATTGAGATGGTTTTTCCTCATCTAAATTATTTTTGGAAAAAAAAAAAAAAAGTAAACAGGGACACAATAAAATAAAAGTAAACAGGGACACAATAAAAACAAACAATTGTCAATTGATACCAGAAAAAAGGAAATACATACAACCAACTACCAAGGTCTCTCAGGAATGGTCAGATTTTGCTACTTAATATGCGTTTGGTGGATTGCAAGTCAACATATTTATTGAGAAAGAGATTTTCTTAGATATCCTTTAATTGATTCAATAATAATTGATTAATATACATACATTATTTACCATTTTTAATATAAAATTGTAAATCCAAGTATCTACCAAATATGACTTGATTTTTTTGTACATGTGATATTGGATGATACATTTGGAGATATCTTCCTCTTAATGATTTCACCTCATTAATATAATCTCGTCCATTTCAATATTTGAATTTAAAATCTTCAAAAGTAAATCTTTTAAGTTCTAATTTACTGAGATATCTCTTGACCACAATAAGTATGAATTGAACATAGATTTGTCAATCGGAGTATTCATATCTTGTTTGTATTTTTTTTTTGTTATAATCGTGTTTAAGGTGTTATATATTTATATAAATTTTGATATGTTAATAATTCATGTTCTATAGACTTTGATACGCTTGTATTTTCGTGTCGTGTCGTGTTTTGTATCGTATTTTAATTATTTTTCTCATATCATGTTCGTATCATATAATCCTGTCTTGTCCAAAATTATCAAGTCTGAATATATTCTAATGGCATCGATTATAATAGATTATATGACACATTCAAATGTATGTGAAATTTTTTCTCTAAAATAAAAAATGTAAAAATTATTAAAAAATAAAAGGTAAAATTGCATAATAAAACATAATGGCTGAGTGGAAAGTTAAAAAACTATATTTTTCATTATTAAATTTACATAAATGGTTAATTGCATGACATTAAAGACACATATATCCTTAGTTTTATATTTATAATGAATTTATTTAAACTTTCTTTTGATAAATTCACCAACTGAGTTGATATCATTTGACTCGTAATACCCACTTAATAATTTTTTTTTATAATAGTATAAATAGATTATAGATATTTCATTAAAAAAAGAAAATTGGAGGGAATCCGGGTCATTTTGCAAATCCAAAATTCCAAGTAGATTTCACCAACTATAGGTGCATGAACAACATAACTCAATTCAATTCAGATTCTGTCCCTCTTGAATGAGTATGTTATTAAAAACCTGATCCTATTTCTATATTTTCATCTCTGGTTTTCACACACCTCATGAATTAAAAAATCGAACCGGATCAACCGGTCGGTTATATATATATTTTTAATTTTTTTAAAAATTTTATTTGTATTTAATGAGATGTAAACCTTTAACCTCTTAATTTTATATTAAAGACCTTATCATTAAACCAAATACATATTTTTTTTTAATTATTAATTATATTTAATATTTATTTAACATTAAATTTAGTGTTTAAATATTAAAAAACCAAATTATATCAAATAGTTCGGTCCAACCGATTAGAAATAAAAAATCTAATCGATTCCATATCCATCCTTTTTTTAACATTGACACACCTTATATATACTAATATAAGAATAGACATGAGTTCATTTGATTTACTAGATTCTCATTTTCTCATTGAACAAAAATGGTGGGCGGACAAGGCAGAAAAAGGTCAGAGACTTGCAACTTTTTTTCTCTATCAGAAGAAGAAAATGGCGCTACAGCAGGTTTACTGGATACAAACCAAAGAAGGCCTGCAGGATGGAGAGCTATGCCTTTCGTCTTAGGTGCAACCCATCTCTCTCTCTCCATGTTAAGCTATGTTATTCGGATTCGGGGGTGAGTGTCGGATACGGGTACGTGTCCGACACGGGTATGCTCAATTTTTTTAAAGTTTTTTCATATATTTGGAGGATCATACCCCTATACTCTTGTTCAAATATGTGTCGGATAAGGATAATTCAAGAAAAATGAAGAGTCGGAATAACATGGATGTGATATTTCTGACACTGGTTGTTTAACATGTTTATCATTAGTTTTATGATCAAAAGGGTACTGTGGCGTTTCCTGTGTGCAGGAAATGAAACGTTTGAGAGATTGGCGTCGTTCGGATTGATGGCAAATTTTATGGTGTATCTGCAGAGGGAGTATCACATGAACCAGGTTCAGGCAGCTACCATTCTTAACAGCTGGTCTGGTGCGTCCAATTTTGCGCCGGTTATTGGTGCCTATGTCTCCGATGCATTCATCGGCAAATTCTGGACCATTGTTTTCGGATCCTTTTCATCTCTCCTGGTATATATGCCTCTAATTTTGTTTATCTATTTAGAAAACAAGTCTATGTATATTTACCATCTCTAAAAAAAATTAAAGAATTTCAGCAGAATACGTGTCGACACGCTAGGACATTTAAAAAAAAATAAAATAAAAATCGAATAGGATTAAAATATAGTCAAATTACGGCCAGACAAGCAATGAAATTTTTTTTTTTGCATTTTTTTTTCAAATATAGAATCAACAATAAATAATTTGGTTTTAATGGGTATTTTAAGGTTCAAGCTTTTAAATTCAAAAATAATTTTAAAAAATTAAAAAATTATTTACATGTTAATATTTAATCAAAAAATATTTTTATTTTTTTAAAATTTTCATATCGCTGTGTCTATATCGTGTTGTACCGGTATTGCATATCCTTGTTCGTACTCCCTAGATTAGTAGCCTTATAACTTGTAAGGGTTTTTATCACTTTTTAAAATATGCCTGAATCTGATTAATAACATTTGATGTCAGGGAATGATGATCATGACTTTAACAGCTTTGTTACCAGCGCTGCGTCCTCCGCCATGCACCCATGACGAACAACTACATGGCCAATGCATAGGCTACAATAAATCCCAACTTAGCATTTTGATTCTTAGCTTGTGCTGGTTGTCGATTGGCACTGGTGGAATCAAGCCCTGCAGTATTCCCTTCAGTGTTGATCAATTTGATTTAACAACTGAAGAAGGAAGAAAAGGAAATAACAGTTTTTACAATTTGTATTATACGACTCAAACAATTGTCTTGTTGATTACTCAAACTGTTGTGGTTTATATCCAAAATGATATTAGCTGGGCTTTAGGCTATGGGATACCAACCCTTTGCATGCTCTTTGCTATTGTTTTGTTCTTTGTTGGGACAAAGATTTACATATACATAAAGCCAGAAGGAAGTGTTTTTGCTGGTGTAGCACAAGTTTTTGTCGCCGCTTACAAAAAACGTCACCTTTATCTTTCAGCTGATGGAGTTGATGCGCAATTCTATGATCCGCCATTGAAGAGACGCTTGCTTAGAGAACTCCATCTCACCAGACAGTACAGGTGATGTATTTTTTCCTTTTAAATATATACTTTGGCTACGTAAATTTAAGGTTTAACGCATAAATTGACTTTTATATATTTTTTTTTTTATGATTTGATATTTAAAGAAAAAATATTTATGATTAAGTATCCAAATTTTATTTTCGTCATTCACGTTAGTCTATGGCTTAACAATTTGATGACATGTCATTTTTTGATCAATAGATATGTGACACGTGACAACTTTGACACATCAGCAATGCCACGTCAGCATTTTAAAAAATTTTAAAAATAACTTTTTTTATTTTTTTAAATTAAAATTTTTATTTTTTTTTAAATTCAAAAAAAGTTAAAATTTTTAATTTTTTGGAAATATTATTTTGATTTTTTTACAATTTTTTAATCGAAAAAGTAAATTATTTTTTTTTTAAAATTGCTAACGTGGCATTGTTGATGTGTCAAAGTTGTTACATATCACGCTTTTATTGAGTAAAATTACACATGTCAGCGCCGTTAGACATTGAACTAACGTGCATGACGGAATTAAAGTCTGAGTACTTAATCGTGAATTTTTTTTAGATACCAAATTTTTAAAAAAAAAAAATAGTACAGAAGCCAATTTGTGTATTAACCATAAATTTAAGAAATGAAACTAAATACCTACTTTTTTTTTGTGCTTCCTCATCAGTTGGTTAAATAAAGCGGCTCTAGTCATGGGTGATGAAGTGAACCCTGATGGTTTTTGTGTGAATCCATGGCGGCTCTGTAGTGTCCAACAAGTTGAAGATGTTAAATGCCTTGTAAACATTATTCCAATTTGGCTTACCAGCGTACTTGGCTTCCTTGCCATGAATCAACAAGGAACATTCACAGTAGCACAAGCCATGAAGATGGATCTCCATCTTGGTCCCAACATAAAGATCCCAGCTGGTTCAGTCGGCGTCATTACACTGATTGCAATCGCAATATGGCTACCATTTTATGATCGAGTCCTTGTACCATCGCTTGAAAAAATCACAAAGCTAGAAAGTGGGATCACACTTCTTCAAAGAATAGGAATTGGGAACCTGTTCTCAATCCTAACAATGTCAGTTTCCGGGTTCATTGAAACAAAGAGAAGGCATTCAGCCCTTTTGCATGGCGGCCCTGATGGAGTTGCTCCAATGTCAGTCATTTGGCTAACTCCCCAGCTTATCCTGATTGGCTTTTCCGAGATTTTCAGCATCGTTGGACTCATAGAATTTTACAACAAGCAGTTTCCTGAGCATATGAGAAGCATCGGGAATTCTCTAATTTATCTCACCTTTTCTTTGGCAAGCTACGCAAGCAGCTTCGTCATCACTGTTGTGCATGATTTTACAGGAAGGCAAGGCACTAGCTGGTTGTCTGACGACATCAACACAAGCAAATTGGACTATTTCTACTTCCTAATTGCAGGGATTTCTTTTCTGAACTTCATCTTCTTTCTGTTCTGCGCTCGAAGATATCACTACAAAGGTAGTGTCTGAATAATGTAATACCAGAATTCTGCCTGGAAATTAGTTTTTTTTGCTTATGAAGTAGAGATCTGTGTAGATAGCACAGAGTAACCGAAATTGAGACTTCCGTATCGTATTTTATCCGTTAAATAATGCCCGTGATACTATCAAATTCTTTGAAATACTACTAAATTCATGTCCGTGGCAACCGCGATGCATTACGTAACGCCAAAGACATCTGCAACTACATCAACAGCGAAATCCGCGACCGCTATTTAAAACTTCTAGTTTCCATCTTGTCTAAATGCATAATTCTTAAATTACTTAAAACATTGTTCAGCAATTTTTCTTGTTAATTTGCAAAATCTCTGGCCTGAATATTATTCGTGGTTTGATAATCACTAAATTAAGAATTTTTTATGAACTTTATTATGCTTTTAATAACTTTTTGTTTATCTTTATACACCCCATAATTTTTTACCAACATTTTTCAGGAAAAACATTGAGAAGGATGTCTAGTAGTGCAATAGTTTTGCATATAAGAATTCATTTCAAGCATCTGGTACTCCAACACTATGTTACCGAGACTGAAAGGTGAATGTTGGATACATATATGTGTTCGATACGGTTATATTCAATTTTTTTTAATTTTTTTTATATATTATGAAAATCATATCCATACTCGAGCAAGACACCAAGGGGTGCAGTCAACGCCTGCTGCCTTAGGATGAAGGATATTGTCCAACTTTTCTTAGTTGTGACAGGGAAGTTACATTAAAGCAAATGAACCGATTTGGATATCCTGCCCAATACTTTCTCTAGAATGGACCTCCTGGATATTTTGATAATTTCAAGTTCAATTTTTATCGATAATGAAAAAATCTAACCTTAGAATAATAGTTTCTTCTTAGTTTACAGAGTAAACGTCTTGTTATATCCACATTACACAGGGCTAAGGCTCAAAAACAAATCAGGCTTAAGAGGTCCATTAGCTGAAACCACTAGCTATAACCTCCAAAGAGAATGACACTTGTCCCTAAATAATATGGTCATATAAGATATATGCGGGCAGGCAGTTACCATAGCTAGCAGACGGGCAGACCAGGCGGACAGCCTTAGATTCTTTACAACCCTAGGTATAAAAGGTGTGAGATAAGTCAAAAAATCTTTTAGGTTCCGTTTTGCTCATCTTCTTCCTTGTTATTTTGCTTTTTGGTCTCTTCTCCTCAGAACTATTGCTGACTTAAGCATTGGAGCACGCCTCGTAGTCCTAACTTCGGCGCCCTTTTGACTTCTGTCTTCATTTCAAGTCCTGCTCTACAGCCTTCCAGTCATCCTTCCATCAGGAAGACACTCACCAGCCTAAAACACCATCAACAATTGGCGTCGTCTATAGGAAACCCACTAAAAGCAATGTCGCAAACACCAGTTGATCTTACCTCGACCACGATTGAATCAGTCTCCACTTTACTTGCATCCTCCAATATGCCTTTACCAGGTATTCTCAATGTAAACACTATTGCCTCCTCTGCCATGGCTTCTAGTTTTATGCCTACATTCCCCTTGTTGGAGAACTTCAGTCCCCACCACTGAGATATGCTTCTCCATATCTCCAAACACCTATGTCCCTTGCTAACTAGCTGCAATAGCTTTCACTCAACTACTACCAGAACTTTTTGGGGCTCATTTCACCATCTTTGGCCACTTCCCCAAGCCTAGTCCATGCAGCGGTACAACCGCTTGGAAACACTCCCATAAACACCAACCCAGGATCCTGAAAGGGAAATCAGCCTCATGCACAAACATAAAACAGAAAATAATCACAACAAAAATTAAACATAGAGACAACCGGATCCCTCAGGATCTTTAGATTGTAATTTACATGTGGTGATAGCAAACAAAAGAACTAATCAACCATGTGATTAGAAATCATACCTATTCAAGATCTCATAATCTCAAGTGTGTCATTCCCTGCACGAACGCTGCAACGAAATGGTCACTGCACGATCTCTCCAAAGTCACGAGCAACACAATCGTCTTGCATCCAACGGTGATCCACACGAACAGATGTTGAGAACCTTCTCAAGACTCGGGGATTCACCAATGCTAGTTGGTAGATACCTCAATCTAAATCAAAAGATTAATCCTCTGTTTTTCTCTCAAGCTCGAAACACACCAAGAATAGATGTATGATTCGGCTACAAAGGAAAAGCTAGAAGGAAGATGTGGAGGAGGTGCAGCTAGAGTGTTAATTGCCTTGGCCGAATCTTCTCAATTTCTCAAGGGAGAAAACTATTTTCTCTCAAGTAAAACTCTTAGGTTTTTCACTTGCACAATGACTCACTAAAAGTAACCGTTATGGCCGGCCACTATATTGCTTAAGTGATAAGAGTTTAAACTAGTCTTAAACTCCTATCACTAGAAAGACTATTTCTCTATCAAGTGACATGGTTTGGTTAAACTTCTAACTATTAAAAGCTTGGCCGAACCTAGTCAATATAGTGTCCTCATTCGACTGCCAAGGGATAGGGAGGATAGGAGTTTGATTCTTAATCAAAGTCCTAGTTGAGGAGAAACTGTTTCATCTTCAAGCATCCCAGTTCAACCAAAACTCCAACTCTTAAAGCTGTGGTTGAACTTATCCCGCATTATGTATATGTTCATTTGCCGGTTACATAATGATAAGAGTTTGATTCAATTAACCTCTTAGAATCCTAATAGGATTCGACCAGCTTGGTTTAACAGAGTTTTGTTCATAATCGGACTCCTTGTTCAAGTGAAACTCTTTCACCTATCAAGTGTTAGAGTCCTAGTCAAACACTAACTCTTAGTATCGAGTTCGGACTTAGACATAATCGAGGCAATGTTCGATTTAGTGAAATGCGAGAAGATAGAATTTGATTCGTAATCAAACTCCTCGAAGATGAGAAACTTTTTCTCATTTCGGACAACTCCAAATTTCGGCCAGGACAACTTATCTTAAGACATGTCTACATTTAGACATTGTCTTCTTAATACAAGCTTATCCACAATGTAACACTACAGCAAATTGATCTTTCAGCGGCGTTTTTTTTAGGAATAGAAACGCCGCTAAAAAAATTAGAGGCGTTTTAAAAAACGCCGTAACAAACGCCGGTAAAAAGAGTGACGGGAAATTTAGTGGCGTTTTAACCATAAACGCCGTTAAATTAGTGGCGTTTTTAGGTACATTAACGGCGTTTATAAACGCCACAAATTGAACGTCCAAAATGGTAATACTTGATACTTTAGCAGCGTTTTCTATTCTCAAACGCCACTAACTGTTCGCTTTTAGCGGCGTTTTGGAATAAAAAACGCCGCTACGTGTTGTCTTTTAGCGGCGTTTTATGATCACAAACGCCGCTAACTTTTGGCTCTTAGCAGCGTTTGCTGATCAGAAAACGCCGCTATATTTGCAGAAATTTATGTATATAGCGGCGTTTGCTTATCACAAAACGCCGCTATATTTGCAGAAATTTATGTATTTAGTGGCGTATTTTCCTCAAACGCCGCTATAAATGCAGAATAT
Organism: Fremontodendron californicum; assembly: GCA_030761205.1. Taxonomy (NCBI): domain Eukaryota; kingdom Viridiplantae; phylum Streptophyta; class Magnoliopsida; order Malvales; family Malvaceae; genus Fremontodendron; species Fremontodendron californicum. Next base: position 19,921,612 of record JAULJL010000023.1, on the reverse strand, counting down.
TTTTTTTAAAAAAATACTATTTATTTTCTTTAAAAAGTTGATATAAATACAAAAAATTATTTGATATATTACTATTTACAAAAATGTCGAATAATACACAAACAACACAAATTATAAAAAAAAATACAGCTCCTGATATTTCTGCAGCTGTGGAGGCAGCCGACAACTCTGGTGGGTTAACATCTGCAGTAGACGCATTCGGCACCTCTGAAGGCATCACTCTAGTGTCACCCTCAACAGTCTGAATGATATTGATATCCCTTAATCTTTTCCTCGCCATGCTATCTGCATCAATTTTAAGTAAACAACATTAGTATAAGAATGAAATACTATTATGTAAAGCAACATTAATAATAATATTTACAGTATAAAAACATATTATATACACAGTATTTGTTTCAAAATAATCTTACTAGATTCCATTTTTTCTTCAAGTTTCATAAATGTCTTCATCAACATCTTCGCGAACCCACCGAACATCTGTATTGGTACTAGGGATATTTTCATCCAAGTTTTGATCCGTAAATGGCAAGCATTCAGTTCTTTGTTCAATATCATCTTGAAATTTATCACCCATATCAAACAGGTTTCTAGGTGTGTTACGGAGTACAACATACCAACCCGCATCATTCGGATCTTCGGAATAAAATACTTGTTTGACTTGAGATGAAAAAACATAAGGTTCGTCAATCAGTTGTTGTCAGCTGTGAATTAATCGAGAGAAATTCACCATTGTAAATCCGAACTGATCTTTTTTAACACCTCTACTAGTATTCACATCAGCCCAATCACATCGAAATAACACGACCTTCCACTTGCCATAATAATCCAACTCAATAATATCATTTAGAATTCCATAATAATCAATATCCCCCTCTACAGGATTACTATCCCTAGCACTAGCATAGCTTGCTGTTGAAGAAGAAACAACAACTCCACAATTTTGTGTTCTCCTAAAGCGTTCACGGGATTTAGTATGAAATCTAAAACCATTAATGATGTAAGCACTGTATCTTTTCACTATTCTATTCGGTCCTTGTGAAAAACACTTAATTTCTTCGCTAACATCTTTTCCACTCCAAACCTATTACAAGAAACGCAAAGGCAAACACTTCACTTTATTTATATATTAAAGAATACATTGATCGTAATAAAATGATAAAAAATTGTGTTACTTACAACTTCTCCTAACCATTCGTGGAAATTTTCCGTAAATAACTTATCAAGCTCGCGAAGTTGTCTTCTTCGAGAACGTAAAGTTCCTCTCAAGTAGCTTCTATACTCACTATCATAAAAAGTACGTTTTTTAGGTGAGAAAGCAAAAGAAAAATTAAACTGTTTGTTAAATTAAAAATTATGGAAAAACTTACGTGCGTAATGGTTCCAGTGAATCACTATGGAAAAGCACATATCGATGCGCTTGTGCCCAAGATTTATCATCTAACTCAACCACTTCAACCTTTCCGATTGGTTGTCCAACACTTTCAAATAAGTATGTTTCGGCTAAGTTGTTATGTGTGAGCACATCATTTCTTCCCGGTCTATTAAATCTTGTTTCAACATCATCCAAATATCTTGCACAAAATGTCATACACTCCTCCGCTAAATATCCTTCAGCAATAGAACCTTCTGGATAGCGTTTGTTCCGACAATAAGATTTTAACTTTCCTAAAAACCTAAAACAGAATACATAATAATCTTAATGTGTAATTAAATGCTATGTTTAAGATAAAAGTATAATAAGCTAATTAGCAAAGTATACCTCTCTAATGGGTACATCCATCGATAAAAAACTGGTCCGCCGACTTTTGCTTCATAAGGAAGATGGATAACCAAATGCACCATTATAGTGAAGAATGATGGAGGAAAAATCTTCTCTAAGTGGCACAAAGTTAGAGCTGCTCGATGTTGAAGTTTTTCAAGCTCTTCTACCTTGAGAACTTTGCCACAAATAGCTTTCATTATATTACTAAGTTCAATTATAGAAGAAGTCACTTGCTTTGACATAGAACAACGTAAAGCAACTGGAAGTAAGTCTTGCATCAAGATATGGTAATCATGTGACTTTAAAGAAGAAAGTTTTCGATCCTTCACATTCACACATCTTGATATATTTGAGGCATACGCATCCGGGACCTTCATATCTTTCAACACCTTACAGAAGACGTCCTTCTCTTTTTTAGACATCCCAAAGCAAGAAGGAGGCAACCGTGATTTTCCATTAGGAAGTAATTCCGGATGAAGATCACGACGAATTCCCATGTCAACTAGGTCAAGCCGACTCTTTAAGTTGTCTTTTGATTTTCTATCCACATTAAGAATTGTCCCGATGATATTTTCACAAACATTCTTCTCTATATGCATCACATCAAGGTTGTGACGCAATAAATTATGCTCCCAATAAGGTAACTAAAAAAAATACTTTTTTTTTCCAAAAATACGCCTCATTTGGATCATCTTCTTCATCTTCCTCCTCATCACTCTGAATTTCAACATCACTTTCTAACATCTCCCTTGATCTTTTCCTTGACTGTGTGCTACTTGTTTGATTCATCTTTCCATAAGTGAAATTGATATCTTTCAACATCAACAAGATATCTGACCCAATCGTGGTCTCAGGTGCTTGTCTTAACTCTTCACTGCCATCAAAGACATGTTTTTGGAATCTAAATCTATGATTTTCATCTAACCACCGACGATGTCCCATATAACTGAATTTCTTTCCGTTATATAACCATTTTGAACATGTTTGTGCAGCACAGCAAGGACAAGCATAACGACCTTTGGTGCTCCAACCAGATAGATTTGCATAAGCAGGAAAATCGTTTATAGTCCATAACAAAGCTGCACGCAAATTAAAGTTTTCCTTTTTTGATGCGTCATATATTTCAACCCCTTCCCATAACTGCTTCAACTCTTGAATAAGAGGTTGCATATAAATGTCAATATCATTTCCTGGACCTTTCTCTCCAGGAATTATCATGGACAAGATAAAAGAGGATTGTTTCATGCAAATCCATGGAGGCAAATTATAAGGAATCAAGAAAACCGGCCAAGTACTATAAGAAGTACTCATTACTTTGAACGGATTAAAACCGTCAGAACCAAGTCCAAGCCTCACATTCCGTGGATCATTAGCAAAAGATGGGAACTTATTGTCGAATGATTTCCAAGCCAAAGAATCTGCAGGATGTCTTAATAAGCCATCATCAATCCTTTCATCATGATGCCACCTCATAGAATCAGATGTTTTTGATGACATGAAAATTCGTTGAAGTCTTGGTATTAACGGAAAGTACCGCAAAATCTTTGCAGGTTTCTTTTTTAAATGTGTGTCACCATCGTCCTCATTCATATTTTCTTCTGTATTTCCATTCAACCATCGAGATTTACCGCAGACATGACAAAATCATTCATTTGTTCTATCACCCCAATACAACATATAGTCATTCGGACAACTATGAATTTTCTCATATCCAAGGCCTAGATCTTTTATCATCTTCTTCGAATCCTTACAAGACTGAGGGATTTTTGCAAAGGAAACATTTCTTTCAAAAATTCTAATAACAGTGTCAAAGAATTTCCTGTCCACCCGCTTAAGCATTTTAAGTGAAAAAGACGGACACAGAAAGACAATCTTGTATGCTTAGATCCCTCGTAAAGTTCTTCATTCATATCATCAAGCAACTTATAAAACTTTGCCGCTTCTCCATTGGGTTCCTGATCACCCATACCTCTTCCCGTTTCAGCAAAGCCATTCATGCCAACATTGAACCCATCATTCCCTCCAGGAACTTCTGGTGAAGATGTGTACAAACTATGGTTATGCATGTTAAATGCATCTCGCAACATGCCTTCTATGTCATCTTGTCTAATAGACTGATGTTGATTGTTAGAATTACTTGGACGAACTCTAGAAGATGACCTAGAAGTTGCGGACTCTCCATAAAAAAACCATTGTCTGTAACCCGGGAGAAATCCTTCACAAATCAAATGTTCGAAAACAACTCCACGCATATGCCAATCAATATTGGCACACCTCGAACAAGGACATAATATCTTATTATCTTCGCTTGCGTTCTGAAAAGCGAAATCGAGAAAACTATCAACTCCATCTTGGTACTCTTGACTTAGTCTCGACTTTTGCATCCAACTCTTATCCATTTTTGTGCCAAATACCTTTTAAATCAAATTACATGATTAATCAAAACCATACAATAATGCTCCATACCAAAATCAAGATATTTGGCACAAGATAAGTAGCAGAAGGAAAGAAAAGGCATTTAGCAGGCAATATGAAAAGGACAATTTATAGCATATCAGAAGGATTGCTAAACAATTAATCTGCAGAAGTCTTTTCCTTGATATATAATTATCAAGTTAAGCAAAACAAGGTTAGTAATTTAATCACAATTGTCAAATATATAGCCAAAAACACAAATGTTTATACTTGTAAATGTCAACTAATCATCCAATAATCACACTTAATTAACTTACGATCATACAGCAAATAGATAGCTATCTAGAACGAAAGCACATTAATTTTACAATAATCAAGTACCAAACAATTTCAGGAACTGGGTAGGTCACAAAATGTAGAGTTACATTTACATACCTATAGCCAAAAAACCCACACTTCCACCAACATATATTTGACTTGAAATTGTTAGTAGAATAACCCTCGGTGATATTCCTAGGTTCCAACTCTGACTTCAACTTTTAGAGCTCCAGTACAAACCTATACAACCATGAGCAAGAATCTTATTTGAACCCCTGATAATAGCAGCAACACAAATGTGACATTTTGCAGCCGCCATTATCCTTGTTGAAGAGTTGCAAGGATTGGATTTGGAGGGAATTAATGGCTTAAATAAATAAGTTTATCTTCTTCTTATCCTGCTGGATACATAAGATTGACTATAATTCTCTTCCTTAATCTCCATAAGAAAGTTCCAAGAAAGCCACTTGAAAATGCATGTCTTTTTTCCACTCATGATATATAATTGGTTAGAAAAGAAAAACACGTCTGGTCTTAAGGACTTGACTGGAGACCACTTTCTTTCTTTCTTTTTTTTTTTTTTTTAAAAATTTCTATTATGCTTTTCTGGTAAAAACTTTAGTAAAGTTTAGTACTGAACAAGATCTTCCTTTTTCTCCTTTTTCCCTGATTCTACCTACAGGTGAGCTTTGTCATAGCAAAGATTACAGCAATATGCCCCATCCGCCTACTCAGGAGAGTTAGTGACCTACTGAGGTGGCAATACAAGCACCCTTCTTTTAATCTTCCATGGAAACTCCACACTTTACCAATTTTCTCTCACTCCACTGCTCTATATCATACACTCGAAAAGCCTGAACCATTAACTCCACAAGAAGAGTTAGACCTTCAATTGGCCCACCACAGACTTTTAAAACTCTGCCAAAAGTGTGTACAAGATAATGTGCCTTTAACAATTGATGTTGAGGACACATCAATACAACCTGCCATTGATTACTTTACCTACTCTTCAGCAATCATGTACAACCGAGATGATAATCCCATTGTTTATGGCACAATTAAGCCTACTTGAAAGATGCAAAAGAGAGGCTGTTTATGGCAGCAAAAACTGCACAAAGTCTGGGAATTCCAATGGGTTTCAAACTAGTAAGGGGTGCTTATATGTCTAGAGAAACCAAACTAGCTTATTTCTTAGGCTACGATTCCCCAATTCACAACAGCATTCAGGAGACGCATGCTTGCTACAATGACTGTGCTTCTTTTATGCTTGAATGAGATTCCCCAATTCACAACAGCATTCAGCAACACAAATGTGACCTTTTCTTCCTCATTAAATGAGATTCATATTAACCAGGAAAAGTAACAGTAGCCAGGCCATGAATGTACTTGCAGAGTAGAACAATTTTCACAAATAGTAAACTAGATTCAAACTAAAGTAGGATGCATGCTAGAACATTCAATATTACTGAAGTTTTTGACTTCAAACTTCTACCAACATATATTTGACTTCAAACTTCTAGCCTAAAACCGTTCAGCAAAAAGTATCATATCAGTAATCAGCATAGAAGAATTAGAAATGTAAAAAATTTGCCCACGCCAAATTTTCGAATAGCAGCATATCAGCAATCAGCATATCAGTAATCGGCATAAAAGAAACAAAAACTCATCAGCAAATTTTTGAATTATTTACGATTTCACGATTTGACGATTTGGAGATGAGTATTTCGGCTTGGAGATATGAGAGAGAGAGAGAGAGAGTTGGGGTTTAGGTTTTTGATTTGGGGGCTGAAATTCATATTAGAAAGCATAGCGGCGTTTGTATCAACAAACGCCGTAACTTTACAAGGTAAAACACATCGTTTTGCCCTAAGCCATAAATGAATCAATATAGCGGCGTTTATATATACAAACGCCGCTATATCGAAATATTTAGCGGCGTTTGTAAACGCCGCTATATCGAAATATTTAGCGGCGTTTATATATACAAACGCCGCTATATTATATTATTTAGTGGCGTTTGTGAACACAAACGCCGCTAAAATAAAAGCCTAAACGCAGCGTCTCGCCTCCAAATTTTGGCGCCCAAATTTTGGCGAAATTTTATTAAACTGATAAAAATTGATTATAGTTTAGCGGCGTTTATATAATGAAAACGCCGCAATTAGTACAGATTTAGCGGCGTTTGTATACATAAACGCCGCTACTTTACAACTTTCCGGCGTTTCTTATAGAAACGCCGCCGGGTATTCAAAAACACGGTACCCGCGGCGTTTTTAAGTCAAACGCCGCTATTTTAGCGCCACTGAAAACCAATTTGGTTGTAGTGTAATATTAAGACATCCTTATTTGGATTTCCCAAAATCCAAATTATCTTAATCTTTCCTAAATTGAACTTATTCAATTAGGTCATCCAACTTTAACCTTTTATTCAATTAAGTTCTACTTAATCAAATCTCAAGTTTTATCCAACATTGTCGTCCTATTGTGAGTGACCCATTAGGTTCTCGGCAATGAGCATTAATTATAATATACGTTTTTTTAACATAGTTTACAATTTATAAACATAGATCATGAGCGGGATCTAGCAATCCATCATGACCAACCAAATGTTGAAAAGTCTAAATTACCTCTTTGAAACCTTTCAGTAACCAACCTATCAATGTAATTCGGTCCTTTAACCAAATATCCCGGAAAGACCATGAGCATGGTACAGTGTCTACTCATGTTCAATCCATATTAGTTGTTGCAGCTTATGGTTAACCTTATGAATTTAGAGAAATGATTTTTTTCTAAATCCATCATGCTCTGGCCAGAGACTTCATCAAGTTAGCCGAAGCCAAGAACATATGAGATATATCTCCGATGTCACTTGGAGTGGTGAATTCTCTCTAGATCACTCACCCACTTTCGCATGGTTCATGTCATACCCAAAATCACCCTACAATAGGCATCCCTTATTGCGACTCGTTCGTGATGAAATCAAAACATGACACTCCCCATACAAGATGACCTGGTATCACAAGTCAGAGGACTATTTACATGACTGGCATGTGAGAACATTTCCATAGACTCTAGAGTGACAATACTAAATAGAGTTCTTACAGCGGGCCATGTTCAGTGAATAGACTTGGCAATTCGTGTATCTGTGTCGTGTTCGTGTATTTTGTCATGTCATAATCTTGTTTAAGGTATTTTATATTTATTTAAATTTTGATATGTTAATAATTCGTATTATATAGATTTTGAAATATTCGTTATTCGTGTCATGTTCGTTATATTTTTCGTGTTGTGTCGTGTTTGTATTGTGTTTTTAGTTATTTTTTTGTGTCGTGTCCAATACTGTCTGGTCTAAGTGAACTTGTTCAACAGACAAGCACTTACATGTTATCCCAAGTATCCTCAAACTTCAACCCATGAGATCGGTTGCTTACTTCACAAGTAAGAAGGCTTAACATGTACTTGTCTTTGAGCATTGTCAATGCCCCGTCTTGGCAATACGATGACCAGGAATAGTTTTAGGAAAATAACTTTGATGCAAAAGGATCTCACAATTATAACTCTTTATAATTCCTTTGCAAGGCCTTTATGTTCCATGGGCTTCATCCAATTAATACTTAATAACTCTTTATTGTCGCACTAACATGAAAGAAACCCTTGTATCACTATAGAACAATGATAGGTTTATATTATTAACTATATATCCCTTGTCCTATCTGATTAGCTCTAGGGCATAAACTAACAGATCCAGTAACCCTACCACCACCGCAAACAATAAACAAAATAAGTTTGGTTGCTCATATCTTAACCGCAACCAACGCTTTGCCTACCCTACCAACGAGTAATACAATCTTGCTGCCTCAAAACCTAACAGATGTGCTTAACCCACTCTACATGCAATCCCCTTTGGCCTCATCTGGCCCTCTGTTACCCCCTACTCTATCACACCTAATGCCGCAACCAGATTACTATGCCTAATACATGGCCCAATTTCAAATGCTGACCAACCAAATTGCAGCCCAGCAAGCAATTATTCAGCAAACTCAACAATATCTTGCTCGCCTAGCTCAACCATAACCTAATCGCCAACCCGATTGCCCAACCCAAAACTACTGCTCGCCAAAAGTTTGGTATGATATTGGTGGGTCAAAGTACCTGGAAGGTCCCTATACTATATCATCTAGTGCAAATTAATCCATCTACTATAAAACTTGGTAATTTAGTCATTGTTATTTTAAAATTGAAGCAAAAAAGTGAAATCACTAACTGGTGTAACGTGAATCGTTAAAAAAGCTGATGTGGTATTTAACCTGTGTTTAGTTGACGACGTGGATGTCAAATGCTGATGTGTCACCAATAAAATATATTATTTTAAGATGACGTGGACAGAATAAGTAACCAAGTTGTTGGAAATGTCACATAAATCTTTTACTTGGTTACTTATTTTGTCCACATTATCTTACAATAATATATTTTATTGGTGCCACATCAGCATTTGACATCCATGTCATCAACTAAACACATGTTAAATGTCACGTCAGTTTTTTTAACGCTTCACGTTACACCAGTTAGTGATTTTATCTTTTTGCTTCAATTTTAAAAGAAAAAAAACTAAATTATCCAATTTTATAGTAAATGGACTAATTTACACTAGATGGTATAATATAAAAACCTCCCAAGTATTTTGATCAATATTGATGTACGCTCTTGCCAATATAATTTAATTTTTTATTAGTACAAAGATATTAGTACAATTTAAACTTAGAAAATGTATGTATTAATTTGTACTTGTGATGATTTTGATGAATTGAGAAAATAAAAGAAGATTAAAAGATAAATGAAGATAAAAAGGTACGAAAAAGATTAAAAAAGCACACACACAAAATTATAAGTAAACAAATTTAGATAAAATTAAAATTTGATACACATGTGATGCGGTGAGTTTCTAAAAATAAAAATAAAAAGGTTATTGAAATAGTTTTTATAGTAGAAGTGCGTAGTTTTTGAATTTTTGAAATAATAAAAATTTTAAAAAATATAAATATCATATTTTTATATTTTTTTATGATTTTTTTATTAAGTTAGTGTCAATTGAGTGTGACACCAAATTCAGTCAGAGACTTTAATAATAACTATAATTATGTACACTCACATTGCGTGAATAATAAAAAAAAAATTATATAAAAAGTTAAAAAATGATAATTTTTTAAGGAAAAAAAATTATTTTTTAAAATATATTATATAAAAAGTTAAAAAACCAAAATACCCTATATTATTATTTGATTATCTTGATTTAGTTTTTTTATACTTTGTACAACTAAATTGATGTCACTTGACTAAATATATAAAACCCAATCAACTCTTTCCTTAATAATATAGATACCATTTATCTAAAAAAAAGATACGTAAACAAGTAGGTGAAAAATGTTTCATCAATTTCTCAAATTTTCATTGTTTTTTTTTTCTTTCTTATTTTTGTGAGTATTAAAAGTTATGTTTTATCACATTTGGTCAAATATTATTTTGAACAGTGCTATATACACGCAATAAACTCACGCATATGTGCACATATATATTATATTTTTCTTTCCTTTTTGTTTTCAATTTAGTTCTTATTTCTAGAATTTAAATATAATCTTAACACAATCTTGGCTCTAGTATTAAATAGGCTCGGACAATATAAGCAACAATTAAAAACATAAAATTATCTTATAAATTAAATAATTAATGAAAACATAATATATAAAATACGCTAAATAACATTAATCAACTTATATTATATAGAGAAGTAGAATATTTACAATACATATGAAGACAATTACACTGAAAGCACACACTAAATTGAAAATGAAAGCACACATTTTTTTTATGGTTTTTTGACACACTATAATCAAATCAAGCACACACACTTTATCTACAAACACTCAAATAATATACAAGAATTCTGAAGGCAAGGAAAGAAAGTGAAAAAATTTCTAAGGGCGAACTGAAGGCTTAGAATGCTGTAGGCTATTTGAAGTATGTTCTCAACTCTGCCTTCGATGAAAAAATGAGGCCTCCTTATATAGAGGATGAGGGAGGCTTAATTTTTTATAGGCGGATTCCTTTCTGATAAAGGTTTTTTGATTGGATTTTTTCTGATAAATAATTTTCTACATTATTGGGTTTTTTGGTCCAATATTTCTTGCATTATTATTTTATTTTATTTTGTAGTTTTTTTTTTATTCTTTTGTTGACACTTTCTTAATGATTTTAGCACTAACTAAAGTTACTTAGACATAGTGTCTTTTTTTGGAAAAAGAATGGTGCTCAAGGAAGGGGACCATATTCCACCAAAATTTCGTATCTTCTTCTTGATTCTCCAAGTGATCCTATTGTAGGGTTTCCTACTTCATATCTCTTTTTGAGTTCTTTTTCTATTACCCTCTTTGATGAACTGCTAGATACTTTTCCATGAGACTGACTTTGAACGCAATAATTCTTTTTTAGCTGATTGTAGTAGTCTTCTTCTCATTATTGGTTGTGGCATATTTAATGTGCATGAACTGTGAGATAAAGTTGTGTAAAACTTCATCTACATAATTCTTTTCTTCTTGTGGCTCTAGTTGGGGTAAATCTAAATAGATTGGGTAATTTTATCAATTCAGGAGAATAGTTAGTCATATCAGACTTATCCCATCATTTTACTGAGATTATCCTATGTAACCATGTAAGGTTTCTGGATTTTCAAAATGAGAAATATTATATTCTCAATGGAGTATCCAATGGAATTGATAATGAGCTATAATTTTTTTTTAAAAAATCTAATTGCTTATAGATAATTGTTATTATATTTAAAATCTTTATATATTTTTTTAAGACTTCTGAATCATATTTGACAAAATTGCTTTTATAGGACCACATTTATAAAACCATTGTTGAAACCAAATTGGAAAATAATCATGTTAAACTTTGATTTGAATAAACCAAGAATGTTTGTATTTTGAATTTTTCCTAAATAAAACTTTATGGAAAATATTTTTATAATCAAAATAATTGAATGTATGAATTATTGTTTTGGGTTTTTTGAGTGTTTTTATGAAATAAAGATCTCCTCCCTATTTGTCAAGGTTTAATACTCTCAAAATCTAGTATTTGAAATAACCATTTGTACACACAAATTTTGTGTCGAATACATGACAAAGAAAATTTGGAGTCAAATAGATATTTTATTTATCAGAATTTGAAAGTTACAATCTCTGGATGTTCTTAAAATAAAGAAATCTTTTGATTTTTTTTCTTCAACAAAATTTTGATTCAAGGGTCTTCTAAACTTGATCTTGAATTGATGAAATCCGCTTCAAGGATTTTCTAGATTTGATCTTGAGAAACGAGATTTTTCTTCTTTCTTGGACCAACACAAGATCGAAGAGCAACTTCCTGAGAAATCTTTAAGAACAAACACAAATGGTGTTCTTAAGAATTTCTTCAATTTCTTAAAGATTTCTTCTTAAGACTTTGGAGAAGATTTAGCTCTTCCAAATCTTTTTCTTCTTAAGACTTTGGAGATGATTTAACTCTTCCAAATCTTTTTCTTCTTAAGACTTTGGAGAGGATTTAACTCTTGCAAATTTTTTTTTCTTCAGGCTTCTGAATTGTGAAATTGTGTTGAATAGAGGCCCCTATTCATAGTGCTAGTCAGCCAGATGAAAGAAAGTTCTAAAAGAACTTGTCTTCCTTATTTATCTCTTAATTAATTTAATTTAATTTAGTTAGAGATAATACTTCATTATTTATCTCTTAATTAATTTAATTTAATTAGAGAGAATACTTTTTTATTTATCTCCTAATTAATTTAATTTAATTTAATTAGAGATAATATTTTTTTATTTATCTCTTAATTAATTTAATTTAATTTAATTAGAGATAAAACTTCATTATTTATCTCTTAATTAATTTAATTTAATTAGAGATAAAACTTCCTTATTTATCTCTTAATTAATTTAATTTAATTAGAGATAAAATAATTATGACACATTGGTGAAATTTGATTGGATGACTCATGAATCCTTGCAATTTGATTGGTCAAAAGTTTTATCCTTCTACAAATGCCCCCTCAAGACTTGGTTACGTACACGATTTTTGTTGAGTATACCAAATGGACAAGTCTTGAAATTTGATTTGCTTTTGATGCCAAGATTTGTTTGCACCTTTGCATTGTCTTGAGAAAATTTACAAACTTCCATTTTGCCAAACTTGTGACTGAAATTTATTCAAATGATTTTTTTTTGGTTGACTGAACTTGATAATTTTGAACAAGTTGCCTACGTACCCTCAAATTTGAAGGATCAAGTCATAACGTAGTTTTTTTTTTTTTTTTTTTTTGTGCCCTAATTTTTGCCTAAGTTGTCCTAGAAAGGATTTTAAACCTAGCGAGCATTTTTTTTGGATGTGCAGTTTAAGCTCGTGCTTAGGAGCAATATACTATAGTTTAAGCTCTTGCTTGGAACATCATCTTTTGAAGGAACAATTTAAACTCGTGCTTAGGAGCAACATACAACATTTTAAGCTCTTGCTTAGGAGCATCATCTTTTGAAGGAACAGTTTAAAACTCATGCCTAGAAGCAACATACGACAGTTTAAGCTCTTGTTTAGGAGCATCATAACAGTTTAAGCTCTTGTTTAGGAGCATTTTCTTTTGAGGGAACAGTTTAAATTCGTGCTTAGGAGCAACATCAACAGTTTAAACTCTTGCTTATGAGCATTTTCTTTTGAATGAACAGTTTAAACTCGTGCTTAGGAGCATGCATTGCCTTAATTGGCATGTTGTGCATCTGCACTTGGAGTTGACATGACTTTCACTTCTTTAGGATCAAAAGATCCAAATTTTATGATTGGAGCAAGAGTAGGAGTTAGAGCCAAATAAGCTAAACTTGTTATCATAGCCATGTTGGAAGTTGCCACTTCTTCTTCAAACTCAATTTTTTCATCTTTGTAGAGCTCCATGATTTTGTCTTTTAAAATGAAGAACTTTTCAACTAGGTGACTAATTAAGCCATGAAATTTGTAGTAGTTTGGATCGTTCACTTGATCAGCTTCTTCAGGCCGTTTCATTTTTGGCAGTCAAATGAGTTTAGATTTCAAAAGTTCTTCTAACATCATTGGGACATCAAAGTCGAGGAATGGATATTGCTTCTCTTTTTTTTTTTCGAAGAGATTTTGTATTTTTCTTTCCCTTGGGAAGAGTTAGACTTCACTTCTTGGCTCTTTTTGAAATTATTGGATTCCTTGAAAGGTTTTATGCTTACAGCCATGGACTATTTGCTTTCAACTTCTTCAATAAAAATTTTGCCCCATTTTGAAGCGTCTTGCTTTTCTTTGTCTTTCATTGGCTCTTGAATTGGTAGTCCTTGATTTTCAACAACGGCGATGCTTATTTCCATGTCATGTGCACGAGTAGCTAATTCTTCAAAAGTTTTAGGCTTAATGCCTTGGAGAATATAGCAGAGAGTCCAATTCATGCCTTGGACGCACATATCAAGTGCAGAGGCTTCAGACAATTTTTCTTTGCAATTGAGGCTTAAATTTCTCCACCTATGGATGTAGTCAATCACATGTTCATCATTCCATTGGCGTGAGTTTGTAAGTTCAATCATATTGACTATACGTCGAGTACTATAGAAACGATTTAGAAATTCACGCTCAAGTTTTTCCTAACTGTCGATTGAGCCAGGTTCAAGATCAGTATACCAATCAAAAGCATTCCCTTTTAAGGAGCGAACAAATTGCTTGACCATAAGATCTCCATCAGTGCCAGCATTATTACAAGTTTCTACAAAGTGTGCAACATGTTAGCATGGGTTTCCTTTGCCATCACACTGTTGAAACTTTGGTGGTTAATAATTTTCAGGCATCTTCATGCAATTAATCCTTTGAGAATAAGGTTTTGCATAAGTATAGGAAGACGGAGCAACGCTTTCAGTTTGATCTTTGATAACTTCTTTAATGAGCTCCTTGAGTTGGTTAGAAGAAAGTTTTTGAAGTTTTACTTCAGCTACCTTGGTAGAAATTTCACCAACTTCTTGAAGAATTTGATGTTGATTTTGGCCTATAGCAACTTGGTTGTTTCCACTTAAACTTTCAATTTGTGCCATCATGAAAGCAATTTGATCATCCCTTTCTTTGATGCTTGTTGCAAGGGATTGTACAGATTTTGTAAGAAGAGCCATTTGTTCTTCTAGGGAAGTAGGGCTAGTTGTCATCGCAGCCACGACATCCAAATTTGATGATGAGCTTCGGCAAAGTGATGTTGCAGATATTTTTTTCCTCTAACTTTTGAGTTAGAGAAGACTTAAGATTTGGATTGTTAAGAAAATCCATTTGAGGGGCCATTGAAATTTAAGAGCTTGAACTTTGAAGAAAAGAGATGAAAGGCAGAGATTGTCCCACCAGGCGTGCCAAAATTTGTACACACAAATTTCGTGTCGAAAACAAAGAAAATTTGGAGTCAAATAAATATTTTATTTATCAAAATTTGAAAGTTACAATCTCTGGATATTCTTAAAATAAAGAAATCTTTTGATTCTTTTCTTCAACAAAATTTTGATTCAAGGGTCTTCACGACTTGATCTTAAATCGATGAAATCCACTTCAAGGGTCTTCTAGACTTGATCTTGAAATTTGACTTCAAGGTTCTTCTAGACTGATCTTGAAATTGGATTCAAGGGCCTTTGAGACTTGATCTTGAAATTTGAATTCAAGGGTCTTCTAGACTTGATCTTGAATTGATGAAATCCGTTTCAAGGGTCTTCTAGACTTGATCTTGAGAAACGAGATTTTTCTTCTTTCTTGGATCAACACAAGATTGAAGAGCAACTCCCTGAGAAATCTTTAAGAACAAACACAAATGGTGTTCTTAAAATTTTCTTCAATTTCTTCAGAGAGTTCTTCTTGAGACTTTGGAGAGGATTTAGCTCTTCCAAATCTTTTTTTTCTTAAGACTTTGGAGAGGATTTAACTCTT
Organism: Fremontodendron californicum; assembly: GCA_030761205.1. NCBI lineage: Eukaryota > Viridiplantae > Streptophyta > Magnoliopsida > Malvales > Malvaceae > Fremontodendron > Fremontodendron californicum. The sequence goes on along the minus strand of JAULJL010000023.1, from coordinate 19,906,116 downwards.
CCAAATCTTTTTCTCTTCAGGCTTCTGAATTGTGAAATTCTGTTGAATGGAGGCCCCTATTTATAATGCTAGTCAGCCAGGTGAAAGAGAGTTCTAAAGGAACTTGTTTCCTTATTTATCTCTTAATTAATTTAATTTAATTAGAGATAATACTTCATTATTTATCTCTTAATTAATTTAATTTAATTAGAGATAATACTTTTTTATTTATCTTTTAATTAATTTAATTTAATTAGAGATAAAACTTCATTATTTATCTTTTAATTAATTTAATTTAATTAGGGATAAAACTTTATTATTTATCTCTTAATTAATTTAATTTAGTTAGAGATAAAAACTTTTTTATTTATCTCTTAATTAATTTAATTTAATTAGAGATAAAATAATTATGACACATGGGTGAAATTTGATTGGATGACCCATGAATCCTTGCAATTTGATTGGTCAAAAATTTTCTCCTTCTACACCAATTTCTAATTCTGTTAAATTATGAACAACTACGACAGATTTTGTTTTTGTGAGAATATTCTCATAAAATTCTTTATATTTTCCTAAAACTACATCATTTTAATCCATGTAATTTGAGAAATATTTTTCTATGACATAATTTATTCATTCTCTATAATCTTCTGCTTCTAAAATATTATATTTTCTTCTCCACTCTCATGCCAAGGGGAATTAAGTCCTAAAGTTTTTAAAGAGATAATTGAAGAAGATGATTTATTCTAAGATGAAGATGGGGTTGAAGGTCTCATTTGGTGTCTAATTGTTCTTATCCTACTAGGTTCTTTTGGTGTTTGCCTAATATTCTGTGTAGCTAATGGAGAAAGTGATAGGAAAGAAGGTAAGCAGGCCAAAGCATATTATCTCTTAGATCTATAGTATTTACAGCTTCTATAGTTATTGGAGATTCTTGTCCTTCTGTATTAGTTTTTTTTTTAAAAGGTGAAGCTTTTACTTTTATTCCTATATTAATTTTTGTTGATGGTGGATGTATGTGTTCTATCTTTCTTCCTTCAACAAGCTCATAAATTTTATTTCCTATTTTTGATCTTGAAAATGATCTCATTTTCATTTTGTTTTATTTCTTTCAGAAGAAAAATCTTCTTTTAACATTTTATTATCTATTTTAAAAGATATTTTATAACATAAATATTAAAATCTGAGAAAGTTGGGGAACTTGATCTTTTTGTTTTTTCTTATTCTTGTATTGGTATTTTTCTGGTTTCTATATCATAACTTAAGTGACTAATCTGTTATGTTAATTGTTTTACAGCATGACATGCTATATTTGATATGTTATCTGGTATGTTAGAGGTTGAATCCCTAGATGGAGCTATATAAAATATTCTTGAAAGAGCTCGGCTACTACTTTCTAATTCTGAAATACTTAACCTTGTTACTCTATCTTGATTAAATTTGATTTCTATATTTCTATCTTCATATTCTACAATTCTATCTTCATATTCTACAATTCTTTCAATTTTTGAGATCTAAGATATCTAGGTAGAGGTTTTATATGTAATATCCATTTATATGAGAGTTTTATATCACACCATTTAATTGGTTTATGTATTGTTGAAGTTGATTTCTGTGTATTTACTTGTAGTAATATTGTTTTTCCTTTGGATGATTCTAATAATCTAGCATTTGGTTATATAGTATTCATTACTTTGTAATATACTCTATCTATAAACGCTAAATTGTGAGATATTTCTAACATGTTAAATCCTTATGTTTTTAAACTAACAGTTAAGGTTTTCATTACATGTTCATGTTTTAATGATAGGGTTTAATACTAAATTAGTTCATGTACTTTATGCTTTTTGTCCGTTTGGTACTTGAAGAAATTTTTTTGTCACTTTGGTATTCGATCCTTTCTGCCGTCAATCATATTGACCATTTGCCCTAACACCGTTAGTTAATGGTTGACTAGACAAAAAACAAACCAATCAGAACCTGACATATGGTAAAACTGCCACATCATTAGTGTCATGTTATCATATAAGAAAAAAATTCAAAAAAAAAAAATATAAGAATCAAAATTATAAAAAAAAAAATTTGAAAAATTGAAAATCTATTTTTCTTAAAAAATTATAAAATCAAAAATTAAAAATAAAAATAAATTATAAAAATTGAAAACTATATATATATATTTAAAAATCTGTAAAAAAATAAAAAATAAGAAAAAGAAATCGGAAAATTTTTAATAAAAATAAAAACATTAAAAAAAATTCTATTTTAAATTTAAATTTTCTTTTTTTTTTAATTTTGAATTTTCATATATATTATAAAAACAACAATAAAAAACCAAATTTCAAAATAAATTATAAAATCAAAAACTTTATATATATATATTTAAAAATCTGTAAAAAAAAAATTAAAAAATAAGAAAAAAAATCTGAATATTTTTAATAAAAAATTAAAAAGAATCTAATTTTTAAATTTTAAATTTCTATTTTTTTAATTTTGAATTTTCATATATATTTTTTAATTTGAAATTTCTATATTTTTAAAAATTATTTTTTATTATTTTTTAATTTTGAATTTTGAATTTTTCATATTTATCTTTTGAATTTTTATAATTTTTATAATTTTATAATTTCTAAATTAAAAAAAATGATATTTAAAAAAAAAATTAGTTTTTTATTTTTTATTTATTTTTCAATTTTTTATAATTTTTTGAATTTTTTTCATTCATGATGACATGGAACAAATGATATGGCAGTTTTGCCACGTGTCAGACTCTGATTGGTTGATTTTTTGCCTAGTCGGCTATTAACTAATGGTGTTAGGGCAAGGGCCAATGTGATTAATAGCAAGAAAGTTCGAGTACCAAAGTGACAAAAAAATTTCTTCAAGTACCAAACAGAGAAAAGACCTAAAGTACAGAGGCTAATTTAGTATTTAACCCTTAATGATATAATATAATTTGGACTACAATTAAAATATACTGATCTTTCACACAAGCTTGATTCTACTATACCTTATATTGAATCTTTGAACTTAGTATGTCTACAATTTCTGAAACAAATCATTATTGAATTTTGTAATCCTAATCTAGTTAGAGGTTTAAGAGCAAACTTGTACTAATCATATATGTTTTCAATTTTCAATTTTGATTTTTATAATTTTTTACTTTCCATTTTTTTAAAAAAAAAATTTAGTTTTCCAAATTTTTAATTTTGATTTTTAAAAACAGTTTTTAATTTTGATTTTTATATATTTTTTGAATTTCTCTTTTTTATTTGATTTTTATATATATTTTTTTATTTTTTTTCTTTTCATGATGAAGCGGCATTGATAATGTGAATTTTGCCATGTGTCATGCTTTGATCGAGTGTTTATTGCCACATCAATCATTAACTAACAGTGTTAGTCTAAGAGGTCAATGTGAACGATGGAATGAAAGTTCGAGTACCAAACTAATCGATTTTATTCTCTAAGTACCAAACTGACAATAAATGTATAGTTCAAGAGTTAAATATGTAATTAACCCTTGATAATAATTAAAAACTAGTATCATCTTCGGTTACTGAAATAGTATCTTTTACTGTTCGTATTGCACAATCTATTCTTACATAAAATTTCCTTTCTTATAAATTTCATAATTAGGTACTTTGAAAAAAAATATATTCTAACATTCTAATTTTTTTTCTATATCTCTTATTATTATTATTTTTTTGAAATTTTTTTTCAATTCCACTTAGTCTTCACCATCATTCTTAAATTAAGATCTAGATAATACTCTTAAAATTTTTGTCATCTTATAATTAAACTTTAATAACTTTTTAGTGTTTTGGTATTTAACTTAAGATTCGGGTTAATGAGTGTCTATAACACTAATTAAGAATTATTTAATTATCATTAAATTTTTTGTTTTTTACATTTAATACTACCTTTTCAATTTTTTTTTATTTTAAGTAATGCATTAATTATATTCTTTTTCCCTATAAATAACGTCATTGGTTAACGTTTTTTTTAACTTAATCTATTATCTGTCAACGACTTACAAAATTCAATGAGTTTTACTGGGAAACATGACTTGGGTGTATGCCTACTCATGGGTCGGATAGTCCGTCCGACCTGGTCTGTATTGAGCTAGGCCTAGACAGGTATTCACTGTTCACTGATTAATTTTTTTTATTTAAATTTAATAATAAAAATATTAATATAAAAATTTATTTTTTTTATTTTTTAATATAAAGTGAACAGTAACCCGAGCCGACTAAGGTATAAAAAAATCCGGATCATGATCCGACCCATGAGCAGGTCTACTTGGGTGATAGCCAATTTTTTTTATGAACTAAAGTAATTTTTGTTTATTTAATAATAGGAATTTTATAGTGATTATATTTTTTTTATTTTAAGAATTTAAATGAAAATTATTAAAACTTTTATAAGTTGTAATAAAATTTAAAATTTATGGATTAAAATTTTATATTTATGTGTTTGATACGTGATTTTAGCACGTGTATATAAACTTTTTTGTATTATTTTTTCTTTGCTCAAGTAATAAAGCAAAGCAAAATCCATTAAGGCAAAAAACCAAAAAAGAAAAACCCACATCAAGACCTTTCACTTCTTCAGTTCCTCCCTCGCATTCTTTTCCAAAAATCCCTCATCCCGCCGCCTCTCCCACCACCACCACCACGTCCCGGTGGTGCTCTATCCAAACTCCGTCAACCACCACTACGAACAACAGCCCCTCAAATGGCGACCCCCGCAGCAGCAACAGTTTCCTCTGACGCAACAACCACTACTTCTTCGGATGGTCCCGTCCTTAGCCTCATCAACAAACGCATCCGTGCCTTACGCAAGAAATACAACCGCATCCTCCAGATGGAAGAATCCGTCTCCCAAGGTAAACCCTTAAACAAAGAACAAGAAGAAGTCTTCCGTTCCAAACCCGCCGTCTCCGCCCTCATCGATGAACTCGAGAAGCTTCGCCAGCCTCTCTCTTCCGCTGTCTCCGAAGAAATCTCAATCGCCTTACAGCGTCAAACTATTTCACCGGAAGAAACTACCTCAGAAGCCCAACGAGACAAAACTGAAGTCCAAGAACAACAGCCCAATGAGCCCGATCATGACGTTGAGGATCTCCTCAATCTGCTCTATTTTGGGTCGATGTTCGATGTCAAGTCTCAGAACGATTTTACTTCGACCATGTTGACTAGGACTCACGAGAGAGGCTGTTGCCTGACTTATGATTATGTCACCGATGACGCTACCGATCTGCTTAGCGAGAAAGATTTGGATTTGATTTCGACGCTGAGTGGATTATTGACTTCACGACCTGCTGATTCCAGTTCGTCTCACAAGAACGCTTTGCACCGCTGCGTCCACCATGCTAAGCTTTGGCTTTCTAACTCTGACCAGCCCATTGATCCCAATGCCGACGTTTCCTGTAATATATCACTCTAATTATCTCTTGGGGTTTATTTATTGTTAAATTTCTGGTTTTTTCTGACTTGGCAGTTCTTTTTTGTTGCAGATTCTGGGTTGAGAGAGAGGCTTAACAAGATTATGGCTTTGGATTATTTTACGACCACACCGGAGATGAAGGCTCCTGTTGAAGTGGCTGCTGCTGCTGCTGGGACGTATACGTCTTTCCAGGTTCCGGTGCACGGTGTGCCCATTTCTGTGCCTGCTCAGGTGGAAGATTCAATCGGGCAATATCAGCAGAAGGTATTAACTTTGTTTTAGTTTAAGAAAAGGAGTGAGGAGTTTGGTTATTGGATTTAACTTTGCATTTTATTTCTGATATATGTTTTAATATAAAAATCTTGGCTTCCCTTTTGTTTCTATACTTTTACCATTATTGAAATGATTGTTAATTTGTTTGGTTTGATGCCTCATGCCATACATTGAGGTCTTGCTTTTCAGCTATATCACAGCCTAGAGAGGGGGGAAAAAGAAATAAGAGAATTCTCAAAGTATCTTTATATAAATTAATAATGACTGCAAATTGGAAAAATAAATTTTTACATTTCAGTCTAATTATGCCAGCAACCCACTACATTATTTGTTTATTTCTGTATATTGTTAAGTCAGGATCACTGCTTTGGCATGAGAGAGTTTAAGGGTATTCATTTGTACATATTAGAGTAATAGCACCTTGCTCTGTAGGATTTTACTGTCTATGGTTGTAGCTATTTGTTATTTCTATCAATTTTTTTCTGTCCCTGTATCTGTACCTTGCAAATAGAATTGGACATTTGGACTGTCTATCTATATTCCTGTATGCACAAAAAGTTGAAATAAACTATATATCCTTTACTAGACTTAAACAGTATGTTAGAAATAAAATTTTGTACCTGTGTGCTATAGCTGATACAAGTTGTTCAAACTGTGAATGGTGTGTTTCCAGTACTTCAGAAAGAAATTTTGTACCTGTGTGCTATAGCAGATACAAGTTCAAAAAGTGAATCTGTTTGCTAGCTATATATCATTATGTATGGGCGAATATCACTGGTATTTTGGTGTTGTCCGAAACTAGATCATATCTACTTTCCAAGAGAAGGAAATTTTTAATCATTCGCAGCGGTTGCAAGATCTCTTGGACATCAACATTATCGAACTCTATCAAGTCTTTTTTTTCATATGCATAAGATAGGAGCACAAATGATAATTTAAATCCACCTCATACATTGTTCTCCCTTTTGCTAAGGAGGGAGGGGGTTGTTAAAGCAAGGCTTTTGGTATTGTTAATGATAAAACTTGATGTAAGACAGCTAAATAGGAAGTGTTTGGAGACTGAGGTACATGGTTAACTGAAAGAAAATAAAATACAAAATTATGGGGGACAAGTAGGATTTGTAAAGGGTTGGTACAGAAGACTGGATGAATTATTTGAAATTCTTGTAAGGTGTTTGAAGTTGTTGGTCACGTATTTTGGAGAGCAACATCGATTGTATCTCTTGATCAAAGGTCTGATGTAATGGCCAATTGGTGCAAGCTAGTAAAGGAATAGGATTATAAAAAGGGTTTTCCATTTATGGTGATCAAGGTTGATTAATAGTTTGGACTCTGGATTTTGAGTTCTTAGTGCTGAGACTGAGTTAAATAGGAGCAAAAGTGTAAGGTAGTTCTAGACATTTCTTCTAGTTATCTTGGACATGATGCCTAAGATTGAGGAACTTGATAACTATGCAGACAGTTACTCAAAAATCTCTTAAATAGTTTTTTATTAGTCGAAAGAAGCGCCATACATATTCATAGAGTTCTAACATTCTACTTCCTAGTTCCAAAGTTGACTTTGATCCAATCTAAAAGTATAGATAAAAGCTTACACTCAAAGAATATGATGATAAGAATTAAGAAGAGTTTTCTACTCATGGGGTTTTTTTAAGTCTGATTAATTCTCTGGTCTTTGGCTACATGCAAATGCCTTTGAGAACCAATGTTGTCTTGCTAGTTTTCCATTGACTTCTTCATACCTGTGTCTATGTCCTATTTGGGTGTTGACAGAGGTTGCTCCGAACTCCCTTCTGTATTTTGTTATTTTACATCATGTATGTGTTGCATTCTGAACATTGATTCTCTAGCATAAAGCCTTTGGACTTTCTGGGCTACTGCTATTTATGTTATATTTAAGGATTTGTAGCAGCAATGAAATATCATTGGTGTTGGGTTTTCTTAAGTTATTGGTGGCTGTGACTATGTCCAAGTCATCTAAAAGCTGTTGGGTTCTAGAAAAATTATTCAATTTGAATAATGTTTCAAACTCTAATTGTTTGTCACAATAAGAATCCTTTCTCATTCATATCATGCGCGCCTAGGCGCATGCCTTGACAACACTGAGTTGGGTTCTAGAAAAATTATTCAATTTGAATAATGTTTCAAACTCTAATTGTTTGTCACAATAAGAATCCTTTCTCATTCATATCATCTCATTGTCTATACTAATATCCCTCTTTGTGTGTGGAGCTTGGCCCTGAGTGAACTATATATATATATATTTGTTTCATGTATACCTTAAGGAGGAATGGAATGCTCGATTGTCTTTGCTATTTATTCATTCCTTGCAGTTGATTGTTGGAATTGGCAGCATACTTGATTGAATTCATTCATATAATTTTCCCTTTACTTCAAATACTTTCAATTTCTGTTGCTTCCTCGTTACTTTTTGCTTAGTGATCACACTTAGAACAGTTTCAAGAGGCATGCTGTGCTTTTGGTAGCTCTAGGTGAAATTTGGTGCTAAGCAGGCACGTTTGATATAAGAAGGATTTGGCAAAGGACAAGGTTATTTAGATTTTTTTTCAAAAACAAGTATTGGTATACGAATTTGACTTCAATAGTTGCAAATTCAGAAGTTGACTGAGAAAGAATAGATGGCCAATATCACAAGGTGAAACTGAAAGATTTTGTATAGTGGGTTGGTTTGTGTAGGATGGGTTCATGCCTTGGCTTAAAGAGAGACTAATGGAACACAAAACTGAAACTAGAACGGCCTAAAACAGTCAAGTTGTTGAGAGGGAATGCAGAAAGAAGCAGAGGGTTGCCTTAAGTTTTTGCTTTCAGTTTGTCACAGGAAGCTGCGAGAAACTAGAAATCTGGTGTTGAGAATTTTGATGTGCACATTTGAATGTGTTTGGATTTGGTATTTCAATGATTCTTAAGATTCAGGCCAGTAAAATAATATATTTGTCTTGAGAATAAAAGATCTCATGCTAGCTGGTTCTCTTTGACTTGGTCTTACCAGGCGATGCTTACTGATTATTATATGGTGGTGAAGTTGGAATGAATTGATAGGTAGGAGTTACATGATTTGAATGTGATGTTTCTTAGTTTTCCTTTCCCTTAACCTGACTTAGGACTTGATGTTTATTGTTTGGGGCTGCTTCCTTTTTCAGGTCAGGTGGTATGTTGTTTGTGTCGGGTACATGTTATTTGTTCTGCATTAACATCCGTATGGTCTATTGGTAGAGTGCTGGACTCTTAGTTCCAGTGATCAGGGATCAAACCCTGACAACTTCAAATATAAAAAATAAAAATAAAAATACATGCTTAAATTTCATTTGGAGCTGTCCTTCCCCTGTTAGTTTTATGATTCGAAATGTGTATTATATTTTCAAGTTATTTTTATCTTTGATGTAGGAAGAAGATACATCTAATTATCAAGAACCCGAGACTGGCGACAATCAATTTAGTGCTGCAGAGGAACTTCAGAAGGTGCTTTCAGTTAGATATAACATGATATGTGTTCCTGTAGGATTTTATTTATTTGATTTATTATATGAGGCTTGTGCACTTCAGGATGAACTGGAGATGGAAAATCATGCAGAGGATATTGCAGTTCAACAAGAAGGCGGCAAATTAGAGGCAGTTGTGGACCACAATGAGAGAGATGTAGAACCCAAGGAGCAACAGTATGTTCCTCGAAGACCCTATCACAACCAAAGAGGTAGTCGTGGTTTTGGGGGTGGTCGTAGGGGTTACTCCAATGGTCGTGGAGGTCGAGGCAGTGGAAGAGGAGGTGGAGCCTACCAGAATGGTCGTAGCCAATATTATGATCAGCCTGGCAACTACTATTCTAGGAGCTACTATAATAACAGGGGAAGAGGTGGCAGAGGTGGTGGCCACGGATACGACAATCACGGCTCAGCCGTTCAGGGTGGTCATGCCTCAGCTGATGTCGGTGTGGCCTCGTGACAGCTTTAGGCAGTGTTTATGAGGTATGTTTTTCCAGGTGAATGGTGAAAATGTACTTTTTTTTAGTTTGCATGAAACATGGTTGGAATCTGGATTGATGTTTATATCGTACTTCCAGGACACCCCTATTTACTTTTTTTTTGTAGTTGAGTTAATTAAGGACTTACATTGGAATCATTGAAAAACAGAGTTTCTAGCAATATCTTTTTTGGTTAAACACGCAATTCTTGTGGCCATAATATTACTCCATCGGCCATTGTTGGTTGATTAATAGAAAGTGGCCATCGTGTTTAATTACACTATCTTCTCATGGTGGGTGGGGAATCTCAGTTTACCAATGTTACGTGAAGAATCTTGGGGGTGATGAAATCAGATGCTCCAATTCCATCCCTAGATTCGTCAATAACCAGGTATTCGGATGCCCGCTGCAACTATATGTTTGGAATGTCATTTTCCAATGCTCATGCCCAGCTAATATTCTGCATACGTAGAGCTTGTTTCCAGCTCAAAACCATTAGAAGAATACAAGTCAAAATCATTTCTACCTTCCAACGCCCCCCCCCCCCAACAAAAAAAAAAGATTTTATTATTTCTACAGAACACGCATCTCTTAGGTCTTGTGTTTTGTTGTTGTCACAATTTTTGAGATTAAAAGTTGTGATTTATTGTAAACACATTTTTAAATGGTGATTTTTTTTTTTTTTTACGGTTAAAATTATGGTTTGGTAACTCAAATAAAATAAAAAATTGAGTTTTAAAAGTTAATTTTTGGATAAAATTAATTTTATTATTGTCACATCTTTAAATTTTTATTATTTTAAACATATTGTTTTGACATTTTAATTCTTTATAGTATTTTTTTTCATAATAATATCAAACATTTAAAAAAATTTAAATCATATTTTTTTATTACACTTTAATTAACAATTTTTTTCAATCTAAACTTTTTTAAACTAACCTTTAAATAATTAAACAACAGCTGCTGCTGCTGCTTGCAATTTCCACAGTAGTTGGCCGCTGCTTGCAAACTATGAATTTTCAGCTGAGATCAAAAACCTTCCACTCTTGTTCCTCTCTCCTTTTTTCACGTTATCTGACTTAATAATTTTAGACACGACAAGATTATACATGAAAAAAATTAAGACCGTAAATGAATAGAGTGTTAGAAAAACGGTTTATGAACAGTTTGATTTTTGTTCGTTTATCAAATTAAATAAACGATTATAAACAAAATTTTAAAATTCGTTTATTAAAAGAATTGAGCTTGAATAATATATATTCAATTTATTTATATTCATGAACTCATTTATGAATCATTTAAAGCTTATTTAATAGATCGTTTAATACTCGTTTCTAAACCTTTCAACTAATAAAACAGTTACCATGTAATGTATTTTCAAGGAAAATATTAACAAGATTAAAATGTTATTTATAAATTTGCTACTCGTTAGAAACTCAGTAGCAAGTGTTTTTAGGTCACTTGGTAACATTTTTTCTTAATAAATTACAAAAACTTTTATCTTAATGTTGGTTCTGACAACATAATTGATAATTACGACTTATTGGACATTATGCTGTCATTTTCTCTTCAGTTAGTTTATCACGCGAATGAGATGCTCATGCCACAACCCAACTCATTCACAACTTTTTTTCTTCCTTTTTTTTTCTTCTTTTAGAGTGGTTTGGAGAAGGTCACAAAAAGATAAAGGTTGCTTTGGCAAAAGCATCTTTTTCTTTTTGGGTGGAAAGAAAATGATTATAAAAGCAAAGCATTTGAGAAAGAATCTTAAAAGGAAAGAGGAAAGTGAACGAGTACCGAAGAATACATGGTCTAACCTAGTTGATTTATATAATTATTTTTAAGAGGTGATATTCAATAAGTTTGAATTCGAATCTCAACATTTGTTCTTCTATTATCAAACTAAAATCTCTTCTGTACCAAATAATAATAATAAAATAAAATGAAAATATAGAATCCGCGATTTAATTTAGTTAGTTCATGCAGTCACATTTATAAAGTGACATCTAATAGATCATGAGCTCGAATTCCAACATCTGCAATTCTTTTCCCTATATCAGGATTGCGGACTCCTTTATAAAAAAAAAGGAAGAAAATGAGCAGTGAAAGAGGAGAATATACCTGGTGTGCCTTATTGTCCTCCTCCTAAGCCTAAAGGAGTGGTTCTTGTCAATGTCCATCCTAGAAGACGACTGTCAAAGGACTTCCATCTTCAGCCATGTATATTACACTTGACCTTGTCCCACATTATTAAAATACTATCCTTCTCTTTTTTTTGTTTTTGTTTTTCATGACTTTGTATCTGCAAAGCAAAAGGACAGGCATCTGTTTATTCAAAGATGAATGCTGATCGTAAACTCCATCCTGTTCATTGTTCAGCTCTGAATTAGGAATTTAGGAATTGGGATGCGTTCCGTCACAAATGGAACTTTCATTTCCAGGCTTGGGACCATAACAATCTAGGTAAGTAAAAAAGGATTAGGATCCTTTTTTAATGAGCCGCAAGTTGTTTTAATTGATTGAATACTCATTAATTAGCGTCTTGATAAATATTAGGATTCAAATCTCACTAATACTGTCATTTAGGGGATGATTTGTAAGTACCACTGTTAATCTTATCTAAAACTTGTAATATGACTTGACCTTGAACTGTGATAATCTTCCTTCACTTAAACTTTTTTTTGATAAAAAAAAATAATTTTGTCACGCATCTCCTAATTTTATCGGCTCGTTTATTTGCTCTTTGAAAGGTGATTACTTAACTGTTTCTTACCGATGCTAATAGGATATTATTCCTTTTCTTTTTCTATGTTTATTTTTATTTTTATTTTTATTTAGGGTACTAATTATGTTCATGATCATCAACATTTCAGGAATTTCTTCCCCTAGTTGAAAATCATACTTTTGTCATGAGTTCATTTTAGTTGCTAGATGCATAGGATGTCAATTTACACGTGAATTTTTTAGGACACCTGATTTCTCATCTAGACCAAAACGGGTTCGGGGAACAAAAATCAATGACGGAGGCGCAGATGGGGAAATAGAATTACACATCAAACGGGACATGAAATATAGTTTGTCCCGCCTAAAGATGCACATGGCCTGGATCGGACCGCGATTCGAATTTTTTTTTTAGGTCCGATTCTGGACCTGTGCAGAATCGGTCCGCGAGTCCGAGATTACTGTTTACTTTATTTAAAAAATTAAAAAATTATTTTTATTAATCTTTTTTATAATTAAATTTAAATAAAATAATATTATTTTAATAGTTAAACAATAATCTGGACTGATCCAGATCACAAAATTTTTCGCTCAGACCCGAATCAGTACGAGTAGGACGGAATGCTCGACCCATGAGCAGGTCTAATCCCACCCCAATATATATAATATTAAATATTTTATATGAATGTATGGGACAAAATTTGGGATAAATTGTCTAACTCTAAATTCTAAATCCTAATGAACATAATTTAGGACAAGAAGTCGAAATTAATAACGTCACTTTAACCAACACAATAAACTCAAACTTTTATAATAAAATTGGAACTAATATTTTATATTATCGATAATAAGTGTTAATTAAAATTTTGGACTTTTCGCATAAATCAAATCCACATAAAACATATTATGGTTTCAAACAATGTAATTGAATTTTGATCTCGAGAAAGAAGGATAGCGAGCAAACTCAATTTTTAAAATTTCATTTAAAAAAATAAATAATAAAATTGAATGCTAAAACGATGTGTTTTGAGATGAAATCTTGGACAAACTGTCTAAACCTGCCTTACTGAAATTCCTATAAATGTCTCCCCTCAATTTTAGTTATAATGAGCAAAATGAAACTGAACCTAAAACCCAATCAAAAAATCCGAAATCAAACTCGTCTAAACTTAAATTAATTAGAAAGGTAAAAATCGAATTTGAAATAATTCAAATTCAAATAATCCAAACTTAAAACCAATTTGATCCAATAATCTGAACTTACTATTAAAAACTTTTCAATTAAAAATTTAATTATCAATTTTATTTTAACCCAAACTTGAACCTGACATGTACTCAAAAAAATCCAATCCAAAAACAATCATAATCTAAAACAATTCAAATTCAAAATGATTCGAACTTAATAAAATTCAGACTCGAAATAATTCAAATTCAAAATAATTCGGTTTAAATCCGGTCAAACTCACTCATTTACTATCTCTAATGACTAATTTTAGTCATTGGTAGTCAAATTCTACTAGCTCTTTATTTTATTTTTTGTATAAAAAAAAAAATGCGGGTTGAATTTTTCTCAATTCTTTGATATAGAACTGTCTAGTTAGGCAAAATTTTACGAGACCCTTTTCCATGAGAGGCTTTTTAATTACTTTAATTCCAGGAATTAAGAAAGTGAAAATTTTAGCTTTCAAATCTAATCATACAAGATCAATAATATATATTTTTTGTTACATATTAATAAATAATCTTAGAAGATAAAAGAGATGCTTTACCATGAATGGGTGGCTGTGAGAGTTGAGGGGACACACCTTTAGTTTACAAACCAGGTTCTTAGGCATCAAATATTCTAGATTAGCTCAAACGATCTTACAAGTTGTACCTCTTCAATTTTCCTTTTTTCTTTATTTAATTAGATGATTTTTTTTTTAATCAAGTTGTTTCTTGGGAATTTAGAATATATTCTAAAGACACATCTACCCGTCAAAGTTTAAGATTTTATTTAAAAAGTGGTCTCAAATTCGAATTATGAGACAAGTAGAATAGAATTTATAAGACGAAAAAGAATTAGCTATTTGAACTTAGGGTTTAACTTAGTTGATTCATACAGTTATCTTTAAAAGTTGATATCCAGCAGGTTTGGAGTTCGAATTTTAATATGTACAATCCATTATCCTATGCATAGACTATAACCTCCTTTATATATAAAAAAAAACTCCTTGTTACATAATTCAGTATCATTTGTACCAATATATATATATATATATATATATATATATAAGCCAAAATTAAATTCCATCCACCTATATAACGGCCTTACCAAACATCCTAAAAATCCAAGCCAAAGCCCCTTCCTTCCTCTAGATCGAGCTACAAGAAAGTTTTTCCCTAGTTTCAACTTAGGTTTATAAGAAGAAAAAAAAAAGAAAGAATGGGAGCTCACGCCTCTACTGCCAAAATCGTTGAAATGCAGTCCTCGCACGAGTGGAGAGCGCAGCTAGAGGCCTCCACGCAAAGTAACAAGCTGGTAACAATACAACCGCCAACTTCTCTTTAGAGGGTGTAAACGTGGTATTTATGCTCGTAAGTTATTTGAGTTCGACTCGAAAAAAACTCAAATTCGGTTCGATCATTGTCGAATCGAGCTCGAGCTATCGAACAAGCCGAATTCGAGTATTTTAATGGTTGACTCAAGTAGCTCGCGAATCTAATTGAGTTTTATTTTATTTAGTATTGAAAAATCTCTATTCAAACTCGAACTCGAGCTTGAGTATAAATAATCGAATTTGAAGTCTAGTATGAGAATTGAACTTATTTTTTACTAGGTAAACGAGGCTAATCGAGCGAGCTCGAGCAGTTCGATTTTTATCTTGTATCGAACTCGAACTTTAAAAGTGAAACTCGATCAAACTCGAGCCGAATTTCGAATCGAACTCGAATTTCTTACGACTTGAACTTGGTTCGGCTCGATTACACCCCTACTTCCTTGCAACTTTTTTTTAGCACTAGAACTAGCTCTTAGTTAAGCTGGTAAATAGTTGTGGCTAGCTAATGGTTGGCTGATTAATTTCTGCTTCTTTGGTGGTGCTAAAAGATGGTTATTGATTTCTCGGCCACGTGGTGCGGACCTTGCAAATCGATGGAACCGGCGATTGAAGAGTATGCTACTTTATATGCAGATGTTCAATTCATCAAGATTGATGTTGATAAGTTGGAGGTAACACATATATTTCTCTGCTTTCTTCTTTTGTTTTTGTTTTGCAGTAGGGTTAATATATAACTTGCACTCAAATTATATATCTTTTAACGATTTAATATCTAAAAAAAAAAAAATTCATAATTGGTACTTAAAATTTATTTCTGTCAAGTAAGTTAACCCAATGGACTAACGGCGTTAAATAAAATGTTGACCTAAAATGGTTGACCAATATTAAAGCATCACTTAGAAAAATATTTGACACATAACGACTTAATATTGATCAATCATGTCACTTCAGTATTTCATTTAACGACGTTAGTCCATTGGGATAATCTACTGATGAATCAAGTACCTGATTGTGAATGTTTTTTTAAGTATTAAATCGTTAAAAGATGTATAATTCGAAAGCCAATTTACATATTAACCATTTGCAATATGCTTTACCAAGTAGATTACATTTGATTATGATTCTAATGAAGAAAATTATATATATATATATATATATATATATATATATATATATATACACACGAATGGAAACAAACAGGATGTGGCTCGGGAATTCAAGGTTGAGGCAATGCCAACATTCGTTCTTGTTAAGAAAGGGAAAGAAGTAGGCAGGCTAGTGGGTGCTAAAAAGGCTGAACTGCAGAAGCTGATTGAGAAACACAGG
The DNA here is from genome assembly GCA_030761205.1 of Fremontodendron californicum. Classification (NCBI taxonomy): domain Eukaryota; kingdom Viridiplantae; phylum Streptophyta; class Magnoliopsida; order Malvales; family Malvaceae; genus Fremontodendron; species Fremontodendron californicum. Next base: position 19,889,853 of record JAULJL010000023.1, on the reverse strand, counting down.
TCTGATAATTAGAAATTTTGGATGATGTTTGTGGGAGAGAGCATGCAAGACCCTGGAATTATTATATTCCCTTTCCATAATAGGATTAATAAGGAAAGATGAATAAAAATGGCAACAAAAAATGGATTCCATGGCTAAATAAGGTTACTGCAATGTAATGTTGGTATACACCCTTCACTTTTTTTGTATCTGTTAATACAATATAAACTTTCTATTATGATACAACAATTACATCTTCACTAGAAAGTTTGATTTGTAGAATTGATGTCTGCACAGAACTTCGGAGTAAATACTAAATACGCCATTATAAACTCTTAAACTACTCGGGTTCGGCTAAAAAATAATTCAAATTCCGCTTGGTCATTATCGAGCCGAACTTAAACTCGAGCAGCTCGAGTTATCGAGTAAGTCGAGTATCTTAATGCTCAACTCGAGTAGCTCACGAACCTAATCGAGCGTTTTTATTTTTAATATATATTTATTATTTTTAGTTAAGAAAAATTTTCAATTCAAACTCAAGCACAAATAATCAAGTTTGAAACTGAACTTGAAAATCGAGCTAATTTTTACTAAGTAAACAATTATAATCGAGCTAGCTCGAGTAAATTTGATTTTTATCTCGAATCGAACTCGAATTTTAAAAATAAAACTCGATCGAACTCAAACCAAATTTCGAATCAAACTTAAACTTCTTACTGCTTTGCTTTGGTTCTCAAACTTCTTACTGCTTTGCTTTGGTTCGACTCGATTACACTCTATTATAGACCACTTGGTAAATCATTTACATGTCTACACTAACATTCTACATTCATGCAAAACTCCAATGGTTAAATTTGAAACAAGTCAATACCTTAAAATTTGTCATTTCCAAAAATATATAGAAACATAAAAGGTCTTTCCTGTAACATCCAGCACATAACTATCACTAAATACAAAGTATACAAAATTTCAATTAGAAAAAAGTGGCAGATAGGGCATGCTATCAAATACTGCTTGCAGCCATTCAAACTTGTTTCCTACTATGCACAATCTTTCCTCTTTAGGAGTTGAAAATTAAAATTAAAGCTAATTACATTGAGTTGACAATCAAATATCGATCAGTGTTAATAGATGGTTGAGACCTCAAGCTATGTTACTCGGACTCGGATGTAAGTTTTGGACTCGGTATGTGTCCGATACAAGTATGTTCAATTTTTTCCAAGATTTTCATGTATTTGAAAGGTCCTTGGAGGACCATATCCCCATACCTATGTTTAAACATGCTCGGATACGGATATCAGACACGGATACTTTTAAAAAAAATGAAGAGTTGAAGCAACATAGATCTCAGGCATGGACTATTTGACTATTTATCAGCTCCACCCAACACCCTCTTCAGATCAGACTTCTGCTCTGCATTGAGCCTTGATGGAAAGATGATCTCAAATTTGATTTTAAGGTGTCCCTTCTTGCTGGGTTCTTTCGAGATCGGCATCCCTTCATTTCGGATCACCAATTCCTGACAGGGTTTCACGATATCTGTAACCGGGATCGCGAGATTTCTTCCATCCAAGGTTGTCAAACTGAGGGTAATCCCAGTCAGGGCCTCAAGAAGAGAGATTTTGTGATTGAAAACCAGATCATTCCCATCCCTCTTGAAAATAGCATGGGGTTTCTCATCTACCACAAATATAAGATCAGCTGGAGTGGCACCAGGTTCATAGTTTCCTTTCTCAGGAAAAGTAATTTTTGTGCCCTTCTTCCAGCCAGGCTTGATATCTATTTTTAAAATTTCATCCACGATCGTTGGCTTACTGCAAGAGAGTTACTTGTACATCAAACAGAGAAAAAAACAAAAGAATCTAGAAAAACATGAAAGCAGTAATCAAATCACTACAAGTTGTTGCTCCCACCCAATATTTTAAGTGATGAAAATGATGTAAGAAAAGGGGAAAAAAACAAATGGGACTGCAAAATCCTATACTTCTCAGATTTATTTGACTGCACCTATGTTACTCAGACTCGGGTGCGAGTGTCGGACACGGTATGTGTCCGACACGGGTATGTGTCCGACACGGGTATGTTCAAATTTTTTTAAGATTTTCATGTATTTAGAGGGTCCTTGGAGGATCATATCTCAATACCATGTCCGGATATGCGTCGTATACGGGTACTTCAAGAACGATGAAGAATCGGAGCAACATATGACTGCACTACACTACACTACACTTTTATGAGTTTTATCAAGGTAAGGTTACAATTTGTTTTGAATAAACTGGATTTGATCACACCTCAGAGTCAAACTGATTGCGTTCAAGTGAGGACAAAATGAAGGCCCATAGTGTCTAGGTCACTTTTAAACCTGAAAATTTAACTATATAAACAAACATCAAGGATAAACACATTCAATATTCCAAGTAAAATTTTACAAAAGCAGCTAGTCTCTGACAAAAACATGTTTCAGGTTAATTACAATTTATTTTCTTAATCAACCACTCAGCTGATCCAATATATGAATACAAGAGAAGGGCCATCTTTCCTCATTTAAATGGATACACAGATAACCTAACTCGAACTCAGGTGTAAGTGTCAGATACTGGTATGTGTTCGGTACGGGTATGTCCAATTTTTTAAAAGTTTTTCCATGTATTTGGAGAGTCCTTGGAGGCTCATATTTCCATACCCATGTCCGGATATACGTCGGACATTAGTATCGAACACTGGTACTTCAAGAAAAATGAAAAGTCGAAACAACGTAGCAGATGACAAGAAAAGAGACTCTATCAGTCTATAAAACATTCACTAGACAACAAAGTTACAAGTAGAGTTTCCAACTCTAACACTAGTCATAACAATAACATGCTTGTCTTCCTGATTAACATAAAAAAAAAAAAAAAAAGATTGTGATTTAATTGCTTTATTAGGGAAGAAACAGGAATTTTCTAAAAGAGGATAGGATGAGAACAAACAAGACTAAACTGGCAAACAACAAACTGGCTTAATATTTTAAGACTGAAAATCTTTTCCAAAAGAGAAAAATCAACAGCTAACATTCATTCTCTAATAATTCACATGTGATAGCATAGCATTAGCAACAACCATTTCCAGAGTATTAACATGGCAACATAAAAAATAAAATAAAAAATCTGAGGATGAGATAGGCAATTTTAGTTACTGGATAAATCCACAAGCTGTAAGTTTTACAGCGGTCAACTGATAAATTTTAGCAATCAAATTCTGATTTTCCCAATTTGTGTTCCCACATACCACAATGCAAATTTATTAAAACAGGAGATAGAAGAAATTTTTTTTTTTTTGTTCATAGGAAATAGAAGAAATTGAACTGAACAATATACAGCTTTGCATTGATGATATCCCAACAACCATCAATTTACAGCAGATCCACAAAATATCAACTGATCCAAAATAAATTTCATAAGAGCTCATATATTTATGCCTTTAACTAGACCTGACAATCCGTGTATGCTTGTCATGTCTTTTTTTTTTTCTATGTCAATAGTAGAAATATATACACAACACAAATTATTAAATATATCAAAAATTTAAACACAAATATAATATGTGTATTATCGTGTTTATTACATTATTTCATATTTATTAAAGGTGTCGTTTTCGTGTTTATGTATTGAGTCCAAAATTGACAGATCTAATTTTAACTGTTGACAATGCTAAGACCCCCTAATTACTGATGGGTGTCATCAATTACCCTTTAAGTCTCCACAACAAAATTGACAAAAACCAAGCCAAACCCAAAATTCAGCTTCGAAAAGCCTATCCAACCCCACAACTCCCTTTCAGAAAAAGCAAAATCATCTTTCATAGAGATGCATAAATTTTTCTGCAATTCTTAAATTCTAAAAAAGTTAAATACTTTCGAAGTGAAAAACACTAAAAAAGAATCAATCTCTCTAGTTAATGGCACAGTTATCAATTTCCCTTGACTATCCAAAACAACAACGAAGAAAAACACACGTACCAAGATTCCTCCTTCCACAAAATTCAGCTTTACATAAACAGCAAACAAAAATAAATTAAAAAAGAAAAACCCATCTTTCAACATTCAAAACTTTTCTTTAAATCCAATTTTTTTTTTTTTTTTAAATCTTAATACTTTCATCATGAAAACAAAAAATCCATATTGATAAAAAAAATTAAAAAAAAAGAGGATATACTAACCCAAATTTATCAGGAATAGTCCGGGAAATCCGCATTTTTCTCTTCCCACCTTTATAAAGCTCCTCCAAACTACAAACCAACTTGCTTTCCACCGGCGCCGCCTTCTTGTTCCCTTGACCTCCAACCCCACCATCTCCATAAACCCTCTTCTCTGACCCTCCAAAAAACTCCTCAAATATATCTTCCGCATTCCTCGGATTAAAACTGTAGGCCCCACTACCGACACCGCCGCCACCAAAGCTACTGGGGCTCGATAATTCAGCAGACTTGAGACCTTCTTCACCGTACAGATCATAGATCTGACGCTTTTGCGGGTCGCTGAGGACGTCGTAGGCTTCAGAAATTTGCTTGAATTTAGCCTCCGCTTCTTTCTTGTTGACAGGGTTCTTGTCCGGGTGCCACCTCATGGCGAGGCGTTTGTAGGACTTTTTAAGGCCCTCTTCCGTCGCGTTACGGTTAACTCTTAGAATGTTATAGTAGTCAACTCCCATTTTCTGCTCTTGGGGTCGTTATTTTTTTCGGAAGATGTGAATTTTGTTTTTCTTTTTCTTTTTTACGTGGGGTTGGGTTTTAAAAGGAATGTCGTGGGAAAGTAAAAGGAAAAAGGTGGGGAAATGGGAAGGAGAAAAGACAGCGGCGAGTCGGCCGGGTTTAGGAAGCAAAAAGGAAGCAGGAAACGAGATAGGTGGAGCAGCAATCAGGGTTTTTGATACGCGTTTGAGTGATATTTTTGTTCTTGGTCTTGCCGAAGTTTTCGGTAACAGCTAATGTCTTGAAAGCTTCCTCAATGGCCACTACCATTTCGGCACACTGATATTCTACTACAGTACACACATTTTATTTCTTTTTCCTTTATTTATTTATTTTTTTTTTGCATCTTAATATTTCTAGGAGTAGTTATTATTATTGTGAGTTTGTAATAGAGTTTGAGAAATTTAAATGGCAGTTGAAATAGAGGATATTAATTTTTTTTAAATCTAATTTATTTGTTTATTTATGTATTTAGGTATTGTGTAGCATTATTTTTGACACCATTTTGAAGTCAAAAGTTATTTTTCATCGTAAAGATAATACTAAATAAATAAATAAAATTGATTTCTGTTATTGAAATTATGATTTGAAAAGTCAAATCAAAAAGCCAAAAAATATAGTTTTTGAGCTTTAAAAATTGATTTTTGAATAAAATAACTTTATTATCCTCACATCTCTATACTTTTATTATTTTAAACATATATTTTTTGACATTTCAATTTTCTACAATACTTTTTCACAGCAATGCTAAATACTTAAAAAAAATTTAAACCATATTTTTTCACCACACTTTTTAAACAAGTTTTTTTTTTTAACAGCAATGCTAAATTAACACTTAATATTAAAATTAGAAAAGTGAAGATATCAAAATTGAAAAATGTGAATAGTAAAAATGGAACGACAGTCCAATCCAGTCTAAGAAAGGGAATAAATAAAAGTGTTCGTTTAATTGAAATCCATAAATATCAGTTAAGGTTTATTTAATTATTAAAAAAAATTACATTTAATATATTATTTTTACTGAATTCAAAAAACATAAATCATTAATTCTACTTATATATATATTTATATATATATATATATATCACCTTAACTAGTATTCAATGACACTTATTAACATTTTTTTTAAAATAAAAATAGCAATAGTTATAGTCGGAGTGGAGTCAAATTATCTTGAGATTCAAGAATTTTTAATTATCTATATTATTATAAAAAAAATCATTGAATTGATGTCACGAATCAAGTGATATCAACTCAATTAAAAAATTAATTGAAAAGTCAAATATTCAATAAATCAATAATAAGATTATAAAAATATTTATGTCTTTCAATTTTTTTAATATAATATATTTTTTAAAAGAAACTTATCACTCACTTAAAAAAAAACTATCACTCACTAAAAAAATTATCATTCTCTTAAAAAATATCATTCCATTAAAAAAATTACTCATATATATTTTTATACAGTTTTTTTCATTCACAAAGTGAATTTGATATAATCTAGTATTAAAAAAATAAATTAACTAAATTTATATATATACTAATTATAAACTCCAGATTAAATTGGTGTCCAGTTAAATAACATTAATTCGATTAAAAAAATTACATAAAAACTAATTACAATTATGATAATTAAATAAAATTAAAGCTTTTAAGCTTTTAAATTTTTAAATTTTTAATAAAAAAATAATTACTGATTAAAAAATTATTCTGAAAAAACCTTCACAATCAACCCTTTTCAACTCTCCTTTTTTTCATGGTTGGTAAGTTTTACCTTCGTTCTGAAACATAGACAAAGCTATAAAAATGTATAAAAACCAACCCAGCAACGTGCAAAACCGACCACTTTTTGGTGTACAAGAAAGGTTTAGTCGTTAGAGAGAAGAATGAAAAAAAATAATAATAAAGGTTTAATAAAAGGATTCGATGATTCAACTATGGGGCAACCTGCATGTGGTAGGACCGATCGAGCGAGCAATCAGGCCAAAGATTAGATTATTTTTATAAGAAAAAAAAAAATGATTAGCAGGTATTGATTATATATTTATATTGTCAAAAGGCTAGTCGGCTAGTTGCATTGCATTGGCTTCAAGATTATATTAAAGTTGAAAGCTTTTCTCAACTTTTCAATAACTTTATATGTCTAACTGAATCATATCATGTGGCTCAAATTTGTTAACGAAACCATAAATTAGTACGAGTTTCTCGGTTTTTTTATATAAATATAGCTAAAAAAAAAAATCCTAAAATACCGATTTTTTTAGATTATTTTTCAAAATACGCTGGTTTTAACACTAGCTGGGAAATCGCCACCCCCATGGCGATTTCCCAGCATCAAAATATTGATTTTGGCTAAAAATACCAAGGGAAATCGCCATGGGGGGTGGCGATTTCCCTTGGTATTTTTATCAAATTTGATAAAAATACCAAAGGAAATCGCCACCCCCCATGGCGATTTCCCTTGGTATTTTTAACCAAATTTGTAAAAAGAATGAAGGGAAATCGCCATGGGGGGTGGCGGTTTCCCTTCATGTAATTTTTTTTTAATTTATAAATTTTTTTTTTTAATTTGTAAATTTTATTTTTTAAATTTAAAAATTATAAATTAAATTAAATTTCTTATTAAATTTAAATATGGAAAATTTTGTTTCTTATAAAAATTAAAAAAACAAAATAATATTTCTTCTTAAATTTGTATATCAAAAATTATATTTGTAAGTTTTGTTTTAATTTTAAAAATTTGTAAGTTTTGTTTTTTAATTTTAAAATTTATAAATTAAATTAAAATAATTTTTTTTATAATTTTAAAAATAAAGAAATTTCGTAAGATATATTTTATTATTTAAAATTTATGAACAAATTTTTTTTAAATTTTGTTAATTGATTTGTATTAGATAAAAACAAAAAACAAAAAACAAACAAAAAAACTTGCATTACATTTTCCCTTATAATCCAAAGTACATAATAAGTTGAGAAAAACATGTAATTCATTTATTGTTGATGCGAAGTCTCCCCCAATGTGCCAAATCGATGCGGACAATTTCGACGGTTATGACCTTCGTTTCTGCATAATCCACAACGTTTTGGTTGGCCTTTCTCCCTGAGGTCCATTTCATTACGAATACGACTTGATTTTGGCCGACCATGTGGATTTCTCCGCATTTCTTGATTGGGACACACTTCTGGACCATCATATTGAGGCCAGTAACCTTCATTTCCAACAGTTTCGAACTCATGTCTATAAACATTCAATATAGTTTCCAGTCTATAGACTTTGTCCACATATTGCATGCAATCTACATGGACATGTGCACAGGCAGCAACTACATGTGAACAAGGGAACCTTTGTGCTTGAAACTTTCCACAATCACACCACATGTCACTGAGGTTGACTTTGTACTTCATTGCAGAAACACCCTCTTGTGGGGCAACTAACTCTTCAACCAGAAAAGATTGATTTGTTCGCGTAAAATTACGAACAATGTGGGAGTTAGCTTTCCTGCGATTTTCTTGCATAGCTTGTGTGACTGTTTCACAATATGTGTGCCCTCCCTCCATCATGGCAATTTGCTTGTTCCCCATCTTAACAAAAAGTGCAGCCAACCTATAATATGTTGATTGCACTAAAGCAGTAATGGGAAGATGACGCGTTCCCTTCAACACCGAATTGATAGATTCAGCTAGGTTGGTTGTCATATGGCCATAACGCCTTCCTTGATCATATGACTGCGCCCACTTCTCCTTGGGGATCCTATCAAGCCAATTAGCCGCCTCTGCATTTTCTCCACGAAGATTGTCATGATGAAATGAAAATTCGGTCGCCTCAACTCGTATCCTAATAAATTTTAAAACAAAAAACTTGTAAATTTCAATATTATTTTATATGCTAAACTAAATATAAGAGATAAAATAACTATGATTTGATTCCATACCCATGTTAACAATTTGTCGACGCAATTCCTTATTGTTAAACTTTTTCATAAAGTTTGCTGCAATGTGTCGAATGCAGTACACTGAATATGCATGTGGAGGATTCCATCCACCATCACGTCTAATCGCAGCTTTGATGGCTTCATGTCGATCAGACATCAAGCAAATGCCAGGCTGTTTTGTCACGTGTCTGCGCAAGTTACTGAGAAAGAATGACCAAGCCTCTGTTGTCTCACCCTCCACAATGGCAAAGGCAATTGGCAGTATGTTTCGGTTGCCATCTTGTGCAATAGCTAACAATAATGTGCCTTTGTATTTTCCATATAAGAAAGTACCGTCTATTTGCACAATAGGTTTACAATACGGATACCCTTCAATGCACGACTTAAATGTCCAAAATAGTCGATGGAATATTCTATTACCCTGGACCAGTCGATCACCGTGATATGCAGGTACCGTTTGCAATTCCACAATTGTACCAGGCACGAAATGTTGCATTGCACCTAACCATTTAGGTAGCTCATTGTACGATCTTTCCCAATCGCCAAATACTCGAACAATTGCCTTTTGCTTTGCTTGCCATGTTTTTTTGTAGGAGGTGATGTATCCATACCGGATTCGCATCTCAGCGATCAAAACTGAAACGGAAATCTCCGGATTTGCTTGGACCAATGACAAAATGCATGAACAGATCATGTTACAATCTAACTTGCAATGATCTTGTGAAATCCTCCCCGATGTGCAAGTATGAGGCCCTTCATATTTTCTACCCATTCCCATACATTACGCACTTGGCATAATATTTCGTCGGCTCAGATTCAATTACTCTGTAATCTATAGAGTTTTTGATGTTATAGTGCTTGATAGCTGAAAGCACAGCCTCTTTCGTTGGGAATTGTAACCCAACACACAGATCAACTGCAGATGGATCAAATGTCAGAGGCATAGCTAATGTATGAGCATACTCTGGAAATTCCGGCACATGCATTGCCTCCAAATCCAGTGTATGCATATGGGATGCAGCCTGATATGGGGGAATATCTCGATGAGTGTTGATATCTCCATAGTGTTGATCTCAGCAGGGACGACGTCTGGGTCAGAATCAGTATTGTCATCACTTGCGAATTCAGCATCCTCTTCCTGCTCACTAAATTCACCAACATCTTCACCATGGACTCCACGTGGACGAACAGGATCAACACCAGGTGGCTCATCTTCGAGGGTAGTAGGAATTAGGGTTTGTAGACTAATGAAGTCTGAAAAGTTGTAGCTTGAGATAAGGGCACGACTTCTTCTGTGGGAACGTCGTATGTAGTGTGAACATAGAACGACCCAGAATCATAATCTTCTATGGGAAAGTTTTCTGTTGTGCGAACATTTGAAGGGCCGCAATCATCGTCAACATCATCTATGTCAGCATATAACTCAAGGACACCAACATTTGCAAATGTCTCATGAGCATAAAACATGCATCTGACATCATCATCATCTTCAAGTGGAAATGTTCTATATCGGACACATCCTTTACCAATAGAAAGAGGATGCCTGTACTTAACCTCTGAAACTCTTTTTCTAGTTCCAGCTTTAATTTTTGTATGAATTTGCAGCTTCAGTTCCTCTAATGTGACGTCGTCTTCACCACGAAAACTTTTTGGACGTTCACAATCAAAGGTAGCACCTTCGTCAGTATTATGAATTTGGCCATTATAGTAGACCAATGCGATCACTCTATTGCTCATGTTGTATAGCAAAAGAAAGAAGAAATATAGAAGGATGAGAATGAGAATGAGAATGAGGAGGTTTTAGCACTCAGGAAAAATCTGATTGAAAAACTGTTGTAGGGGGTATTGTAAACCTTCATAAGTATTATGAATTTATAATGGTTCATTATGTTGTACCAGATGACAAATCCCATCCTTTGTATAGGATGGAATCTGATTCTGATATTCTGCCTAGGACTATTTGACTGAAAAAGTTATAACTTATTCAATGCAAAATGTGATTGATAAATCCCATCATTTGTCTCATCCATTGCAGAAAGAATCAAGTTCCAATATTTTCTGCAGCATTTGATGGACTGGAAATATAGCTGAAACCTGTCTAAAAACCTATATTATCAGTCTTATCCATTGCAGAAAAAATCAAGTTCCAATATTTTCTGCAGCATTTGATGGACTGGAAAATAGCTGAAACCTGTCTAAAAACCTATATCATTAGTCTTATCCATTGCAGAAAGAATCAAGTTCCAATTTTATCTGCAGCATTTGATGGACTGGAAATATAGCTGAAACCTGTCTATAAACCTATATCATCAGTCTTATCTATTGCAAAAAGAATCAAGTTTCAATATTTTCTGCACCATTTGATGGACTGGAAATATAGCTGAAACCTATCTAAAAACCTATATCATCAGTCTTATCCATTGCAGAAAGAATCAAGTTCCAATATTTTCTACAGCATTTGATGGACTGGAAATATAGCTGAAACCTGTCTAAAAACCTATATCATCAGTCTTATCCATTGCAGAAAGAATCAAGTTCCAATATTTTCTGCAGCATTTGATGGACTGGAAATATAGCTGAAACCTGTCTAAAAACCTATATCATCAGTCTTATCCATTGCAGAAAAAATCAAGTTCCAATATTTTCTGCAGCATTTGATGGACTGGAAATATAGCTGAAACCTGTCTAAAAACCTATATCATCAGTCTTATCCATTGCAGAAAGAATCAAGTTCCAATATTTTCTGCAGCATTTGATGGACTGGAAATATAGCTGAAACCTGTCTAAAAACCTATATCATCAGTCTTATCCATTGCAGAAAAAATCAAGTTCCAATATTTTCTGCACCATTTGATGGACTGGAAATATAGCTGAAACCTGTCTAAAAACCTATATCATCAGTCTTATCCAGAATTTTTTTTTCTGCTTTCCAGAATTTCACTTGTTTGCTTATGAAAATGTAATGCAAGTTTTTTTGTTTGTTTTTTATTTTTATCTAATACAAATCAATTAACAAAATTTAAAAAAATTTGTTCATAAATTTTAAATAATAAAATATACCTTAAGAAATTTCTTTATTTTTAAAATTATAAAAAAAATATTTTAATTTAATTTATAAATTTTAAAATTAAAAAACAAAACTTACAAATTTTTAAAATTAAAACAAAACTTACAAATATAATTTTTGATATACAAATTTAAGAAGAAATATTATTTTATTTTTTTAATTTTTATAAGAAACAAAATTTTCCATATTTAAATTTAATAAGAAATTTAATTTAATTTATAATTTTTAAATTTAAAAAATAAAATTTACAAATTAAAAAAAAATTAAAATTTGTTTATAAATTAAAAAAAAAAGAATTACATGAAGGGAAATCGCCACCCCCCATGGCGATTTCCCTTCATCCTTTTTACAAATTTGGTTAAAAATACCAAGGAAAATCGCCATGGGGGGTGGCGATTTCCCTTGGTATTTTTAACCAAAATCAATATTTTGATGTTGGGAAATCGCCATGGGGGGTGGCGATTTCCCAGCTAATTTTAAAACCAGCGTATTTTTAGAAATAATCTAAAAGGATCGGTATTTTGAGAATTTTTTTTGGCTATATTTATATAAAAAAACCCGAGTTTCTCAGTCCTAATATTTCAAAAAAAAAATTCTTTTTCTATCCTTAATTGGAAGGATTGCTATTGAACTATCATTTTCTTAAATAGAAAACTTCGTTACAAGAACTTATCTCAATTATTTATATAATTATTTTTAAAAGATAATATTTAACAAATTTAAAATTTAAATTGAAACATTTATAATCGTTTTTTACATCCCATATTGCTATCTCATTTATACGAAAAAAATTCATTCATAATTTTCTAAATAGACACAAGGATTACATCATAAAAGAAGGTAGAGTCAGTATTAAAAAAATCGAATCGGTCGGTTAGACTGATTGAATAAAAAATCGATAGTCTATCCATCCGATACATATTATAAAATCGAAAAAATTGTCTAAACCGGAGAAAAATCAATTGAACCGATAAAAAATCAGAAAAAATTAGGAAAAAATCGATTTTAAACCTTTTTTATTTTTTAAAAAATTTATTGTATTTGATGAAATTTAAAATTTTAATTTCTTGAATTTTATTAAATATTTATTATATTTAATATTTTTAAAAAATTCAATACGATCGATCGATTTAATCAATTAATTCGGTGATTGAAAATTTTATCGATTTAATCTTCGATCAATTTTTTAAACATGGAGTAGAGTAGCTATCCAAAATATCAACTTACCTATATTATGTGCCATCAAATTGGCTTCACTCTTAATATACATAAACTGACACGTCTTGCAAGTGGAGGCAAGATCGAGAATATCCAAGACCAAACCACCCTTTCCCACATCACTGACTCCTCTTTGTTGATAACATTAATTATAGCTAACACCGAGTCACTATTCACTATTAGATCCTTAAAATTAGAGGTGATAAAATAAATTCGAACTTAAAAATTCGCTCAAAAAAATTCGAATTTGAACTCGCTCAAACTTGATTTGGCCAAAAAGTTAAAAACCAGAACCCCAAAAAACCCGAACCCGAAATGGCTCGAGCCCGAAAGAGTGTGAACTCGAAATTATCCGAACCCGAAATTATCCGAACCCAAAAAAGCCGAACCCGAAAATACCCGAACCCGAGCCCGGCTCGAACCCAAACCCGAATTTAATACTAAAAATAAAAATTATCAAATTGTAATTAAATAAATTTTTTTATAAAGCAAGAACTTTATTTATCAATTTTATTCTAATATCTTTTTTAATAATTTAATTATAATTTAATTTAATTTATATATATGACAAAATAATAATTTTATCAAAAATACAATTATATTTTGTGTTTATAACTTTAATGTCTCATATCTTGATGAATCCACTATCTAAAAATTCTAAACTCATGAAAATTTTAGAAATGTAAATTTTTTTGACATAAAATATTACTTATCCTTTATTTATGTTATTTTAATAGCACCCTTATAATAGTATAATAGTATTTTCTATATATTAAAATTAATTAATAGCAATTCATTTATTTTAACTTATCTCTAATATAATAGTATTTTTTATATTAAAAAAATAGATAAAAACTACTTTAAAAAAAAAAATGTGTTGCTCTTTGCAACATATATATATATATTTTTAGGCATATTATTAAATTAAGTCATCAACACCATATTCACTTGCCCAAGCCCGGATCGATCCGAAAATATAGGCCTCAAATTCTGCCAAAACTCGCCTATATTTGTAAATGGATAATCCAAGCCCGTTTAGACCTCAAAGTTGAATGCCAAGGTTGGTCCCTAAAAATCTCTTATTTTGTAGTGAATATAAATTATAATGTATTTACATGTTGAAATTCGAGTTCATCAAATCAATTATTTCAAATATTAATATGATTAATTTATAATATATCATATTTTTTATAATAAATTATTTTAAAATTTTATTTTATATAAAAAATTAATTTTATATTTTTTTGGTGCTAACGAATATTGATTTTAATAAATAAATAAAATTAAAAATATCATATTATAATAAAAGATTATTTTTAAAAATAATTATAAAATTATTTTTAAAAGTAAATATTTAAATTATGTAAAAATAATTACATCTAATATAAAATAAAAATGATGTAAAATAAACCCGAATCGAACCCGATTGGACCTGAACCCAGACGGACCCGGATCCGAACCCGATTGAGTCCGAACCCGATTGAGCTCAAACCCGAATGAATCCGAATCTGAATAAACTCGAATTCGAATGAGCCCTACCCGAACCCATCCGAACCTACCCAATTGACACCTCTACTTAAAACCCCGATCATAAGCCAACCCCAGCCCAAACAGAAATGCCATGACTTCCGCATGGAAAAGACTAGTTACCTATCCCATTTTGATCTTATCTCGAACCACCATTCATGTCAATCATGTTCAAAGATCGAATTATTCTTTCAAATTCGAAAATTCGTTCATATTTAAAAATAAATAAATAAAAATATTAAATTCAAAAATTAGATTTGAAAAAAAAAATAGATCTGTTTAAAAAATAAGTCGGGCCTTGACTTCAACATTCAAGATTTGAGCTCGGCCTGACTCGTTTTCTAATTAAATAATATATTATTTTTATTTTTATTTATATTATATAATTTATATCATATAAAAATTAAATATATATAATATTATTGTGTAAACATTAAAAAGTATTTTAAGTTATTTATGTTTAAAATTTAATAAAAAAATAATAAAAAATTATTAAAAATTAAATAAAATAATATGAACGAATCTAAATAGATTTAAACTATTCATTTATAAATATAAACGAATTTAGATAAAATTTAAAATTCATATTTCGAATAAAATTAAATTTAAATAAATAAATTTAATATTAATAACATAAATGAATTCGAGGTCCAACAATCTCAGACCTGACATCAAAAGCTGCTGATCATGTTTAATTTAAGAACTTTGTGATGGTGGAGCTAACCACGTGGCTCCAGAAGAAACCAATTGTACGTTCATGATTGATATAGAGTTCATGATTTCCTCTATCCCACAGCAAAAAAAAAAAAAAAAACCCACAGTAAAAATCATCCTTGTTCTTGAGTTCATGATTTCCTCTATCCTAAATATTTTCCCTACCCTTTCTCCAGGAAATTGCATAACAAAATCTTCCTCAACTTCGAAAAGATAATTTCATGAATGAATCAAGTCAATCATATTGTTTGCTCTGTTCTGTTGGTGATAATTTAAATAGATAAATTGAAATCAAAATTTTGAGGCATAATGAATCGTTTTTTTAAAAAAAATTATTTGTTTTTATACAAAATTTGTTAAAAGTTTAAAGCAATAACACTCTTAGGATATAACGAAATTTTCTAAATTTTGGACTAGCAATAATGAAAATTTTCCTCACCTCTTTTTCTTTTAATAATTCCTTAATCTCAAAATTTTAACCATTGGGATTGATATATATATATATATATAGACCACCAAAAGACACAATTAAATGGGTATGTCTTTTCAAAATCAAAGTACATAATTTTACAAAATATAGCAACCAATTGATGCTATTATTCCAAAGAGATTTGTCTTTTCAAAATCAAAGTACATGATTTTACAAAACATAGCAACCAATTGGTGCTATTATTCCAACCGGTGGCTCCTTTCATCCAAACAATACAATGGATGGTCACAAAATTTGTAAAAATGTTATATTACAAATTTCATAAATAAATATATAAACTATACAGTTATGCATAAAAGAAAGGTATCGTTAGATTTAAACTCTCCATTATTTTAGACTTTTCAAAGTTCCAACAAAATAATAGGTGGTTAATTGCTTAAACCATTACTCTTGAATTAGAACCGGAAAAGCCACACACACAACCATGTTTAATTTCAAATAAGAAATTTTGTATTGTTTTAACACTATTATAGCCATGTGCTCATCTTGGTTTCATAAATATATACAAGAGTAAAACCCTTAAACTCTTGTTAGAAGCGGCACCACTTCTATTTTCATATAGGTGGAATTCTACAATAATATAATTATCAATCCATTAAGAGTTTAACTCATCCTCCTAAGATATTCAGCACTAAATCCTAATTCTTAGTACTGCCAGTCATTAAAGTAACTTAGAACTAACTTTTGCTAGAATAAGGAAGGGATTCCATCACTAATGACTATTTTAACGGAAGTTTTAATCCTATTTTAGTAGTAGTATATTTTATCATGTCTCTTGACTGACCTTTTGTCAATGGGTCAGCTAAATTGTTACTCAACCTAATATAGGTGATGGTGACTATACCATCTCCTATTAATTGTCTTATATACTCATGTCTCAAGCTAATGTGTCTAGACTTTCCATTATAAAACTTGCTATAGGCTCGAGACATGGTAGATTTGCTATCATAAAATATGGAAATGGCTGACATAGGTTGGGGCCACAATTTAATCTCTAATAAGAGATTCCTTAGTCATTTCGCTTCTTTTCTTGCGACTGTCAAAGCTATAAATTCAGTTTACATTGTTGAATGAGAGATGCAAGTTTGCTTTTTACAAGCCCAACCAATAGCTCTACCATCAATGGTAAAAATTCAACCCGAGTTTATTTGTTGTCACTATGACTTGTGATCCAACTTGCATCAAATATCCTTCTAGTACAGCGGGATAATCACTATAGAATAATCTCAAATTTATGGTTTTCTTTAAATAATCAAAAATCCTAAAGATAGCTTTTCAATGGCTATACTAGGTTTATTTGTAAACCTTGACAATTTGCACACAGCAAATGCAATAACTAGTCATGTGCAATGCATTGCATACATTAGACTCCTTATAGCATTAGCATATTCTAATTATGCTATTGCTCTTCCATAATTCTCAATTAACTTGAAGTTAGGATCATATGGAGTATTGAAATTCTTAAACTTGAGATGTTCAAAATTTTCCAATACTTTCTTGATGTAATGAAATTGGCTTAATGTAAAGCCGATAACTCTATAAAATAGAGTTGTTTTACCATATTTTATATAGCTAAGTCCTTGTAGTTTAAACTATTAATTAATTATTTTTAGTTATTTTTATTTAGTTTTATTTATTTATTTTATGTTTAATATAGTTATTAATTTAATATCTTTTATATTTTTGTAGAGTCCTAAAGCAATAAGGAGAATATCAGTTCATCTATGGAAAGTCAAAGCTGAAAGCTGTTACTTGCCTACAAAGTTTTCCTACTTCAGGGTTCTGGAGTTCTATAAATAAGAAACCTTTAGGACTTTACAAAAGACTTCTCTCTAGCTGTCAAATCTGAAGCTTGTAAATAACCTAGTTTTCTTAAGAGGAGAGCAGCCACCAAAGATTTGCAAGGAGCAAAAGAGAGATTTTGGGATATTGAAAATTGAAAATCTGACAACCTTTAGTTTTCTCTTATCCCTTATCTTCTTTATCTTTCTTGTATTATTAATGATGGTGAAACTCCTTTATTTTAAATTTTTATTATTTAGCACGAACTAAATTTATTTTTCTAGGATTGCAATGGATCTCAACATGTAGTTTGGATTATTTTACTTCCTTTCTTGATTTAATGATATTTGATGTTGTTTATTCAATATTGTGCTTAATGCTTCTAATTGCTTAGCTACCAATTAGATTGATTTGTTAACCTAAATACAACTTGAAAAATGGGAGTTTAGTGTTAGACATGGATTGAATAACACATGTTTCATATTCATTTATTAGGATTAATTGATCTGCATGTAGAGTAGGAATACACTTACATGTCATGTGTAACCATTGTTAGAGTCTAAGCTTAATGAGTTTCTCTTTAATTCAATTATCATAGGAATATAGTTAATTGGTTAATAGGGATATTTTTATAAGACCATCGAAAGATCCTTATAAATAGATTAGAACTCTAGGTTAACAACTCAATATCATTAATCAAGTTAAGAGAGTAAGAGACGTTCAAGAGAAGTGTTGAGTGAAATTGTAGTTCTAGGCTTTTCTTAATTGATTTAATTCACCTTTTAATTTGCTTTCTTTTTATTATTATTTTCTTTTATTAGTTTTTATTTACAACTTTTAATTAATTGTTTGAATAAGATTAGGTTGTTTTAATTTTAGTACTTAACGAATTGGTAACAATTCCTCGTGGGAACGATACTCTACTCTTCACTTTATTACTTGTTAACGATACGTGCACTTGCGTGGTTAAATCCGACAATAAGATTTTGACACCGTTGCCGGGGAATTGTTTTACTATTTTTGTTAATATTAATACCAAGCAATCTTAGTCTTAATTCAAACTTTATTTTTTTTTTTCAAGTTTTGTTGATTTGGGTGCACTATGTGGGATTATAAACGAGATGCAATCACTGTTTTATCTGCACAAGTGGCTTCCTTTAACAAGAAGCTTGACACTTTGTGTGTACCTTCTGTCCAAAGTCCGTTTGTAATTTGTGAACTCTGTAGGGGTGGACATCATAGTGATTAGTGCCCAACCTATGCTGATTCAATGCAATATGTTGGAAACTACAATATGCAGCAGAATAATTTTTATTCCAACGACTACAATCCAAGTTGGGGAGATCACCAAAATTTTTCATGGCACAACAATCAATGACCCTCCTATTCAGACAATCAAGCATATTCTTTTGAGTTTCCACCACATGCACAAGCACCTGTCCCAGAAAAGAAACCATCATTGGAAGAGGTGTTTATGCAATTCATGGCAAGCCAAGCAGTGATCAATAAGAATCATTCAGCATTACTTCAAAGTCAAGCACTGGTTCCAGAAACGAATCCTTCATTGGAAGAGGTGTTTACGTAGTTTATGGCAAGAACCGACACTATCATTCAGGAGCAATCATCAGAACTTCAGAGTCAAGCGGCAACACTTAGGAGTCTTGAAACACAAATGAGCCAGCTTGTCAATTCTTTTGACAATTGCCCTCAAAAAACTCTTCCAGGTGACATTGAATCTAATTCCAGGCCGGGTGAACAAGAGCATTATAATGCCAACACACTTGGGATTGAAAAAGAGATAGAAGAAGATAGCAAAGAGTCTGAATTGTCAACCAGCTTATTGAAGAAGAATTTGTGAAAGCTCAAGAAGAATGGATTCAATGTGACCCACCACCAAACAATCCTATTGAAGAAGAAAAAGTGGGTGAAAAAGAAGTTGAAAAAGTTCAAGAATAATGGATCTAGTGTGACCCACCACCATAGCCAGTTCCCCAATGCATCCAACACCCAAAGCTAATTGATGGGATAAATAGTGCTAACAACGAGGAATTCATAGAGATTTATCCCATTGATCCACTTAAAGCATTAATAAATTCTACCACTGAAAGAGATGAATTTCGCTTTCAAGCCTGCAAGAAAGCAAAGTTGTTCAAAGAAAGGACAGCCAAATGTCATGAATCGAAAATCATCAAGTGGTTGGATACAAGATGATGAACAATGAGATAGTCAAGTCGATGACTATAAATCAAACGCTTCTTAGGAGGCAACCCAAACTTCTTACTCCCTACTCTTTGAATTTTTATTTTTACTATCTTTTATTTTTCTATCTTCTTTAATTTAATTTAATCTTTTTTTTTGCAGTATTAAAAAAAAAAAAATTACCCCAAAAGAGTGGTGCAGCGACGCTCACCAGAAAAAAAATTTACATTTAAATTTATTTATTATTTTTTATTATTTACAAGTGTTTAGATATTTTTAGTTTTATTTTAAATTCTAATTTTTTTAGATTATTATTATTAATTTATTTTTACTTTATTATTATTAATTTTTTGTAGGGACTATTCACCCAACTTAGACAAGCATGATGAGGTCAAAGAGGAAACTCGAGATTCCTCCGTGTTGCTTGCATCGATATGGGAGTTTTCTTGTTCTTACTCTTTTAAATTTCTAAACATTGAGGAAAAATGTTTGTTTTAAGTTTGGGGGTGTTGGTCGTTTGATTATCGGTTTCTTTTGTCGTATGTGATTTTTTTAGTTTATTTTATGTCTTTTCTTTTTTATTTCTTTTCTTGTTTATGTTTAGGAGTCTATAAAAATAAAATAAAAATTTGCTTGAGATATATTGCATTTATTATGATGAGTTCCTTATCCAATTATGAGAATTAGTTATTAATTTGTCTTAACTTTTGGGAACAACATAAGTATGATTTGATTTTATATTAAATTCTTTTGTTAGTCTTATTGTTAAGATGTGATATTCAATAAATTGAGCACCACATCTCTTGCTTAGATTTGCATTGCTTATTTAAAGACTGATTATATTGATATGAATTGCGATTATGTCTAGAGCCTAGAATTTGTTTGATTCTCTCTCGAGGCGAAATCCTAGACAACACTAAGTTAAGGAAGTGATTTAAGTCATCTTTGAATCGTTTGAGCCTTTCGAGCCTATCTTTATATATTAATATCCTTAGTCTACCTCTTTGAGCCTAATTGATATATATCTTTTCTTTGATTGCCATATCTTTTAGCCTAGCCAAATAAGAAAAACCATGATTAACCCTCACTACATAGACATATGTATGACATACTGGAAAAAATTATGAGCCATGTCAAATTTGGGTGAAATGGTTATATGAAAAAAAAATTATGGTTCTTCGAAAAAGAAGCAACGAAAAAAAAAAGAATAAAGTGGTGAAGCAAAAAGGAAGTGCATTCAAAGAATGGAGAATGTAAATTGAGGAAAAAACTATGGCTCTCAAAAATCTTGAAAAATAATGTAAAGTGTCTATGGGTGACTTAAACCGAAATATATCTTTATCCTACCTTGACCTTATCCTTACATTACAAGCTTATTAAAGACCTACTTGATCCTTGATGAAGTGTTAGTCTACATTAGTGGAGAGAGAGATGAAAAGCAAACATATGAGCATCTAGTACTAATTCGTATTTTGCACTGACATAATTTATTTGGATTGCATGCATTGATTTGCAAAGAGATTTTACACACACACTGAAAATCCATTCAAGCATGAAGCATACGATTGAGTTGAATCATAAAGCTGGATTATGTTTGTGTTCTACTTTGAGTTGTGATTTTGAGATAACTTTTGAGGACTATTAAGGGAATCATTAGTTAAGTGCATTCATCTCTATCTATATTTTGTTTCGTTTTATTTAGTTTGTTTTGTTTTGTTTTGCTCGAGGACTAACAAAATCTTAAGTTTGGGGTGTGATAACTCTATAAAATAGAGTTATTTTACCATATTTTACATAGCTAAGTCCTTATGGTTTAAACTATTAATTAATTATTTTTATTTATTTTTTATTTAGTTTTATTTATTTATTTATTTTATGTTTAATATAGTTATTAATTTAATATCTTTTTAAATTTTTGTAAAGTCCTAAAGCAATAAGGAGAATATCAGTTAATATATGGAAAGTCAAAGCTGAAGCTGTTACTTGCCCACAAAGTTTTCCTACTTTAGGCTTTTGGAGTTCTATAAATAGGAAACCTTTAGGACTTTGTAAAAGACTTCTCCCTAACTGTCAAATTTGAAGCTTGTAAATAACCTAGTTTTCTTAAGAGGAAGGCAGCCACCAAAGATTTGCAAGGAGCAAAAGAGAGATTTTGGGAGATTGAAGACTGAAGATCTGACAACCCTTAGTTTTCTCTTATCTTCTTTATCTTTCTTGTATTATTAATGATGGTGAAACTCCTTTATTTTATATTTTTATTATTTAGCATGAACTAAATTTATTTTTCTAAGATTGCAATGGATCTCAACATGTAGTTTGGATTATTTTACTTCTTTTCTTGATTTAATGATATTTGATATTGTTTATTCAATATGTGCTTAATGCTTTTAATTGCTTAGCTACCAATTAGATTGATTTGTTAACCTAAATACAACTTGGAAAAAGGAGTTTAGTGTTAGACATGGATTGAATAACACATGTTTCATATTCATTTATTAGGATTAATTGATCTGCATGTAGGGTAGGAATACACTTACATGTCATGTGTAACCATTGTTGGAGTCTAAGCTTAATGAGTTTTTCTTTAATTCAATTATCATAGGAATATAGTTAATTGGTTAAGAAAGATATTTTTATAAGACCATAGAAAGATCCTTATAAATAGATTAGAACTCTAGGTTAACAACTCAAGATCATTAATCAAGTTAAGAGAGTAGGAGACGTTCAAGCGAAGTGTTGAGGGAAATTGTAATTCTATGCTTTTCTTATTTGATTTTATTCACCTTTTAATTTGCTTTCTTTTTATTATTATTTTCTTTTATTAGTTTTTATTTACAACTTTTAATTAATTGTTTGAATGAGATTAGGTTGTTTTAATTTTAGTACTTAACGAATTTGGTAATAATTCCTCGTGGGAATGATACTCTACTCTTCACTTTATTACTTGTTAACGATACGTGCACTTGCGTGGTTAAATCCGACAACAAAAGCCCAATTGTGCCTTTGCACTTTGATAGCTAAAATAGTATCTACTTCGTTTAGATTTTTCATCTTAAATTTTTGAAGTTAGATACTCCTTAGTTTCACCAATACTTTCAAGTTCATTCCAGAAATTAATAAGTCATCCACATAGAGACAAATAATCACTCTATAATTTTCTGTAAATTTAGAGTAAATGCACTTATCGGCATTATTGCGTGTGAAACCATTTGACAAGATTATCGAGTCAAATTTCTCATGCCACTGTTTAGGCGCTTATTTTAAGTCATATAATGACTAATTAATTTACAAACTTTCTTTTCATTTTCAGGCAGCACATAACCTTCCGGTTGTTTTATATATGCTTCTTCATTGAGTTCACCATTTAGAAAGATGTTTTAACATCCATTTGATGCACGTGCAACTTATAAATAGATGCTAATGCCAAAAGAATCCAAATTGAAGTCATTCTAGCCACCGGTGCATAGGTATCAAAATAATCTAGACCTTCCTTTTGTCTAAATCCCTTGGCTACTAATCTAGCCTTAAACGTTTGTAATGAACCATCGATTTTGTATTTCCTTTCAAAAACCCATATGCATCCAACTGGTTTTGATCCTGGACGAAAATCTACTAGGATCCAAGTATTGTTTGACAATATTGAGTCCATTTCATCATTTATTGCCTTTTTTTTTTTTTTTTGCAATGATAACACAACGTTTTCTTTTTCTTATCTTGCTTTTCCTCCAAATCATACGAGACTTTTCATTTGCCTTTCCAAGCATTTTTTTCTCGCCTTCACTACATAATTCACTTTAAAATTTGGAGGAAGATAAGCTGCATCGCGCTTTCGAGTTTCTTTTTCGATGCGCAAGTGCTTTAGTATCTTTTCAAAAGTGAAATCCTCATCCATATATAGGAGTTTCTTCCTGTACTCATTTCAAGTTGAAGGCAATTTAGAGATTATTGTCCCAACTTGTAGTGATTCAGGAACTATAACCTTTAGGTCACGAAGCATTTTAACGAGAACTTGTAGTTAATAAACTTTATCCATAATATGATGCTATCAACCATTTTGAATTCAAAATATTTCATTATGAGAAATTTATCCATACCTTGCCTTTCGTTGTTGATTTTCTCCTCTAACGACTTCCAAATTTTCGTTGTTGAATTTCTTCTCTAACGACTTCCAAATTTCAATGGGAGACTTGATTGACATATAGAGATCATATAGGCAATCGGACAGGGTGTTTAGGATGTGTCCCCTACAAGTGAACTTGTCTTCCTCTCGCTTTTTCTTTTGTTGTATCACTTTCTCTTTTTCTTCGAGACTTGCATCGTTGGCAGGATCATATATTGGCTTTAATTCTAGATCTAAGACATAGCCGATGTTCAACACAGTAAGAAGAAACATCATCCTATCCTTCCATCGATTGAAGTTAGTGGCATGAAATCGATCCAATTTCACAAACTCTTGATTCATCACTTTGTAGGCGATATTCGTCTCTATGGCCATCTCTAATTATTCTCTAAAATTATTGGTGATATTTTAGATAGGTAGACAGAAAACGAAATTGGAATCAAAACTTCGAGGCACGATGAACAACTTTCTTTAGAAAATTATTTGCCCTCACACAAAGTTTGCTAACATGTTAAGGCAATAACACTGCCAGAATACAACGAAACTTTATGAAATTTTCAACTAGCAATAATGAAGAATTCTCTCACCTCTTATTCTTTTAATTATTCCTTAATCTAAAAAAAAAAAAAAATTTAACCATTGGGGTTGATATATATATATATATATATATATATATATATATATATATATAGACCACCAAAAGACTAAATCAAAGAAATATATCTTTTCAAAATCAAATTACATGATTTTACAAAACATAGCAACCAATTGATGCTATTATTCAAAAAAGATATGTCTTTTCAAAATTAAAGTACATGATTTTACAAAATATAATAACTAAATGATGCTAATATTCCAACCGTTGGTCCATTTTATCCAAACAACATAATAGATGATCAGAAAATTTGTAAACTAATGTTACCGATACAACATGCTCTCTATCAACCCCAAGGTTAGTAGCCACATCATCTATCATGAAATTTGGATTTCTGAAAGGTGATCATTTGAAATTTTCTCTTAATTTTGCAACAATTCTATCGAATATATATAGAGTTTTGTTAACGATACACTTTTTAAGGCAAGTTAATATGTTATTTATAATAATAATATTGTATTAAATGTAATAACTGACAACTTATTAATTATTTTATTCATTTTCAATGCATTGAATGAAAATATTAATTATTATATTAATAACCTTAAAAAATATTCTTAAAACAATTATTAACAATATATATATATATATATATGGATTTTGCTAACGAGTTCCTTTAGGGCACTTTTTAAGATTAGTTAATATATTATTTATAGACAGAAATTGTATTAAATACAGTATTTGACAATTTTATTCAACATTTTCAATACATTGAATAGATAAATTACTATATATAGTAACCTTAACGAGTATCCTTAAGATATTTGTTAGCAAAATTCTATATATATATATATATATATATATATATATATATATATATAACCCTAAGATGTCAAGATGCCTTCAAAGCGTCAGTCGGCATTCCTTAATACTAATATAATGTATAGAAGGATTTTTTTCTGTTTTTTTTTTTTTTTTTAATGAAATACAGGTTACTATATGTTCACACTGAAAAATATTCTGGCTACACCATCAATGATCAATAAAAATAAAAATTTAGAGACAAATAGCAAGAACGAAAATGTTTGGGCATTTTCTTTTGACATTATTATACCCAAAATGTTTATTAAGAAACTTTGAAAAAGACACATCAGATTAAAAATATACTGAAGAGCTAATATATATGGCTTCTGTTGCCTATGTTGCTCCGACGTATTATTTTTTTTTAAAGTATTCATATCTGACGCATATCCAAACATAGATATGAAGATATGATTTTTTTCAAAAACTCTCCAAATATATGAAAATCTTAAAACAAAAAATTGAACATATGCATATGCAAACTCACACTCAAATCCAAGTAACATAGCCTATTGCCACATTCTAGTCAACAATTCATGATTTGAGAGGAGCAGCTCCTCTCATTTTGGCCATAATCATCTTACCAAACTCCGCAAGCTTTTCAGTCTCAGGCATAACATCTTTGACAGCAGCATCGGAGCAGAATCTGTGAGCCCATTTGAGCAGATCGGGAGTCTTGGCTTCACTAAGCAGCTTGATCCCGCTCATTTTCTCAGTGACTTTTAGCCAGCCCAAGAAGCACCCAAATGCAATGTCAAGGTATCCAATTTGATCCCCACCAAAGAAAGGCTTCCCTTTGCTGCACTTCCCAAATGTCTCCTCCAACAGCACCAGCCCTTCCTCCAACTGCGCTATTGCTGCTTTCTTTGCATCCTCTCCTTGAACTATAGCAATGGTTTTCAAGGAAGGGAACCACTGTACATAAAAGAATTAACCCAAAAAGAAACTAACATTTAAAAAGCACGGACACGGACACGAAGAGAATTTTAAAAGAATTAGAACATGGTACGACAGGATACGATAATTAAAAAATATTTTTTTATATAATAATATATAATATAAATATAAATTTGATATTTTTCAATTAAATATGAACATGTAAATAGTTTTTCACTTTTTAAAATTATTTTTGAATTTAAAAATTTGAACCTTAAAAACCCATTAGAATCAAATTGTTCATTATTGATTCTATATTTGAGAGAAAAATGCAACCAAAAAAAAAAATTATCATCGCGAGTTCGGGCGTGTCCTGTCGTGTTTTGACCATGTTTTGACGTGATCAATTTTATCGAACACGTGTCCAACACTTGATACTCCCCTGACTTTGTGCTTCATAAACTAGCATTTTCCCACCCAAAAAAATATATATATAAAAAGAAACCGTCGACTATGATTTTAGAGGAGGGATTCACTTACACTAGTATAAAACTAAATTAATTGTACATACTTTCATAATTTTTTATACGATTTATATTTTAACAAACCGACTGTTGAATTTAACAATATAATTGTACTCATCATGCAAAAAAAATTTGAAAATGATATGATATATTTATCATATAGATCGAGAATACAGTATTTTTCAATATATATTTAACGGTTTGAAGTTTTTTACATCGAACAAATAGTTAGACATTTTTAGTTTACTCAAAACTTAACGTGTATGATTTACATGAATAGAACATGAAATACAACGATTGGATTAAACAAATATAAAGCGTATAAAAAATTATGTAAATGTTTAAAATTAATTTAATTTTATACTAATGTAAGTAGATTTTTCGTGGATCATTTTATATGAACAAATCACAAATACGTATATACCTTTTCGTCAAGATAGGCAGCCCAAAAACGAGCGGTGGCACGTTCATGGGGATCTGACGGAAGAATGGAGGGTGGAGCAGAGGACCAAACCTCATCGATGTATTCAACAATAATGAGAGACTCGCAGATGGGCTTATCACCATGAATGAGGACTGGGATTTTCTTGTGAACCGGGTTTGATTTGAGAAGAAGCTCGCTTTTGCCTTCCCATAATCTCTCCTCAAGATATTCATAGTTGACAGATTTGATGTTAAGGGCAATCCTTGCCCTCAGCACAAATGGGCTCGACCATGAACCCAGAACTTTCACATCACTATTTGCCATGCTTAATTTCCCTTTCAGATCAAATCACATATGTCTTCAGTCTACAAGCGTTTATAAATAGGAAAATGCAGGAGATGAAACTTCACATTTCACGGTCTGTATGGTAGTACTAGTATTTCTGTACAAATAAATGTGGAAGGGGGCAGTTGAGCGTATGAGTCGGTTGACATAATTAGGGCACGTTTATTTCGCTGTAAATAAGTTTTAAAAAGAGATTTTCGTATTTTTAGGGGAAAAAAATTAATTTTTTAATTGTATATCTAATAATTTTGGACACGATACGAAAATATAACTCGAATACGACGAGTTTAATAAACACAAAAATAATGTAATAAATACGTTACGATATGTTTAAACATGATTAATATGATAAGTTTAATATATATATTATATTACATATAAATTAAATAAATTTTGTTAATAATAAAAAATATTTATAATAATAATTTAAAAATATAATAAATAATAATGATTATTTTTGTAAATTCAAAAAAAATTCACATTCATATTTTTATATATATTATAGATAATCAACTTTTTTAATTTTTTTATTTTTAACAAATACCACCTTATCATATTAATGGTCAACATACCTTTAAAATGTTAAATTAAATAATAATATTGCATCAAATATCAAGGTAAAATAAAAATAAAAAAAAATTATAGAGAGCTCTTAAATTTTAATTTAGTAGGGTGATAAATATGATTATTTTTCCTATCTTTTAAAGATCAAAAGAAAGTGAAATTTAATACTACTAGAATAGAATTTAGGAGGAAGTTGCTGCGGTAGCTGGTAGCTTCTAAGAGATGAGAAACGTAAATGCGATAGTTTTGTTGGGTTGGTGGCTCCTATGGCTGAAACTTGGACACGACA
Organism: Fremontodendron californicum; assembly: GCA_030761205.1. Lineage (NCBI taxonomy): Eukaryota > Viridiplantae > Streptophyta > Magnoliopsida > Malvales > Malvaceae > Fremontodendron > Fremontodendron californicum. The sequence goes on along the minus strand of JAULJL010000023.1, from coordinate 19,861,619 downwards.
ACTTGGGAAATTTGTGGCTGCAGTTAGTTCTTGCAGTTTTGCTTTTTGTAAAGGGCAGGCAGTAAATCTGTCCATAGATGGATCGAGTTTGAATTAGATTTAAATATGATATTAATATTTATATATTTATTTAATTTTGATTCGATAGAAATATAAAATTTAAATTTTATTTAAGTTCGTTCATATTATAAATGGATAGTTCAAACCAATTTAGATTCGTTCATATTATTATTTTTTTTAAAGATAAACAAATATTTTTTTATTATTTAATTATCAATAATTGAATTTTTTTATTAAGTTTTAAAACATAAATAATTTACCATATTTTAAATGTTTACATTATAATATTATATATATTTATTTTTATATGATATAAATTAGATTATATATAAAATATGAAAATAATATATTATATAAATTAAAAACGGACCGAGCTCGGACCTTGATTGTTGGAGACAATGTTCGACCCATTTTCTAAACCAACCTTATTTTTTTGTTCAAGCTCATATTTCGAGTATAATATTTTTATCAAAATCCTCCTAAATATAGAGGGTTTTTGGATTTGAACAGGTAACTCGATCTTTAAACAGATCTATCTATCCATAAATTATGTCGGATCCATCAAATTTAGATCTTATATTATTAAAAGTTATATTTGTCTATAGTCAGTTCGACCTGAAATATAAATATTTTCTTTTTTTTTAGATTCGACCCAACATATAAAAGATATTACCTAAATCCACGTAGACCCACTTAAATTTATACACAGATCCCTCTTAAAAATGTCGAATATCGAGCAATGGCATTAACTCACTCAACTTAAGGCATATCGAGCAATGGCATTAACAACTGCAGAATTGATCTGGCTACGCAATGTTCAGAAAGATTTATCATTTCCTATTACTGAACATATTCCTCTATACTATGATAATAGATCAGCAATGCACATTGCATCGAATCCGGTATTTTCATGAACGGACAAAGTATATTGACCTGGACTGTCACTTTATTAGAGAACATGTTCAAAGAAAGCTCTTCGACTCTCAGCTTTGTTCTCTCACACAATAAACATGCAGATTTGTTGACAGAAGGGCTTAATACAGAGATGTTCAACTCGTTGCTAACTCGCATTGGAACTCACTCTTCATCTACTTGAGGGAGGCATAAGGAAGATACCCACATAATTGATGGCAAGCACGGTGGAGTCCGAACTAGGGATAGTAATGGATAGTAGAGATTCGGATATTTATAATTATCTAATTTGTTTTTTGCGGATTCGGATAAAATTCGAATTCGGATATTATAATTATTATCCGCAATAGATTCGGAGCGGATGCGGATATGAAACCTCGGATATCTATTATCCGAATCCTCATTACTTATGTCGATAACGGATTCGGATATCCGAATCGCTTATTTTTGCTGATTCGGATATCCGAATCCATTATCCGTTTATTTTAATTTAAAAGTAATTTTTGTTTGATTTTATATTTTGATTTAATTCTTTTACTTATTGAATTCGAATATTTAGCGGATTCGGATATCCAACGAGTAATGTTATTTAATTTGAATTCGGATAATAATATTCGGATTTAATATGAGATAATAAAAGAATTTAAATTTTAAAGTAGATTTACGAATTCGAATTCGGATATTATAAAAAAATATATCTAATTCGCTGTCATATTTAGTCCAAACCCGCACCGACTTAAGGGAGGCTGTTGCAAAATTTGTGGGCATCTGTGATTTTAGGAGCAGCAAAATCACAAAATTGAATGACATCATTATCTCCACAATCTATGACAATCTGAAGATTAAAATTTAAAATCTTCTTCTGGCAGAATATATCTTCTGTTAACAGAGTATATCCTTTATAATTGTTCTTTCCTTTGGTTGCAAAAGTTGTATATATAACTCTTTTTACTTAATAAAAAAGCATGAGTTTCCTTACTCGAGAATCTCGCCATATTGTTTCAGGCAATACCTAGGCTGACCATATCAATCTCCAAATGGGATAACGATATTCCAAAGGGAACGTTTTCCTTCCCAGGAACCTTCCTTCCTTGCAACATATAGGTAGATTTTACATTGAAATTTCCAGTAAAGTTTCAACCCAAATCAACCCATCAGGGACCACCCTTCAACTCAAGGGCATAATAACAATAAGCTCCACATCATTAACCTCACCAGTTGTATGTTCCGGGTAAAGATTTAAATAGCGGCTGTAATGTGATATTATAATTATTATTTTATAGTTTTGATTTTTTTTGTCACCAATATTCATTGACGATATTTACTGCAATTGACCGTAATAACATTCATTACGTCCACAATCGCGATAAAAACGACGCGACCGAAAACACATTCGCGCAATCTTAATTTAAATCCCGATTTTAGGTTCTACTCTCTTGAAACCATCCTCGACCTTATGTTCTTTTATTCTTTGGAGTTTGAATTTTGTAATTAAATTATCATTTATTTTGCAGTACATTAATAGAGGTAGGGATTTAAATTGCGGTCGCGGATGCGTTTTCGGTCTCATTGTATTTATCGCGGTTGCGGACGTAATGAATGTTACCGCGGTCAATTGCGATAAATATCGGCTGCGAATATCAACGACGGAAGGTACCGCAACCACTAAATAGTGACCGTAGCATCGCGTTACGTCCGCTATTTAAATCTTTGAATAGAGGACATTCAATAAAAAGGAAACAATAATATAATCTATCTCAAAGGTACATGTGATGCATATATTTTGTTTTTGGTAAAACTTAGATGCGATTATATATAATATTAAGTATTCAATTTAAAATCAATTAATAATATATTTAAAATAAATAAATCAAAACTTAATCTATACGAGATAACTTCACTCATTATATAAAACATAACAGTCATGCCAGATATAGCTTACAAACAACAACAAAATTTGGAATTTGAAACTCTGGGCCTGGCCCTGTTGATTGGGAAGGCTGGGGTTTAGCCCCAGCCGCTGCAAAAGGTTAAAGGGTTTGTCCCTTGAACCATTGACACCAGCAAAAGAAAAAGACAATATTATACTTGAATTTAGAGGTGTTCAGGATCGGATCGAGTTTGGATCGGATTTAAATATGATATTAACATTATATATATTTTCTCAAGTCAGGTCCGGCTGAAAATATGTGTCTCAAATTGTATCCAAGTCCGTCTATATTTGTAAATGGATAATCTAAACCCGTTTAGACCCATCCATATATTTTTTTAAAATTTAAATAAATATGTTATTTTTATTTAATTTTTAATAATTTATTTTTTTATTAAATTTTAAAACATGGATAACTTAACATATTTTTAAATGTTTACACTATAATATTATATATTTTTATTTTTATATGATATAAATTACATAATATATAAATATAAAATTAATATATTATGTAAATGAAAAACAAGTCGGACCAAGTTTGGGTCTTGATCGTTGAAGTCAAGACCGGGCCTATTTTTTAAACAGGTCTCATTTTTTTATCCAATCTCATATTTTGAATATAATATTTTTATCCAAAACTTTTTAAATATCGAACAAATCTTCGAACGATTCTTAAACAAGTCTATTGCATTGTAATTTGGCACAAGACTATGGCATATTATCACAGACATAAAACATTAGAATCATTTGGAATTGGCGATGCAATCGAAGTACCAAAGTGCCCACAATTTTTTATTCTTCCGCTACTACACAAACAACAAAGGCTTCCCCTCGGTTCTTCCATTGGCTGGCTGTCAAACACTCCTGGAAATCACGGCGCCTATCGTAGTCCTAATTCTTCTAAACCAAACCATTTTTGTCCTTTAACACCCTTCTTTTAATGCATTTTCTTCACCTTTTTGTCTGTTTTTAGTTTCCTTTAACCCTATATAATTCTGCTTGACATTTTTACAAACATCAAAGTCGACTACTTCGATAGTTGAAGTTTTTCTAAATTCCTAATTAATCAGTAGTTGATTTCTTTAGAAAGCCATAGTTTTTCTTGGTTTTTTAAACATGGCTATCAATGTTTTCCCTGCCGTCAAAAAATGTTCATCTATCGGCCGAGAAAAGCACACGGTGGTCGCTGACATGGATGGCACCTTGCTTATAGGCCGTAGCTCTTTCTCTTATTTCGCTTTGGTTGCCTTCGAAGTTGGTGGAGTTTTGAGGCTCCTTTTCTTGCTCTTAGCTTCACCACTTGCTGGACTTCTTTACTACTTTGTCTCCGAATCTGCCGGCATCCGAGTTCTTATTTTCGCAACATATGTTGGGATGAAAATGAGCGATATCGACTCAGTGGCACGAGCCGTGCTGCCGAAATTCTACTCTACCGATCTGCACCCCGAGTCATGGAGAGTCTTCGCCTCGTGTGGGAAACGTTGCGTTCTTACTGCAAATCCTAGGGTTATGGTGGAAGCATTTTTGAAAGATTTCTTAGGTGCCGATATGGTTTTAGGCACCGAGATAGGAACTTACAGAGGTAGAGCTACAGGATTTGTTACTAAGCCAGGCGTACTTGTGGGGAAGAACAAGGCAGATGCTCTTCAAAAGGCTTTTGGCGAGACAAAGCCCGATGTTGGGCTTGGAGATAGGCATACTGATATTCCCTTCATGGCAATGTGCAAGGTAATTAACAAAAACAGATTCTGAATTAAACATGGAACTTCGATGTATAACACAATGTTTAAAATATCGGACCGAATGTCGAATCGACTAGATTTTTAATTATTGGTTCAATCGATTCAATCGATTAAAAAGAACCGGTTGATTGTATTAAACAAATAATTTTAATTTTAAATAAGTATTAAATATAATAAATATTTAATAAAATATGTATTTTGTTAAATGTTATGATTTTTAATATAAATTCAAGGAGTTAAAGATTCAAATCTCATCACATATAATAAATTTTTTTAAAAAAAAATTAAAAATAAATGTAAAACCGATTTTTCATTTTTTTTTTGGCTTTTTTACCGGTTTCTTACTGGTTCAATCGATTACCGGTTCGAATAATTGATGGTTCAATGATATGCACCGGACTGGACAAGCCATCAATTCTCGATCCGACCGACCGGTCCGATCTTTTTTTTTAACAGTGGTATAACATGATCTCGATCGATCGTATGTATGTATAATTGTTTATAATTGTATATATCATGATCGTTAACTAACAAATACATAAGAAAAATATATTGCAGGAAGCTTACATCGTGCCACCAAACCCAGAGGCTAAAGCAGTTACAAGCGAGAAGTTCCCCAAACCTATCGTTTTTCATGATGGTCGGCTTGTTCAAAAGCCAACGCCTGTAATGGCTTTCCTAATAATTCTTTGGATCCCCATAGGGTTCCTCCTAGCCTGCTTGCGCATTGCAGCTGGATCACTCCTCCCCATGCCAATGGTCTACTACGCTTTCTGGGCACTAGGCGTTCGTGTCACTGTTAAGGGCACCCCACCTCCACCAGTCAAAAAATCGACAGGCCAATCTGGTGTCCTCTTCGTTTGCTCCCATCGAACCTTACTTGACCCAATTTTTCTCTCTACGGCTCTTGGACGCCCCATCCCAGCAGTGACCTACTCACTCTCTCGACTCTCTGAGATCATTTCACCCATCAAAACTGTTAGACTAAGTAGAGATAGAGCCACAGATGCGTCGATGATTAAGAAGCTACTTCAAGTTGGTGATCTGGCTATCTGCCCTGAAGGAACCACTTGCCGGGAACCATTTCTTCTGAGATTTTCAGCCCTTTTTGCTGAATTAACTGACCAGCTTGTGCCCGTTGCCATGGTGAACAATATGAGCATGTTTCATGGCACTACAGCAAGGGGATGGAAAGGGATGGATCCATTTTACTTCTTCATGAACCCTAGCCCAGCTTATGAAGTAGCTTTCTTTAACAAGTTGCCGCCGGAGCTAACATGCAGCTCAGGAAAGGCTAGCCATGAGGTTGCCAATTACATCCAAAGGGTGATTGCTGCAAGTCTTTCATACGAGTGCACAAACTTTACCAGGAAAGATAAGTACCGGGCCCTGGCTGGGAACGATGGCAATGTAGTTGAGAAACCTAAGCTTGCAGCCAACAAAGTGATGGGGTGTTAATTTTTATTTTCCTTCTAAAGGTTTTTAGTTTTGTTTCCGAGCCATTGATGTTTTGGTTAAAGTTTAAATACCAGGTACCTCAACCACCGGAGATATGGTGCAGGGGATTACGTTTCTGAAGCCGGAAGAAATTGTGAAAAACACTTAATTCCTTCAGTTTTCCACTTTACTGTAACATTGCCCGAGCTGTTGCTCGCAACCAAATGTGAAAAATTATAGATATTTCAACTAGACCCAAATCCATAGTTTTAAAATGCGGTTGTCAGCCAACGTAACGGTCCGAAAATTAAAATTTTCTTATCTTATTTTATCCGTTACATAACGTCCGTGATATTATTAATTTTTTTAAAATATTATCAAATTTACGTTCGCGATAATCGTAACACATTATGTAATGCTTCTAATACTTGCAACCGTAGCATTGCAATCGCATTCGCAACAAAATTCACTGTCGCGATTTAAAATTATGACCAATTTGTACAACAATTTTGATTAGAAAACAGAAATCATAGAATCAGACTCAGAGTTCAATCTAGTGGAGGAGTACTTTTTTTCTCCAGCTGCAACATTATCAACCATTTATGAATTTAATTTTGATGACTACATATAACACGAATAAATTTCCTCTTACCCTTATTTGATGTCTTTCCTTCTAATGGTTTTTTGACATGTGTCCAAATTAAAAATATTTCTATTTAACTTTTTATAAATAAAAAATCATTTTAAACATGAGTCAAAAAATCATCGAAAGAGCACAAAAAGAGACACTAAATGAGGACATACAAATTAAATATGTTCATATAACACTGGATAACCATCAATTTATAAGATTTAGGGTATTTATTCACTAAACCTAAGAATTAGTGCTATCTCTTTCCATTTTGGAGGTAATTAAAGAGAAATTATTATTTAGATCTTCTCATTATACCACGTCAGTTTTTTTATTTCACTAGATAATGTTCGCGCTTCGTTGCAAAATTTATCGGATTTGAACTAATATTTTATAATAAATTTGAAAAATAAAAAACAAGAATAGTAAATATAATAATTTAGAAAAATAATAATTCTTACTCTTATAAGACACCTGGCATAAACTTAAGAGTTATTTGAATATGGTTAATTACATCCGGCAATTTCAGATATAACATAATTATATGCTACGAACATAACATGGGAAAGATAATTAAAACACAACATGACACAAAAATAACATGAACACGACATAAATACACGAACGTATCAAAATCTATATAAAATGAATTATTAACGTGTCAAAGTTTATATAAATATATAATACCCTGAATACGATTATAACAGGAAAAACAATACAACATGACGACGCATGACATAAATTTGGGAGTCATTTGAATAGTGTCAATTAAACTTGATAATTCCGGACACAACATGATTATACGACACGAACACAAAATGAAAAAAATAACATGAACATGAACGTGTCAAAATCTACATAAAACGAATAATTAATGTGTAAAAATTTATATAAATTTATAATAATTTAAACACATGATAAAATAACACGAACATATTACGAACATACAAACTTTTCTCTAAATTGAATCATTATAACATATTATGCAAAATATAGGATGAATTGAGACACGACACGAACACACAAACAGTTTCTCTAAATTGGATCACCATGACAAACTATGCAAAATATTTGGATGAATTGAAACATGACACGAACACATGAAAAAAATAATTAAAATACGAGACGACACAAAAATAACATGAACACAACACAAATACACGAACGTGTCAAAATCCATGTAAAATGAATTATTAATATGTAAAAATTTATATAAATTTATAATACTTTGAACATACGAAAAAATAACACGAACACGATACAAAAAATAATATGAACACGAACGAATATCCGAACGTATCAAAATCTAAATAAAATGAATTATTAACATGTAAAAATTATTGGATATCATAGTATATATTAAGTGTATACATACGAAATACGTATTCTAATATGTAGGTTATCGTAGCTAGATACACGGTGTACATTAACATACACAAATGATATCAAAGTGAATGAGAAATTAGTCTCATTATTTACCCACTTGAAAAGGAAGGAAAGTTGGTTGAAGGTATGTTTGGTAGTCAATCCCACATAGGACTAAGAATGACTTTAGCTTATAGTTTATATAAGCTAGAGTGTCATGATGGGTTGGGCCCCAAGGGGCACCCAAGTTTTTGTGGAGGGTGAGGACCTACACAACTTGGGCTAGACCACACACGCGCCGTCGGGTCGGGCTTGGGTCAGTAATTAATTTTTTACTGCCTAACCGGCTTAATTTTTTGTCCAGCCGAACCAACTCAACATGAACCAGCTTTATGTTCGTCCGAATAATTCTTCTTCTAGAATGTGTCTGTTCGGTCTATTCCTTCAGTTATATCTGTTCATTTTAGTTGCGTCCTTTGCCTGTTGGTTGAACCGGTTCCTTTCTACAGACTTGTCTGTTGATCGAACCGGTTCCTGCCCAACAGATGTGTCTGACCGGACAGACTCTTTTTTCACTATAAATAGGAGTGTGTTGTATCTTTTTTCACTCACTAATTCACCGAAATATTCTTGTCTTCTGAGAGAAAGACTTCAGCATTCTTCTGTTTGTTATGTTGCATCCGAGTGTGCTCTCATTTGCAACGTATATCGAGGAAACCTGGGAGATGATTTGCATCGATACTGTAAGCACCTTAGACAGGAAAAAAACCTCTTAAGGTTAGAGGTCCAACCTTGACTCGATATTGATTTTTTCAAATCAATTACTGTAAGTGTCTTTAAATTCGATTCTGCATATTGGTTGTAATATGTTCGTATATATATATCTAGTTTTCTTCTTCTTCTCTGTTTACATTTTACAGTATATAGCATTTATATTTTCCAACAAAAATTATATAAATTTATAATATTTTAAATACACAAAAAATAACACGAACACAAAAACGACACGAATATAATTTTTTTCCATTTTTTTTGTTGGAGTGAGCAATAATTACCCCTTGACTATAGTTGATTCTGTAGATATTCACCCTTGACTATAGTTGATTCTATAGATATTCAGTTTCCTTCTATGATTAAGATATTCTTGTAATCTGACAGATAATCTGATAGCCTGATTATTTGCCTTAGATAGCGATTTTATTTTTTTAATTAGTTTATGTCTTTATGACTAATTACTGTATATATTAGTGACCTTCTTTGTGAATAAGATATCAGAAAATTCACCAATCATTCTTTACACTTCCTTCTTCACTGCGTTTATCAGTTTTAACATGGTATCAGAGCTAAGATCCTAGAAGGCGATCTTTGCTAACCTGACAACCCTAAAAGATGGCTACACCAACTGATTTGGTGGAGCTAGAAGCACAAGAAGAAAAGTCTACGACGGTTATTCTTGAGGACTTGACAACCAAGATGGCTCAAGTCCTTACCCAAAACCAGACCCAGACCCAGTACCCAATCACCAACTACGAAACTGTTGCTGCATCGATTGGTATCAATTGAACGGTACCAACTATGTTCTATGGTCCCAAGTTGTCGAGATGTATATCTCGGGAAGAGACAAAGTGGGATATATTAATGGCGATCTCCCTCAACCAACACAAACCGATCCAACCTTCAGAAAATGGAGAACAGAGAATATAATCGTAAAAGGATGGTTGATCAATTCCTAGGACCCATCATTAATTGGAAATTTTATCCGATTTCCAACGGCTAAATAGGTATGGGATTCAATTGCCACAACATATTTTGATGGAACTGATACATCTCAGGTGTATGAATTAAAAAGGCGTGTGGCCTGAATGAAACAAGCTGGAGGATTCCTTGAATCCTACTATAACAACTTTCAAGGTTTGTAGAGGGAAATTGATTTTCGTCATCCGAACCCAATGGTATGTGCTCGTGATATACAAGAGTGGAATACCCTGCTTCAAGAAGATCGAGTGTATACTTTCCTGGATGGACTCAATGACAGACTGGACAAGATTCGAAATGATGTGCTTCAATTACAACCCTTTCCCAAGGTAGAACAAGCCTATGCCTATGTTCGACGGGAGGACACCAGGCAGGCAGTAATGCTTGCAGACGCAGAGGCTACAATAGGTGTTGTGATGGCATCTAAAGGACTACAGATAGTCAAATATGGATCTCCATCTTCAAACGGTGGAAGAACAAATGGACTCACAAAGACCAATGAGTCAACTGACGGTTGGGGAAGTGGTTGTACTCACTGTGGAAACATGAAACATACCCGTGAAACCTGCTTTAAGTTACATGGGTATCTAGAATGGTGGAATGAACTTAAGGCACAAAAGCAGAAAGAGGCCCCCGACGAACAAAAACGAGCAGCCTTGGTGAATACAGAACCCCGACTATCTCTCATTCCAGAGTTTGATTCAAAGGATGAACCAACAACCACTCTTGGTGGTCAAGGTAACTGTAGTTATGCATTATGTACTTCTACTAGAGGTGAGTACACATATTGGATAATTGATTCAGGGGCTACAGATCACATGACTTTTTCTTTGAATGACTTGGTCAAGACTACACAACCTAAACGAACAAGTATCGCCAATGCCAATGGAGTGAAATATCCGATTACAGGGGCTGGAACTGTTACATTATCCCCTTCTCTTTCCTTGTCAAATACTTTACTAGTACCGTCACTTTCAAACAAGTTATTATCTGTGAGTCAAGTAACTGAAGAATTAAACTGTGTAGTTTTGATATTTCCTACTTTCTGCCTATTTCAGGATATTCTCACGAAGGAGATCATTGGGCGTGGTACTAAGAGAGAGGGGTTATATTACATGGATGACTTCAGTTTTGGCCAGGCGAATAGTATGCAACGACACTCGATTGGGGCGAAGGAGAAACAGATTTGGTTGTGGCATTATCATTTGGGACATCCATCTTTTGGATATTTGAAGCATTTGTTTCCAAACTTATTTTCAGATGTGCATGACTCATACCTCAAATGTGAGACTTGCATCTTAGCTAAAAGTCATCGTGTACCTTTTCCTATAAGTTTTAATAAAAGAGAAAGTTCATTTGCTTTGATTCATTCTGATGTTTGGGGACCTTTCCCTATTACTACTACCTATGGGATTCGTTGGTTTGTGACTTTTGTTGATGATTGTACTCGAATGACATGGCTGTATTTGCTAAAACACAAAGATGATGTGTTTGGTGTGTTTCAAACATTCCATGCCATGGTTGAAAATCAATTTTCAGCTAAAGTTCAGATACTTCGCTCAGATAATGGATGGGAGTATGTTAGTCAAGAGTTTAAGGCATATTTTCAAGAGAAATGACTTATTCATGAAACCTTTATGCTCGAACTCCACAACAAAATGGTGTGGCTGAACGGAAGAACAAGCATATTTTAGAAACAGCAAGAGCCTTGATAATTGGAGCACATGTGCCAAATAGATATTGGGGTGATGCCGTTGTTACAGCGGTACATCTTATGAACCGAATGCCGTCAAAAGTATTGAACTTCAAGACTCCATTGCAGGCTCTATCCAATCATGTCACATTACCATCTGTGATGCTTCTTCCACCACGAGTATTTGGATGTGTTGCTTTCGTTCATCTTCACAAAGAACAACGGACTAAACTTGAACCTTGTGCATTCGTTGTATCTTTGTTGGATATGGCACGGGAAAAAAAGGGTATCGGTGCTACAATCCATCTACTAAACGAACCTATGTCACCATGGATGTTACTTTTTTGGAGTCCGAGAAGTTTTTTCCGTCACCAGAATCTACTTCTATTCTTCAAGGGAGACATAGAATGAAGAACAGAAGTGGTGGGATTGTCCCGGCATTGAGGAAGTAATCAGTGATGAAGAAAATCCAGAAAACCCTCTCTCTCATGTACCAGTCGACCCTTCTCCTGAGAATATCCTGGTGGATCTCCATGCAGAAAGTCAGGTTACTCGAATGGAAGGATCAGAAAAAGAAGCCGAAACAGCAAACTTGGCGCCGCGGCAACCATCTCCTAGCGACGCGGCACCCGACCTCCCCCTTCGGGAGCCAAATGAGGCAGAGGCCTCAGCGCTGCGGCGCCATCCTACCAGCGCAACGGTGCTAGACCAGGCAGAATACTCGACGCCGCGGCGCCAACATCCCAGCGCCGCGACGCCCGGCCAATTTTATGAGGACCCCATTTTTTAGGTAAGTTCCAAGACACCGTCTTCCAGTACTGTTTTGGATACTCCTATTGGTTATCACTTACCTTTCAGACACAATAGGGGTAAGCCCCCAGCTCGATATTCTCCTGAGATTGAGGGAAAAGGATCAAAGTACCCGATCGCTAACCATGTGAACACTCAGAGATTATCTGAACCTCTCAAAGCCTTAGCACTTACACTGTCTTCTTGCCATGTTCCTTGCGGGATACATGAAGCTCTGTCACATCCAATGTGGTCACAGGCTATCCAAGATGAGATTGGAAGCACTTCAGAAGAAAAAAACTTGGAGTATTGTTTCGCTGCCTAAAGGAAAGAAAACTGTTGGATGCAAGTGGGTGTTTTCTTTTAAACATAAAGCAAATGGTTCCATTGAAAGATACAAGGCAAGATTGGTGGCCAAGGGATATACACAGACATATGGCATAGATTATCAGGAGACATTCTCACCGATAGCAAAATTGAACACTGTAAGAGTCTTGCTGTCACTTGTAGCAAATTTAGATTTGCCTCTACTCCAATTTGATGTGAAGAATGCCTTTTTACATGGAAATCTTGAGGAAGAAATGTATATGGATATCCCACCAGGTTACACTACACCATCAAAAACAAAAGTTGTCTATAAGCTGCAACGGGTACTGTATGGATTGAAATAATCACCTCGTGCATGGTTTGGACGATTTAGCTCGGTAATGAGAAAGTATGGTTTTCAACAAAGTAACTCAGATCATACCTTGTTCTTGAAACATACAAAGGGAAAGGTAACAGCTTTGATTATATATGTGGATGACATGATTATTATAGGAGATGATGGAGAAGAAATTTCCAAACTTTAGAAGCAATTGAGCGCTGAATTTGAGATGAAGAATCTTGGCGGTCTTAAGTACTTTCTGGGAATTGAGGTGGCTAGATCAAATCAAGGTATATTTTTATCACAAAGAAATATGTCTTAGATTTATTAACTGAAGTAGGAATGATTGATTGCAAGCCAGCTGAGACACCAATTGTTCAGAATCACAAACTTGGTGAGTACCCATATCAAGTTCCTACTAACAAGGAGAGATATCAGAAGTTGGTAGGAAAATTGATCTACTTATCTCATACTCGTCCAGACATAGCCTATGTTGTTAGTATAGTTAGCCAGTTCATGCACAATCCTAGTGAAGATCATATGTTGGCAGTGATTCAGATACTACGTTACTTAAAGTATGCTCCAGGAAGAGGACTTATGTTCTCTAAAAATAATCATCTGACTATTGATGGGTGTACTGATGCTAACTGGGCAGGAGCGTATCTGATAGAAAGTCTACAGTTGGGTACTTTACTTTTGTTGGTGGAAATTTAGTGACATTGAGAAGTAAAAACCAAAATGTTGTGGCATTGTCAAGTGCTGAAGCAGAATTCAGAGGAATGGCTAAGGGACTCTGTGAACTTCTCTGGCTGAAAAGGTTGTTAACCGAGATTGATTTTCCACCAAACTCTGAAATGAAGTTGTTCTGTGATAACAAAGCGGCAATAGAGATTTCTCACAATCCAGTTCAACATGACCGCACCAAGCACATTGAAGTTGACAAACATTTCATCAAACAGAATCTTGAAGAAAAGATCATTAAATTTTCGTTTGTCAGATCAGAAGATCAACTAGCAGATATGCTTGCCAAGGCTGTCTCTAGTAGAAGCTTCCAAAGCTCACTGGACAAGTTGGGCATCAAAGACATTTACGCACCAACTTGAGGGGGAGTGTTGGAGTGAGCAATAATTACCCTTGACTATAGTTGATTCTGTAGATATTCACCCTTGACTATAGTTGATCATGTAGATATTCAGTTTCCTTGTAAGATTAAGATGTTCTTGTAATCTGGCAGATAATCTGATAGCCTGATTATTTGACTTAGATAGCGGTTTTATTTCTTTAATTAGTTTATGTCTTTATGACTATATTAGTGACCTTTTTTGTGAATAAGATATCAGAAAATTCACCAATCATTCTTTACACTTCCTTCTTCACTGCGTTTATCAGTTTTAACATTATTTTCCTTTATTTTCTTTTCTTTCTTTTTCCTTTTTTTTCTTTCTTCCCTTATTAATCAAAAAAGAAAATGAAAATACCCAAACTAACCTCCCAACTCTCTTAATACCCTTGCTTAATTGTCAACTAAACATAGAATCAAAATCTTTAATTCCCTCCTCTCATGCATTTAGAAGATTACTTTTATAGTTGGTATAAATGTCATATTTACACGTTGATATACTTCACAAACAACATTAACGTAAACACTTAAGGCTAACAGGGAGAAAAAAACACGTAAAGAAAAAAGCTAAGATTTATTTTAACAATTTCAAAAGGAATCAAAATTTTAGTTGAAGGAAATATTTCAACTTTTTGATTGAACAAAAGGGCTATTACAAGATATGTAATGTAACAGTTGGTGTGTATCTTGAAGTATGTCATAATCTAGTGGAATAAAAAGTTGATATGGTATATAACATTATTAATTCGACCTATGTTGATTTGTTCATGAGTCGGACCGGGGTTTAAAATTTTTTTATTTTTTTTATACAGATTCGGATCAGGCCTCCTAAAAGGTCGTTCAACTATTAACAAAAATATTAAATAATTATTTTTATATTAATATTTATATATTTATAATTAAAAAAATATTTTTTATTTATAAAAAATAATTCAGGCTAGCCCGAATTAAAAAAAAAACCTATATTCAATCTTGATCCAATACGGACCGAACCTGTCAGACCAAACGAGTAGCCTGACCCTTAAATAAATCTAGGATTATGATTGACGTGGAAAAAAGGACCTACATAAGTGGTTCAAATGGTCCTAAATGAATTGGCTTATTTGAAAAAACCCTTGTTCTTTAAACTTAAGAGTGTATAAAATGCATTTGCATATAATATAATATAATATAACAAGCATTACTAGTAATTTTAAACAATTCTAATTTATAATTTAATTTTTTAATATAGAAAATGCATTAATATTTTTTATATGAAGTACTAATTATTTTATTTGATTACTATTAGTTATTGATAATTTTTAATCATTTTTTTTTCTTTTCTTTTTTTGTAACTAGCATTTGTCACGTTGTCGGAGCAAAAAAAATTTATTCTTAAAAGTATTTATATTTTTAATTATATTGATAATTATATTCTATAAGCATTAAGCAATGATAATTATAATAATAAAATAAGATTAAAGTTTTCAGATGGTTTACTGACATATATTGACCTATCTGATAACAGCTTCACAAGTGGAATCGAGCAAATTGGTGTAGGAACACAGCGGAGAATCGAGAATCTTAATTTATCACAATTTACTAACTTCAATGGGGGAATTGAAGGCCAATGCAAAGTTTGGATTTTGAGCTATAATAAACTGGGTTTCAGCTTGGTGGAGGCCATTGCAAATCTGAGCCTTTTAGAGTGGGTGAAGCTGCAGAGAAACCATTTACTGGTAAAATACCAGTTAGAGTTTTTGAACCTCAAAAACCTGAAGGACTTGGATTTATCTGACAATCTTTTGGTGGGGGAAATTCCTGTTGGAGATTCGTGTTGGATGGACGGTGAGATTAGAGCGATAACGGTGAGATTAATTAATGTAATGATGAGATTGAATAATGTAATAGTGAGATTAAAATCAACGATGAGTTATGTGTTTGGATATAAAAGCAACGATGACGATGGAATGAATTATAGTGAAAAAAGAAAATAATCATTAAGAATATTATATTATAATTTTTATATAATAAATTTATAACATATTTAAAAAATTAATAAATAATTAAAAATTAAATATCTATTTACATATTTTAAAGTAAAATAACTAATAATTATATAAATTATTTGTTAAATAATTATAAAATTATTAATTTAGCTATTAATTTATTAACTAATTTATTAAATAATTATATAAAATATTTGTTAAATAATTATAATAAATTTATTTTATTAAATAAAATAATAAATAATAAAAATATTAAATCAAAGGTGATAACTGATAAGTGGTCTCCATATTATAATCCTAAGGGTAGAAAAAAATAATTAAAAAAAAAAAAGTGAGAGCATGGGTAAAAAAATAAAATAAAAAATTGCTGTGGGTAAAAAATATTTTCACCGGCCCTTAAACGTTCAGTCAAATTTTTTAGCTCTAATCCATTGAAGAGAGCCTCAAACGCACTGAAGAGTGTTTGTCAAACAACCCTTCAGCCAGTTGAAGCCTCTAACTAGACTTCAATGGAGGCAAACGGGACCCTTAGCGACTTTCCTCAGAGTTCTTTCACTGAAAATAAAGTTTTATGTGGGAAAAGCCCCTTTCTCCCTGCAAGTCTTGAATTAGTTTTTCCATCTCAACAGAAAATTTAGCAATCATAGAAGACATGTAATTGCTTCCCCCCAAATGTTTTATTATTTACAAACATTTATTTCTAAACATGTTTTTGATCTGCAAATACTGATGCTACTTCCATAGATTTCATGTTTATATGTTGTTCCGACTCTTCATTGTTTTTGAAGTGCCCATATCTGACACTCGTATTCGACGCATATCCGGACCTAAGTATAGAAATATGATCTTCCAAAGACCCTCCAAATACATGAAAATCATGAAAAAAATTGAACATACCCATGTCAGACACATACATGTATCCGACACACACTCGATTCCGAGTAACATAGTCACATTGAGTTCCATATGAAGGTTAAACGCAAAACATAAACCCCCTAAAACAACAATAATAGTCATAATAATCATTCATCACAACAGTATTTGAATAGATTGTTTTAAGTAATTGAACGAGAACATCAGCATAGTGGCATCATGTTTTACTCTAGCAACAATTTCTGAAGCCTTTTTGCAGTCAAAGTACCCAGGTAAATACAGAGTTTCAGACTGAGCCATGCTTAATTAACAGGATAGGAGAATTTGTAAAGCAACACTTTAACAATTATATTCCTAACATTCATTTCACACGACAAATCTCAAAAGAAAGCCTGAAGCCAGCAAGATTATGAAGAAAAAAAATTTGGGTTCAACCAGTGCGAAAGATCCCATAACTTGAGCCTAAACATTAAAATTGACGGCACTAGAAAAGTAGAAGAATCTCAAAGGGCGTACCTTTGGTCTCTTTTCTTTTTTTTAAAAATAAATTCATGACCATATTTTTGTGTTAGAACAAGTTATTTGTGCATATCTCGTGACAATTATCGCCATCGGAGCGGACGAATTTTGACCAAAACCCTCTTGAATTGCATTTGTTACCAGACTGTAAGCTCTAAATGGCATCTGAGTAGGGAGATAAGCAGATGAAGAAGTCCACTTGTTGTCTCAGGCTAGGGGCTATTGATCTCAGAAATTCTAGTACCAACAAAAAAAAGCACAGAAATTTCTCCGGAATTAGCCTTTTATTAAATCATAGCTATAAGCTATATTGCTCCGACTCTTCATTTTTCTTAAAATACCCGTGTCCGGCATCCATGTCCGACGCATATCCGGACATGGGTATGGGGATATGATCCTCCAAGAACCATCCAAATACATGGAAATCTTAGAAAAAATTGAACATACCCGTGTTGGACACACACCCATGTCCGACACTCACATCCGAGTCCGAGTAACATAGGCTATAAGCATTAGAACATTTCAGCACTTACATAGGAGGGCTCTTGACTTAACCCCAGTTGGTGGTAATTCATATAGTCAATTCCGCTTAAGCGTAAACAACATAAGATCTGTTCTGGCAACTCTTCGGGTTTATTCCCCTGTTTTAGAAGCCAAACATCAGGAACGAGTAAATGACATTAGAAAACCAGTCCAGCACCAAAATCCAACAATCTTGTTTGGGGAGAGGGGGGGGGGAGGGGGATCTTGAAGTCGGGAGGAGATATCGAAACTTGCCTGAATTGTTAGGCCAACATCTAAGATGCAGAGCTTTAGCCTATCTAGGAATGCATCAAAACCTTTCCTAGAGATGTAACTGAATCTGTGCATATCTATATCAATCTCGAAATAATTTTCTCCCTGCAAAAATTCATCGGGGTAATTGATGAGCCTAAGAAAGAAATCATAATGAGACAATGTACTTTACAATTCCAATGCTACCCAAACATGCTCCCAATGGAGCACGTCATTCAATATCAATAGGTAAAGATTCATTTTACGGTGCAGTATGTTATAAACTAGGTTGCTCCGACTCTTCATTTTTTTTTGAAGTACCCGTGTCCGACACATATCCAGACATGGGTATGAGGATATGACCCTCCAATGACTCTCCAAATACATGGAAAAACTTAGAAAAAATTGAACACCTGTGTCGGACACATACCCGTATCCGACACTCACACCCAAGTCCGAGTAACATAGGTTATAACTACTTAGGATAATCAATAGATTGTTGGAGCGTATGATTCTAATTATATAATTAAGCTAACTAAAATTAATAAAATATAATTATATCATAGAAAATTTATATTTAAAAGTTGAGGTGTGGTAGGACCACTATCTTTAAAACCGATTTCCATTCTCTCCGGATGATATCTCAAGTGCAAGCAGAGTTACAATGGCATTCCGGGATTCAACAACCAATGATCTCTGTAACCTTGCACATGAACTACAGAGATCAAGCAAACCATCCTAGATCTCACCAGCTCGATATAAAATTGACTATTTTATTCAGTATAGTATATAACACTATATTAATTTAAATGACCGGACATGAGAAAGAAAGCTAAAGCTCTAGAAATGTAGGAAGCTTGCATGTGTTTTAGCCAAATTTGCAAAGCCTTTGTAGGCATTGTTTTAAGCTTACTAAGCAAACAGAATGAAACCTATCAAGCAAGTATCACAAGGAGATGGATATGCATGCCATCACTAGACATGTTTTAGCCTTAAGTGTCAATATTTAATTAATTTGAATTATTTACAACAATCCTCCATATAATTCAAATTATTTAAAGAACTGGCGAACTGAAATGATATGCATAATGATCAGTGTCTTCGTCTTGTGGACTTGAATTGCTACTTAGTGGATACAAAGATAATATTCACAATACCCTGGAGAAATAAATTTCTTGAACCATGCTCCTTTTAGTGTAAATAAGCCAACCTTGCACACACATATTATTCCATAATCCACAAGGTGTTCTAATGGGTTGGCATGTTTAGGCCTTGCGTCGATTCGGCCTATCATTTCAGTTCACCAGCTCATTATTTGAATTATGTTAGATATTGTTGTAAATACTTCAAATAATTAAATATTGAAAGATAAGATTAATACATGCCAAGTGGAATGTATATGTATATCAACCACTTTGTGACGCTTGATAGGAATCATTATATTTGCTTAGTAAGCTTAAGACATTACCTATAAATATGCTTTGCTAATTCCATTAAAATAGATACAAGCTTCCTACACTTCTAGTTTAATTTTAACCTTCTTACTCATGTCCGGTCATTCAAATTAATATAGTGTTATATACTACACCAAATAAAATATTCAATTTAATATCGAGCTTGTGAGATCTAAGACGGTTTACTCAATCAATGTGTTCTGGTGCAAGGTTATGAAGATCATTGGCTATTAAATCATGAAAATCGGATGTCATTGTAGCACTGCTTGCAACTGAGATAATATCAAAAAAGGGCGACGATCAATTTTAATAACGGTGGTCCTACCATGCCTCGATAAGTTCTCTACTATATACATATACTTTAATAATTTTAGTTAGCTTAATTATATAATTAGAATCATACACTCTAACAACTTAACCTTCCGCCCCCCACCCCGCCCAGCCATTTGACCAGTAATGAAAAGAAACAAGTTAGTTTGAAACACAAAGAGCAAGCAAAGACACGGTTAAATCTTTTGAAAAGGTATGTAGAACACAAAGGACTCACTCTATGTCAACGGGGATTCCAAACAGTCCATCACATATCACATATTATCAACCCGGAAATAAAATAAAATTGCTTATTGCAGGTATTTTACTATTTTGAGCTGTAATATATGAGATGGCTTAGAAAATCACATATAGAAAATTGTATTCATAAAAGAAAATATTAGTTGAATTATAACTTCATAATTCATATGGCATATATTTGGAATAATGAAACATACATACATACATACCAAGTAGAACTCATGCTGCGGACGTGAAAGAAAAGGCTTTTCATTGTACGCCTGCATAAGCTTCCTCTCTGCTGCACCCATATGAAGATCTTCCACATTTCCAACACGGCCTAATATTTTCAACCTTTCTCGAAAGGGGACAATTGTATCTACAGGGAATCCTTTAACCTTTTCGACTTCATCATCAATTAACCTCTGTTTTAAAAAAGAAATACCGATTCAATATAGTAAACTTGGTTGTAGATCAAATAATGAAGTGGGGGAATGAATACATGAAGACATTACCTAAATGTAAAAACATAGAGCAGAGACTATTAGACAAATGCTTGAAATAAATAGTGGCATTGGCAAAATGAAATTGATAAAAACTAAAACCTTGTGGCATGATAATTAAGGTAGTAATCAAAACATTATGAGTGGAGACTATTATTGCATCTTTACAGGATTATGGCTTAGTGTTGTAGCAGCATACTATGTTACTCGGACTCGGGTGTGAGTGTCGGATACGATATGTGTCCGACACGGGTATATTCAATTTTTTCTAAGTTTTTCCTTGTATTTGGAGGATACTTGGAGAGTCATATCCCCATACCATGTCTGGATATGCTTCGAATATGGGTGTCGGACACGGGTACTTCAAGAAAAATCAAGAGTCGAAGCAACATAGGCAGCATAATCACCTAAGAAAATGTTTGTTAACTGCTAGAAAGGAAGATATTGACATTTAAATTTAGCAAGTATCCATCATACCCTGATGTTTTCTTGAAAGTGAGGCGGAAGCTCCTTCAAGTAACTATCAGAAAGCTTAAAGTAAAGAACAAAACTCATCCCTTCCCCATCAGTTTCACTCTGAAAAAGTGCAGCAGGATACAAGGGAATCTGCATAGCCACTAAATGTTAGCATTAAACTTTATGGAAATAAATAAATAAAGTCTAAAAGATTTTTTTTTTCATGTGGTAGGAGAGTCCACCTCGTAACAAAACAAGATTTATAATGTTAAATCAGATGTGCAACAATGCAAAAATTTATAGAAATACTAAAAAAGAAATGCACATAGAAAACTTAGTTACCATTTTAGAACAAGACGAAAGGGGAAAAAGTTGAAAAAGGCTCAAGAATGAAGATAATTTTGTTATGTGATGGAAGTCATTAGTTGCACTAAGAAGTGAGTGAAGTGCATGTTGAAGGCATAAGAAGGCCGATAAGGACCGTTACATGATACTTCCATCCCATGGAAAATAGAACAAAAAATAGCAAAAACACATTCACTCAAAAAGAGCAACTATACAAGAGAGATACCTGAACATTTACAACAAGGATAGATGGTAGTTTCTCAGAATGGCTAATAACAGGGAGTTCAACAAATCTAGCTATGTGATCTATTTTTCGTGGAGATAAGAATACATCAACACCAAAAGGATAATATGCGGCATGGTTAGGTGCAAAATCCTTCTTCTTATCCCTGCCAAATAAACAAATAATTACCTATTCAAGTGACAAACAGTCAATGGTAATAAGAGATCCACCCGTGTGAGTTCCAAATCAAAAACTTCGAAAGTCTCATACATGTTTTTGCTTCATAACAATCAATAATTTTGCACAAAAAAAGAATATTCCATGTATGTGTTAAAGTAATGAATCAGGGGCAGAGTTTTACAGTCATACCTAAAATAGTTTTCTGCTCGAACCTTGAAAGTACCTGGCTCAATATGAGACCAACAATCAAACATTTTCTTTTCTATAGGGCAAAAAGGTACTTGAGAGCCTGCTTTTGGTCGCTGAAGAAGCATCTTCGAAGAAACTGAATAAAACAGAAAAGGAATAAATTAAAAAAATCGAACAGAAAAACCCCTATTCTTATGCTACATTGCTGCTTTCTAAATGACTCGAAATGTTAACAAGCATCAATTACTAAACAGCCATAACAGAAGCGATTGGTTTTGCTTCTGTATCCATATATTCTAGTTTTGGATGATTCTGTGAGAAAACTATTCGAATATCTTTGCTCAAGTCTGAAGAGATAAATCTAATCAGGGCTCCTACATCATAAAAACTCATCCCAGCTTCACTGAAAACCATTTCACATGCATCCAGAAGTCTCGTAATAAGACAGTTCAATAAACTTATGATGATCATGATGACAAAAGATTGGAAAGTTCAATGGATAACACCTATGTTACTCCGACTCTTCACTTTTCTTGAGGTACCTATGTCCAGTGCATATCCGGACATGGGTATGGGGATATGATCCTCCAAGGACCCTCCAAATACATTAAAAAATTTTAAAAAAAATTGAACATACCCGTGTCCGACACTCACACCCGAGTCCAAGTAACATAGGATAACATAGATACTCACATAAGGTGGCATTGGGATGCTCTTCTCTCCATTTAAATGAAAGTTTTAAGGAGGGCTTTTTTCTTGCACTTGGTGAGCTAGAGCTGATTGATCTTCTCTTTTCAACTGATGGAACAGTAGCTGCAAGACAAGGTAAACAATTGCTTGGAAGAATGCCACAGTTATCCAACAATCCGTCCTCCTTTACAGAACATTCATCGACAGAGGAGGCAATATTATCAAGGAATACAGGTTCCTTTGCTTCATTTGAAGACCCATCAGATTTTGATTGGGGATTAACATCCTCTGAATTCAAGACCTGACTATTTGAATTTATAGTTGCCTCACTGCCAGTGTTGCATGGAGAATTTCCGTCTGATAAGTTCCCTGGTTTCTGCGTCTGATCAACTAAAGAAGAATGTTCTCCGAAATTTGCATCTGTTAAAGATGAAATACTGGATACAGATACACCTTCAAGACCATTTAAAGATAACACATCTGCACACATAGATGAATATGTAGTCAATGGTAACCATTTCTGATAATCTTCAAGTAAAAAGAAAGTTAGTTTAAATGAGAGGTCTGAGTAACATCTCAAAACATCATACCCTCCTGAACACTTTCAAACTCCTCATCACAGTCAGAGTCGAATACTGCAACCGAATCAAACCACAACTCCTCACTCCCTGCCAAGGTCGCATCATAAAATCATTAGCTATTCAGCTAGAACTAAAAAAAAAACTGTTCTAGCTGAAATGCTGTAACAATGCCCATTATTACGCATAACTTTGTTCACGTGACAAAATGAACAAGTAAAATCATAAAACAGGGATAACTATTGTCCTGATATATAAAAATAGGGTTATTACCCTGTAATGGTCCCATCAAATTAGGGTCCAGGGAGGGGTATTCTGGAGCAGCCTTTTGGCTCCCAAGTCCCCAACTTAACAAATGCTGGAATTTGAAAAGTAAACCATAGAAACGAGAACCGAGAGAAAAGTTGTAAATAGATTGGAGTAAGTTATATACCTAAATGGCAGAAGTTATTAATATTAAGGAATAAAAGATAAAAAGAAAATCTGCTGGAAGAAAAAAAGACAAATCGCAGAAAGTGAACAATGAAGAACCACAGTAGTAAATCTATTAACCAAAAGGAAACGCTCTTTTAAACTTGACTAATTTAACAAGTAATTCAAAGATGCCCAGATCTAATTTTGATATATATAGATCAACTTACATCCTTGTTCCTAGCTCTTAAAAATAGCAAATCAAGCAAATATGCATCAATATCCATTAAACTCCTTGCAGTTTCTACCTCTCAAATGATGTATAGCAGATTATGCATTAAGCCTCTAACACTAATATTTAAATCTTACCTAACAAACTACAATCCATAACACCACCGGTGCTGTTAACCCGAAAGGTCAACGGAAAATTAAACAGTGAGTTAGTGACACTAATTATCTTGATAAGCTCTATAGTTTATCCAAAGGCCTATTATTTACCCCGGGTTCAAGGGACATAGAAAATATTAACTTTTATCAAATCTCCATACAAACTTTGACCATAGGAAAAAAACTGTTCAAAACCAACTTATTGCTTAATATAGAATTGAAATAATAATCTTAGAAAAAACCATTGTAGTCTTGAAACTACCAATGAGAGCACTGCAGCAGTTAGCTCCAACTCAATCAAACTCCAACCAGTTCATATGCATCTGCTACGCATTTAAACCCCAATTTGCTAAAAGCTTAATAGAGCAGCAAATTAAGATCTTTAATGGATCAAACAAACTACTTCTATTGTCAATAAAAATTAAAGATGAAAGTTCCTAATTATGCTTTTTTATTGATATCTTTTTACACTCTAATTCTACCAGAATTCTGCTTTCAATTTTGGTTATGGTCAAAATTCTCCCTCATCAATCTAAGTTCCCTCTGATCATCGACAAACACAATTACACAAAGAGCAACAATCTGCATCAAAATCCCAGTGCTAGGTATATGCTCAGACTATATGCTTTGAAGAAAAATCAGATGCCAATTGATCATCTAAAGAGTAGGTCTCAACCATCAACATTTCAACTTGGTAAAAAGAAATAGCTACTATCAAAGAAGTCTTTAAGCTATAATACAGGCATGCATTTCCTGGTAACATAAAAACCAGAATCAGACTCTTAAACCACCCAAAACTTTCCATGCAACTACCAAAAGCCGCCCAGTCTCGAGAACCCACCAAGGAAATCAACCAGAAAATGAAAATCCGTAAACACATTGCAAAACAAAAAGGGTAAATAAAATCACAAAACCAAAAAAGACCAACTTTTGATAACAGATAGAGAAAGAAGGAAAGAAAGACCTTGAAAAGTTGGGTTTGTGAAGGAAGAGTGATGATGATCAGGTGGAACAGCCCTATCAAAGTTATCGGAGGATGATGCTTCGGGCAGCTGAGAAGACACTCTTTTCTCGAAGTTTTTCCTTCTTATTTTACGGTTCTTCTTCTTCTTAGAAGACCTTAACTTTGGGCCAACACAGCCTTCAGGTCTTGACACACAAGAACCCATCTCTCTCCTTCTCTTTCTTAGCAGATCAAATTCACCTCTCTATAATATCACCATCTTCCAAAAGGCACAAGAGAGAAAGAGAGAAAGAGGAGTTTTTTAGAGAGAAAAAGAAAGTTAAACAAAGAGGAACAGCAACATTAATAACAAGTAACAACGGCAAACGAAAACTACCATTGTTTTCCTTTTGGTGGGAGAGTTTTATTAATATTTTATTGGTTTGGTTAATCAGTGTATATGTACAATTTGTTAAGGTTAATTACATATATTATTTATAAAAATAAAAACTTACCTGCATTATTTTTATCAAATTCAATAAAAATAATATATTAATTTTAAGTTTTTTTAATATTAATTTAATTAGTGTCGCTAGAATTAATATTTTTTATATTTTATTTACGTGCATAATATTAATAAAAATTTATCATACTCATTTTGTGAATAAAATATGTATTTTTAAAAATAAAATTATTATATTTTAAAAAAATAATAATAAATTAAAAAATTAATAAGTAGTTTTTTAACAATAATTATCTCATTTATCATTGGTGTAATTTTTAAATTTCAAGATTAATAAGATGATATATATCATTTAAGTATATTAAATAAGAAATGGATATATAATAATTTTTTAACTTGTTTATAGAATTAAAAAATTTATTGTTAGTATATCAAAAAAAAAAATTAATAAGTAATTTTCTTTTTTAAATTAAAATATTTGAAAAATTTTAATTTTAATTTTATTATTATAATTAAATTTTTTATATATTTTAATCAAAATGATATTTTTTGATTCATAATTAACTTACTATAATAAAATACTTTTTAATAACTATAGATAAAATTTAAGCAGAGGCAAAATCTTTATTTTGTTTTTGTGGATTTTTTTTTCCAAATAAAAAAATAATAATTTAGAAAGAGAAACGGGAAAAGGGGTCTCTCTCACGCTAGCGACGGCATATTACTTAAACAGTACTAAATTTTTGCCCATAAATATTGGTGTAGGAGTAGGACCCACCATGTAAGTTGAAAACATAATGCCACGTGGCAGAACCTAATTAGGCGAACGTGTGGGAAGTCTGGCACAGATATTGGGAGATTTTCGTGTACCGACTGCTACTTCCTTGGGTTGTTGCCTTGTTGCTTGTTCTTCGCTCTTCGCCCCCCATTGCGTCTAACTCACGTTTGATTTTCCTTTTTTTCTTTCTTTTTTTTTGATTTTTTGATTTTTTGATTTTCACATTTTCTCTCTCTTTTTTTTTTTTTTTTTGATTTTTGCTGCATGAGACGAAAATCAGTTCAATCCAAATTAAAGTAATCAGGACCATACTGTCCTTCTTTTCTTTCTTTCTTTTTTTGAATTTTTTTTCTTCAAATTTTCACATTTTCTCTCCTGTTTTTTTTTTTTTTTTTTTTTTGGATTTTTGCTGCATGAGACGAAAATCAGTTCAATCCATATCAAAGTAATCAATGTGGACGTATCGTTTTTTTTATTAGTACGTATTTTGTATTTTAACGTACTATTTTAGATTTATTAATATTTTTAAATATTTTTTATATATATTTTTAAAATTTATTTTTAAATTTTTTAATAAAATATATATTATATACAGTACAATTATATTTCAATTATATATATATGCAAATATAATTTTTTAAAACTATAAATATTTAATATATAAATTTTTTAATCATAAATAAAATAAATATTAAAAATAACAAATTATTATTAATTAGATTCAATAGCCTAATTTAATATATATATTTTTGAATGAAATTATGAAAAAATAAAAATTATTATGATTAAAAGTATTAAGAATTCGTTAAAAAAATTAAGTGAAAAAAAATTAAAAATCAAAATCTTGTACCAATCGGTACATGTCGGTACGTATCGGTACAGACCGATATCGACCAATACGATCGGTACGGATCGGTACAAAAACTGAAACGGTACGATGTTAATACCGTTTCGTTTTTCTTCAAAATCGATATGTATCAATCGATACGACCGATACTGATATGACTGATACCGATACGATACCAACTACCGTGATATTCCAAACCCTAACACATTAAGATAACGTTTGGTATAAAAAAAATATAAGATACATTACAAGGAATTATATTGGAATAAAAACACTACAATGTTTCAATATAGGATGATAACGGATTAAATATTTGTTATTTTTAAAATATTTGACTTTAAATTCGATTAATTTACATGATATTTGAATCCGTTTATTATTCGTTTACTATTCGAATCCAAATTTGAATTAGATAGTAATATTCTTCGGATATTCGAATCTGCTAAATATCTGAATTCATTAAATCAATTTTTTAAGTTCAAGTTGACTAATATTTAATAACAAACAACTTTTAAAATGGAAAATATAAAAAATATATATATATATATATTAACAATGTAGATGATAAAAATATATGGATTTATGTTTGATACACTGTCAGTGTATAGATCTATACACTGACAATGACTCACATGATGTCACTTGTTAAAAGGCTTGGTTATCTTATTTATTTTAAGGGTTTTTAACTTTTTATGTTTTTTTTATTAATGAGGTCTCATTGTATGGTTCATTGACATGTATAGATTTATACACTGGTAGTACATCAAATACAAATCCAAAATATATTTATGAACTAAACACAATTATAAATTGATAAAAAAATAGTTTCATAAATTAAAAGCATTTGTTTTTTAAACTAAAAACAAACATAAAACTTAGTTTCATCAACTAATAAAAATCTTTCTTCTTTCTCAAAATAAATGTGTTGTATTTAATTTCAATTTATAATATCTTATCATATGATTCAGTTAGCCTGGTCAATGGTCGTAATGTGAACGTCACTTGTTATTAAGTTCATAAAAATAAATTTTTTATTTTATTTTATTTTATCATAAAGATTTACAAACAAATATATATATATATATATATACATATACATATGTATATATTAATATGTTAAGATTTATACATTATATAAAAGTATCATGTATGTCAATGTGTTAAGAATTGCATCTTTACTTATTATGAAATTTTTATTAATTTAATTTCATACATTATGTTTAGAATTTTGAAAATATTTAACATAATTAACATAATTAATTTTATAATTAATTTATTATTATATTTTTATTTTAGATAAATACTTATTAAATTATTATTATATTTCATTATACTTGATAAAATAATTTTTAAGTAAAGTTTTAATATATTTAATTTTATTAGTAAATTATTTTAAAATTTAAGATTGGTTCACTTAGTAAATTTTTTAATAATAAAGATTTACATGTCAAGATTCAAATCTCTATACAAGCATAAATTTTTTTATATTTTACAAGTATGTAAGTGGATATTGAATTAAAATATTCAAATCAAAATCAAAATAAATTCGAATTTGATTCGGATATCAAATATCTAAAAGTTTTTATCCAAATTTATCATAAATAATAAATTAAATATTTGAATCCAAAATATATTCGAATCCAAAAAAATGGGATCAAATAAAGTTTTGGAACGTGACATTATCATGGTCCATGGGAATGACATTTTTAATAGAGGATTGAATGTTATTACATCCAAAAATTGATGTCAAGTTACTTTCACACTAATTGGTAAAGTAACAAATTTTTTTGTTTATAACTAAAATGCTCTTTCGAGCTTAAAGAAAAAATAAGCTGCCTTCTCTCTAATCTCTATCTTCTTCCTTACTTCTTCTCTCCCAAAGCCGAACACTAGCTACCCATTCAAGCCTGTTGATGCCCTATCTCCAAGCTTCGTTTTGTCGATAAAATTTGGCCGGAAACTTCCCTCTAACGTTGGGTAGGTAAGCAAATTTTGGGGGTTGTGACTGTTGTTCTTAGGACTGGCTTGTTTGTGAAACTTGAGTTTGAGGCACTGACTTTCTGGGTCTGAACTTGCTGATGAGATGTTGTTAATAGGTTGATTTGGTTGGTTCAAAGGCATCTGACAATTTATCTTGTTGTTGGGAATTCATGTATTCGTATAACGTGTATATTTTTATGTAGTTAATTTTATATTATAATTAAATATAAATTGTGATATGTTAATAATTTATATTATATAAATTTTAATATATTCGTGTATTTATTTTATATTTATATTATATTTAAATTTTTTTTTTTTGGTCATATGTTGATATCAGCTACAATAACCCAGCTAACTGAGAAATTATTTTATAGGTACGACCTCAGCAATGGGTCCAACCAATTAATCCGTGTCTGTTTTTTTTTTTTTTTTTTTTCATATCAGCTTTTTCTTTTCCAAAAAGAAAAAAAAAAAAAAACATTATTTTCTACAACTTCCTTTCTTTCCTCTCTTCCGGGTTGTGACTTTTGGGTCTAGTAGCCCTCTTTTCCTTCATAGGCAGTTTAGCAATGAGTGGTGTAAACTCGAGATAGGATTGGTTCATGTTTGGGTTTGCTTGAATGTTTGCAGAACTAACCGATTTCAAGTTTAAACCAAGGTTCTTTTAATTTATTAATCTCCGCTCTGTTTGAAAAAAAAAAATTAATAATAATAATAAACTCTGGTTTTTTTTAATTTATTAATCTCCGCTCTTTTTTATTTTTTATTTTTTGATTTTTTTATCATTCCCAAAAATTATTAGCCATATAAAACTGTTTCTATTTGTTTGGATCTAGTGTAGAGGGGAGGAAGAGGGAGTGGCGGTGGTGGGTGGGGTTGGGGAGGATGTGGGGGTGGGGGTAGGGAGACGGTGGGGGTCATGGGGTGGCTTGTTTGGTGGCATTTGTGATGGTAAAAACAGATTTTGTGGTGGTGAAGAAAAGAAAGAGGAGGAAGAATGATGGATGGTGGTTGTTTCATGGTGAAGAGAGAAGAGAGAGGGTCTAAGCTGAGGTGGTGTAAATTATTAAATCTGATGTGTAAGAAAGGTTAAAGAATTTAAATAGTTTTTTTATTATAATCAAAAATATATTTTAGTCTTTGTATTATAGAAGTGATTACTTTAATATTAATGAAAAATCGTCTAAATGCTGAAATAAACATGTGAAACTGACAGAATAGGTGACTTGAAGAAAAAAAAAATAATGACGTGTCAATTTTTTTTGCTAAGTGAATTTAGAAACTGACAGAATACATGACTTCAAAAAAAAATGATGACATATTTTTACGAGTAAGAGAGAGATTTGGGTAAAAAAAATTATGTTTTTCTAAATTTCACTTGAGTAAAAAAAATTGACACGTCATAAATTTTTTTACGTCATCTTTTTTGTCAATTTCACATGTCTATATCAGCATTTAGACGGTTTTTTCATTAACATTATTATCAATTTTATTTTTTTGTATCAATTTTAAACGTACGATGATTAAATTACTCATTTTTATTGTACAGTGACTAAAATACTTTTTTTAACTATAATATATAGACTGTTAACATAACCATATAAAAAAAAATATTGATGTGATAGTAAAATAATTGATTCTGTCCATTAACGTGATAAGAAGAGTCTATAAAATAATTTTTCCATCTAGCTACTTAGTTTCCAAGAAAGACTTCAACTTGGGATTTGAAAATTGGGTTTCTCGACAAGTTATGAATTTGGAAGAAATATGAGCTGTAAAAAAAGGTTAAAGCTTTGCAATTTGCACAAACATATGTGATTTTTCAAGCAAAACCCAGATTAAAGTTGAAGGGTTTTCTTTTTCTTGTTTTTTTTTTTTTTTTTTCTGGTTTAGATGACAATTTTAAAAGAAAGTGTGTTAATTAATATCAATACAGAATGGAAAACCAAAAAGGATAATATGAATTAAATCTCAATTAGTGGTGCCAATTACTTTACTTATTTAATCAATTACATTACAATTTGATTTTCATTTAATTTAGGCCTTATACTTTATAAATGAATGGCTTTGTAGTATATGAGTAAATTATATTAATGTTAGTCTAACTTAATTAGTAAATTAACATTTTTATTTAAAGGGTAATTTTAAAAAATTAAAAATTAAAAAATATGCAAATTTGCTAAATTTGTTTTAATACATAGGATAATTTTGAAAGTTATTGTCACATTTCCAATAAAATACTTAATTTACGGAATACTATAATATTATTTTCACTGTA
This sequence comes from Fremontodendron californicum, assembly GCA_030761205.1. NCBI lineage: Eukaryota > Viridiplantae > Streptophyta > Magnoliopsida > Malvales > Malvaceae > Fremontodendron > Fremontodendron californicum. The sequence goes on along the minus strand of JAULJL010000023.1, from coordinate 19,830,125 downwards.
TTTAATCAACATTTTTTATGTATATCAAATATTATATTCTTAACATTTTAATATTTAATAATTATTTTCTCAACAACCATATTTCATTGGAATGAATAGATAGTAAGGCATCAAATGCCACCTAATAAGATCTGTGAGGTCTCTATTTTGAATCCAAATTTTCTGTCCTCATTTTTTTATCCCTATTCGTGTTTCTATTTTTATAACGAGACGTGTTTTTTTTTTTTTTTTTTTTTCTTTTCGTACCCGTTCGTTTTTAATATTTGATCCAATTTTTTATCTAATAAAAAAATTGATACAAAGACGATGCAAATAAAAGAGATAGTGTCATGAAATTCGCTTATTTGATCATCAATAAAATACCGATCGATCGTATTTATATTTCGTAGTTCTCGTTAAACAATTGATTGAAAACAAACGAAGAAAAAAGCAATACTGAAAAAATGAATCTGTAACTCATTACAAAAACGAAGACACGAATAAGAACAGAAAAATGAGAACAAAGAATTTCTATTAATCTATTTTGAGGTAAATTTTTATTTTTTTGGGTGTGTCAATTAGAATGGCAGAGGAAGAAAAGGTCGGCCAAAAATCTTTGATTGCAGATTTACTCGCAATGTTATTGGCTTTGGCCAAAACAGCTGACGTTAACCTCCACTCCATCGCTGTTCTTGCGCCTTCGCCTTGGATTGCATTTGCAGGTGCAATAGCTGAAAGTTAAGTTACAGTAACTGATAAATAAAATTTAACCTTTATATTTCTGTAATAAAAAAATAAAAAGCTTAAAAAAATCTTTTTTACTTTGTTATATAGATTATTATTTATTTATATAAATATAGATTTTAATTTTTTATTATATAAAATTTTAGGTACTTTTAAAAACAGATTTAGTAGAGACGAAGTGGGGCATGTAGCTCAGAGGATTAAAGCATGTGACTACAAACCACAATATCGGAGGTTCGAATTTCTCCTCGCCTACAACCGATCCAAAAAAAAAAACTTTTCTATTGAATTGACTATTTCACTTTCAATCTCAACGATTGAATAAAAAATAAATTATTATAATTTCGAGCAAGTCGTTATGGTAAAATCGATAAATATGCTGCTCTTAGGAAGCAGTGTTAGAGCATCTGGAGTTGGGCTTTCCTTTCGCATTATTATGGATACGAAAATAATAAGTTTATTCTGCTTCATATAAACTAATTTTACGTATAGATTTACCTATGAGAAAAATATTACTTTTTAATTACTTTATTTATTTTGCTAAAGGGTAGGGTTTTATTGTTTTTATTTGACAAGTAATCGGATTATGTTGAACCCAAATGAGAAAAATATTAATCGTTATCCATAACCTTATCGTAACAGAAAAGCAAATGCCTTATCACAAAGGCTTACGATCTGATATTAAATTCGGATTTAATTTAATTAATTTTAATAATTATTTAAAAAATAATATTTAATATATTTGAGATTTAAATTACAGTATTAATAATTTTTTTTTTTAAATAAAAAATTATTTGTTATCATAGAGGCCAACATTTAGAAAAATATAAAATGAACACAAAATAACGCCCATACTGAGAAAATAGATCTCAGGAGACAAGAGTCACGGACCTCAAGAGAGAGAAAAAAATAATAGAAAGAAAGAAAAATCCAACTTGTTTATTTTTTAATTATGTCCTTGAACCAGAAGAAACCATTTTTTATATATCTTAATGTTGAAAACTTTATTAGAGGATGATAATGGAAAGGTGAGGATTTTACATAAAAAAAAATTGGAAAAAATAAAGAGTATTAGTATTATAAAATTATATTTAATAATTTATGTATTTATATTATATTTATGTATTTATTTTTTGTTAATTATATAAATTATTAAATATATCAAAATTTTAAATATAAATATTGTATATATTAAATGTATTATGTTCATTATATTTAAATATATTGTATCATATTTTTATATTTATTAAAAGTAAGTATTATATCTAAAATTATGAGTTGTAAACTATAAATACGAGATGACTGATTTTCATTTTCATATATTATATGTGGACAGGAAATGGGTGTGAATTGTGAAACTGTGGGCAATGGGACCCGCTTGAAACAGAGGATTAATTGGTTTGGTTTGTTGTTATGAGTTAATTAAACACTAATTCAATTAATAAAAATATTTAAAAATTAATTAAATATCAACTCAGTTAATAAAAAATATTTAAAAGCCAAACTCAAGTTCTAATGTATAATAAATGAAAGGTATTTATATATTTTATTTTAAAAAAAAATTATCACGCATGTGATATTATCTGATAAGTTTTTTACTTCTTTTAAAAATTATACATATCATACATTATAGATAATTTTTTAAAAATATATATAATTTCTTTTTTTTAATTTTTTAATTTTATTTATATTATGAGTGTACAATATCTAGTATTTAACTGAGAGGTTAACAAACGAAAACAATACCATTTTTGATATTATGTTAAATTTAAAAAGAACATTCAATTCAAGATTAATTGAAAATAAGTGAGTGGATTCAAATTGAACTTATATGAAATTTCTTTTAACAGCCTTTTGATAGTTCTCTAGACAAAAAAATAAAAAATAAAAAACTATGGTAGTTTTCCATCTTTCTATTTTAAATATTTTGTTTTGAACATATTTATTTTTTATATTAAAATAAAAATAAAAAGAAACATAAAATATTATGAGTTAGGAGTATGAATCAAGGTAGTCAGTATCATATCGGTAGACGTGTCATTTTTGTTCTGGTACTGATACGTACCGTTGTGTTTCGACGTACCGATTAGGGTGTATCAGTATTTTTCAAATATTTTTTCATATATATATGTATAACCTATTTTCAAGTTTCTTAATAAAATATATATTATATACATATGCAAATATACATCCATTACATGCATATATATGTTTTTATACAAATATAAATTTTAAATATTTAATATCTAATATCTAAAATTTTTAAACATTAAATAGGTAAAATAAATATTAAAATGTTAAAAAATATAGTAAATTATTATTAATTATATTCAATAGTCTAATTTAATGAACATATTTTATTTTTAAATGTAATTATGAAAAAAAAAAAGATCATGACAAAAAATATTGAAACTGATTTTAAAAAATCAAATAAGTGAATTTTTTTTAAAAAAATTAAAAAAATCAAAATTTTTTGCCAACCGATACGAACCGGTACAGGTCAGTACCGATACCAAAATATAAACAAAACTAAAAATTGTCTATACCGATTTAATTAAAAATTGAGATATATCGGTCAATACCGACCACCATGGTATGAACTTGCCTACTTACTTTCCTTTTTTTTTTGCTTAAGTGAATATCTTCCTATCTTTACGTGAACAAAACAAAATAAAATAAAATTTCAAAATAAATTTATATATTTTTTTTATCTTAATGAATCGAACCGAATTAGATCGCGATTCAAATATTTTTTATTTTTCAAAATAATATATATCTAATATTTTTGTCACAAGCATTCTAAATTTCGAAATTCGGTGGTGGACAATTCTAGCTGTTGCCATAGGACATTTAATTGATTGAGGATTCCACGGATTTTGTCTAAAAGCTTGCGAGGAAATTGGCGAAGCAATAATTATAACTTGCGCTGCGCTGCCCTAAAACCTTTAAGTAGACTCTTAAATAAATGTAAATAAATAATTAAGCAAAGCATTGAATATTCTGAGTTGATTGGTACTACCATCAACATCTACTATTTGGAAATTTAATGAAGTGATTTGATTTATCTGCCAATTTACAACCTTTATTTAGCTTCTTCAGGAAATTAAATCTTTTTTCATATCAATTTCTAGATACATGCCTACATAGGACTTGAGACTTGAGATTGAATAAGTGATTATAAAATCTAGATTTAATAATATTGGATGTGACACGAAAATGATATTAAAAAAATAATTAAAATACGATATAAATACGACACGATATGAAAATATAACACGAACACGATATGAATACACAAATATTTTAAAATCTATATAATACAAATTATTAATATATCAAAATTTATATAAATATAAAATACTTTAAACACGATTATAACACAACAAAATATATGAATATAATACGAATATACGAATTATTGAATCTAATAAAACCTGCTCTTAACTTGTTGTGTGATTCATGTTAAGGGAACCAAAATATCCCTAATCACACCTACACCATTATTAACAAAGACAAAGAAATTCCAGCTAATATCCTATAAGTCATCAATATTATTATTGTTGATATCTTTCAATTTAAATTTTTTTGTTAACTAGTTTTTTAAAAATATATTTTTTATAAAAAAAATTACAGATGTTGAAATTCAAATTTCAGATATACTAAATATCATTTTTTAAAAGTAATTATATGAATCAACTCTACTCAACTCAACTAAAATCTAAATTTATTTTTTAAAGAAAGGGAAAGGGTGGTTGAAATTGGAAATAGAGGTAGACAAAACACTTTCTATGTTCTACTAGTTTATAAACCTCTAAACAAATGGCAAAACTCTATTCTCTAGCCACTAGCCACACAACTTGGAATTAATTGACTTTGATTTTTATATATTTGTTTACGATTCTCAAATCTCAACTACTTTTTTGTGGTGTTTGATTTACGAATTTTTCCCTTGTCCTAAATGATAAGGAAGAGTGGGATCAAGGAGGGCAGGATATGGAAGGAATTGAAGGCACCTGATCTTGCCATGAAGGACCATTTAATGTAGTGAGTGGAGGGAGGGGTCAACAATTGTGCCGTTCAGGTGAAGCTACATCCGAAATACTCCCAAAACTAATGGCCAACGTGAAAAAGGTTGAATTTATATTTAACTTTTCGTCTATTTATATCGTGTTTATATTATTTTTATGTGTTATAATATTGTTTAAGATATTATATATTTATATAAATATTAACATGTTAATAATTCGTGTTATATAAATTTTTAACATATATGTGTATTCGTATCTTGTTTGTATTATTTTTTTCATGTCATTTAGTCAAGTCATATTCAAAATTATCATGTCTAGTTAAATTTGGCATATGCCTATGAACAACCTTTCCATACCAGAGATGAGTGAAAATCTTGTCATTATTTTAGATCTGACAATTCGTGTATGCATATCGTATTTCATATTTTTTTTACTTCAGTCGTGTAAATATAACTACAATACAAATTATTAAACGCGTTAAAATTCTAAATACGAATATAAAATATATATTAAGCGTGTCGTATTAATCGTGTATTTGTGTTAAGCGTATCATATTATGTTTGTGTCATATTTTTTATATCATGTTTAAAATCGATAAGTCTATTTTTTTATTCATAAATTTAATCAGCTTTTGGCAAGAGCGAAAGGATCAAAAGAGGAAGTAATTTGCTATTGAAACATGGAAAAAAAATGTTTTATAAAACCAAAGAACAAAGAGTTAATAACACAAATTTTCGAAATTTGCTGATTTATAATAGTTTCAAAGTAGCTCTTTATTGTTCATAAATTGTTCTGCCGAATACAATAATTATTTTCCAAATGGAATGATTCCATATTTTGAACCGGCCTTTGATTCCAGTATCAAATATTGACCTAAGCTTAGCTTTGCAATTATTTTTATTGACTTCTAATAACAAATGTGGACGATATCATTGCCGCCGTCTACGATCAAAGATGGAGGGCAAAATCAGACTCGACTTCGTGGTTAACAGAAAGGACACAAACTTATGCAGATCTGGATTCGACTATTTTAGATATAATACAAAAATATAATACGTTTAACAAATTCGAAAATAATATAACACGATATGTTAATATATATATATATATCATATTTATATTTATATTTAAAATTTTAATATATTTAATAAATTATGTTATATTTATAATTATCAAATTAATATAAAAATATAAAATATAATACGCATATATAAATTATCAGATCTATGTTAAACAACACTAAAATTTGATTTAGCATTATAATTGGTTGAAGTAAAAAATTATGTTTCACTGCAAACGCAATGTTAAACAGATAAAAAAATTGATTTTTACGATCGAAATCATGATTTGACAACTCAAACCCAAAAGCTAAAAAAAAATAAAGAATTTGAATTTTAAAAATTGACTTTTAAATAAAATGATTTTATTATCCATACATCCTTAAACTTTTATTATTTTAAACATATATTTTTTTTTATAGTTCAATTTCTTACAATACTTTTTCACAACAATCTCAAATACTTACAAAATTTTAAATCACATTTTTTTCATTTAACTTTTTAAACACACTTTTTTCAACCAATTTTTTTTTAATCCAAACTTTTTTTACCTACATTTTTTTTCAACGACAATAAGATCAGCTTCAAAGAACTATGAACAACTTTATTTCACAAGAAATTGAAAATCCCCTCCATTACCTTTTTCACTCCTTTGGGGAATATTTCAATTCCATTAGACAGCCAGCTCAAAATGTAACCAATAATTCAAAATGGGCTTTATTTCATTATTGTCCTTGAAATCATGGCATTCACAAAAGTGGGGAAAAAATATGTAAAAAATCATGGTGCAAATCTCAAGGTGATAACTCAGCAGAATTTGTACAATCATGGCACTTAGCAAATATGGGAAGAAAATATCATCAGAATTCAAACTTCAACAAATTAAAAGGGTCCCGAAAAATACCAATGACTGCACATAATTCGAGCCAGGCTTGCAACAATCATGGTGCGATCCGTATAAAGATCATGCATCTGTTTCTGAATGAATTCAAACAAAAAATACATAGGTATTCGAATAATGTGCAAAATGGCTACCATCCAAAAATGACAAATAATGCTAAACTAGATTTTAACCTGGATCTTTCAATGTTTCTGCCTGGGTGGTTGAGCACTCTGAATCAAGTTGGTGTACTGATATTGCACACTTGTCCTAAACAAATGCACAACCATAAGGTAAAGGTATTATGGAAATTTTCAACTCGGGACTTTAATCTAATTGGTTCATACAATCACCCTTAAGAAGTGACATTCAGTATGCTTGAGATTCGAATCTCAACATCTACAACTCCTTTCCCCAATGTTGAAAAAATCGGACCAAAGATCGAACCAATGAGACTTCTGGTTGGATCAGTTGAACCCGCCGATTGTATTAAAAAAAGATTTAAATATTAAATAAGTATTAATATAGTAAATATTTAATAAAAATATGTATTTGGCTAAATTGTATGATCTTTAATACAGATTCAATGGGTTAAAGGTTCAAATCTCATCACATACAATAATTTTTTTTTTTTAATTACAAAAAAATGTAAAACCGGTTTTTCAAATATTTTTCGGGTTTTTACCGGTTCGAAAAAATTCGATTCTATGACATGCATGGGACCAAACAAGCTACCGATTTTCGATTCAATCGGCTTAACCAGTCGATCCTGTCCAGTTTTAATAACATTGCAAATATATATATATATATATATATATATATATATATATACTTTGGCCCAAAGAAATTTGTATCACATACCATTCTTTCGTTTACTGAGATACTCAAAACAGTAGCAGGTTGTTGCGGTTCAGAGTAAGCTGAGAGTGGAGAACAGGCAGACTGGACATATCATTGCAAAAAGAATAACATTTCTTGCTTTAAAAACTGTCAATATTTCGAGTGTTTATTTTTGTTAATAATGAAAATAAATAACTTACCTCTGAAACACAAGAGTTGAAAGTATTGTTTGCTTGGAAGTGGTTGCAAGTTGAATTATACCCCTGAGATAGCTGCGAAGCTGAATTACAGATCCCAGAAAGAAACGGTTGCTTCAACAATTAACAAAATCATGCTTGCCCTCCATAGAAAGAGAAAAAAGTACATGCACAAATGCCTTTTTGTCATTAAAATGATAAATAGAATAGATAATGCATATATCAGATTCATCTCTAGGATCTTTTATTAACACTTGAATGTGAAATAACCAAACTTGGTTGAGCACATTTTAAGCCTGTAAATACTATATAAAACAAAAAGGACCATGGAGTAATTAATTATCTTTTTTTTTGGATGAGTAATTACTGATCATTTAACTTTCAAATGAACTAAGTGATGGAGACATGGGGTAACAATTTTTTCTCATTCCCAATCCCAGATAGACTAACAATGACAATGGCTATGTTACCCGGACTCGGAGGTAAGTATCGGATACGAGTATGTGTCCAACATGGGTATGATATTTTTTTAAAATTTTTTTTCATATATTTGGAGAATCATACTCTCGTACCCATGTCTGAATATGTTCGGACACAGGTACTTTAGGGAAAATGAAGAATCCGAGTAACATAGGACAATGGTTTTTGCTACAAATGAGAACAAAAAAAAAAAGGTTCCAAAGGTTACTGCATTACATTTAATCGAAACAACCAGACTGCGACTAAAAACCTGTAAAATAATAATGAAATGAAACAAAGAAAGAAAGCTTGTTTAACATCACATGTAATAACCGGTTTCCCTACCTTGTGACTAGCAAGCTTAAGTTATCTTCGGATATGTTCAATTCTCTTTCAGAAATCCACTCTCCATGGATACAAGAGGGATGAAATATATACCAATATAATCAGTTGTTTTATTGAAAAGTCCTACAGAAGTGAAAACAAACCTCAATACCTCTATTCTCTGCAGCATCCATGTTGCAAGTCTTATTTGGAGATTGTTCAGCACTGTGCCTAATTGTATCCTGAATCCTGATGGGCCAATTACAATACAAATAACTAAGAAAAAGGTAACAAAGAAAAGAAAAGTCATTGCTAATATCACTTTTCTCCACTTCAACGCAGATGCCATTTGCATTTTTACAGTCTTATCTTGAACCCAAACAGTTCAAACTCAAAAACTCATGGGAAGCATGAAAACAGCATGCATATACAAGCACATGCATGCATGCAGATTGTAGAGTGTAGACACGTTAAGAATTTTTGAACCTATCAAGAGCCATATATCACATGTAATGTGCATGCCAAAGTTCATTGAACAGCTTGATCACTGATCAGAATGACCTTACAATCCGGTTGATACACATGTTGAGATATATGTACATATAAATGATGAAAACATTTCTTTGCTGTAATAAATTTAGCTTCTATAATCACATACTAATATATTCAAATTTGGAGAAGTATGCTAAATTTCAGGAAAGATATTCACTATATGTATATTAATTTTACCGGTTATCTTCCTTTGGTGTAATCATTTCGCACTCTTCTTGACTTTCCAGCATCGAGGAGACGGCCCTTCTATCCTGCCATATAAATCAATAACATCTCAGACAACAAAAGGCAAATGGGTGACAGATCAAGCTATTTGAAAGTTTAATCTTTTCTCTCTCTTTTTTTTTTTTTTTTCTTTCCTTTTTTAAGGAGAAAACAGAAGTACTCCACACAGCGGCCTAGAAGGAAAAAGCTGCCAGATGAGTAAAGATGATCAAATTGGTCTAGTTGCTGATTAAACTGTCCAATTTATTAGTTCATTCGAAGAATCCCAAAACCATGTCTTAAAGATTATAAGTTTAAAAAGGTCAGTTTGATATTAACTACCAAGATAAGTCTACGAGCAACCATCAAAACATATAATGCTGCTTTTCCCATGGCATAAGGTTATTGCCTATGATGCTCCAACTCTTCATTTTTCTTGAAGTACCTATGTCCGATACATATCCGGACGTGGATATGGGGATATGATCTCCCAAAGACCCTCAAAATACATGGAAAAACTTAGAATAAATCAAACGTACCCGTGTTCGACACTCACATCCGAGTCCGAGTAACATAGGTTATTACACCTAAGGCAAATGTCCTTAGACAAATCTAATAGATTTCATCACTAAAGTATTTCTCTATATTTTAAAGGACTAGCTATGAAGTTAGAAAGTTTCTTAAACGGTTTTTTTAAGACTTAAGAATAAAGTCCATTCATTGTTTAAATTTTGAGAATGATATGCTAAAAGCTATATTAAGTCTTCTTACCTCTTCATTCATATTTGCAACAGCATTCTGAATCTTCTGTAATATATTTGCTAAACTTCTCACCTCAAAATGCAATGCCTGATTATAAAAACATCTGGAGAAGTTTAGAACAGAATTACAGGGAGAAGGATGTCAAATGAACAACCAACAGTTTGAAATGGTTACCTCTTTCTCAGATACTAGATTCTGTATGACAGTATCCTTTGCTGATATGGTTTTCTGAAGGTGTTGTTGACTAAGGAAACACAATGATGAGAAATTTCTTTAGTTGAAATTGCAATTAATTCTTCTGAAACAAAAGAATGTTGCATTTATATTCAATATTTGGGTGGATATCTCTTCAATTTGAGCTCGGCTGCAATCACTGATTTTTGCTGCTTCCAACTGCGCTTCTAGCTCTGAAATTATTTTATTCTTTCTTTGAAACTCGCACTCATCATTTTTCAGCCTATTTTCTAGGTCATGGATCCTCTCTGTAAAAATCAAAAGTAAATCCAGTTCTAGTGGACAATAAAGAAGGTAATGATTTTTGTTCATTACATAATTTGGCTTTTGTGTTGTATCGCAAAATGATGGATAGTGAACAGATATCATTTGAACTAGAGTAACCAAATCATTGATGTCTAAGGAATTTATATATAATGCAACCTTCTCCCCATTTCCTTGGAAGTGGTCAACAAAGATAGTGCAGATCAATTCATGACTTAATATATGCGTCCAATCCAAGGAAGACAGGGCATAACACATTTTTATCCATGTTGCTTGGACTCAGGTGTGAGTGTCAGACTCCAATTCAGACGCATAATATTTTTTCTTAAGTTTTCCCTGCGTACTCCCACACCCATGCAAACTTAGAAATGTTGGATATGTGCTCGACACCTATGTTATTCGGACTCGGGTGCGAGTATCGGACACGGATATGTGTCCAACACGGGTATGTTTAATTTTTTCTAAGATTTTCATGTATTTGAAGGATCATATCCCCATACCAATGTCATAAATGCGTCGGGCATGGATACTTCAAGAAAAATGAAGAGTCGGAGCAACATAGCTCGACACAGTACTTCAAAAAACATGATGAGTCAAAGCAACATAGATTTTCATACTCTAAAGTGATGGGCAGAATAAAGCAGGTAAATAAGAACTCGAAGTTACCAACGAATGCTTTTTCAAATGCAGAGACCTGATCCATTTCTCTCCTTAATCCACCAACTGAATACACCAAACACTGTTAGAGGAATACAAATACTGCAACATCACATCAATCGATTAGACATGAAAAAGGAAATAGATTAAACAGTTACATGCCTACTTCCTCTTTTTCACTCACAATTCTTTCCACATTATCCACAACCTGCTTGACAGAGAATGCCTCCTTTTCTATTGAATCAAATAGTGATAAATGAGAGTTTATTTTCTCAGATAGGACAGCAAGTTTTCTATCTCTAGCTTCAATTGACCGTTTCATTTCACAGGTAGATTCCTGCACATAAACATTAGGCCAACGAATAATATATAAGCTGAATGTATATTCTTGACATGATTAAGTCTTCAAAACACGATGAGAGCAAAACAATAGCTCAAACATTATGCAGAAACAAACACAATGAGCTGAATTCTGAAATGAGCTATACAAGAAACAAAAAGGCATTACAGAGTATCAATTCATCGACTTCTTTGATTTGCTTTGTCATCAATTTGCTCAATGACGGAGCCAGGAGGGGCGAAGGGGGGCCATGCCCCCCTAGCTTTTCCAAATTTGGAGTTTGCCATTAGAAATTTCTTTCATTTTCTTATTTATTTTCACTTGGCCCCTCTTAATTTTCTCAAACTCCCTAATTCATGTTTAACCTTTTCACTCTATTTAGTATTTACTCAATCTTTAAGTGCTCTTCAAACTTTTTTTTTTCAATACTTACTGGGATTATTTTTACTTTTCACCAGATTCCTTTTTATATTATCACTTGGTTTTCATAATATATACATAATTTTTCTTTAAATATATTAGTTTTTACATAGCATGATAATTTCTTGTTTTTGCATATCATTAAAATGAAATACAAATAAATAAAATATTTTAATTATATATAGATAAATTTCATTATAGTAACATTGATAAAACTAAATGATAAATCTATATATATATATATATATATATCTTATATTACCTTATAAAATTACTAAATCATAATTTTAATGAAAAGAAATAAAAAAAATTAATTAAAATTTTAAATAATACTTTTAATTCTTGTGAAGAACTTAAATTCATAAAATTTGATTTAATAAAAAAAATGAATAACATACGAAACAATACTTTTTACCATGTTATCAATCTTTTTGTCAAAGAAATCCTTAAGTATTGTTGGCCTCCTAAATTCAAAAGCCGGCTTCATCCCTGAATTGTTCTCATTGCAGTTTAAATTTACTTCGCAAAAAGCATAAAGGAAAGGAATTAACAAACACGGACCTGGTATGCATTTATAAAACTATCCCTGGACTGAAGTAGGCTCTGGATGGTTCCTTGTAACTCCTTTTGCTTGTTTTCAAGCAAAGCGTTGTCGTTTTGAAGGTAACTCACCTGCAACAACAAAAGCAGTTTATACCAACCTCTAATTTAACAAGCATTTTCACGAGCATGCAGAAGGAGGCGCGAAGCGAAATGAAATTCATAAACCTTTCTTTCAAGTTTTTGCTGTGATCCGTTACATGAAGCTAATTCCGATTGCAATTCTTGTAACCTTCGACTGTATTCCTCCTCGGTTTGCTTTTGTTTCTGCGTCCAAACACCAGGTATCCGTTTTCCACACAAAGAAAAATTTTCAAAAATTTTCAAAAAAAATCAAGAAATCGTAAAATGGATTAACCTGGATTAAGAGATGGATTTGTTCAGTTGCGGAACGATTTCTCTCCTATTAAACAATGTTAAGCAAATGAGTGAGAGAGAGAGAAAGAACGAAGTGCAATGGGCGATGGAAAATTGAAAAAAAAAAATTGTTACTCTGAGATCGCGAGATTCAGTGACGATAGCTCGAAGCTGGAGATTGAATTTGGACAATTTGAGCAATTCCATTTCCATTTCTAATTCTAATTCTTCATTCATCAAGCAAAAACGATTGCCGTTTTTCTTTTTCCCTTAAATTTCCCGCCATCGGAACATTGAATAGAACTTGTTTAAAATTATGCTAGATATATGCGTACCACCACGTAAGAGAAAAATATTATAGGTAAAAAAATTAATTTTTGTTAAAGAGAAAAGAGTAGTATTTTAAAGAATAAATTGGTATTTTTTTTAAGTTATATAAAAAAATTAAAAGATTGAATATCTATATTGTATTATTTGATATTATGATTTTTTTTTTTTTAGTTTTTTCAATTAAGTTAAGGTCATTTTACTCTACTTGTAACACTAACTCAATCAAAATTTTATTATTATTTAGAATTTGACAAATTCACTATGTGAGTGATTTTTTTTTTTTTAATTTATCTTTTGAAAAAAATAATACACTAAAAAGTGGATACTTTTTAAAAAGTGAATATTTAATAATTCTTTTAAATGAAAAAAACACAACTACTTTTAATTTATATTTGTTAAAATAATTTTATTTTATTTTTTTTGGTTAATTCTTCAATTGTTGAGTGGATGTCAATTTACTCGGGACGCCAATCCAGTAAAAATAAAAATATGTAAATTTCATCAATTACTAAATGTTTATAGCATCTAACATTATAATTTGATGAACAAAGTTTGGATATTTCTCCAACCAAAATAAATCATCTAAGATTGTTGGACTAAAACGAGCTCATGAGCTTGCTTCATTCCCCTGTTTTCTCGTATTCTTCAAAGCTCTTCAATCTGCATCTCTCTTCATCAAAGGTCTTCAATCTGATTCTTCTATTTCTCATATGAGCTGTCACTTCCAGAGCTTTAACTGTTGCTAATGCTTCTAACATACAAGCTTCAGTTATCCTGTTAATCCTCATTGCTACACTCCCTAAATTTCTTCTTTAAACGATTTATAAACAAGTTTATTTACGAACATAAATGAATTGAACAGACTTTATTCATGTTCGATTCGTTTAATAAACGAACCTTAAAATCATGTTCATAATCGTTTATTTAACTTGATAAATGAATAAAAATCGAACTGTTCACGAATCATTCGTCGAACGCTCTTTCATTTACAACCCTATCTCTAATACAAACCCTCAAAATCTATGATAACCACACCTATAACTTCTTTCTTAAGTGGAGCATCAAAAGCTCCATTGAAATTGACTTTATAAAAATGCAATTAATTTCTTGCATTTCATAAAACCCATACAATCATTAAGAACCCATCAAAGTCATTTATTATTGAGGTGTTAACGTTATATTGTATCCTGCAAGAGCTTTATAATAACATAGATATAAATGATAATAATAATTAAAGGTAGCGTATAGTATGTAAACCTCAAAATATTTGTAGAAATACAATCTAGTTTTGGTTTTGTAGTAGGCCTATAAATATGATTATGATAATAAACATGGTTAAAGTATTTAGATAGTTTCTGTGATTTTGGAGATATTTTATATATTTGTAAAAACTTTGTTGAAAAGTTTACTTGCAACAATTAAATAGCATGCCCTTAAATAGAATATTAGAGAACTTACTTATAGAAGGAAAAATTGAAGTATAGAGAACTTAACGTTGTTACCAAGGATTAAACCCTTTGTCCTTAAGGCAAAATTGCCCGTCACTTGGTGCACGCGGATTCAATGCAATTGCCTCTCCGGAATTCAACAACACCACCTTGAAGAATTGCACAGTTTTTCAAGGTCTACGAACTTAAGGAATTGACTCAATTATGAAATTCATGAACATATATATCACACCATAAATAATGTATTTGATCATGCACTATATAAAGAGATCAATTTCACATTCACTTGTTTGGTTCCAAACAAAATTCCAACAATCCCCCACATAAAAATTGATGACCAGTACGAAGACGCAAAGGATTTGTACAGAGAAAATTGAAGTGGAAGAAAACTACATCAGGAGAGGTAGCTTTTGGCTTTGAACCTTCCCTAGTGAAGTACTGTCGGATTTACTCGACTAACTAGTGAACGCGATGTCTTGAACTATTCAACTTTTCATGTAAACCAAGACAATAGTACTCACATAGTTTCTACCTAGAGAATCCATTAGTTCTCACGGTTATGTTTATTTTGGCCTTGAACAACTCCTGGTTTCATGAATGTTTTAGAGAATTCAGCCTTTAGAAATTCTCAAAGAAACGACCATATTTCTCATTCATATAGGTGATCTCTCATTAAGAGTATTCTGCTTATACTCCACTTGGAAACCAAGATATGAGAATCATTAAGAGCACAGCTCATCCTTATCTCGCTGCAGCTAGCACTTTTTTATCATAGGAATATGCAGGAAATAATAATTTCCAAGTGCCACTTAAAGAGCAATATGACTTAGTTTTTCCTTTGAACCTAGATCTTGGCTCCAGTCAACTAGGTAGGGTTACCATCATAACACTTTTTGCCTCTTAAAGGCTTTAAGCCCATTCCCCTCGATGAATTATACACAAGCTCCCTTGTTAAACCTTTTGTTAGTGGATCCGCAATATTTTCCTTTGACTTTACATAGTCAATTGAAATAATTCCATTCGAAAGCAAATGTTTGATGGTATTATGTCTACGACGTATATGTCTAGACTTACCATTATACATGCTACTTTGTGCCCTTCCAATTGCTGACTGACTGTCACAATGGATACAAATTGCTGGCATTGACTTTGGCCAACAAGGAATATCCTCTAAGAAATTCCGAAGCCATTCGGCTTCTTCTCCAGCTTTGTCAAGAGCATTAAACTCTGGTTCCATCGTGGATCTTGCGATACACGTTTGTTTAGAGGATTTCCAAGACACAGCTGCTCCACCGAGCGTAAAAACATATCCACTAGTAGATTTCGAATCGTTGGTGTCGGATATCCAATTTGCATCACTATAACCTACTAGCACTCTCGGGTATCCAGTATAGTGAAGCCCATAGTCAAAGGTGTATCTCAAATATTTGAGTACCCTTTTTATTGCTCTTCAATGATCCTCATCGAGATTATTAGTAAACCTACTCAGCTTACTAATCGACCATGCAATATCTGGTTTTGTGCAGTTCATAACATACATCAAGCTTCCAATTATTCGAGAATATTCCAATTGATGTATTCCCTCACCTTTATTTTTGGACAGATGTACACTCAAGTCCATTGGTATTTTGACAATGCTATTGTCACCTTTAGAAAAATTGTCGAGAATTTTCTTTTGGGACAATATAAATCCATCAGATGTCCTAGAAATTTTAATTCCTAGTATGACATCTGCAACATCCAAGTCTTTTATGTCAAACCTTTTAGTTAACATGTTCTTTGTAGACTTGATCATGTACTCATTGCTGCCAAAAATCAACTGTCGTCTACATATAGACATACAATGGCATAGCCCTTATCAGTGTTCTTCACATAGACACACTTATCAGTCTCGTTGATTTTAAAATCATTTGACAACATAACTTTGTCAAAATTTTCATGCCACTGTTTAGGAGCTTGTTTCAAACCATATAATGACTTGACAAGCTTACACACTTTATTTTCTTTTCCTTTAACAACAAACCCCTCAGGTTGTTGCATATAAACCTCTTCGTCAAGGTCACCATTTAGGAAAGCTGTCTTTACATCCATTTGATGTATTTCTAACTTGTTAATAGCAGCAATGGCTATTAACGTTCGTATGGAAGTAATTCTAGATACAGGTGAGTATGTGTCAAAATAATCCACATCTTCTTGTTGTTTCTTTTCTTTAACAACAAGCCTAGCTTTGTATTTGTCAATAGTTCTATAAGCTTTTATCTTCCTCTTGAAAATCCATTTACAGACAAATGGTTTGCATCCAAGAGGAAGATCCACTAGTTTTCATGTATGGTTTTGCAAAATGGATTTTATCTCACTATTGACTGCTTCTTTCCAATTTGAAGCTTCAGTGCAGGACATAGCCTCTGAAAAACTTTGAGGTTCATTTTCTAACAAGTAAGCTAGAAAATCTGGACCAAACGTTTTTGACGTTTTAACCCTATTACTTATTCTCGGCTCAAACTCATCAACTTTTGATTGATGATTTTCGCTTGAACTTGCCTCATGCGTTCTTTTGAGTGAACAACTTTCCCGTGCCACTTAAAAAGGGAACACTTTCTCAAAAATACAGCATTCCTTGATTCCATAATTGTATTTGGATGAATATCCTCAATACTCGATTTATGCATAAGAAATTGATATGCACTACTGTTGTATTCATATCCAATGAATACATAATCCACAGTTTTACGTCCTATCTTGACCTTTTTGGGATCAGGTATTGCTACCTTAGCAAGACACCACCACACTTTGAGGTATTTGAGGGAAGGTCTCGTTCCTATCCACAATTCATGTGGAGTTTTTTCCTACTTCTTGTGGGGTACTTTATTAAGTATATAATTGGCAGTTAAGATTGCCCCCCCACAAGTTTTAAGGTGCTTTTGAACTTATTAACATGGCATTCATCATTTCTTTTAAAGTTTGATTTGAGTTGAATAAGGAGCAGTAGTTTGGTGGATAATACCAATTTGGGAACAAAATTCACCAAAAGGTGCACTATATTCTCCACCTCTATTACCTTTATCTTTTTACCCAGTTGATTTTCAACTTCATTCTTGTAATGTATAAACATTTCAAGAGCTTCATATTTACTTCTAAGCAAATAGGTATAACAATACCTTGTGCAATCATCTATAAAAGTAATATAATATTTTTTTTCCACCTCTAGTTTGCACAAATTTTAAGTCACCAATATCTGAGTGAATTAATTCTTGAGGTTTGCTGCTTCTTTCAATTGATTGAAAAGAAGTATTTTGTGAATTTTGATTCTACACAAACTTCACACTTATGGTTTTTATCAAAATCCATAGTTGGTAATAAATCATGATTTATTAACTTTTGTATAGAATTGTAATTCACATGTCCTAACCTGCCATGCCACACATTACAAGACACAAACAAGTAAGAAGAAGAGGCATTATTATTATTGTTCTCATCCTTGGTTACAATGGTCATTACATTCATTTTGAAGAGGCCATCACAGAGATACCCATTTCCTACAAACATACCATTTTTGGTAAGTACAAATTCATCACTTTCAAATACCATTTTGAAACCATTTTTGCTCAACAATGAGCTAGACACTAGGTTCTTCCTAATATCCGCCATGGAGTACATTGTTGAGCGTGAGAAGCTTCCCAGAAGTCATCTTCAGAATGACTTTCCCAGTGTCAAGTATCTTGGAGCTAGATGCATTCCCCATGTAGAGTTGTTCACCATCCACTTCTTTATAAGTGGAGAACATTCTCTTCTCAGCATAAACATGTCTTATAGCACCAGTGTCAATCCACCATTGCTCATGATTGTTGACCAAATTGACCTCGGAGACAACTGCTGACAAGTTCATCTCAGAAACTTCGTTTGAGAGGTCATCAACCTCAGTGACATGTGCTTGAGCATATTTTCTTTCTTAGACTTTCCGAAAGAAGCCTTATTTCTGTAATCCTTGGCCTGATGTCCAATCTTGTTGCAGATAAAGCACTTGCCATTGAATTTCTTAGCGATGCCTTTTCCCCTTCACTCCAAGCTTCTTCTTCTAGTTCTTGTTGTGGGTTTTAGCCACATGTTCAACCACGTTCACCTTTGAGGCCATCGAAGAATAACTTGCTTTCTTCATGGGCAACTTATTGTCCTCCTCTATCCTCAACCTCAGAATAAGATCTTCAACTCTTATCTCCTTGCGCTTATGCATCAGGTAGTTCTTGAAATCATTCCAAGACGGTGGCAATTTTTCAATAATGTCAGCCACTTGGAAAGATTCACTTAGAACCATACCTTCAGCAAGAATTTCATGTAGGATGAGTTGGAATTCTTCAACTTGGCTTGTCAGAGTCTTTGAATCAACCATCTTGAAGTTAGGGAATTTACCGACTATGAACTTTTTCAAGCCCGCATCTTCGGCCTTGTACTTTCGATCCAAAGCTTCCCATAATGCCTTAGCATTATTAATGGACCTATAAACATCATAGAGTTTATTGTCCAACCCATTCAACATGTAGTTCTTGCATATGAAGTCACTATGCTTCCATGCATCCACAACAGCCATAGAAATGGGATCGGATTCATTTTCCGAGAGCTTAGGTGCATCTTCAGTTAAGAACTTAGCCAAGTTCAAGGTAGTAAGCTAGAACAATATCTTTTGCTGCTACCTCTTAAAGTTCGACCCATTGAACTTATTAGGTTTCTCACCATGCACCACTGAGAGTGATGGTGGAATCCTCCCTTCCGAAGAAGTTATAACCGCAACATTTTCAGGAGTAAGTGAAGAAGTAGATGCCATGTTATCTAAAATCAATATAAAAAATAAATATTGATTATAACATAATTAAAATAAAACACCAATATAATAAATTAAGATATTAGTTTAAACACAATTTAAATAAACACTCGCACCAATATAATAATAAATTAAAATATTAATTTTAAGCATGCATATCCAAGCACCAATACTTATAAACAAAATATATATTGATTATGACAAGCAAGTAACCTAACAGAGAAAACAAATAAACAAAATAAAAGGAAGAATTTCGCCTTAAGATTGTTGGAGATATTTTGTATATTTGTAAAAATCTTGTTGAAAAGTTTACTTGCAACAATTAAATAGCATGCCCTTAAATAGAATATTAGATAACTTACTTGTAAAAGGAAAAATTGAAGTATAGAGAACTTAACGTTGTTGCCAAGGATTAAACCGTTTGTCCTTAAGGCGAAATTGTCCGTCACTTGGTGCACACGGATTCAATGTAATTGCCTCCCAGGAATTCAACAACAACACCTTGAAGAATTGCATAGTTTTTCAAGGTCTACGAACTTAAGGAATTGACTCAATTTTCTCTCTACAATAACATATTCCTAAGCTCTAGAGTAGAAAGAACAAAGGAAGAAAAAAGCTTTAGAATTGTTGAACCAATTGTTGAATGAATTGTCACCTACCAAGGCACCTATTTATAGGTCATTAGGGATCTAAACATACATGAATAACCTTAATACATGAATGAACATAAACATGAATACATGAATGTATATTAATTAAGATGAATATACATGGTTCATGTCTAAAAAAAATTAATTATCAAAATACCGTTGTTTCAAATTATTTTCCAAAATCCGTTTTTTTTTAAACCAGTTAGGAAATCGCCATGGCTCATGGCAATTTTCCAACTGTATTTTTTTTTTAATAAAAAAACTAAGTTGAGAAATCGCCATGGGCCATGGCGATTTTCCAACTTAGTTTTAATTTTTATTTTTTACACTGAAAAATCGTCACCGTGGGTGGCGATATCCCAAGGTAAGTTTTAACTTTTTTTTATTCTTTTAATTTTATTAAATAATAAAATTTAAATAAAATTTATATAATTTATAATTTTAAAAAATAAAGATTTAATAATTTTTATATATAATTTTTATCTCATGGTGGTAAGCCTGACCCGGTAAACTCGGATTATATTTATATAATTTTTAAAATTGTTATTATTTAAATTTTTATTTAAAATTTATTAATTTTTAATTTTTTAAAAATTATATAACTTTTAATTTTAGGGCTTGGGCAAAGGAAATAAAAAAAATTTCGGGCCTCAGCCCAGCCTGGGAAAGCAAATGTGGTATTGATACCATACATGGGCCCGGCCCGAACACAGCCCGGCCTGGTCCATGGACACCTCTACCACCATGGGATAAAAATTATATATAAAAATTATTAAATCTTTATTTTTTAAAATTATAAATTGTATAATTTTTATTTAAATTTTATTTAAATTTTATTGAAAAAAATTAGGCCGGTTTAAAATATGGGTCGGGTCTTGGTTCCAACATTCAAGATTCGCGCCCTACCCGGCCTGTTTTCTAATTAAATAATATATTATTTATATTTATATATATTATGTAATTTATGTCACATAAAAATTAAATATATGTAATATTATAGTGTAAACATTAAAAAATATGTTAAGTTTTTCATGTTTAACAACTTAATAAAAAAATATAAAATTATTAAAGATTAAATAATAAAAATATATATATTTTAAAAAAATAGAAAAAAATAATATGGGCGGGCCTAAACGGCCTTGGGCTATATATTTATAAATATGAGCGAGTTTGGACAAAATTTGAGGCCCATATTTCGGGCCGGGCCGGGTTTGGACAAGCAAATATGGTGTTGATACCATACATGAGCCCGGTCCGGTCCATGGACATCTCTACCACCATGGGTAAAAATTATATATAAAAATTATTAAATCTTTATTTTTTAAAATTATAAATTATATAATTTTTATTTAAATTTTATAATTTAATAAAATTAAAAGAATAAAAAAAAAGTTAAAACTTACCTTGGGAAATCACCACCGAGGGTGGCGATTTCCCAGTGTAAAAAATAAAAAATAAAAATAAAATTATGTTGAAAAATCGTCATGATCCATGACGATTTTTCAACTTAGTTTAAAAAAATAATAAAATTTACCGTTGGGAAATCGCCATGGGCTATGGCGATTTCCCAACTAGTTAAAAAAAATAAATTTTGGAAAATAATTTGAAAACAACGGTATTTCGATAAAAAAAAATCAGCTATATTAAGGTAAAAAAACCTATATGCCACACCATAAATAATGTATTTGATCATGCACTATATAAAGAGATCAATTTCACATTCACTTGTTTGGTTCCAAACCATATTCCAACATATAGAAGCAAATAATTTAATCTTTATACGTTGAAATTGGTATAAAAAAGTAAAATTGGTAACAGTGTTAACGGAAAACCGTCTAAATGCTGATGTGGACATGTGAAACTGATAGAATATATGACTTAAAAAAAATGATGACGTGTCAATTTTTTTGCTCAGGTGGAATTTAAAAACTGACAGAATAGATGACTTCGAAAAAAAATGATGACATGTTTTTACCGATAAAGGAGAGATCTGGGTAAAAAAAATTATATTTTTCTAAATTTTGCTTGAGTAAAAAAATTTGACATGTCATTATTTTTTTTTCAAGTCATTTTTTCTGTCAGTTTCATATGTCCATGTCAGCATTTAGACGATTTTTCATTAACACTGTTATCAATTTTACTTATTTGCACAAATTTTAAACGTACAAAGATTAAATTACTCACTTCTATAGTACAAAGGCTAAAATGCACTTTTGACTATAATACAAGAACTATTTAAGTACTTTAACCTGATAAACACCGTGAGTCAGTGTGGTCCCTACATATCTATATATGTATTATATATACGCCCATAACAAACGTTTTTTAAAATTTATTAAAGAAACTAAAAAATAAATAAATTTTTTAATCATAAAAATTAAGTACAACAATGAATAAAATAATAAATACATTTTCCCTTCCCATTTTGTTTTTGGTATGGTTTGCATTTCGCATTATTACCTAACAAATACAAATGTGGCATAGGATTAGGAACCGTACAAAAATGAGTTTTTATTTATTTATTTAGATATTGCTAAAAACTATATTTTTTACCAAACTACCAATATTTTTAAATTAAGTACTAAAATACGCTTATTTTAAAATCAGTTGGGAAGTCGCCATATGATATGGTGACTTCCCAACTAAAAATTTTATTTAAAAAAAAATCTTGCTCAGAAGTCGCCATATCATACGACGACTTTCAAGCTAAAAATTTTGTAAAATTAAAAAAATAGAAATTGAAAGTCGCCATATCATATGGCGACTTCCAAGTGCAATTTGTAATTTTTTTTATAATGTTGGGAAGTCGCCATATGATATGGCGACTTCCCAACACCATTTTTTTTTAATTTTAAAATTTTAAAATTGTAATTAAAGTATATTTTTTAATTTTAAAAATTAGCATTATTAATTTTTTTTGTAAAAAAAGTAATTTTATAAAATTATTTTAAAAGCCTAAATAATATTTTTTATAATATTATTTTATATATAATTAATTAATTTTGCATTATTTAATTAATTCTAATTATATATTTATATATATATATAATTAATTAATTAATTATACATTCAAGTATGTTACTATTTTAAAATGGTAAAAAAAAATTAACTTCTAAAATTTAATTTTACAAAATTAAAATTTTAAATAATAAATTAAAAAACTAATTTTACAAAACTAAAAAATTTTAAAAAAATTTATATTGTTTTCCAAACTAATTTTTTTAATAAATTTAAAAATTAATAATAAAATTTAAATAACAACATTAATAAATAATCATTTAAAATTTTAAAATAATGGTTAATTTTTAATTTAATGAAAGAAAAATACAAAAAGTACATTATTATTATACAAAACGTACATTATTAAGAACATCTTCTAAAAAATACATGATTATTATACAAAAAGTACATTTATTCTAATTATTTACAGAGGAGCTCCCGTATCACGTGGTGTTGAGCAACAATGTCGAGCTTCCCTATTGCGTGCTGGTTGCACCTGTCGTTGAACCTCATTAATGGGACGTATTCGTTGTCGACCTCGTCCTCGACCTACTGTCACTGGTTCTGGTTTTATGTGATCCGCATGCTCACCCACATCAGTGGATGGAAACGCACTACTAGAGGGGCCCACATGTTCTGCATCAAAAAATGGAAACCCACTGCTCGAGGAGCCAACACCTATAAAGGGAACCTGACTACTACATGGACCCATAAGTGATGTAGTACTAAATGTTGACGTAGGGGTTCCAAACTGATACATTGAAGTTAGATATGCTGAACTTGGACTTGGGGTGAGGAGCTGCTCATCTAACCTCGTCGTTGGCTGTTTTGGTCGGTAACACTCATCAACATCAAATTCGGGGTGACTGACGGAATGACGATGACTGGATGCTACGCCATGTTCTGGTTGAGGTTGAGAATGACTAAATGACATCCTCGGTGCAGTGAACTTCGCCGCATGTGATAAGGCCGGTTGACGTGTATGTCCACGTTGTCGGCTAGGTCTAGGAACTTCCATTTCGTGTGTAGGACGAATTGGATTTGAAGTCTGTCCAGGAAATGGCATACTCCTAGCATCCTCAAACTCCGACGATGGACAAACAAAAGGCCGACCTTCATTTTTAAACCATCTTATGTAATCAGCAGATGAGTTAAAATTATTACGAACAATGGGTATACCTGTCGGAATTTGTTCAGAACGCTGATTCCACAAATGGATCCATTGTCGATGCTTCGTAGGCCAAAATACTTCGTGGCGCCCACGCATATCAATCTTGTGAACCTTATCAAGGTTCACCGGTGGTTGCGAAATTGTTTGTTGCATCCCAAATTGTCGCAACACCCTGTCAGTAGCGTGCTACTCTACATATGCAAAGCATATCAATGCTATGTTTGCTATCCATATATTGCAATTATTAGTTGTATCCGATGAAAAACATGCCATAATTTGATTTGAAGAATATGACATCCACACAAACTGCGAATAATTATTACAAATTATTAGTTTCATATGGATTAAATACAAAAATACTTGAATGTAACAATCGAAACATTTACCATTTGATATGCTTCTCGATCTAGTCATGATCTTATAATTCGAAGGTCGAGCGGAATATCGCTACAATCTTTAGGATGAGTCCACTTGTTAAAAAATATATAAAATCTTAATAGACTTAATAAAAATACAAGTTTGTATAAAATTAATAAAAATAGTCAAGATTATTACCTGCTTGCAAGGGGGTATACAGGTGGAAAATTTTCGCCCGAAGTAATAAATGGCAGTCGATGCCAAGCCCATGACTGCAGAAGCAGTAAACATCCACCTATGTCATGGCAGTTGGGAATTGTTGCCCGGCACAATTCTCTATACAAAACCGCCAAACACGCAGAACCCCAACTATAATTTGCTGCGTGCTCTAAATCACGAAGCAATGGAAGATACATTAAATGTACCCGACTGCTCGATTTGTCAGGCATTAGCATTCCTCCATCAAGCGTAAAATATATGATCTAGCAAAATATTTTACCTCTTCTTTGCTTGAGTGTTCGGGGAGATTTTGCAATGACTGCAGCCACGGTTTTGTCACCATTGAGCCCTTCAGACACTCTTCTGGAGGTACAACGCCCAATAAATTTTGGCACTCTTCATTCCAATCTAGAAGACTTGAGCCTGTAACTGGCATGCCATCCACTAGTAGTCCAAGTTGGAGCGCAACATCTTCTAAAGTGATAATGCATTCACTACACGACAAATGAAAAGTGTGTGTCTCGGGTCTCTATCGTTCAACCAACGCGCTAATTAAGTTTAGCAGAAGCATACATTGTCGAATTTGACTTACATAA
Organism: Fremontodendron californicum; assembly: GCA_030761205.1. Classification (NCBI taxonomy): domain Eukaryota; kingdom Viridiplantae; phylum Streptophyta; class Magnoliopsida; order Malvales; family Malvaceae; genus Fremontodendron; species Fremontodendron californicum. The sequence continues at coordinate 19,804,639 of JAULJL010000023.1, read as the reverse complement.
TAAAATCCGGCACTCTTTAAGTGGTCGATAATAGATTGATGCGTATTTTCGAAAAAAAAATTTGCTCTATTTGTAAGACGCGAACAAGGTCCTGTTCAAAATTAATTAAATTAAATAATTATAAAATCATAAAAAAATTAATAATGCAATCTCTTTGAAATATAATTAATTATAAAATTATTATTATAAATAATAATTTTATAAAAATCAATAACAAAATTAATAATGATAAATTATAAAAAATATGATAAAAAATTAAAAAAAATTACTAACCTCTTGATATATAACTGCGGATATGTGCTTATCTTGCAACCTCAATAACGATGAAGTCATTTGAATTCGTACACTAAGAGAAAATTTTAGAGAGAGAAAGAGAGTAGTAAATGAAAATTTGTGTAAAAAAAATAAAGGGAAGAGGGTATTTATAGGTGGGTAGGGGGTGGGTGGGCAACGGTTAATTAATCTTTGCCAAATTCAATTTTTTTAATCCGTTTTAATTTAATTTTTTTATCGTTGTACAACCTTTAAAATTTTAAATTTTAAACAAAATTAGTTCGGAAGTCGCCATATCATATGGCGACTTCCGAACTAACTTTTTAAAAAAATTTACAAAATACAGGTCAGAAGTCGCCATATGATATGAGGATTTCTGACTTACAAAAATATATATTTTTAAAATTAGAAGAGAAGTCGCCATATCATATGGCGACTTCCCATGGTATTATTTTGACATATTTAGGTCATTAATTTGAAATTATTGATAATTTGATAATTTTTTTTTACAATATTTTGATAAATTTGCCTACAAAAATGTATTGCGCTTGGATTAAAATTGTTTTTATTTCGATTTAAAAGTGAGTATTAAATATTGTTATGTGTTTGATATTAATATATTTATTTTTAAAATTTTTTTATATATTTAAAAAATTATATTTTATATTACGAACATGTGAACAAATAAAAATTTGAATAACATAACCATTAAGTGTCCATCTCTCATTGGCCATTAACCGTCATTCCTACGTGGCACAGCAATAGGACATTCAACGAAACATCCAAGAAACGTCGTCGTCTGGTCACTTGCTTTTCAAGAACAAAGTCCTCTCTTTGGTTTTTCCGGCGCTTTAACTGAATCTTCCAATTGACCTTTCCACTCCCACGCTCCCTATTTTACGTAAATCTCCACGCGCCTGATAAAATCGGAGAGCACCTGACCGCGGTGAATGGAGCCACGCGCCGAAATGGTTAGCAAAATCAACGCGGTTCGATTGATCGTGTTTTAAACTGCCCAAATACAAGGGAAAACGGAAAATTTGGCAAACAAACAAGCACAAAAAAAAAAAAAAAAACTGAAGGTCAAAGCGAAAAATAAAAGAAGATAATTTGAAGTGAAGCAGGGTCCTCTCCGTTTCATCGTCCTGGCAAACGAGACCTCGCCTTTAAACGAGGGAGAAACAGACATCAAAAGCCGATTGGATATTCATTTTCTGAATCTACGTTTGCCGATTTTTTTTAATTTTTTTAATTTTTTTCGTTTTCTTTGAATCGGGGAGAAGAAAAACAAAAAGAAAAGAAAAAGGAAATGAGGAAGATGAATGGACTGGATAACATTAGGTCATCGACGAGATCGCAACAGGGTATTAGTCAGAACTTAAGCGAACTGGCGCCGTCTCGAACCGTTACGCTGGGTCGGGTTCAGCCCCAGGCGCCCGCCTTTCGCACCATCTACTGCAATGACCGAGATGCCAATTACGCCCATCGATACAAGGTATTTATATTCTAATTTCTGAAATTATTGGGATTTTCCTTTTACCTTTCTTTTTTTCGACGTTTCGGTTTCCTGGAAAATAGGAAATGCAGTGAACTTGAAATTTTTTAGATGTTAATAAAACTAATGCTACCATCAGGAGGCGCACGATTTAGGTTTCAAGTGTTTTTTTTTTTTTTTTTAATTAATTTTTTTCACTATTTTTTGGCTTTATTATCAAGAATGGAAGTTGTTGGCTGGTTTGGTAGTTTTTTTTCTTTCTTCTAGTTATCTTTAACATGTTAATTTGGCCGGATTCTAGGGGATCAGAGATGTTCTTGTTGTTTATATTAGATCATAATTCTGGTGACATTTGAACTTTTTCGGGGCAATGCTAAAGCAAAGGAAATGTAAAACCATGAGAAGAGTAATCTTAACTCCTTCAACGAATGAGGACGAACGAGGGTGTAGCTAGGAGTTAGCCCTCTTTCCATGGTTGAGGGCTTTGATTTCAAAAGATAATTGCTTAATGTCATGAGCAACAAATGCTAATAAATTGTAAATTGTTAGTGAATGGAGTGAGATTCAAACTTTAACTATACCGAAAGATGGAAAGAGTTAAAGAACATTACCTAAATGATTTAATTATATCAATGTGATATTTTGGTTAATCTTAAATGCCTGATTTGGAGCTCACACTATCTTCATTTTAAAAAAAATATCATACTAGAGTCATAATCTTGTAAAAATCTTAAAGAGAGTAAAGTATTGGTGTTAAGTCTAAGTTATAGAGAATGTACATGATTTGTTGGTAGAGTGCTAGACTCTTAGTTTCAATGACCACCGTTCATTTTCCGGCAGCCTTGAATACAAAAAAAGAGAGAATGTTCGTCATCTTTTGGAACAGCTAATAAAGTAGTAGCGAAATAACATGTTCAGAAAACTTTAAACTAAAATTATTCAATTAATGTTAAAAAGATGAAATAAAATGGCATCTTGCTTAACCTTGTCTTTTTTTTCAGCAATGTGTGCACGTCTCACATATATATAGTTGTATTGAACATTTTCTTTCAAAGCCAGAAAGGAATGCTGAGAAAATGCCTTTGTATATCGAACAAGTAGAAATCCATGTCGAAATGTGCATTTATTTGCTTGATGCCATAGAACTGATTTTTGTCCTTCACTTCACGTTGGTGATTTTTTTTCCTCTTCATGTTTTATCTTTTTCTATTTTGAGTTTCTGCTAGTAGTCTATGAGAGAGTGCAAATACAGTAAGTGGGTTTGGTATCGTTTACGATGCTTCTGAAGATTAGTATTTAAGCATTTTCTTTTGACTTTCATCTAATTATTTTCCAGGACTGTCATCTATTGAAGCTTAAGTTTCTTATTGTTGTGGGAAACATTTAATTGAGTCAAACAGTTTAACCAGCCTCCAGTGAACTCTTTGTTTGAAGTGTGACATGTGCCATAGACACCTCTGTGTCTGCAGAAATGGTTCCTTTTTTCTTTATCTATAATAGACTAAACTAATTGGAGGTGAAATATGTTGTAATGTTGGGATTCAACTAGATAAATTCATATTTTTTATTCATTATTTCTCTTCTTTGTTAGGGTTTATCTTTTTTATTCATTGATTATCCAAAGATATTTTCCTTTCCATTTAGGAAACTACCCAGAAATAGGAATTTCCTTGATTGTAAGATTCATTTTAGTGAATGTTTCAAAAAACTAGTTTTCCATAGTTATTTGACGAGATTCCAGATATTGATATGACCATAGACTATAATCTTTGCAATTACTCTGCTTACAAGTTTCAAGCATGTGGCATTAGTTCACATGCTATGCCTATATGGAGGAGTCAGGCAAGTTATTAATATTTGGAAAGCTCAATTAATGATGCATGAGTAGCATATAAAAGTGTACTTCTATCGTTGCTAAATGCACTTGCAGATACGTAAGTTCTTAATGCTTATTCCATATATTCATACATATTCATTTATATATTGTATAAATTTGAGTTATGATTAGATTTGCATTATTTGTGTAAGAATGTTTCTGGGTTCTAGATATTTTGTTTGTATTCATACTTTTGTTGCTTGCATCTGATCCTGATAAGTTGGATTTGGTTCTCATTAGCGTGGTATCTATTGTTCCAGGGGAATTCCATATCAACTACCAAGTACAACTTTTTTACCTTTCTACCAAAGGGGCTGTATGAACAGGTAAATTTATTGGAGTTCTCCAGCAGTGAAACGGATACGGTTGTATGATACTTTAGGCATTTCTTATGAATACTTTTAGTTGTCTTTGCATCTGGGTCTCTGATTTAACCCTTGGAGTGGAGCCAGAAGAAGGCTTCTGTATGGTAGAATGTGTAACTAAAAAAAGAAGCAGTTCCCTCATAAACGCTGATGGTTATAATTGAAGCTTGATGGTTTTGATTATAGGTAAAGAAATTTATTACTGAAGTATGGGGAGAGTTATGGTTTTAAAAATAACCATGGCCGTAACTGTATATGTAACTATACTCAATATGGACTCAAAAGTATAACTGGTAAATACCCATATAAATACCCTTTTTTTGCAAACCTAAAATTTGTAATCATAATCAGGATAAAACCTTAAAAAAAGGATTTTAAAGAAAATTATTTTCTTCAATGGGTGAACTTTTTTGGTCCTCATATGATATAGGTATAGTTTTTTTTTTTGTTGAAAAGCTAATTGAATAAATGGTTATAACTTCACTTCTATGCTGTTACATCCATGGATATGGTTATGGTTTTATTCATTTTCATAACGGAACAATCATGATTATGATTATGCATTTGCCTAATGCTTATGGTTATCCTAATAACCTTTTTGAAATCGCCTTGTTTACATCTCTAACTAATTATTGGCTTGGAAATTTGTGCTAAAGAGGTTAGGGAACACAATGGACGATATGTATTGTTTCTATTCTTAACTAAATCATGGTGTTTGTGAAGAACAGAGTTTTACTATTTTTCTTAGGGAATAATAATAAAAGAAAAGATACTAGTTTTTAGCTACCACCATCCTTCAAAGATTCTCCTTTTCCATATCAAATCCTACAAACATTCTTAGCAACACTTTAAACCCATACACTTGCACTTGTAGGAGGTATGTATGATCTTTTTATTTGCGACTCCAGACATTTTAATCATTGCTTTAGAGTATATTGATATATTTTTTCCTCTAAGAGCTAAGCAGCTTAAATTGGCTCAATTTATTTTGATTGCATGTTTGGTGGGCCATCCTATTTTAATGAGGAATACCAAGTGCAACAGTTAAAATGTTATCAGATTGTTTAAAAGGAAAACTGTTACCAGGTTTAATTCCAAGAAAGTATTCCATGTTTACCGTTCCTTGTTCAGGGGTTACTTCTTATGTTCAATTCCTGTTGACAAACTTGAGGATGTTCTAACGTGTAAAATGCAGTCATTTTTTACATAAGCATGATGAAATAATATTTCTTGTAATACTGGATGATGCTTGAAAACTGCCATATCCCTGGCCGTAATTGTAATACAGTGACTGCCTCGTTATATAAACCATTGTATTTTGGGTCTGGGATATGAGTTAGAAATCTAACTTGATTAATTTTTGTGGATTTGGTTAGAGTCTAGAGCTCCTGTATTCTGGCTACTTCTGATCCTGACAAAGTTCTGTTTTACTCTGACAGTTCAGGCGGGTAGCTAACTTGTACTTTCTTATGGTATCAATTCTATCAGCAACTCCGTATAGGTAAGTTTTTTCTACCATATAGGTGAACTGAGTTTTGTTAGCTTTGGTAACTACAAAGAGCATATTTCCTGGAGTGCTGGAATTATCACCTTAATTTGTTCAACTTTCCAGTTAGTGGTGTTCACTTGACGTGGGGAATGTGCTTGGGGCTCGGTTAAATTCTTTCGCTAACACAATGAGACTTATTTGTTGTCTCAGATCTCACAATCTTCAGCTTTGAGTGAAATATTATTAATATTTCATTGGTCTGATGTACTTCATTTTATTTATTTTTTAAAATAGATGTTGAAACTGTGAGTGTTGTCCATGCAGAAACTGACATTGACTATCTATAGTATTTTCTTTTCAATTTCCTGCTCGTCTCATGTTATTATTCCTTAAAGCTTAAGAGTTATGTATGCTTCCTTATTTAGATTGTTAACACTCTATTATCAAAAGAAGAAGTTTTCATAATTACTAGGAGGAGCCCAATACAACTGCTTTTAGTAGTTCTGTAGTTACTACATATTGAAAGTCCACCCATATATGCCCCTTATTCATCTTCTACCTTCTTCCATGTGCTCATTAATTGCATTTACTTCATGTTCTCCTATTCTCTTGTATGTGCAACCTCTCTTTTTACCCCTTTCTTCTGTAGTGATTATTTTGGTGATAATAATTTGTAAGACTGAAGATTTAACCAACTGCTTTGTGTAATTGTGAGATCTGTTACGTAATAACATTTTTCTGTTGATGCAGTCCTGTGCATCCTGTAACAAATGTGGTTCCTCTGAGTCTGGTGCTTTTAGTTTCTCTAATTAAAGAGGCATTTGAGGACTGGGTGAGTATTACAGTGCATGCTCGTCATAGCATACTTTTTTTTCCTTTGGCTTGGGCCCTTAATGACTTTCTTTTCTCATCTTTATTTTTGGTTTGGGAGGTTTTGGGGCCCAGGGAGTAAGGTTCTGGAAGGGTTAGCTTGAGCTTTGACTTTTATATGTTTGGGTTTAATGCTGAACTCTTATTTTTCTTTCTTTCCTTGTCGTGTACAACAGAAACGTTTTCAGAATGATATGACAATAAATAACACTCTTATAGATGTGTTGCAAGATCAAAGGTGGGAGTCTATTTCATGGAAAAAGTTGCAGGTTGGAGATATTATCAGGGTAAGTTTCTAGGTGCATGTTGTTGAGATTTTTTTTTTTTTGGCCACTCAAGTTTTTGAGATTGAATATGGATATTGAGGAAGAGTTCTACAACATTCATATCGTATTGTTTACATTGCAGTGTGGATGATGGTTGTCTTAATTTGTTGTGTAACCTCCCCCTTCTTCCCCCTCCCCTTCTTTCTGGAGATATCTAGAAAAGATTTTCAAATATATTTTTCTTTTCCTTTTGTTAGCATTTTGAGTTTGGATTAATATGTTTGTCTGCCAGTTTCATGTTATGAAATTTGTGATTGATTGGAAGTTAAGGTGACTTATTGAGAGATGCTTTAGAACCGCTAATTTGTGGTTGTATAAATTCAGTCTGATGGGCATATTATATGCATTTCCAGTTCAGGACTGTATTTTCCCCACCTAAGTTCTCACTTCTCACAAAGAAGTATTGTTATGTTGCCTTCATTTACAGTTGTATACTTGGTCAATGTCTACCAATGACCTGTCAATGCCTTTTACTTATTTCTTTTTTTCTAATGGTTTTTCCATCCATTTGGAGACTGAAAATTTTAAGATATTTGTAGCTTGTGGAAAAATTTCTTTTGTTTATATATGTTTCAATATAATATTATCATGATTGAGGCTTATTAAGTTGATTTACTTGATATCACCAACTGCATAAATTTATGAGAATATCGTGAAAATTTTCCCTTGTTGCAGGTTAAGCAAGATGGATTTTTTCCTGCAGATATTCTTTTACTTGCTAGTACAAATGCTGATGGTGTTTGCTACATTGAGGTTATTACCTTTTCTGGATCTATTTGGAGCTTCTTTTTTTTTTTTTTTGGGTCTATTTATGATAAATGATTGCCCTTCTCATGTTATGTGTCATTGGGTGCTTTATTCCTAAAGTGAAACAATTTTGCTTTTTGATTGCAGACTGCAAATTTGGATGGGGAAACAAATCTGAAAATCAGAAAGGCTCTAGAAAGGACTTGGGATTACGTGGCTCCTGAAAAAGCCTGTGAATTCAAAGGTTAAGCCTTTAATTATTTCAAATTTCCAATTTTGATTGACTGATAAACCATAAAAAACTTAATTTTTGTTCAGAATTTTCCTTGATTTTGTGTCTGTCAGTGTTAAATCTTCGTCTCTTCTTTATGTGTTTCTTGTTTTTACTTTTATAATTTATGCCTTAATGAGAATATCAAAGTAGAACAAAAAGATAAATTGTGAAAAGAGAACATTTCATCCACTTTTCAGATTTCAATTATTCAGCTACAATGAGGACATGGTGAGACATGACCAACAAATTGGAGTTTAAGTTAGTGTAGGAGAACCCATTATTGGTACCTGTTGGGGTTTGTGAAATTTTGTTTTTGCTTTTTTGCCATGCCTAAGGCCATAGGTTTGCTAAGGCTTGATTTGATTGATGCTTTTACTGTTTGTTTTTGGCTGTTTTTTTTTTTGCAAAAAATAAATGAAACATAAAAAGCAGAAAATAAAACAAAGGCAGATAGCAAAAAGCAAACCATCAACCAAACGCAGCCTAAATTATTGGTATCTGTTGCTTTCATATCTACCTCAACTGAAGCCATTTTTTCCATTTACTTTTAACTGCTCATTTGCTGCATTACATATATCTGTCTGTGACCTTTTACTAGGTGTTATAGGTTTTCTTCTATGAATTAATCATATCCTTTATTGATTTTTATCTTCTGAGTCTAACTTGTATTATCATATCTACTTCTAATTGTTTTAGCTATCTCTCCTTCGATTCCAAATTAGATGCATATCTTTCTATTTTGGGATGTTTATAAGTTATACCCTCTCTCCATTTTAAACACTTAAAATACACACTTTTTCTGTAATCCATAACTTTTCATGATTTTATTTAAAAACCTTTTGGCAATAAAAACCATTAGACAATACTATTACTGAAAATTTAAAAATTCTAATATAAAAAGCCCAAAGTTGATATAATATCCAATATCATCAATGTACTTAACATTGAGTACAATGAGGGAGTCCTTGGCTGCATCGCATTGTTAAGTCTCTGGGAAGAAATTAGTGTATTTTTATTTTCATGTTATTAAAGTCAATATAATTGTCGAATACTCTGATTTGGTCATATATGTACTTCGATTGTCGACAAACATGTCTTTTCATTTGAGTTGATGGGCTTTGTCTGAAGTGATGCTTTCAAAATCAATTTGTATCCTTTTCTTGGTTCTTCTTCTAAACTTCTAAATAGCAGCAATCTTTGTTGATTGAAGGTGAAGTACAGTGTGAGCAACCGAACAACTCTTTGTACACTTTCACTGGCAATCTTGTAATGGACAATCAAACATTGCCTCTTTCTCCAAATCAGATTTTACTGAGGGTATGTTCTGATTTTCTTCCTTCCATCATCAGCTCTTTACATAATGTGTTTCCAGCTTATTCTTTTTTCAGAAATTAACCTTCTTATAACATTTTGAAGTTAATATCTTCTTTTGGCCTTCTAGAATTTCTCAGGAACTTAACCTTAGTTCTTTTCCTTATTTAATTTGGTGGTTTCTTTTGCACTTAAATATCATCTACTACCTATTGGCAGGAATAGTAATATATTTTCTTTGTGGTACATTGTTTCAATCTGGGTATCTTAATTTTTTCTTTGCTAATTTTTTGTTGGTTAACAACTGTTTGTATTTGATGTTCTTTCTCCATTGATGGAATTAAATGGAACTGGTATTGACAATTTGATTTCAGGGTTGCAGTCTGAAAAACACTGAGTTCATAGTTGGGGCCGTTATTTTTACTGGCCATGAAACAAAGGTTCGTTACAGAAGTTTTATACTTAGCATCTATGTTGTCATTTTGTAACTGACTGAGCTTAGAAGTTTTTGTGTACGTTTATCCACTCCAAGGCAGAAATAGATGTGTCACCTGGCAATTTTGGACACAACACGATTACACGACACGAGAAAAATAACTAAAACACGACAGGAATACACGTACTTCTCGAAATCTATATAACACGAACTATTAACGTGTCAAAATATATAGAAATATATAATACCTTAAATGCGATTATGACACGGGAAAATAACATAAACACGACACGGAAACACGAATTGCCAAGTTCCCTTTATCTGTTTGGTTTGCTCTTATAAGTTGATGTCTTTTTGTGGGAATTTGGGATGAGTTTGCAGGTTATGATGAATTCCATGAATGTTCCTTCAAAAAGAAGTACATTAGAGAGGAAACTTGACAAACTTATACTCACTCTCTTTGGTACTCTTTTCACTATGTGTCTGATTGGAGCAATAGGCAGGTGTGGGAAATAGCTAGTCTGCACTAATATTACATTTCGTTAAATGTTGTGGGATTTTATTAACTTCTTTCCCATATTTTTGATAATGATGTTCTCTGCTTGAAATATTGCAGTGGTGTATTCATTGACCAAAAGTACTACTACTTAGGTCTCAGTAAAAGTGTGGAAGATCAATTCAACCCTAACAACAGATTTCTGGTACTCTTGGTTTCTCTCTCTCTCTCTCACACATGCACACACATAGACACACACGCGAGCACAATTTTAACAATTTTGTTTGCTGGTTTTACAGGTTGCTCTTTTGACCATGTTGACCCTACTTACTTTATACTCGACAATTATCCCTATATCTCTATACGTTTCGATTGAGGTTGGTCCTTTTTTTCTTCTTATTTATTTGATTTCTTGCTTTATAAATGCACAAAAATGGTCTTACTGGATTTCACATGCAATTTCAGATGGTCAAGTTTATTCAGTCCACTCAATTTATCAACAAGGACTTAAATATGTACCATGCTGAAACTGACACCCCTGCTTTGGCTAGGACTTCTAATTTGAACGAGGAACTTGGACAGGTAAGTACATGCAATTTTGGCCAACTTGAATGAGATGCAGCCAGTTTTCTTATTCTGTATATTGAGCTCTAAATCATTTTGAATTGCTGGTATGATTAGGTGGAATACATTTTTTCTGATAAAACTGGAACTTTGACAAGAAATTTAATGGAGTTTTTCAAGTGTTCAATTGGAGGTGAAATCTATGGAACAGGTATGACTGAAATTGAGAGGGGTGTTGCTGAACAAAAAGGCATAAAGGTTCAAGAGGTATTCCCTTTTATATCTCTTTACGAAGAAACAAATATTTTACTTTTTTGAGTAAATTTACCTATGTTGCAAGGGAATGATGTTCTTGTTCTCATAACATCTTTTAGGTGCAAACATCAACCGATTCCTTACGGGAAAAGGGTTTCAATTTTGATGATGTGAGGCTCATGCGAGGAGCTTGGAGAAATGAGCCTAATCCTGATGCTTGTAAGGTAGCTTACTATGGTCTTTGCCTCTTTGGCAATAGAATGTGATATATACTGGTATTTTTACATTTAATATGAAATGTTCATTAGTAAATGGCTTTTAGTACTTACCATTGTGGGACTTATTTTGAGAATCTCTTTGTACTTAACTAAAGGGTGCTCATTTAAAAGCTTGTTTCCATCTCATCGTGAATTTCTTTATAGTCTTGTTTTAAGGGGGCAAGAATAAGAATACTATTTATGTGATTTTAAATGGATTTTTGTGTTTGATGGTCATGTTTGATGCTTGTGGTTGTAGGACTTGTTTTACTTTTGATACTTCCTTTTGGATATTTAAGGTGTGTTATCCAATAGATATTTTGTAGGACTTGTTTTACTTTTTATACTTCCATTTGGATATTTAAGGTGTGTTATTCAATTGGATATTTTTTTTTATTCGTATGCTTTTAGTCAATATATATGTATGTACGTAATATGTATTAAAAATCAATCTTTCACATTGCAAATGTGGTATTTGAATTCTATAAAAAATGAAGATTAGGAGATCTGCTTCACTTCATTTCATTTGAGAAAATTGATTTAAAAATACAAATGAATTGCAAGTTTTCAATTGTAATTTCAACCATGTCCTTGAGCTTCAGCCTATGAATGATGGACACGGGGGGAAACTCCCTCGTATCGGTGTCCAACACGACGGAATACGTACGGGATACGCCGGGACATGGAAAAAAATAAAAAACAAATCGGACACAGTCTTGACACGGTCAAGACACGTGGAGACACAGGAGTTGGTGGTGAAAGTGATAATGTGAAGAGATATGTAAAATCTTGAGGCAAAGAAAAGTCTCGTGAAAATTATAATTTTTTGTTTGGATAAGAAAGAGAGTAAGGGAGAGAAAGAAGGTGTTTATTGTTTGAGCCCCGCCATTAGAGAGAGAAAGGGAGAGCTTTGAGCTCTGGTTTTAGAGAGATAAAATTGTAGAGAAAGTTTGGGTTTTTCATTTCTTTTCCCCCTTCTTTTTTCTGTTTGGCTTTGAGTTATTGAAAGAAAGAGAAAGAGAGAAAGTCAAAAGACGGAGTAAAGATGATAGGAAGAAAATAGTTGTTGCCTGCTGTTGCTCACATGACATGTGACACTCTCTTTCTTTCTCTATTTCTTGAACTTGGTGATGGCAGATGGTTGATGATGCTGGCAAAGTTTACCTCGAGTCTCTTGAGGTTTAAAGTAGTATTATTTTACAGTACAGTACATGAGTGTGACACTTGCTTTTTTATTCAGCCAAAGGTCCAAGTGGCAGTTTGACAATACTATATATATACCTTCTTTATTATTCTTTCAGTCTCTCGTAGGCCGAATTTATATTCACTAATCACGACTATCATCTTCCAAACAGTGATTAGCTGATTCTTTAATAAATTTTCTTCTAATTTAATAATTTAATTATAATTAAATAATATTTAAAGTAATATGTTTTATGTAATAACAAGAGAGTAAAAGTATTAATATTTATATTTATATTGAATATTTTTATATAAAAAATATATAAAAATATTTTTTCATTGCCGTATCCGTATCCTCATTTTAAAAAAATTGCCGGCCTGATATTTTGTCAACTAATTGAGCTCGACCTCAATAGTCTCATCTAGATTTGAAGTTGAGATCCATAAAAACTTAAATAAACAAGTTTGAGCAAGGAGCTGTGGGGATAGACAGGTTTGCAGCCAGCAGCCCTTATGTGTCAAGGGTCTTTTCATTTTGTTTACATATGCATTGACTTTTTCTTGCTTGGATGTTGGGGATTGACTGTAAAATGTTGTTTACTGCTTTACAGCTTGCATAAGCGAGCATTGCATATGAATTGTCTAATTCTAATGCAAGACCATCATTAAATGTGGTGAAGAATAAATGGAAGAATCATAGGTTGATATTCACTTATGCACCATTCTCTGGTGGAGGTTTTGGTGGTTGTAGTCATCTCTTTTCCCTCTTCTCATTCTAGGCAGTGGTTTCTTTTTGTGGTTCCTGATGATTCTTTGTTTGTGGTGCTTATCTGATTCTAGGTGGGAATTCATTAACTTGTTGTCCATGTATTGGATGACATGGCATCTGAGTTGTTCTGTCATTAACAGATGTTTGTCTGATTCTAGGTGGGATTTCATTAACTTTTTGTCCATGTGTTGGATGAGATGGCATCTGAGTTGTTCTGTCATTAACAGATTAGCATAATTGTTGCACTTGGTAATTATAAACCAGTAGTTCCAAGTTCTGACGTTGCAAGGTCTTAAAGTCTAAGGGAAAAATGGATATATTCTACCCAAACTTAAGGATGGAAAATGTAATATTCACTGTCTTACTTTTAGACTGTCAATTAAATGCTGAGTCTCTCTGCGGATTTTGGGAACCCCCTTTTTCCCCACTCTTTTGTTACTTGGGATTTCCTCTATGCTTTCTTGTGACAGTTTGGAGTTCATATGTATATATATGCAGAGTTGTTGGATGGATGTGTGTGCATCTCCGTGTATTTATCAGTTATTATTAAGCTGTTTTGAACTCAGCTAGTAACAGAATAGACAAAATATATACTGATAAGTGAGTTACTGAGCCTAATTTGTAATACTGGTGTGCCTTCTCTATATGATATGATCATCAAAGCGGGTGTTTGTACACAAACAGACACCTATGATGGGTCCATTTTTAGTATAATTTATCAGGTTTCCTTTTTCATATTCCTGCATTATTCATTTTTTAAATGCACTTAGTTTAGAAGGAATGCAGAAAACATAATCGACGTTTTAAGTTTTTAACCTTCTTGCTTTCCATTAGGATCTATCTGTATGGATTTCAAACCTAGTTATATTCTGTTGCTGGATACCTACCTAATTAAGAATAATGCGGTTGTCTACTTTATTAACTACAGCATTTTAAGGCTTAGTTTTGTTTCTTTTTTGCAGGAATTTTTTAGATGCCTTGCCATATGTCACACCGTGCTTCCTGAAGGTGACGAGTCCCCTGAGAAAATCAAATATCAAGCTGCATCCCCAGATGAGGCTGCTTTGGTTTTGGCTGCAAAACATTTTGGCTTCTTCTTTTACAGGTTAGTGATGCCCTTTGTCTCATTGAGAAGTGGGAGGGTTTTTCTTTTGTGTGTTTAAAATGGGAATTCCTATAAATAATTTAGATTCAGTTTGATTCTGAGTTGGTTTTATTCTTTCTGATTGAAACTATTTTAAATATTGGACTGCATGTTCTCCAGTTACAACTAAAATAAGTTGGATTTATCCCTGATTTTCATGTTGTTATTTGAGACAGTATTTTGAAGTACAGAATGCCTATCTTGATGTCAGTGGAGCTTTACCAAGTGAACCAAATATATTGAGCAATCCAAATAAATTTCTTTCAAGATCTAATCAAATCAAATGGTTTAATTTTCTTCCCTAGATGGTTTTCTGTTTCTCAAAAAAAGGGAAAAAAGTTCATGAAAATAGCATAACATGGCAATTCATTGCTATTAATTGTAATTGATTTTCATTACTGGGGGATAGTGCTACACTCTAGTTGCTTTCTATTTTTTAAAGTTCATCACATCCATGCTTTCGAAAATCAGATGATCCCTCAAATTTGTCAAGTACTTAGGAGTGACTTCTGGTTGATAGGTGGTAGAGGAAATGATTACAAAATTTTCAAGTCGTACTTTTGTGACATAAATTTTGAACCAAGTTTTTTTGTATTATGATTGGCTGTTTCTGTTTTTGGTGCGAGTTAGTTGACGAGGTTACTCTTGCTGCATGGCTTTGCAGCTTGACTTGAGGCTCTTTTTCTTTGTTTGCAGACGTACACCTACGATGATATATGTTCGTGAATCTCATGTGGAGAGGATGGGTAAAATCCAAGATGTGTCTTATGAGATTTTAAATGTTCTTGAGTTCAATAGGTTTGGATGCATCCTTCAATCTATCTCTTTATTTATGAGTTCCTTCTGGTCGCCACTAATGTCTACTCATTTTTGCATTAAATAGTAATAGGAAGCGCCAATCTGTTGTATGTCGTTATCCAGATGGCAGGCTGGTTCTATACTGTAAGGTAATGAGTCTTCAGAGCTTTCTAAATAGGATGAGTATTACAAATGGTTTTTCTGGCAAAGAAAATGACACTGGGCCAGAACCATGCTTTTCACAGGGAGCTGATACTGTCATTTATGAGAGATTGGTGGGTGGAAGTGATGATTTAAAGAAAGTGACCAGGGAACACTTGGAACAATGTGGCTCTGCTGGATTGCGTACCCTTTGCCTGGCCTATAGAGATCTAGCTCCTGACTTGTATGAGAGCTGGAATGAGAAATTCATCCAAGCCAAGTCATCCTTACGAGATCGTGAAAAGAAGTTGGATGAGGTATGTTTTGTTGTGTGATGGTTTGTTTATATAACAATGTGTTTAGCATGTTTTGCTTAGAGAAACTTGATCTATTATTTTCTTTTCATGAATGTTTCTCTTAATTAAAAGATGAATAATGCTGTAGTAATGATTGTTTAATGAAATTGTAGTGTTAATCTGTTGCTCATGTTATGCTCTACTAGGCATGCTTTGCTGTTATTTTCAACTTATCTTTTGGATGATCCATTTAACTTAAACTAGGTATCTCCCCCCTCCCCCTTGTTCATTTCTGCTGGTTGGAGTAAGAAATACAAATAAAACCACCTAATCAGGCTTTAAAAACACTTAATTTCTCTTCCTGGATTCTAGCTTTCCTCATCTGCCTTAAAACAATGTGTAGATGTACCAAGCACTTGATATATAGAATTTTAAACCTTTTACTTTTTTGACCACCCGGGATATTTCACGAACCTCCTCTAAAGTCATTTTTTCTTTTTGCCTGTTTATGCTAATGTTGCTATTTTATTTGATGATACAATTGGTTGTTAGTTAATTTTACATGATTTGTTTTCAGAGAAGAGCGTAGATTGTGTGATAGAATTTTACAAGTGGAACTAGGAGATAGAAACTTCTACAGCACACTTGACCGAGAATGTCTTATTTGCATTTAGCTTCAGAACATTTTTAGTGCAAAGTCAGTGTGGTATACTATCATGTTTGACATCTGTGTATGAAACAAGGGTATTGTGTCTAAATAAGTAATATATTTTATAAGAAGGTTGTAGATTCCTATTGATAAAAGATTTGTTGGCTAGACCTCCTACTTAATTTCGATGTTTATATCCAAGTTTGTGTAGCTAAGGGATTGGGAAAACTTTGGGAGGGACTAATATCGACTAATATGGTCAACTAATACGGTTACACCCCTCTGTCAAGGGACTAAGATCGAGTCAACCGACTTGTGTCATTTGGATCCTTTTGGGAAGAAGGTCTTGGAGGTTTGTTTGCTTCTGATAAGAGGTTTTCTCGAGGCATAATATGGCAAATGGTTCAAAGTTAGGCTGATAAGGTTGCATTAACTGAAGCTATAGGGAACATATTTTCTGCTTTTAGAAGCGAATGGCATTTTGAATCTGGATTGATGTTTGGTCAAGAAACTTAGGTTTATGAGATATTTTTCTGCTTTTATTTTTTATTACAAACGAATTGGAAAGTTCCTTCCACAAGCCATCTATATTGGCCTGGAGCCCTAGACCCATCTCTCATTGTGATCCAGAATTCATAAGAGTAAATTAGCATGGGAGGTGGATATCCCTTTAGCCTCGAAGATGTCCTACAAACTACAAAGCTAGGGTGGTCGGGAAGGATAGAATTGGTGTCATATAAATATAGATGGATTTGTGAATTCTTTATATTCTTTATTGGGCAAGGGTAGTGCTTTTTTCCTAGGAAAGGTATACAGTAAGCTTGAAGAGTACTTAAGGGTAACCTTGAGCGATGCATCCAGGATAACATCTTGCTTTGTCACGATATGCTTCAAAAATTCCACCTTCCACAAAGGAAAGCAGGATGTGTGAAAAATTTATAAGCCATTAAGCCATGAATCATGATTTTGTTCCTAGTTGTATTAGGCCTAACATGATTGGTGAATCAGTGGATCGATAGCTATTGCTTTGCTGGTTGATGCAGGTGGAAGATTACAATTCTTTTCTTTAAAATAGAAAATTAGCTATTGCACTACCCCCCCATCTTCCCCCTCTCTTTTTTCCTAGGTAGGTATTTTGGGGGTTGGGGAGTAGTTGCTTTTGCAAATAAAGTGGAACGATTTAAAAAATAGCTTTCCTTCGGGGTGCTTTTTGATTGAATGGAGTCACTGTTGCTTGTCACCAAGCTTGCTTGGTTCGAAAATTTACACATTTTTCTTTTTATTTATTTACATCCTTTAAGTTGTAATCTTAAACCGGCCTTTAGTGGGAAGGGCGGAAGGCTGTTAATGTACGTCCTCTACTTTGGAGTTTCTGAAATATTAAAAAGGGCTCAAAACTTAAGCCTGTAAGCAGTTTACTTACTTATCTTATATGGTGAAGCTTTTGAGCTTTCAGCTTCAAACTTTCAGCTTTAGTGCTATTGGAAAGTTGAAAGACCTTTATTTGGATGTACTTTTAATGATCATTATGTCATGCACATTTTTAAAACTTGTGCAGGTGGCTGAACTCATAGAGAAGGATCTCATTTTAATTGGTGCAACTGCGATAGAAGACAAGCTTCAAGAAGGAGTACCGAATTGCATTGAGACTCTTTCTAGAGCTGGAATTAAGATTTGGGTGCTAACAGGGGACAAGATGGAAACTGCAATAAATATAGCTTATGGTAAGTATTTAATGCGAGATTCTATTTTACGTTAAATTTTCCTGGGAACTGTTTTCAATTTTGTTCACGATCTCTTCATTTGCCTTGTGTTTTTAATAACGCTGTAGCATGCAACTTACTAAACAATGAGATGAAACAATTCATTATCAGCTCCGAAACAGATGCTATTAGAGCAGTTGAAGAAAGGGTAAGCATTTAGTACTAGTCTTGTTTTTTGATGCTTAGTTTATAATTTACTCTAATACAAACTGTTTAATGCATTCATGATTATTCTTAATTGAGTGTCTATTATCAGGGGGACCAAGTTGAAATTGCACGCTTTATCAAGGAGGAAGTTAAAAAGCAACTGAAGAAGTGCCTTGATGAGGCACAGCAATATTTTCACAGAGTCTCTGGACCAAAATTAGCCCTTATTATAGACGGAAAGTGTCTGATGTATGCTTTAGACCCAAGTTTACGGATAATGCTCCTCACTTTGAGCTTGAATTGTTCTTCAGTTGTTTGCTGCCGAGTCTCCCCTTTACAGAAAGCACAGGTAGGTTCTTGATGGAACTGAACTGAAACATTATTAATTTAGCTTTCAGTAGTGTGTGGATAAAAGGTTTGCATACAAAAAAGAAAAAGGTTATGCAGTAAATTGATGACAATGCAAATGCCCTGATATGTTTCTCAAGATACTTGGATAAAATTACCTCAATTGTTATGGTGTATTATTTTGATCAAAGTTTTGCAATGTTGACAGCTTAGGAGGATTGGTATCATTACATGTATTTTTCAAAACTTTATCAAACTAAACAGTGTTTTAATAGTGGTTGGTATTGAGCGACCCTTTGCTAAACCTTTTTTCTCCTAGATTACTTGGATTATTTTAATGTAGCTTTCTTTGAGTGCTGAAGTTCATAAGAAACTATTGTCAGAATTTCAGTTTTTCAATGTAAAAAATTTGTATTTCAAACCATTGGAAGGAGAGAGGATTTGCAGTTTTAAAAGTAACATCTAAAATTACTTTTGCCGTTTGCAGGTAACGAGTCTGGTGAAGAAAGGTGCACGTAAAATTACACTTAGTATTGGTGATGGTGCCAATGATGTTAGCATGATTCAAGCTGCTCATATTGGCGTTGGAATCAGTGGGCTTGAGGGGATGCAAGCAGTTATGGCTAGTGATTTTGCAATTGCCCAGTTTCGCTTTCTTACAGATTTGCTCCTTGTGCATGGACGTTGGTCTTATCTTAGATTATGCAAGGTATGACTTTTCTCTTCCTTCAGAGACATTTTAACATTTTTGGTTGGCGATATGCATGAGCGTGCATGTTATCTTGAGATTATACAAGGTTTGGCTTTTTTTTCTATCCTTCAAAGCATTTTTAAAATTTCTGGTTGGAGATATTCATGGCACCTCCTTTTTGCAGGTTGTGACGTATTTCTTTTACAAGAATCTTACATTCACTTTAACTCAATTTTGGTTCACCTTCAATACCGGATTTTCTGGTCAAAGGTTCTATGATGATTGGTTCCAATCATTGTATAATGTCATATTCACTGCACTACCTGTGATTATTGTTGGACTTTTTGACAAGGTACTCCATTCTTTTCCATTTTATTTCAGATAGAATCTTGTTCTGCCTGTTTTATGCTTGATTTATTTAAAGACCTTGCTTGTTATCCAGGATGTCAGTTCATCCCTTTCAAAGAAGTACCCTGAATTATACAAGGAGGGAATAAGAAATATGTTTTTCAAGTGGAGAGTTGTTGCAATATGGGCCTTCTTTGCTGTCTATCAATCTCTAATCTTCTTCTACTTTGTGACTGTTTCCAGTTCTACAAGTGAAGGTTCATCTGGTAAAATGTTTGGTCTTTGGGATGTCAGCACAATGGCCTTCACATGTGTAGTAGTAACTGTTAATTTGCGACTTCTTATGATCTGTAATTCAATCACAAGATGGCATTACATTAGTGTCGGAGGAAGCATTCTAGCGTGGTTCTTGTTTATTTTTATATATTCTGGTATTATGACTCCATATGATCGACAGGTAAGTCGTGAGTCATGTTTCATTATCTTTCTCTCTCCATTTGGATTGGAGGAATGCAACTTATTGACTCTGTTGGCTACTGCAGGAGAACGTCTTTTGGGTCATATATGTCTTGATGAGTACATCCTATTTCTACATCACTCTTCTTCTCGTTCCTGTTGCTGCACTTCTGGGAGATTTCCTTTACCTAGGGTAAGAATGAGAAATAACTGGAAGTACTCTGCTATAATATATTTGATGCATGGAAAAGCTTGCTCATGATCATAACTATGTTACTTGGACTTGGGGGTGTGTGTCGGACACGGATATGTGTCTGACACGGGTATGTTTGATTTATTCTAAAGTTTTTCCATGTATTTGGAGGGTCCTTGGGGGATCATATCCCCATATCCATGTCCGGATATATGTCGGACACAGGTGTCAGAAATGGGTACTTCAAGAAAAATGAAGAGTTGGAGCAACATAGATCATTAACACTATAAGGGCTGTTAGGTGGGCAATAGATGTCCAACCATGAGAGTAAGCCATCTTTCTGGTTAACTAGCTCAGGTTTATTCCCAACCTGAGCAACCAAATACTTGCTACTTGAAACCTAAAATATGCTAAGATGTCAAATTGAAGCAGCATAAGATCATAGCGCGATTTTTGGTAGCTTCATGGTTGGAGTTTTTGACATTATTTGAGGGGAGGTTCTGCTTTCTCATTAAATGTACTGAAGCGAGTTTCTTATTCTAAGTGTACCCCTTTTGATGGCAGTAATGTCACCTAGCCTGGTCTAAATGATACAGTAGTATGTTGAGTGCTCGACTCCACTGTCCTCTTTCGAATTGTTTATGATCTTCTCATGCTGCATAAACACCAGAAAAAAAATAACGAAAAGACATACGGTGTGGACCGTGTGGTACTGGTTGATTTAATCAGACCAAGGGTCACATACATGCATAATGTCATGGTGCTAGAGAGGAGCCATGAATCTTACATTGACTGTATACTAGAGTTTGATTGGGTATATAAGTGTTACACATCTTCAACCTGTGAGGCGTTTTTTGTGGACAAAACCGTGAGGCCCAATGGGCCGAAACGGACAATACCTTGCAGGTTGGTGTGGACTGTGACACATAACCTGGTATCCACTACATGTTTGCATGACTTTCATTGTATTTATCACTTATGTTTCTTTCTTTTCTCAAGCACTATTATATATTATGAATTTTTTGAAATCTTCTTTTGGTTTTTCTTTTTAACAATTTTTTTTACTTCCCAGTTTGCAAAGGTGGTTCTTCCCCTATGATTATCAGATTGTTGAGGAAATTCACAAGGATGAAGCTGAGGACACTGGTCGCTCAGATTTACCGGAAATCGATAATCATCTTACAGCTGATGAGGCAAGAAGCTATGCTATTTCTCAATTGCCAAGGGAATTATCGAAACACACGGGATTTGCCTTTGACTCTCCTGGATATGAGTCATTTTTCGCTTCACAGCTAGGTATATATGCACCACACAAGGCATGGGATGTTGCTCGGAGAGCTAGCATGAGGTCAAAGCCAAAGACAAACAAAAAGAATTGATTCAAAGGAAACATTGCTGTACAATTTTTTGTTTTGTTTTTACAATCCCCCTTTTTGATAGTTTAACGTCAGAGAAATTCTGTAAAATTAGTCAATTTGCTGTAGTGCTTTTGCTTATTTATTTAAAACTTTTTGTTCCAATATAAAGCTTGTTTTTAGGAACCAAATCGAGTATCAGGGTTGTCACGGATGTACAGCTATATGAATAGAGTTAAATGCGAATTTCGTTGTCCAATTTAAGTTGTTTATGGGTTGTAGTAGACAAGTTCTAGTATATCAGATATTTCTTGGTTAAAGTATCTAGACAGATCTTGTATTATAATAAAAAATTAATTTAGTATTTGTTTTATAAAATTGAGTAATTTTATTTTACATTTGAAATTGAAATAAACAAGTAAAATTGATTATAGTATTAATGAAAAATCATTTAAATGTTAATTTGGATTTTTAAAATCTAAAGAAGCATATGAGATATATAAAAAAAAAAAAAAAAAAACTATTTATATGGCTCAAAAGACTTAGAGAGAGTTTCTTCCTGCTTATCAGGCTGGCGTCGCAGCCTAGACTTTCCAGCATGATGGTGTTGGCTTCTTTGCATTGCAGCTTTGATGCTAGCACGTCATATGCTTCATCATAATTTTTTTTATATCTCGTATCTTTTGTCAGATTTCAAAAGTTCACGTCAGCATTTAAATGATTTAGATGGTTTTTCATTAATGTTGTTATCAATTTAATTTGTTTGTTTCAATTTCAAACGTACAAAAATAAAATTACTCAGTTTTATAATACAAAAATTAAATTATATTTTTTACTATAATATAAGAACTGTCTAGATACTTTAACCGATATCGCTTCTATTGAATCTTGAAAGTCCAAAATATGTAAAACAAAAATAGAAGCTTCATAGTTCAAAGGTTGGGTTATTCGTCCGATCCAAATTGGGTCGTGGTTGGATAAAAATTTTGTAATTAGGATTGGTCTAGTTCAATCCGAATTATTATTTATTAAAAATATATATATTTTTAAATTTAATTATAAAAAATATATAAATACTAATATAAAAATAATTTTTTAATATTTTTAAACAATAAAATAAATTTTTGGGTCAGTTCGGACTTAGGTAATTTTTTTTTAATTACAGTTTGGTTTATGGTATATAATTATAAATGTAACAATAAATAATAATATTATTATTAAATAACATACTTTGTAATTTTTTGAAAATTTTGATAGATGAATAACATAAAAATGATAAAAAAAAAAATTATATTTTTTTCTCTTAACCGATTTGATAACGGGTGATATAGTACGATAAATTCATACCACATCAAAACAACAAATATTTATCAATTATTATTATTATTATTATTATTATTATTATTATTATTATCTATATCTATACTAATATTAAAAGAGTGAACTCAATGGATGAAATACAAAAAAACAAATAAAATTAAAATTAAAAAATAAATATATTTATATTTGTTAATATTTTATATAATAATTTTTTTATAAAAATTACTTATTTAATTTTTTAAAAAACTATTCACTTACAAAATTTATTTATTTTTTGTATTTAATTTTTTAAAATCAATTTATTTTTAAAAAAAAATGTATTTTCACTCACATGATGAGTGTGTGAATTTCTAGTTATTATCTAAGAATCAAGTGACACAAACTCAATTGATAAATAACAACAAAAATCAAATAAATTTATTTAAATAAATATAAATTAAAAATATTTGTATGTTTTCACCAAAAAATGTAATTAATTATCTACTTATAAAAAAAACCTAACCATCCTTTTACTTCAAAAATAAAATTACCCACTTTTTTAATATATATTTTTTCAAAAGATAAATTAAAAGAAATTATTTTTTCATCTGTCAAATTCTAGTATTATTAATTTCAGTTATTCATTTTTTTTTTTTCAAATTTGAACTCAAATTTTTTATTATATATATTTATAAAAATAAAGAAAGCCTAAAATTCCCCATTTCATTTGCTTTTGCTGTTTTGCATTTGAGTTTCATTTCACACTTTCTCTCTATACTCTGTTCCTCTCTTTAGCATTTTCCTTTCTACGACAAAAGAAAAAAAAACCCTAAATTTAATATCCCCGCTCCCCTCTCTCTAAGAAGAAAAAGGATCAAATTCTTTGTTTTTCTGAGAGAAAATAGAAGAGTGATGATAGATAGATCGAAAACGAATCCAAAACCAAAACCTGATCTCCAAACCGCTGCGTTATGCTCCTAATCCCCAACGCTTGACGGATCGAAATTAACCAATCCGACCGGTTTTATTTATTTGTATATCTTCACGACTGTACTGTCAGTGGTGAAGGGGGAGGGGGGATCAGGTGATCGGACGGTGGAGGAGGAGAGAGGATGCCGTCACAGGGAGACCTAGAACGTCAGATCGAGCACCTGATGGAGTGTAAACCGCTGTCGGAGGCGGAGGTGAAGGCGTTGTGCGAGCAGGCACGAGCAATACTGGTGGAGGAATGGAACGTGCAGCCGGTGAAGTGTCCGGTAACAGTTTGTGGAGATATTCACGGACAGTTTTATGATCTAATAGAGCTGTTTCGGATAGGAGGCAATGCGCCTGATACTAATTATCTCTTCATGGGAGATTATGTGGGTCAGTTAGTTAATTTGCTTTTTGATTTGGTTCTATTCTCTTTTTTATCTTTAACTTTTTGGCGGTTTTTCTTTATTCTTTTTTTTATTTATTTATTATTTTGTGAAGAATATTTGGTGAATTTGTTTTGGTCTCTGTAGCTGAACGTGCGGTTTGCTTTTTTATTTATTTTATTTTATTTTGCTTTGTTTTTTTTTTCTTCTTAATATTTCATGTTTTTTATGTGAAATTTTTGTGTGGATTAATTGATGGAATGTTATATGATCAAATCTGTAGCTATGTATCTTTCCTGGCTTGGCTTAAAAAATTAAGAGGCATTAGTTAGCTTATTGGTTATCTTCATATGTTGATAAATTGGTGGATTATTATATTGAAATTGTATCAATTCCAATGGTTTTATGATCTATAAATGTTACTAAGTTTGCGGTAAATGAGTTTGTATTTGATGCACTGATACAACGCTAGTGAATCACAACAAGACACCTCATTAATGAGTAAAACAACAAATAATAAAGGGCTTATAAATAAATATAAAAATCGATATAGAAAGAAACAAGACACCTCATTAATATTTATTTATAAGCCCTTAATTATTTTTTGTTTTAATCATTAATTAGGTGTTTTGTTGTGGTTTATTGATACACTGTCAGTACATCAAATATAAACTCATGGTAAATTTACTGTTTAGTATCGCTCCTTGGATGTTTAAGACTGCTGAAAACTTTGGTGGGTCGGACTGGTATTTGAGCTTGCCCAGCTTGGTCTAAACTGTTGGCAACTGTGCTCTTATCAGTTTATTTTAATCTCTGAGGGGGAGGAGTTGTATTCTCTCAAACCTGCGAGACCAAATTCTTTTTGGGCTAAGTTTGGATATGTGCAGCTTATCAGGGGATTTTGCTGTAAATAAGAAATACTAGCCATTATGTGTGTCAATTATTATATGCAGTAAGTTGTAGCTACCTAGTCTAAGCTTTTAGATGGTTGAGAGGAGTGAGATGTGGGTAGAAGTAAGTTCATTTTAAAGTGCTTCCTATTAATCAAATAATATTGCAGCTGTTTGCAAACTCATATTTATGAATGGACTGGGATTTTCTTTTAACTTTAGCTGCATATGTGCAGATCGCGGGTACTATTCAGTCGAGACTGTCACACTCTTAGTGGCCCTCAAAGTCCGCTATAGAGATAGAATAACAATTCTTAGAGGAAATCACGAGAGCAGACAGATAACACAAGTGTAAGATCTTTTCACCCATTCCCCCCCCCTTTTTTTTTTAATGATGTTGTAGCTTACACTGATTGAGAAAACAACATTCAAGCTTTGCTTGGTAGAAAGGATAAAAAAAATATTAATCTAATGGTTAAGCTACAAAGTAGAAAGTGGTTATGAAACTTAACTTTTGGATTAACAATTTCACCAACCTTCCTATCAAACAAAATTCTTAGTTCTTACTTTTGAATACCAGCTGATATCTTTATCTCATGTTTGGCCTTTGTTGAGTTGAGCGACTTAAAAGATCTTATGCACTGTGAAGAGCGATGTAATGTTAAGCACACATAACAGTGATACATTGTTTCTAATAAGTTATTCCAGATGTGTTTTCTGTTTTGATTTAGATTGGTTCAGTTTTTATGCTACCCATTTTCCCTTCTTTTTGAATTATTATGCCCCTTCAAAAGAAAAAAGAAAAGAAGAAAATCCTGCTTTCTGTTTGTATAAAATCTCCATTTTTGTAAGTTGTTGTGAGTTCTATTCCTTTCAAGGCTGAAGGTGTGATTCTACCTGCCCATGGGAAAAGGTGACAATAAGAAAATTTGGGTGGATAGTTATTCTGCTATTGAATAGATAATAATTATTCAATAATCTCTTACCTGTTTGATTTTTGTGATTTGTGAAATAATTTATTTAAATTTGGGGTTGCTTAACTGATTTGAATATATTGATAATTGAGGAAGTTTAGTTGATCACTCTTGGAGTTATTTCTTATATTTGACTGAGTGGCTAATGATATTTTAATATTTCAGTGGGAGGATTTAACATATCTAGACTCTGCAGTTGGGTGCATGCATGCATGACAGAGAGGGGGTTCTTGTTTAGGTTAATAAAATCTTTCATGCAATAAATCGGCATGATAACTTATTAGTTAGCAAATTATTATTGGCAATACACAATATTTTGATGAATATGCATCGATTTAGTCTTGCATGAACACAATATGCAGGGAGCATGTTTCTAATAACTGTTACTGTTAGCATGGGCCAACCACCTTGCACTTTTGATGTCAAACCCACTTTCCCCCCTTTTTCCCTTTTTAGTATGCTTTTCACTTCTTAAAGTTCTTTATTTCCAATAGAAGGAAACTACAGAGCATTGGTATTTGGATCTCTGCTTAAATGCCTCCCTCCCCACCATACTTTTTTCTTCTCCGGCTCGCTTTTCTCACTATGCTTTGCACTTTTTACTTTATTTATTTCCAGTAGAATAAAACATACAGCATGGCTATTTGGATGCTGCCTAAATGTTTATTTAACCAATTTGCTGATTCTGCTCAATAACATATATAACCCTTGTTGAGTATTGCACTTGTGTAAGACAAGCTTGGTAAGTGTCATGCTCAATATTCCTGCTGGATGTCTAGTACTACAATATAAAATTGATTTACATGAATTTGAGCCGAGATGAAACTGATTAGGATTGTGGTTATTCAACTTTCTTAATGTTAAAATCACACTAATTAAAGCCTTGAAAAGGCCTGAGACTGACATGCCATGGCTGAGGCAATGCATAGATAATAGAGATAAGGATGTTAAAATTGACATTAGCCAGTAGTTACAAACATCATGGTGACTCATGAAAAAGGGAAACCACATTGGTATTTAATTTTTAATACAGAATTTTGAAGAATCTCAGGAGTTCATTTATTGGTGTTTAGAACTTGCTCACATTGTATGAGGTGATGGTATATGAGGTTGCTGTATTATGGTTTTTCTGAAGGTTTTATTTTCCCTCCTTTTCAGGTATGGTTTTTATGATGAATGCTTAAGAAAATATGGAAATGCCAATGTGTGGAAGTATTTTACCGACCTGTTTGATTATTTACCTCTCACAGCTCTTATTGAGAGTCAGGTTTGACTTTAACTTGTAGCAAACTGTTTAAGTTGATTAATATCATGACAGCTTCTGATAGCCATAGAACTTTGATATCACAGATCTTTTGTTTGCATGGAGGACTTTCACCATCTTTGGACACGTTAGACAATATTCGAGCGTTGGATCGCATTCAGGAGGTATGTATACAAGTGATTCTCTCAACTTTTCTTAATCACCTCGATTCATGTTGAAGGGGAGTACTGGTAATTTGCCATGTACTTGAATCTTAATCAATTAAAAGTATGAAGAATTGTTAAATTATGAATGATAGGATAGTTAAGAAAATGGCCCAAAATTTGGATCTTACTATTAAAATTGATCATTTCCTTTGGTGTAGCCGGGCTAGGTTCGGGCCGAGCCTATGTATAGTATCAACTCCATATATGCTTGTCCAAGCCCGGTCCGAAATATGAGCTTCAAATTTTGCCCAAACCCGTTTAAGCCCATCCATATATTTTTTTCCCCTAAAAAAATCAAGAAAAACGTTATTTTTTATTTAATCTTTAGTAATTCTATATTTTTTTCTTTTATTAAGTTCTTAAACATAGACAACTTAACATATTTTTTAATGTTTATACTATAATATTATATATTTAATTTTTATATGACATAAATTACATAATATATAAAAATAAAAATAATATATTATTTAATTGGAAAACGGGCCTGGCCAAGCTCGGGCCTTGAATGTTGGAGCCAAGGTCCAACCCATTTTTTAAACGGGTCTCATTTTAATGCGCAAGCTTATTTTTTCGGGTTTAATATTTTTGTCCAAACCCTCTCAAATATTGAGCGGGCCTTCGGGCTTGGACAAGTAGCCTGGTCCTTCAATAGGTCTAGGTGTCAAGGGTGTAACTAAATTTTTGTAGTTAGTTTGCCTCAGATCGTTAATGCATTATTTTGAAGTCTTATGATCATTATTTGGTTGGTTCGTTTGTTTGTAATTATGGTATTGTGTGGATTTATTCATGGGTAGGTTCCTCATGAAGGACCAATGTGTGATCTCTTGTGGTCTGATCCCGATGACCGCTGCGGATGGGGGATATCTCCTCGTGGCGCTGGCTATACGTTTGGACAAGACATTGCTGCTCAGTTCAACCATACCAATGGTCTCACTCTGATTTCAAGAGCCCATCAACTTGTCATGGAAGGATACAATTGGTGTCAGGTTTGAAACTCAAAAGAAACAGTTAAAGCTTGGTTTTGTAACATGTTTTGCTTATATATATATATATATATATATATATATATATATATATATATATATATATGGATTATTTATTATGTGCTCTCCTTCAGGAAAAGAATGTGGTTACTGTCTTCAGTGCTCCAAACTATTGTTATCGTTGCGGGAACATGGCTGCAATTTTAGAGATTGGGGAGAATATGGATCAGAATTTTCTTCAGTTTGATCCAGCACCCCGGCAAGTTGAGCCTGACGCCACACGAAAAACTCCTGATTATTTTTTATAATTTAGCTGTTTCTAGTTATGTTGTCTCGATTCTTCATTTTTCTTGAAGTATTTATGTCCAACATTTGTGTCCGACCCAAATTTAAACATGGGTATGGGGATATGATTTTTCAAGAACCTTCTAAATACATTAAAATTTTGAAAAAAAATTAAACATACTCGTGTCAGACACATACCCGTATCGATACTCACACCTGAGTCCTAGTAATATATGTTTCTAGTCTTTGCTTGCTGTTGTATCACTATAGATTTGTCTTGGAAATGAGAAGCTTTTTTTTTTTTGGGTTCTAAGTTGAGGTTCATTGACAATGTCATTCTTTGATTTGGAGTTCGTCCTGCTGCTGCCGCTTCTGCTTTGTTAATGTGGTCGAGAATCTCATAGCAGTAGTAATGAGGGACCAATGGCCTGTTTGTCTTTGTATATTTCTCACAAGAAGGAAGGAAGCAGCGATAACATTTTATATCTTGTTCTGTAATTTTGCACTTTCAAGATAGAAAGCAGATTTTTCCTTTCCAACAGCTTCTAATTTTAAGCAGTTTTAAGTATGGGCGCTGGTGTTATGGACGAGTTCTCAAATCACACTGCCGAAAGCAATTTTGAAATATCGGAATTTAAATTGCGATTGTGAACGGATGTATTTTTGATTGTATTGTGTTTATCACGATTGTAGATGTTATCGTAATTAATTGCAGTAAATATCAACAGTGTATATCAACAATAAAGAAAATCGAAAAAATATCAACAGCGTATATTAACAATGAAGAAAATCGAAAATACAAAATAGCGATTATAATATCGTTTTATGATCGCCTATTTAAATCTTTGGTTTTATCTACCCAAATATAGTTACTGTTTTGAAGCCAAGTTCGGAAGTTTTCATCAAAATATGATTTCATAATTTCTTTAGCATAAATTTTTTCAAAATAACAATATCTGGGCATCCTAAATTCAAACATTTAGCAAAATGCAAATCCTAAAAGATGTCATTCAAATGGCGAGCTTCCAGTTCACGATGGACTGATATGATGGGCACAAGAAATACGAACAAATATCCTCAATCCTTTATTTTTTGTCTTGTTTGGTGTTTTTTTATTATAATCTGTCATGTTTTTAATATAGTTAATTGCTTAATTTTAAAACTAATTCTATCATAAACATATGTCAAATAACTATTGAAGAGATACCAATGAAAACACCAAAAAAAAACAGAAGATATCTATTCAAGAAACACGCCATCATCTAAGAAGCATTTTCTACAGACTCATGCTTTCACGCAAAATGTTTTGTGACAAGTTCACAACATAAACCAAGGATGCGCATTAGAATTGCTACCAGTTACGTTATCTGAACTTTTCATTTTTTCTTAAAATACCTGTGTCCGATATTTGTGTCGAACATATATTCAGACATGAGCATGAAAATATGATCTTTCAAATATAAAAAAAAAAAAAAAACCTTTAAAATAAATTGAGCATATCCGTATCGGACACTTCCCATATCTGACGCTCACCCCCAAGTCCGCTCACCCCCAAGTCCGGATAACATAGGCTATAAAAAGATACTTTTTATCATTGCTTACCAACTAGAGACCACCAAAACGTGTAAGCTTCAACCAATGATTGCAGGACTATCAAGAATCAATTACAACCATAATACCATTATATTTGAGGCAAATTACTTTGAACAATTTCACTGCAAGATGGAGGAAAAAAAAAAGAAGCGAATGCTTCACCTGTAAACTGTAGTTATATACTAAATTACTTCAAAGCCTCAGATATCAACAAAGTCTGTTTCATATGAAAGGGCTTCTTAAATCAAAACCTAGGGTTAGGCTGGATCCTCCCTGCTGCAACTCCTGGCATGGTAATGGTCCGCTTTCTTCGTAAGAATACAACCGAACCACTAATGAGCAGTAAGCCGAAAATAATTCCCTGCACGGAGTAGTTTGCAGTATATGCATCAGCTATGACATATAATAATCTAAGTAGAAGCTATTCATCTCCAATTACTGCCTGTAATGTCAGAACTAGCCTACATTTGGTTTATGTATGTGTGTCTGTGTAAGAGTCGATCAATAAGTGATTTTGTATTCTCATGCTATGTTATTTGGACTCAGGTGTGAGTGTCAGAAACGGGTATGTGTCCGACATGGATATGTTCAATTTTTTCTAAGATTTTCATGTATCTGGAGGGTCTTTGGAAGATCATATCCCCGTACTTATGTACGAATATGTGCAAGACACAGGTGTCGAACACGGATACTTCAAGAACAATGAAAAGTTGGAGCAATATAGTTCTCATGGACTCTTGGTTGACAATATGATGCTATGCACCCTATTGGTATGCACATATAGTCACCACGAGAAATGTCCAGCTCCGCTGTTTTATAACTTTTAAGGCCCCGTTTAGTATTGCTGTTGGCATAATTTTTGAGGAAAAAAGCTGCGTTTCACTGTAACTGCAACGCTACACGGGTAATTTTTTTTTTACTTTTGCGGTTAAAATCATGGCTTGGCAACCCAAACCAAAAAGCAAAAAAATGGAACTTTTAAGGTTTGAAAGCTAGCTTTTGGATAAAATAATTTTATTATCCTCACATCTCTAAACTTTTATTATTTGACATATCTTTTTTGACATTTCAATTCCTCACAGCACTTTTTCACAATAATGTCAAACACTTAAAAATTCTTAAACAACATTCTTTAAACACATTTTTTCCAACCTAAGCTTTTTCTAATCCAAGTTTTTATCAACAACAATGCTAAACTAGCCCTAAATTAGACATCGGTCACAACAAATATAACTAGGATTTATCTTAACCAAGCTACGACTACATGGCCTCCAAAAGTTGTAGATTAATACACGGCTAGCTGGAATAGAAGAGGTGCAGAAGTGCACTCAATCTACTCATGAATTTTTAAAATTAAAAGGGAAAAAAATAGTAACTGAGTTAGCTTTTCTTCTCATTATGTGCTAGGCTTTTATGGTAGGGGAGAAGCAAAAAGAATCTGAGTAGAATATGAAGCAAAGGAAAAGACTGCATGATTCTGGTCTAAACACAGAAAACCAATTTCATGTATGAGTTTCAAATGTCTTATGCAGCCAATCAATAGTCATATTGCTGGAAAATAGAAGATTGAAATCCAAAAAGCCACAAACAAGAGATCTAAAGCAAAAAAATATATATAGTCAACCATCCAATTCAAATATATTTCAAAAATTCCAGAATAAACACTCTATTAAATATGTAACCTGATTCTTGAATCAATTACAAAAATCAAATGAAAGATAACGAGCAAAAGGTACATACCTCAAAACCCAGTACCGATAACTTCTCTTCGTTAACTGCTTGTATACAGCTTCTATAGGTAATGTAGGCTCGTACCCCACCCTCGGATGAATCATCAAGTAAGCTTCTACGTTTTCTTGAATTCTCATTGCTGACTGAGATTTCAAGATTAGACCTACTCTTTTCAGATTTTTGTTTATTTTCAGCCTTTGAATTATCATCAGTTTCTACACATTTGAAAGGGATACGATATCCGGTCTCACTACATCGATATTTTTTGTCACTCTGGAGAACAAGTAGTACTCTAATTAAATCCCTCAAACAATTTACAAAAAAAAAAAAAAGGATATAAAGCCACAAAGATTACAGAGGGCTGAATACCAAACAAATAAAACAGCAAATGCATAGCGAAATATGACCAAATGTTATCAAAATGTTACAAGCAATGTTAATAGGGCCTTCAATGGCTGTAATGCGTAAAGATGACCATGTAATTGAAATATAACAGTTATTTTCAGATATGAAATGGTAATACTGAGAAAAGTTGACAAAGATCACTGATTAGTAGCAAGAACATCGACTTTGCAACAAAACATTCGAAATGCCTTAATGCCATCTTTTCACATGAATGTAAAGGAAGAAAAAATATTTAGATTAAAAATGGCTACATGTATTACTTTTGTCATTGATTAAGTTTAAGCTGTCTTAAATTGGAGATCTTTGCAATTTTCTCAGAAAATGAGTATCTTTTTTTCTGTACAAAGAAAGCCTCAACCTATTTGGAAATGATTGCAGATGTTAGCTATGTTGCTCCGACTCTTCATTTTTCTTAAAGTACTCGTGTCTAACGTATGTCCGGATATGGGTATGGGGATATGATCTTCCAAGGATCCTCCAAATACATGGAAAAACTTTTTTAAAAAAAATTGAACATACCCCGTATCGGACACATACCATTCGACACTCAGACCCGAGTCTGAGTAATGTAGGATGTTAGGATTCGATCTCGGACCTGCTGAATGAATCACTGTATGAACCAACTGTGCAAAGCTCTAGGTTCAATGACTATCTTTTTAAGTAAATATACTTGTAATTTTAAAGATTAAGAAAGCCAGCTCCCAGAAAACTTAACTGAACTTCATATATCTTGTCATATATTTCTACTAATGCCAAAATTTACAACTTTATAAATTGAAGCTATGGCATTTAACAATTTAATTAACACATTAAAAAGAGATCAAATAAAATAGATTTGGAAATTAAAGAAAGAAAGAGAAAAGGAAAAGGGAGAGACCTTCTCAGAGTAAAGGCAAGGAACGCAAGGACCAGAGGGAGAGCAATCGAAAGTACGGTTACTTCCTTTCGAAATTTCTTTGAAGCTCATCAAAACTCTTTGCCCAATTCTTTCACTGCATTAAAATTCTCAAATTTGGGTTTAAAACTTAAATTGGATCAGATTAAATTAACATTCTATATTCATATGAAAATAATAATTAAAAGGAAAAAAAAAGGAAAAATTGGGAAATTACTGTTGGTAATCAATTGAAGAAGCTGAGGCTGAGACGGGAAGGAGGAAAGGGAAGGAAAAGAGGAGCAGAACAACTGATGAATTCCAAGATCTCATTTCTTCCTGCTTTATTTTCTTCTTCAATTCGATTCTAGTTATTTGCTACTTTTATATATATATATATATATATATATATATATATATATATATATATATATATATATATATATATATTTTCATTTTCACCCAAAATTTTCCTTTTTTCTTTTACGGCATCTTGGTTTTACGTTATTACAGAACTACCCCAAATGTCGGAAATATTGTGCAAAGGTATATGAAATCACGATGTACATCAAATATAAATTCATAAAAAATTATATCAAAATAATATTGAAAACTAATTTTTCACAGCGTTTCAATAGGTAGATTGTACTCGAAACAATTTTTTTATATCCAGAAATTAAAATTTAATTATATAATATGAATCAATGAAGGATATGATACTACTGAAGAAAATTGATCATATAATCAAAGTGTTTATTAATGAGATTTAAAAAAAAAAAATATCAATTTTCAAACCAAAGGACAACTCATTGATTTCATAGAACACAACTAGAGGTGTAATCGACAAGAGCAGAATCATACTTACAAAGCTTCTTTCTTGTACAAAGTACTAATCTATCAAGATCACGAGATTAGGTTGTTGCAAACTTTTAGTTATTTAAATGTCTAACCTCTAATGCCAGTCCATACGAACAAGGATTGAAGGAATTTTCTTGAAGGATGGGATGAGCCTAGTGGCTGAATACTATACTAGTAGTATTTTTTTTTTTGGGGGGTTTAAACTTAGGATGTTTCTCATTCTCATTTTATGATTGATGGAAAACTAATCCCTATCAGGCCGGGAGTGTATATGGTAAAGCCCTCCCAACATTTGCGACTCCCAAGATTCGAACCTTGATTCTCATCTTGGGGGTTGGCGCCACTTTACCACTCCAACTAACCAAATGTTGGTATGCTAATAGTATTTTTGACAATCTCTCTCAAGTCTCTAGGGTTTCTTAATTCTTGAGATAACTTGCTATTGATGTGTGTAGAGATATATTGAGAGGTCGCAAAGCTCCTTTATAGGGTATATTCCATCACAAGTCCTACTTCTAATAGGATTAGTGATAACTCTAGGAAATATAGTTATTTTGCCATCTTTTATGCTTTTAAATCGGCTAAGTTTTTGAGGATTTTATTAGGATTTGATTAGTTTTAGATATTTTTATATTTATTTTAATTATCCATTTTATGTTTAAAAGTAGTTATTTAGTTGTTATTTATGTATTTTTATAGGTCCAAGGTGATTTGGAGCTTCGAGGTGCAAAACGACAAAAATCGGTGTATTCCAATGAGCAGGCAGATTCGACCTCTGGAGCTTCTTTCAAGAAAAACTCGATCTTAAATACTTCAAATGAGAAAACTCTCTCTTGACTTTTGAATCTGACTTCCATACCTTTTCAATAGTATAAGGCGCGTCAAAATCGGACAAGATTTGCCCAGTCAAAACAGCTGATAAAGTTCGAGAAGCCGATAGGAACCAATTCGGACAAACGGAAGAGAAACACCAAGGAGGTAGTAGCAGTGGCGTCGCGGCGCCGGGAGCTCGTGAACAGTACCGCAAAAACGGAAAAAAACCTCAAAAACGCAAATTTTACCTGTTTTGCTTGGGAACGAAGTTTCGAACTCCAGGAGGCCTTGGACACTTTAAATAGGAATCTTTTAGGTCTGAATAAAGAGATTTTAGACATCAAGAAACCTAATTTTCTCTCAAGAAGATAGCCACCATCAACTTCTCTCAAGAAGATTGGAAGCTTGAAGATTGAAGACTCAAGAACTGACAACTCTTAATTTCTTCTTTTCTCTTTTCTCTTCTTTATCTTTCTTGTTTAGTTGATGATGGTTAAACTATTTGATTATTTGTTTTCATTAATTATCATGAACTAATTTTCTTTTACTAGGATTTCAATGAAACTCAACACATAGTTTGAATTTACTTTCTCTCTCTAGCTTGATTTAATGGTTTGTTGAGTTGTTTGTTCATTCTTGTTCTTAATGCTTCTAGTTGATTGGCCACCAATTAGATTGATTTGTTAACCTAAATACAACTTGGAAAAGGAAGTTTAGTGTTAGACATGGATTGAATGACATATGTTTCATATTCATTTATTAGGATGAATTGATCTGCAGGTAGGGTAGGAATACACTTACTTGTCATGTGTAACCATTGTTAGAGCCTAAGCTTAATGAGTTCTTCTTTAATTCAATTATCATAAGAATATAGTTAATTGGTTAAGAATGATATTTTTATGAGACCATCGGAAGATCCTTATAAATAAGATAGAACTCTAGGTTAACAACTCAGGATCATTAATCAAGCGAAGAGGTAGAGAGAGATTCAAGCGAAGTGTTGAGGAAAGTTGTAATCCTAGGCTTTTATTAATTAATTGAATTCATCTTTTTAATTTACTTGTTTCTAATATTAGTTTCTTTTAATTTAGTTTTTGATTATCATCTTTAATTAGTTGTTTAGATAAGATTGAGTTGTGTTAATTTTAGTACTTAGCAAAATTAGTAACAATTCCTCGTAGGTTCGACACTCTACTTTTTATTATATTATTTGTCAACGATACGTGCACTCAACAATTAGTCATGCAAAGCCTTATTGAAGTAGGATTTGTGACTTTGACTATTCCCCTTGGACTTTAGTCCTGAAAGTTCTTAACTCATTTCAATTAACTCCAACTTAATTTAATCCCAGCTTGATCTTTCATATTCCATGTTCTATATGTGTATGATCAATTAGGTTCCTTAATATGTTGACAATAAATATAACCACGGTAATACTTATGTAAATTGGATATTAAAACTCTTTTGAGTTCATCATTAATTCTTTAATTAATCAAGTGTATATTTATAGATCAAAATTGACATCTAGTAATGTGCGATAACCATCCAATTATAAGAAAAACTCAAGGAGATTTGACTTATGCATAATCTTTAGGAATACTTCATTTCTTTCAACACTATATCTAGCAAAGTTAGAGTATGGATTAGTGTCTACTCTATATGCATCAAACCTTATTAGTTCTTGATTCGTGAAGCTATTAACCTTCTAAATGAATTTTGAACTCATTCAAAACTTCATTTCACTTTGGCCAAAGATTTCTTAAGTTAATCCTTCTCAAGAATGATGAGATATTCACCCGATCATTCAAGGAAATGAATCCTATCTTGATCACCACTCAATCTTCATATGATTCATGTTATATCCAATATCCATCTTATTTAGCATCCTTGATTAGGACCATATAAGAATAGTATTGAAACATAACACTCCTCATATAAGCTAGATAGTGACCTCAAGTCAAAAGAACACCTATGCAACTATCATATGAGAATATTGCCATAGACATTAAATGATTTCCAAATGGCATTCTCATGTCGGATCATGTTCAGTAAACTTGTTCTTGTAACAAGCATTTATATGTTTAGCTCAAGTATATTCATACTTCAACTTATGAGATCAATGGCTTACTTCATAAATAAAAAACATAAACATGTACTACTCTCAACCGCTTGCTTCAATATCCATTTCTAGATAAATTATTGACTAAAAACAATTTAGGAATAATTCTTTTATGCAATAAGATCTCATAATTATAATTTGTTTATGATTGCTTGCAAAGTATGTTTTATGCCATAGACTTTATTTTATGAAATAATAAAAATATAAATGAACTTGAAAATAAAGAATTTCTTAATATATAAATATATTAATGTAATGCACAATAATAAATTATCTATAGTCAATCCGATTGGTCATAAAACATATACTAACACCCTGACCCGGTTGGATTCTCACTACACCAAGTCCCATACCCATAGCCTATACTAGGAGCAATTAAACATCCTCTCTATCTTTTTGCATTGAACGAAATGAGATTTATAAGATAAAAAACTTTTATTATATGTAATTCTTTTTATTTTGATATTTAAAATTGTCAGGACTGAAATTAAGGGTTTAGCACATGAAATATATAAAAGAAAATAAAAAATTTACTTTATAAGTAGCATGACATAAAAATCGGAAATTCAACAAGAAAACTTGTCTACTTTTACTTTATGACGTGATATTGAGGCTCACATTGAACACATAGGTAGTTTGGTAAATAACGTTCTGAAAGGCCCTTTCAATCTACCTTCTGTTTGGTCCATAACTCAATCAACATTAATATTAAATTATAGATTTAAAGTGCTTTTCCATTTTGATAATAAGCAGATTATAACACTTCTTAGCTTCTTAAAAAAAAAAAAAATTAAAGAAAAAAATTGTTCTTAGCTAGTTTTATTCCAAAGAATCAGAGCTCCTGCTGTTGATTTTCGACATAGTTTTATTCCAATATCAGGGATTAAATGCTGCAGTATGTACATTGGAAAGAAGAAATAAAACAGCTGAAAAATATTGATCAGGGATTAAACTGATAAGGCATTATGGCTTTATGGCGCAGCAGTACGTCATAAATCGCTTGTAATGGTTAGAATCATGAGTAACCACTGAAACAAAATAAAATAAAGAAAGCAATTTCAGCAATTTGAGAGTTAACAGAAACAGAAAATGGCGACCACATCAATGTTCTAAATTCGCATCAAAACAAGAACTGATAATCAGATTCTATGTTACTCGAATTCAGGTGTGAGTATTGGATACAGATATGTGTCCGACACGGACATGTTCAATTTTGTCTAAGTTTTTTCCATGTATTGGGGGAATCCTTGGAAGGTCATATCCCATACCCATGTTCGGATATGCATCGGACATGAGTGTCGAATACGGGTATTTCAAAAAAAATGAAGAGTCAGAACAACATAGATCAGATTTCATTTCGGCAACATTAACCTAAGCAGCTCGTTACAAATCACAGGAATTCAAAAGCTGAATTAAGCATTACGAGGATAATAAAGAAAATTTCAACTGCGTTAAAGCCAGTGACTAAGTGCTGTTGTGCGGAAGCGAATTGATATTACTAAAACCGATTTAAACACACTGAAAAAACACCGATATTTTACGTGGTTCGGCAACTGTGCCTACATCCACGGGAGGAGGAGCTTGAAGCTTTGTATTAATGGAGTTTAGAGTACAAACATATACAGAATTCAAGGTGCTACACAAGCACTGAACTCACAACTCAACACAATACCGAATTACTCTATAAACACAGAGTATTTGCTTCAACAATTTAGCTCTAACTTACTCAACTCTACTCTACTCTCTTATTTTCTCTCTTACTCTACATGGTTATTTATAGCCATAATATCAAGGTGTGAACACTAAGCAAGTGGCAGCCACCATAGCCACCTTCCACCACCTATCTTGGTGTGAACACTTTGCAAGTGGTAGCTTCCATTATTGGTGGTGCAAGTGGTGCAAGTGGTAGCTCCATTAATGGTGCTAAGCCACCTATGTGACTTTGAGCCATATTGAGCCATATTCCAACAATCTCCACCTTGGCGAGAATCCACAGAGAGAATTCACAGATCAGAGCTTCCTCCTTTCTCCTTCAAATGTACACACCATTACTCACATATCAGGGCACCTACTGCATTGGCATGATTCATCAATGCACTGAGCCTGAGTCAATTTTTCTGTCTACTTCCCAGGAATTTTCTTAGCTTCTCCAAGATCATCTCGAACTCTGAGCTCAGTTGAGCCTTCAGCCTGTCAATCTCCACCTTGCCTTTTTCAGCAGATAGACAAATGATCCATCTTGAAGTTTCCGGAAATAAACACAGTGATCAAATTGACTGTGTGTGTACTTTTCATCCTGTCTTGAAACAGTCCAACCGTTTGTACAGCTGTCACGGGATTGTTTCAGACCATACAGTGATCGGTTCAACTTGCTTTTGTAATCTTTGCGACCGGGGACTCCAGAACCATCTGGTTGAGTCATACAAATTTCCTCCTCTACGGAACCATGGAGGAATGCAGTTTTTACATCAAGTTGAACTATCTCTAGGTTATACAGTGCTACTAAAGCCAATAAGATCCGAATAGATGCATGCTTAACAACAGGTGAAAATACCTCATTGTAGTCTATTCCTTTCTTTTTGAGCCTAACCTTTGGCTACCAATCTGGCTTTATATCTGATGCTGTCTTTGTCGG
Source organism: Fremontodendron californicum (assembly GCA_030761205.1). Lineage (NCBI taxonomy): Eukaryota > Viridiplantae > Streptophyta > Magnoliopsida > Malvales > Malvaceae > Fremontodendron > Fremontodendron californicum. The sequence goes on along the minus strand of JAULJL010000023.1, from coordinate 19,765,035 downwards.
TAGCACCCTCCTTTTTGGCAAAGACCCATTTGCACTCAATTGATCTTTTGAGTGTTGGAAGTGGAACCAACTTCCAAGTCTGATCGCCTCCTTCCACTGGGCATGCTCAGGGCTGTTTACAGCTTCTTTGTAATTGATCAGAACATCATCATCAATTACTGGAAGGGCGTATGCCACCACGTCTGTGTATCGAGCAGGTTTCCGAATATGTCTATTCGGTCTACTGGTGACAACTGATTCAAGTTGCTGAAAGATTTCTGGTGATGACTCCTCCACTTCAGTTAAGGTGTCATCTGATTCTGGTTCAGATTCATCTGAATTTTGACCAGCATCTTCTGATTCAAACTCCACCTGCTTTAGAGAATCTTGGTTCACATTCTCTGGAGTTGACAGTTTCAGCATTACAGATTCGTCAAAGGCAACATCTCGGCTTACGATGACTCTCTTTGACTCAGGGTTCCACAATCGGACTGCTTTTACTCCTTCACTAAAGCCCATGAAGACAGCTTTCTTGGCTCTAGGATCCAGTTTTGCATCCGTAACTACGAAGCCGATCATATTCAATGGCAGAATATCCGGACTACACCTCTATGGGAGTCTTCCCATCAATTGCGGTGGAGGTTAGTCTGTTGATAATGTGGGAGGCGAACAATAAAGCCTCCACCCAAAATGCTTTGCTCAAGCTCGACTGGGATAACATGCAGCGAACTTTATCAACCAAAGTTCGGTTCATCCTTTCTGCAACTCCATTCTGCTGGGGAGTGCCAGGAACAGTGAAGTGTCGGATTATCCCATCATTCTGTGAGAGGCTGCTGCTCTGCCTGTCACGGTTTCTCTGTCAAGGAGATACAGATTTCCCTTCATATAACCCTTCATTGCTAAGAATGCTCCACGTACAACTCTCAGGACTCCATTCTGAATGGTCACCTTGTAACCATTTGAGTCTAAGACCCCCAGTGATATGAGGTTCTTCTTGAGATCAGGGACATACCTTACGTCTGTAAGTTGTCTGATTGTACCGTCATGCATTTTCAGTTGGATCGTTCCGATGCCTCTAGTGTGACAAGTATTGTCATTGCCCATATGGACAATCCCTCCATCAAACTCTTTGAAGTTTGAGAACCACTTCCGGTTCGGACACATGTGGTAGGAACATCCGGAATCCATTGATCTGAAGAGTGTGTTGTTGTGGAAATCGTAAATGCAGAGTCTTCCTCTCCCTCAGATTCTTGAGCTACACTCACAATCGACTTCTCCATGTTAGGACAGTTATTCCTCCAATGCCCTTTCTCATGGCAAAAGGCACACCCGTCCCTCGAAAGTCGTGTTCTTGATGATCCCCTCTTTGAGCGGGATCTCAATCGACCTCTCTGTCTGGACAGTTTTTTCTTCCAGTGTCCAACACTGGGCACACTCGTCCCTTGCAGATTGTCGATGATACTTTTCCTAGACGGAATCTTCATCCATCTATCGGTCCTTCGCGGATTAACAGGATTCTTCTCCTGGATAGGATATCCACCGCCTACTGGACGGGATCTGGACATGATCTTCACCGTCTACTGGACTGGACTGGACAGGATCTTCACCTCCTACTGGACGGGATCTCCACCGTCTACTGGACGGGGTCTTCACCTCCTACTGGACGGGATCTTCACTGTCTACTGGTCCTTCGCGGACTCACAGGTCCAGTACTTCGCACTGCTACATGCCAAAGTTACGTGGTGCCATCAAATTTCTCCACCTCGAACTTTGCAGTGGTCATCGAGTTCTTTCTGATGTAGAACTTGATGGTGCGTTGCTAGTTGTTTCAGTTGTCTCTAATGATTCTGTCATGGTAATAAAACAAAATTACCAACTCAGAGTTTTTCCGTTACCTGTATGGAAAAACGGATGCCGCGGTTGAGTCCGGAATAGTCGAAATAGCCAGGAACGGGTCCAACTGTGTAAATTTTGGACACACGGTGAATATTCTGTGAATATTCTGCTACAAGTGGCTCAAAATGGACTCGGTTTAGCTCAACCGGCTCGGAAAAGTCTCGGAATAGTGTTCTGAAACGGCTCAAAAAATAGCCCGAAAAAGTTGGTCGGAGCTACGGCGGCGCGTGGGGCGGCGCGTGGGGCGCGTGCGGCGGCGCGTGGGCGCGTGAGGGTTACTGGTTCACCGGCGCGTGGGGCGCGTGAGGCGCGTGAGGCCCACTCGTCTTCAACCTCTGGCTGGCGCGTGCGGCGCGTGTGACGCGTGGGTTTCACGCGTCTTCAACCTCCAGAGGCGCGTGCGGCGCGTGGGCGTGTGGGGCGCGTGAGCTCCTCTTCTGGCGGCGCGTGGCGGCGCGTGCGGCGGCTTCTGGCGCTCCGGTTGATTCTGCTGCACTCCTCTCGACGACCTCTTCAACCTGGTATTTTCAAAACACAAATTGGAGCACTTTTGAAAAACGGACAGAATCGAACAAACTCGGTTTTACGTAAAAATTGGCTCTGATACCAATTTGTTGTGCGGAAGCGAATTGATATTACTAAAACCGATTTAAACACACTGAAAAAACACCGATATTTTACGTGGTTCGGCAACTGTGCCTACATCCACGGAGGAGGAGCTTGAAGCTTTGTATTAATGGAGTTTAGAGTACAAACATATACAGAATTCAAGGTGCTACACAAGCACTGAACTCACAACTCAACACAATACCGAATTACTCTATAAACACAGAGTATTTGCTTCAACAATTTAGCTCTAACTTACTCAACTCTACTCTACTCTCTCATTTTCTCTCTTACTCTACATGGTTATTTATAGCCATAATATCAAGGTGTGAACACTAAGCAAGTGGCAACCACCATAGCCACCTTCCACCACCTATCTTGGTGTGAACACTTTGCAAGTGGTAGCCACCATAGCCACCATCCATTTGCAAGTGGTAGCTTCCATTATTGGTGGTGCAAGTGGTGCAAGTGGTAGCTCCATTAATGGTGCTAAGCCACCTATGTGACTTTGAGCCATATTGAGCCATATTCCAACAAGTGCATGATGCTTCATGTAATTTACAGAATTATCCAACAAATTAGCATTAGAACAGGGCATCCTGTTGAAGTTGAAATCATACAAATTGCTGAAAACGCCTTAAAAAGAACATAGCATACACAATGCATATATGTCCAATTGCTGCAGCTTTCAAAGAAAATAAACAAGTTTTTTATGCTTTTTATCCCATTCCCCCCACCAAGTTTACTCCTTGTAATCATGATCTTGTTTCCCAAAGATCAATGGAAATTCATCATACTGTTCAGAGAAACCGTGTTTCTCGGCCATGCTCTTCAACAATTCGTAAACCTGGTACATATAAGGTCAACCTGAACCCTCCCAATTGCCACCTTTAATTACGAGGATAATAAAGAAAATTTCAACTGCACTAAAGCTAGTGACTAAGTGCATGATACTTCATGTAATTTACAGAATAATCCAACAATTAGCATTAGAACAGGGCATCCTGTTGAAGTTGAAATCATCCCAATTGCTGAAATGCCTTAAAAAGAACACAGCATAAAATGGGGCTGTATTGGAAGGACTTTACCATCACGCTTCCCGATCCGAACAGGAAGTAATCTTTCATCAATTATAAAATAGGGACGGGAAACACCCTGAGTTTAGACTAAAAGAACACAGAATACACAATGCAGGTATGTCCAATTGCTGCAACTTTCAAAGAAGATAAACAACTTTTTTATGCTTTTTATCCCATTCCCACCACCAAGTTTACTCTTTGTAATCATTATCTTGTTTCGCAGAGATCAATGGAAATTCATCATACTGTTCGGAGAAACCGTGTTTCTAGGCTATGTTCTTCAACAATTCGTAGACCTGGTACCTAAGAACCACACAAATACAAGCAACTCTTAGAAAACTACATAATTTCATCATCATGACCCTTTCCAAACAATGCTTTATCAACAGCATCCTTGCTTTGGCTTTGTGTTGAACAACTGATTAACCCAATCCACCAAATTCCCTTTAAATCCTTCCTCTGAATTGCTAACTCCAATTGGTTTTTGACCCGAAACCAACTCCAACGAAACGACCTCAAAACTATAAACATCCCCTTTCAAAGAAGCAAACCATAGACCATTAGTACTAGAATACTCGGGAGCTACATAACCAAACTCCCCTAAATCCTCACTCGTAAATGAACTTTCATTCGAATCACGAGACCCCATCAATCTTGCCAAACCAAAATCCGATATTCGAGCATCGAAATCATCATCAAGAAACACAACGTTGGAACTAAAATACTGATGCACATATGGCGGTTGGCATCCATGGTGAAGCCAAGCTAAGCCTCTAGCCACACCAACACCAATCCTAAGCCTAGTTGACCAAACTAAAATCTCAAACTTCCCATTCCCAAAACCAACAAGACTTCCCCCATGCAACTGAGAATACAATGTCCCATTAGGCATATGCTTATAAACCAACAAGCTCTCTTCTTCCACAACACAAAACCCTAAAAGTGGAACCAAATTCGGATGCCTAAGTTGTCCTAACCTATTCATTTCCGACCTAAACTGTTTCTCACTAAGCTTACAAGCGCTTAACCTCTTGATCGCTAAGGCAGATCCGTCGGGCAACACCGCCTTGTACGAAACTCCTGGCTTGGTCGAAATCATCGCATTTTCCTCATCGAAATTGTTCGTTGCCACCATTAAATTCGCCAATTTAATCTTATTTATAGGCTTTTGAAACAAAGAAACTTGAAGAAGCTTATGAGATTTCAACAATTCAATCCAACTACTATCGTCTTTACCCTTAACGCCGTAAGTTTTCTTTCTTTTTTTGCCTGCACCTGCTCGGATGAAGAACCACCACCAAATTGCAAAACCGCCGATTAACCAAACGGCGGCGCTGATGACACCGACTATGATGATAATTCGAAGATTTTTACCGCTCAATCCACCGCATTTCGATAACGGTTTCCCACAAAGTCCACTTTAAAAAACTTTCAAGTACAGCATTATCGATCAATATAACAGAGATATCGGATTGATTTAAAATTTTATGTGAACAACGAGTACAATTATATTATTAAATTCAACAATCGATTTATCAAAATATAAATCATATAAAAAATTATAAAAATATATAATTAATTTAATTTTACATCAATATAAATAGATCCCTCTTATATATATATATGGCTTGATTTGCTTATCACTTGCAAACTAGATGAAATCATAATCAAATTTTCTATAGTATATAGTGACTTCTTTAATGTGTTATTTTTTTTTTTTAACATTCAATCTTAGAGTTTAATATTAAATTATTGGATAAGGTTGGAATTCACGTGATCACTGCTGCAAAGGATTAAAAGGTTATATACTAAGTGCAAAAAATACTGTAAAAGTTAATGAAATTTGAGGTTTAGGGTTATTTTTTTGTTTGATTTCCCTAAAAGGATTAATTTATAACGAACTAAATTAATATATAAAAATGTCATTGTTTTATAATATATTAAATTATTTTTTAAAATTAATCTAATAATTTATATTATCATACAATAAAAGTAGTTGATTTTTTCTAATAAATTCACAATTTAATATCGTTCTTATCTCTTTTGATTGACAGAGGTAAATTAAAAAAATAAAAAATGATAAAGTTAATTGGAGTTTTCTATTCTTAAATTTTTTAATCTTTCTCAAATATTGAAAAAATATTTAAATTTCCAAGTTAGAAACAATCAAATGATATCACTACTAATGATTTTTTTTCTTTTAGTAATATTTTTTGGGGAATATCAATTATTATTTATTATTGTGTATTATTACTAAACTAATGACATAAATTTACGTACAAATATGGATGAAAACTTAAAAAAAGAAGAAGTAAATCTCTTAAATTCATATTATATAATATAAATTATTATTGGTTCAAACTTATTCTAAACATTGATGGTAAGAGAAGATTTTTTTTTGAATAATACTATATACACATGATTCTTATGGTATTTTTGAAAATTGAAGGAAAAAATATTTATTTTTATTAGGTTAGAAAAGTTGATGCGAAAAAAGCACACATGTGTATATAACTTTTATTTTATAAGCAACATTTCAGTGTTTAACAAAACGCTCATCAAAATGCTATTCACTTGAGTATTACAATTTACAACGAACAAGTTTTAATCTGATATCTGACTCGTTAAAACTCGTTTAAATGAGCCATCTACTAAAAAAATTGTGATGTAATTTTTTTAAGAACTTACTTTGAAATATAGTTTTAATATTATTATATTAAGTAATATATTTATACATTAAAATTTATCAAATTAATTAATTATCATATTAAATATAAAATATTTTTATAAATAATTTAATTATTGTTAAAAATATTCTTAAAACATTTATTAACAAAATATATATTTTTTAATTTCTCACTCCGTTCGGTTCAATAAATATAAAAAATAAATTATGAATTAGCTCAACCGTCAAGGAATCACACATTTTAGTTTTTTTTTTTTTCCCTCTTTTTAATAGTTGATGAAGGGGCATTTAGATATTGGTCACCAATTAAACCTGTTCAAGAGTTGAATTATCCGTTTAAATTCGAAGGTTTGTCCGATATTTGAGAGAACTTAGACAAAAATATTATGTGTGAAATATGGGTTTGGATAAAAAAAAAATGAGGTCCGTTTAGAAAATAGACCGAGCCTTGGCTCCAACAATTAAGCTCGAACCTGACCCGACTCGTTTTTCAATTATATAATATAATATATTATTTTTATATTTATATATATTATGTAATTTATATCGTAAAAAATATATATAATATTATGTGTAAATATTTAAAAATATGTTAAGTTATTCATGTTTTAAAATTTAATAAAAGAAAAAAATATTAAAAAATAAATAAAAATTAACATAGTTGTTTAAATTTTTTTAGGAAAAAAATATGTACTGGTCTAAACGAGTTTTGACTATCAATTTACAAATATGAACGTATTTGGACAAAATTTGAGACCCATATTTCAGGTCGAGTTGAGCTTGAACAAATATATATAACATTAATACCATACTTAAATTCGACCCGACCCAATCTATGAACACCTCTATTACTAATTAATCAATCAAAATTTGTGATGTAATTTTTCCAAATTTTGAGCCTTCTTTGGTTTACTTGTAAGTAAACGATAGTACGAATGAATGTAATATATAACACATTTATAAATATTTATTTTTTAATATATATATTTTTAAAATAGTTTATGAGGAAGGGACATTTGTAAAGAAACCTCAGTAGTTAGTACAAATTTTAGTGAATACATTTGATAATTTTGGCTACGATATAAAAATACGATATGAATATTAAATATGAAAAAAATTTAATAAACATGACACTTATGATACTTTTAAACACGATTAACACAATTAATACAACATTTTTAATACACGTAAATATTCATATTTAGAATTTTAACACATTCAATAATTTATGTTGCGTTTATGATTATGTTTATAAGACTAACATAAAAAAACAAAATATGACACACATACACGGATTATCGAATATAATAGTGAATATAAGCAAATGAAGGGTGAAACATTACTAGTTTAGCAAAAAAAAAAAAAAAAAGGTGAAACATTATTGGCTAAACTATTAAAAAAGCACTGAACTTTATAACTTTATCTAAGTAAACTTTTATATTTTTACTGTGTTCAAATAAGCGTTTATCTTTTTATTTGTATCCAAATAAATCTTTATATCAAACAAAAGATTGATTTTAGTTGAGGGTTTATTTAGTTAAAAATAAAAAGTTAAGAGTTTATTTGAGTGCAAATTAAAAGTTAAAAATTTATTTAAGTGTAATAAAAATATAATAATTTATTTAAATAAAATTATAAAATTCAAAGGTTTTATTATTATTTTAATCAACATTATTTAAATGGCATAGTTTTTTTGCCCTCAATTAATCATTCAAGGATTGAACAATCATGGGAAGAAAATCGTAGAAGATGAGAAAAATATACACGCCATTAAAGTGGTAATTAGACGGGATTCGGATAAATTCGTATCGAATTTTTCGGAGTTCGAATTATATCGGATTCGTCGTATACGAGAGAAAGACGATTGATGCAGGTAAAATGAAATTGGAGATGTCACATCAGATGAGTAGATTCTCAGATGGAGCACTTAAGTTTGATGTTTGCCACCAATCGATAGAGATTCTGACTTGAAATTTGGCTCTAAAAAGAGATAGCTTTAAGAAAAGGAAGCATAGACAAGGGAAAAAGCAAATGATGGGAGAATCCCTGGCCATACCTAAAGCCTCTTTTTTAATAAATGGGTCATCTTGTAAAAAGGAAAATGATAATTTCAATCTCTAAAAAACTCCATGTTAAGCAATTTATTGACGACGGAGACAGATCAAAGGAGCTCAAACAAATGAGAACCAGTGCTCTTTCACTTTTAGCTGGATATTCAAATAGGTAGCAATTATATATATATTTTATTCGGATTTGAGACGAGTGTCAGATACGAGAATGTGTTCGATATGGGTTCATATACTCAATTTAAAAAAAAAAAAAAAATCATATAGTCGAACGATCATACCTCATACCTATGTACGAATATATATAAGATATTGATGTCGACAAAAATATTTTTTTAAAAAATGAAAAATCCGAATAATATAAGATAACAATGGTGTAAAGTTGACGTTGAAATCCACCATTTCTTTCTCAGCCTATCAGAAGAATATTGCTTCTTTCGTTCTAGCTAGTTGTCGTGACACTCAAAATGAAAAAGAAAAAAAAAGGAAATTCGACCCATGCGAAGGGCAATTTAAGTTGAGCAATTCCGATCCTAGTGATGTTGTAGTAGTACCTTGAAATTTGCAGATTGCTTTGTTCGTTGAAACTACATGTTGGCTGCTTTGCAGAAAACTTAACAGTTAGAATTTAATTAATACCAATGGACGCCAACAGAGCTATTGACATTGGGATTGGATGTAAGAAAAAACTTGCTGATAGCAGCAGCCAGCTGGTTCAGCTGGTTGCCTGCATTACGGATTTCAGTCAAAGTGCGTAACGTAATGTTCAATCATATATAAGTAAGGTTAAAATATTCGGATCGGAGGTCGAACCAGTTAGACTTTTAGTTCATGGTTTGATTAAAAGGCTTTTAAATATATAAAAATAATAATTTCAATATTAAATAAGTTATAAATATAGTAAATAATTAATAAAACTATGTATTTAACTTAGTGGTATGATCTTTAATATAAAATCAATAAATTAAGGGTTTAAATCTCATCATTTACAAAAAAAAAATAAAATAATAAGAAATGAAAAAAAGTTTTTTTATCGGTTTTATCCTGTTAAACCGTTTTTTTATCAGTTCAAAAAAACCCGATTTTATATAGTACCGGATCAGACAGACCACCGATTTTCGATTCAACCGGTCCGATCTGTCGGTCCAGTTTTTTATTCACTGTATATAAGCTCTTCTTTGTATGGGATTAGGATTCTATCCGTTATTTTGGTTTATTATTTTTAAATATATACTCATTTGGATGGCAGACTTTAGGGATTCATTTGGACGGCGATGAGATTGATTCTGGTGAAATTGAAAACAATGGTAGCGGTGAGATTAGTAACCATAATGGTGAGATTAAAATCAGTTAAGTGATATGTGTTTAGATAACAAAACAACAGTAGCGGTGATGTGAGAATGAAAAATAATCATTAATTACATTAATGTAATAGTGTATTGATAAATTATTTTTATATATATTTTAATAATATTTAACATTTAAAATTTGAAATTTTAACAAAATGACCATTAATTATTAAATGAATAAATAATTTAAAACCTTTAAATAAAAAATAAACTAATAAAATAAAAAACTATTGAAAAAAAAGTTAAGTGGAAAATAATTCTCACCTCAAGATCCAATTGCTCGACTAGATCCTTACCCCTCCAATTTTCACTAAAAAAATAGTCTATTGAAACTGCATCATGGGATGCAATCCAAATCCACCCACGATATAATTGGGATAAAGTGGTTGGATTCTCTCCCTTTGGAGGTGTATAGAATCCAAATGGGACCTAAGCCAATTCATTTGAATTGTAATTATAATTGTGGTTAGGTCATTACTAGCCAATTCAATACTAGCTAGCTAGGTTTTAAACAAGCTCTCAATGTATAGAATTATCAAAAAACCATTGGGTAGCTCAAGCTGGTTGCAAAATTATTTTGTTTTAAGTAAGTCCTGATTTCATCCGAGTTTTATTTTGTCAGTTGGTTAATACAGATTTTTGCACAAAAATTGCAAGTGATTTGAATGTAAACCTGTTAAAGTGTAGGGTGATGATCTGTCCAAATTCAGAGGCTCGTAATTCACTCCATGTTTGAGAGGATTTAGACAAAAATATTAAATTCAAAATATGAACTAATGAGCCGGACCTTAATTCTAACAATTAAAGCTCGAGCTCGACCTTATCCGAACCCGGCTTGGCCCAACCATGAACACCTCTATTTGAATCTCTCTTTTTCGAATAAAAAAAAATGGTAAACCCTGGTCAATTATCTTCCCCAGCAGCTTAAAGAGAGTCCCAGGGAATAAAATAATTAGACTTCCGGTTCCGGACCTGGTCCTTTTTAAAAGCAATGTTCATAATAATCTATTTAAATATCCTCACTTGCTTGTTTTTTTTTCTGCCATTCAGGTAGCTAATCTATTTTTGAAAGTGGCCAATAATGACCAACAAGAGCAGGCAAAAGAAGAGATCTCTATGTGAGAAATCCATGGAATTAATGGTGAATATCGTTAAACTATCTTCCATCTCTGTCGCAAGTATAAGTCTGAGATCAAACACCAAGCTTCTGACAGCCATCAATGGAAACAACCAATTGCATGGCCGACGACGTCTGAGCGATAAATTAGTGACGGCCAATAACAATAATGTTCTAAGCAAGACTCCGCAGGTGTCAGCAGAACCAGCAGGGATCGACTTGAAGGTGATATATGCCAATGATCTGATGAAGCCTGAAAAGGTTATTACTCCATTGTACGTGAAGAATGAACCCATTGACGTCAATGAAAGAGCTTCAAGATACATTGAAAGGTTTCGGAGGAGGAACAGATCATGAAGCCATTTGAACGCTCTTCAAATAGTCCACGTATACGTAACGGAAATGGAGACATCCGCATCGCATTTTATCCGTTACGTAACGTCCGCGATATTATCAAATTCATTGAAATGCTATTAAATTCACGTTCGCGCCACGTTACGTAACGCTCGCGACATCCGCGACTGCATCTACGACAAAATCCGCCATTTAGTGCTATATTGGTAACCAAGTCAAGCAGGTGGTTGATTGCTTTGGTCCTTTTGACCACCAAATTACTACTTATAAATATCTTAGCCTGGATGGATGGATGGTTGGTTCGTTTATCTTTTAATCACCATTATTTTGTGTTCGCCCAATTGATCACTAGCAATCTGTGTCAATACAAATTTTCAAAGAACATTTTAGCTTGAAAATATCTGGAAATAAGGTACCTTCTTCTTTATTTTTAGTTTGGAAAATAAGATTCAAACTCTACTTGAGCATGGTTCGATCATGCACCGGTCAACTGAATCAAATGTTCGGATATCTGTTTCAAATCAGCTACCAGTATAAATGAAAGGAATAATCAGGGAACCACCTTCAATTTATTACTAATAATAAAATGGGTCAGGTCGAGTCTAAGCAAAAATTCCATATTGAAGGTCCAATCTATTTTTAAAACGGGCCCTTATTTTTTTGTCGAAGTTCTTTTTTCGATTTCAATATTTCTGATAAAACTCTCTCAAATATCGGATAAACTTTTAGATTTGGACGGATAATCCGACTCTTAAACAGGTTTACTTGAGCCCCGTTAAGATATCCTCCGGTTTATTAAAAATCAGATTTCCATTAGTTCTCTGTTAGCGGTGTACATGTATATTAGAGACAAATACATACAAAAATAACACCAATAATCGATCCAAACAACTATGTTTCTCAAATATATGATGATTGGATTAATTCTGATTCTATTATATGAATGTGAATTTAAAAATTTATGACCCAATTATATTTATTTTATCATGATTTACATCCATGCATTTCTCCTAATCAGTTCGAACATATATATATATATATATATATATATATATACATATATATATATATCAATTATAATTGGGTTCATTTTCCTTTGTAAGGACTTGCAGCTCCCTGTTATTTAGAATGGAGAATTTGAGAATCCATTTCCAATTAATCCACCTTGTGGTATTTTTCTTTGACAAAAGCTAAAGGTTCCATAATAAGAGGCGATCGACTCGGTTAAAGATGATAACGGATAATTAAAAAATGGATATATGAAGCGAAGGGAGGGGGCAGACAGCGGCCTTGCGCCCCTTAAATTTTTTAAGTTATTTGAAATAATGGTAAAATTAGATTTAGCTCCTTTAAATTTTGTTTAGGTTTTTAATATGGCCCCCCTTAAAAGTTTTAAGATGTAAAATTATGTTTGCCCCTCCAAATTTTATTTAACCCTTCAACTTGACCTCCTCATTTGTAAAATTTGTTTGATATAATAAATTCGGTAACATTTTTAGTTTAAACCTCATTTATTATTATTAACTTAATTCTCTCTATTTACCTTTTCAATCAATTAAATAGATACATTTACATTAATTATTTTTTTAAATATTTTTCATTCTATGCTCATAAGGAAAAAATAAATAAAAAAAGTTAAACAATTATAATATCTAATATGAATTGTGAATTTAACTTATTTTGTTTTTTTAAATATATGTAATCTTATGATTTCGTTTTATAATATGAAATAATTTTATGCATGTTTTAATTAAACAATAAATTTTTTTGATGTTGAACTTTAATTTTTATTAAAAAAATTTCATATGTAACGTGAATTATAATATTTAAAAATTAAAAAAAATATTTCATTATAAGAAATTTATATATTGTTAGCAAATATCACATATAATATTTAAATTTAATATTTTTATACTAGAGTTGTTTATGGACTAGGTCGAGTTAGGCTCATATAGCAAAAAAAATTTACTTGTCCAAGGCCTGACCCGATTCGAGCCGACGAATAATCCTATCCGTGGACAAGTTTATTTTATACACGATTTTTATTTTTACTTTAAATTTTTATATGTACATTCCGGTCCCCCTCGTTAATATTTATGGCTTCGCCCCTGGACATTATTCGATTCGGTTTTTGCAGATTTGGATATTGTGGATTCAGATATTAAATTTACTATCTGCAGCAGATTCAGATATGAACCATTGGATAACCGTTATCCGGATCCGCTCTGATTTTTAATTCGGATAGTGTCGGATATCCGAATCTGTTATCCGAATCCGCTTTATTTATACGGATAACTGATTTGGATATCCGATATCCATTTATATTTATATTTCTAATTCTTGTTTAATTTTATATTTTTTTGAAAAAGATTAATTTAATAAAATTTGATATTTAGCGGATTTGGATATTCGACGGATATTACTCTTTAAATCGAATGCGGATTTGAATAGTAATATTCGGATAGTAATATTCGGATAGTAATTTCGAATAGTAATATTCGGATAATTTATAGATTATGATATTAAATTTACTATCTATAGTCGATTCAGATATAAACCCTTGGATAACCGTTATCCGGATCCACTCTGATTTTAATTCAGATAGTGTCGGATATCCGAATCTGTTATCCGAATTCATTTTATTTATACTGATAACAGAGTCGGATATCCAATATCCAATTATATTTTTAATTCTTGTTTAATTTTATATTTTTTTGAAAAAAAAAATAATTTAATAAATTTTTATATTTAGTGGATTCGAATATTCGACAGATATTGCTTTTAAATCGGATGCAGATTCGGATAGTAAATAGATAATAAACGAATTCGAATTTCGAATAAATTAAACGGATTAAGATTCAAAGATTTAAAAAATTACAAATATCCCAAGACTCATCCTTTACCTTCAAACAAACTCGATCAATCAGCTCTTCTCTTGAATTTCTCATAATATATAGCAGCTGAATTCTTCGTCAAACTAAAAACGCCGGTTTACCCTTACACCAACGTTGCTCGACTTGAGCCTTGTCAAGTTTAGTCCTGTTGTTTATTACCGGTCATTCAACTACGGACAGAAATATACGTAGAGGCGTTGAATGATGGGTAAGTTAATTATGTGATGGAGGTAGCTAGGCCGGCCCCCGACTGAATTAAAAGAATTTAAAAGTATTGAAAACATGGGCGTATTGATCGAAATAGTTGAATCAAGAATTATTGGTTTATCCAATCTTATAAGGTACTTAAATGATCAAAATACTTGAAAATTTTTTGTGTAAATTAATTTTTTTATTACAAAATTTAGTAATTTAGTCTTTGTACTTTTAAAACTAAAGTAAAAATGTAAAATCACTAACTAGTGTAACGAAAACTGTTAAAAAAGCTGACATGACATTTAATCTTGTGTTATTTGATGATGTGGCATCAATAAAATATATTATTTTAAGCTGACGTTGATAAAATAACAAACTAAATTGACAAAAAAAAATTTGATGTGGCATTTTTACCAACTTAGTTTGTTATTTTGTTTACGTCAGCTTAAAATAATATATTTTATTGGTGCTACGTCAGCATTTGACATCCACGTCATCAAATAAACACAAAGTTAAACGCCACATCAGCTTTTTTAACAGTTTCTATTATACAAGTCAGTGATTTTACCTTTATGTTTCAAGTTTAAATATATAGGGACTAAATTATCAATTTTATAATAGAGAGATTAATTTACATTAAATGATATAATACAAATTTTTTTAAGTACTTTGAACTTAGTTAAATTGTCGGTTTGATCATTTTTTTTTTAATATGATTAGAAGTATCGTTTAAATTTTGCTTGAAATTAATTAATTTTTAAATAATTTTAAAGATGCATTAATGCATTTAATATTTTGTTTTTAAAATATTCGCATACGGATCGAACTCAAATTAATAAAAAAAAGAGAATTTTTTCTTTATCAATTGGACTAATTCCTTGAAGGTGAATCGGTCAATTTTTTGATTAAATAAAATTATCACATCTGTTAAATTAATTTTTTTGTTATTTTTTTTTTTCAAATGATAAAATTTGAATTCTTTATCTTTCTAAATGTTGATTAAAATTCTAATCATTTAATAAAATGTTTTTTATTAAAAAAATTCAATTGAAACGCATGAATCGAGAACATCCCAGTTCCATCTTTTAATCATTGAGCAAACCAACAAAACTAAAAGTAAATAGTAAAAACTTGTGGACCTAACATGTAAAGTTGTAAATATAAGTTATAGGCCACATGTGCTTAATTCTTTCATTTTTGTTTCTTTCTTTGTACTATTTGCTTCCTAATTAAGTTAGAGAATAGACCATGTGGTTAATTAATTTATACATTAGGATACTAGGAAAAAGTTTTCATGTCTATGGAGTTTAATGCTAAAAAAGTATGATTTCTTGCTGATAATCTCATGTCATAATTAAGTTTTAAATGTTATATATTTATATAAATTTTGACACGTTAATAATTTATATTATATAAATTTTGATACATTTATTTATTCATTTTATGTTTATGTTAATTTTTTATGTCATATCATATTTAAATTATTTTTTTATATCATATTCGAATCGTCAAATTGTATCGTATCTAAAATTGACACATTTAACTTGAAACAATATGCAGTAATAATAATTAAATAATACTAATAGAGCATATGATTTAGGTTTGTTTTAAATTAAGCACATGATTATTCACGTGAAACTTTTTTATGATAGTACTATCTAGTATCTAGACTAAGGATAGTGTGTTTTAAATAATACTAAAAATGTGTTTAAAAATTATGATAGAAATAATATAGTTTAGAATGTGTTTGGAAATTTAGATTTTAGAAGATGGATTTGGATTTTAAAAATAGTGTAAATTGTGAATAAAACACATGTAAAAATAACATTAATGATTATGTTTTAAATTCATGGATTTGTTGGATGCCTATTTAGTAGTGAATTTGAAATACCTATAACTATTTGTGAATTTGAAATTCATGTGTTTATATCTTTCAAATATATAATCATATTGAGTCTTAACCAATTTATACATAATGAATGCATTTCATTCTCACAATTTATATAACAAATGAAATTCAAATTCAAATTTCAAATTCATGTTCCCAAACATAGCATTAAAATTTTTAAGTATTTGATATTGTTGTGAAAAGATGCTGTGAGTAATTAAAATGTTCAAAAAATATATTTTTAAAATAATTAAAGTTTAGAGACATGAGAGAATAATAAAATTATTTTATCCAAAATTATCTTTCAAAATCCAAAAGCTTTTTTTTGTTGATTTTTTAATTTGAGTTGCAAATTATAATTTTATCTACAAAAGTCAAAATTTTATACCCATTTGATATTAAAAACAACAATTTTAAATCGGCCTAAATCTGGTTAGTCATTTCACATGGAATCATAGATTTCTAGTCATATAGCTAGAAAGACAAAAAAGGAAAAACAAAGAAAAAAAGAAGAAGAAAAAGCAAAGCATCAATCACATAAACAGAATATCCAGTTACAGATATATATATATATATATATATATATATATATATATATATATATATATATTGGTTCACTTGTTCAAGTTCCTAAAAACCAACGAACCAAAATGAACAGAGAAGAGTACATGGTGGCCTTCCATTTCGCCCACAGAAAGGTGTTAGGTACCAGAGTGACGGAATAGTGTCTCACAACTAAAATAAGAGATGAGAAAATAGGAACTGAACACACAAAATTTAACGTGGAAAACCCTCAATGAATAAAGGGAAAAACCACGGGGCAAGACTAGAAGAATTTCACTATGAGAAAATATTACAACACCTCTCTCTAAATACTAGGAGAGAACAACCTCACAAAGAATATAAGAAAGTATACAAGAGAGGAAGAGATAATTCTTGGGATGGTTTTAATACTTCTCCTTAAGGCTCTTTATATAGCCTTCAAGGAGGAACTCTAACAATTTTCCCACCGATGTGGGATTCTAACAATTCTCCCACTTGAAGATTTGATTAAACCAATCATATCTTCACACCACTCTTTCTGTCTTGCCATTCCATGTTGCTTACGTTTCTGATAGACCATAGGAGGATCGACACCAAATAAACTTGTCAGTGTTGATTGGCTTTGTCATAACATCTGCTAGGTTGTCTTTGGTGTGAATCTTTTGCATATCCACACTTCCTTCTTCTACTACTTCTCGAACAAAGTGATACTTCGGCCGATGGCGTTGAGAGTTTCAACGATAGATGTAAAGGGTCAACTTGGGTTTTCTGGTTTAAATTAAGATGAGCCATTTTTGATGATGGAGGAAGTGGAAGATTTGGTATTGGACGGATAAGCTTCGGAGACGGTTTTGCTTTGGGGCTTGTCCCTAATGTGAGATTCTCCATGGAGTTATTTTCTCCCGTCACTGGTAAAACTACCGGACTTAAAGTTACCGGAAACGTTGATATAGGAAATCCATTCCTCTTTGGCTGTGGCAGTGGCAGCGGTAGTAACGAAACGTTTTCTTGGTGGACTTGATCTTCTTCCAATATGGTTGAATTTATGAACTGCAAATTTCAGCACAAAAATACAATTATAACACATAATCATATCGCAGTTGCGGACGTAAACAATGTTATCACGGTTAATTAAGACAAATAAAACAAGAGCCAAAATCACAAAATACGACCATAACATGTAATCAAATTTTTGTAAAAAGTCAATTATTTATTACACATTACATGTAATAATTTAAATGATAAATATTTATTTCAGCATTCATTAATGATTCAACACTTTAAATAGTTGATTTTTTACAAAAATTTAATTACTTGACATGATTTGAATAAAAAAATATATACTGACGTGAAATAATTATTTCATACAATCTTTTCTTTTGGGGTGGTTGTCAAACCATGATTTCAACAGCAAAAATTAAATTTTGTATTAACAATAATGCTAAATGAGGTTTTAATACGATTGCAGATGTAACAAATGTTACTATGATAAAGTAGAGTTTAGAATATGTATATAGCATAAGAGAAGTATTCGTACCGAATCAGGTGTTATATCAAAAAGACTATATCTACGGCGCCTCCGGTTCTGGTTGTTTCGCCTAAGAAAGTACTTCTGAGCATGACTTGCAACCTGTGTAGGCGTACGTGTCTTGACAAAGTTTCTCGAAATCCCTCTCCAATCTCCTTTCCCTACTTTCTGCAACCCCAGTAAGAACAATCTATGCTCCTCCTCCGTCCATGGAACACCTATAAGCAAAGTTAACATTAAAAAAAAAAAAGAAAAAGAAATTAGTCTAAAGATTTTTCATTTCTTTTGCTTAATTGAAGAGATAATTTATAAAAATCAGAAATATTTGACTAGATATGTTCAAAAAAAATTACCTCTCTTGCGCTCACGGCTCCTTCCAGATGCATGAACTACATCATCAGAAGCATAGCCTGCAGCAGCATCTGCGTTAGAATCCTGAGGCTGATCAAACTGAGAAAGATTATTCATGCTAACACTTTTCCTGAACGACCCTTCCGTGACTCTAACACCAAATAACATGATGCCGTTCTCTCCTCCTCCGCCGCCGCCGCCGCAGCTGGTTCCACCACCAGCAACCTCTCCGTATATACGAGAGTCGTGAGAGCAGCTGCGAGACATCCTCCGTTTTCTATATCCAATATCCCTGCAGCTGCTTGACCCTTTTTTTTTGGTTCAAGTTTAATGAAAAAAAGAAAAATATAATAAATTAAGGAGAGAAACGAAACTGTTTCACTCCATGCAAGGAAAGAAAGAGGTCGGAGATGTACTGGATGCTCTAATTCTAAATGAAGAAGAGAGAAATGGAAGATAAGAAAAGATAAGTCAAGGGCTGCTTCGCTTGATATAGAATATAAGGTTTTTATTTGTGCCTCTACAAAATAATTTCGGATGAATGTCGGATATAGATATATATTTAATATAAATATTTTATTTTTTTAATTTTTTTATATATTTAAAAAATATCATACATCTATACTTAAATATCTGTCGAATACAAATACTTTAAAAGAATAATGAGTCCACATAACATAAAAATTAACATGTTCCAGGTTTATATCCAAACGTGGATACACTACAGCAAATTGGTCTTTCAGCGGCGTTTTTTTTTTTGGAATAGCGCCGCGAAAAAAATTAGAGGTGTTTTACAAAACGCCGCAACAAACGCCGGTAAAAACAGTGACGGGAAATTTAGCGGCGTTTTCACCATAAACGCCGCTAAATTAGTGGCGTTTTTAGGTACTTTAGCGGCGTTTATAAACGCCACAATTGAAGGTCCGAAATGGTAATACTTGAAACTTTAGCGGCGTTTTCTGTTCTCAAACGCCACTAAGTGTTCTATTTTAGCGGCGTTTTTGAAAACCAAACGCCGCTAAATTTTGGCTTGTAGCGGCGTTTTCTGATCACAAACGCCGCTATATTCTGGCTTTTAGCGGCGTTTTTTGATAAGAAAACGCCGCTATAATTGCAGGAATTTATATATATAGCGGCGTTTTTTATCAGAAAACGCCGCTATATTTGCAGAATTTTATGTATTTAGCGGCGTTTTTTTCACAAACGCCGCTATAAATGCAGAATATTTTTTTAAAAAAATACTATTTATTTCCGCTGTAAATGCAGAATATTTTTTTAAAAAAAATA
The DNA here is from genome assembly GCA_030761205.1 of Fremontodendron californicum. Classification (NCBI taxonomy): domain Eukaryota; kingdom Viridiplantae; phylum Streptophyta; class Magnoliopsida; order Malvales; family Malvaceae; genus Fremontodendron; species Fremontodendron californicum. The sequence goes on along the minus strand of JAULJL010000023.1, from coordinate 19,745,217 downwards.
CAATTGAAGGTCTGAAATGCGCAACATTGTCGAATAATACACAAACAACACAAATTATAAAAAAATATATATAATATAAAAACATTGTTTAATATGAACCATACAATGTATTATTCAACACATCAAATCCACTTACAAATTCTTTAATCTGAAGTAGATGAGCCTCCTAAATTCTTTTGCTGCACTAAATTCATCAATGACTGAAACTGTGTCTGCAGCTCCTGATATCGTCTATCCTGTTCTTCTTTTTCAGCTTGTCTCTCTGCTTCCTTCTCCTCAAAACGTTTATTCATATTTTGCATTTCTTCTCTCAGCATCTGAACTTCATATGCACTGGAGTTTTGTGAAGAAGAAGCAGTAAACCGTTGAGAACCAAGTCCATAGTAGCTAGATGGTGTCGGACCCATTCCGACACCTCGAACCCGTCCATATCGTTCTTTTCCAGCTACTTCAGTGAATATTTGATTCTCCACATCTTGCATATTCGCTGATGATCCATCTGATGCTCCGAGTTGATACTCAGCAATTTTATTTCGAGCTTTCTCCTATAAAACAATAAAATTAATAAAATCTTTTGTAAAACATATTTGTAAATGAAAACAAGTTTGAAGAAAATATACCACAATTTCCTGAGTCTCGATGTTCAAATAGGATCCATCCTTCTTAGTATGAGTTAACTGAAACAGTTCAACTCGTCCAATTTTTTCACCCCGCTCAATTTCCTACAAAACAAAAATAATTAATACTAAATTGTATTAAAATAATTGAGAACTAATATATTAATACATTATGAATGTAAACTTACTTTTTCATTAGCTTTTCTGGCAAAACTTTTTGAACCACTGGTGTGACTGTATTTCTGTTGTTGTCTACTGCTTACCCCTATCTTTTCTCGTTCCTGTACATTAGACAAAGCACGTTATAAAACTATACATATTCCATAAAATTGTATTATATCAAGTACTATAAGTAAATGACCAAAATAAATTATAAATGATACCTCTCCTTTTTTTGAATACCAGAATCTAACCAGTCTCTCATACTGCCACATAATCACACCACGCGGTATGGTTCGTAGTAAGACATTAGGATCAGTATTTCGATCGAAATACTTTTTCTTCAACTCATGCTTAAAGTCTTTCCATTTTTCCCCAATGATTTCATAACGAATGATGTGGGAATCTGCAAAGAAAATCGTGACTGAAACGGAGAAGTTGTACAACGTTAGTTTCGATGATCAACAAAATTATTAAAATAATGCAATACTAATGTAACATGCTTATACCTCAATAAACTTTAACATCTCGACTTTCTCAGTATTCGGCACGTCACGCCATGACTCATAATGAATGGGACACTTCATCCCATTTCGAGCAATCAGGCCAAGAAAGCTAGCCAATAATTGTGCTTCTGGACCAATTGGCTGCTGCTCATTATTTGCTGCGACAACAATACGCTCTTCAGGAGGTAGTGCCCATAACTCCTTTAATGTTGTACGACCACGAGTTCTGCGTTGTCCAACATTATCAACTACACAAAAGCAAATATATTAGCAATTTCAATATGATTTTGCGTACTTTTAACACAAACGCCGTACCACGATACCTGTATTCAAGTTCGTATGAACTGCAGTTTCTGCAGCTATGGAGGCAGTCGACAACTCTGGTGGGTTAACATCTGCAGTAGACGCATTCGGCACCTCTGAAGGCGTCACTCTAGTGTCACCCTCAACAGTCTGAATGATATTGATATCCCTTAATCTTTTCCTCGCCATGCTATCTGCATCAATTTTAAGTAAACAACATTAGTATAAGAATGAAATACTATTATGTAAAAAACATTAATAATAATATTAGAAAGCATAAAAACATATTATATACAGAGTATTTGTTTCAAAATAATCTTACTAGATTTTGTTTTTTCATCAATTTTCATAAATGTCTTCATCAACATCTTCGCGAACCCACCGAACATCTGTATTGGTACTGGGGATATTTTCATCCATGTTTTGATCCGTAAATGGCAAGCATTCAGTTCTTTGTTCAATATCATCTTGAAATTTATCACCCATATCAAACAGGTTTCTAGGTGTGTTACGGAGTACAACATACCAACCCGCATCATTCGGATCTTCGGAATAAAATACTTGTTTGACTTGAGATGAAAAAACATAAGGTTCGTCAATCAGTTGTTGTCCGGTGTGAATTAATCGAGAGAAATTCACCATTGTAAATCCGAACTGATCTTTTTTAACACCTCTACTAGTATTCACATCAGCCCAATCACATCGAAATAACACGACCTTCCACTTGCCATAATAATCCAACTCAATAATATCAGTTAGAATTCCATAATAATCAATATCCCCCTCCACAGGATTACTATCCCTAGCACTAGCATAGCTTGTTGTTGAAGAAGAAACAACTCCACAATTTTGTGTTCTCCTAAAGCGTTCACGGGATTTAGTATGAAATCTAAATCCATTAATGATGTAAGCACTGTATCTTTTCACTATTCTATTCGGTCCTTGTGAAAAACACTTAATTTCTTCGCTAACATCTCTTCCACTCCAAACCTATTACAAGAAACGCAAAGGCAAACACTTCACTTTATTTATATATTAAAGAATACATTGATCGTAATAAATGATAAAAACTTGTGTTACTTACTACTTCTCCTAACCATTCGTGGAAATTTTCCGTAAATAACTTATCAAGCTCGCGAAGTTGTCTTCTTCGAGAACGTAAAGTTCCTCTCAAGTAGCTTCTATACTCACTATCCAAAAAAGTACGTTTTTTACGTGAGAAAGCAAAAGACAAATTAAACTGTTTGTTAAATTAAAAATTATACTGGAACTTACGTGCGTAATGATTCCAGTGAATCACTATGGAAAAGCACATATCGATGCGCTTGTGCCCAAGATTTATCATCTAGCTCAACCACTTCAACCTTGCCGATTGGTTGTCCAACACTTCCAAATAAGTATGTTTCGGCTAAGTTGTTATGTGTGACCACATCATTTCTTCCCGGTCTATTAAATCTTGTTTCAACATCATCCAAATATCTTGCACAAAATGTCATACACTCCTCCGCTAAATATCCTTCAGCAATAGAACCTTCTGGATAGCGTTTGTTCCGACAATAAGATTTTAACTTTCCTAAAAACCTAAAACAGAATACATAATAATGATAATGTGTAATTAAATGCTATGTAAACCAGATAAAAGTATAATAAGCTAATTAGCAAAGTATACCTCTCTAATGGGTACATCCATCGATAAAAAACTGGTCCGCCGACTTTTGCTTCATAAGGAAGATGGATAACCAAATGCACCATTATAGTGAAGAATGATGGAGGAAAAATCTTCTCTAAGTGGCACAAAGTTAGAGCTGCTCGATGTTGAAGTTTTTCAAGCTCTTCTATCTTGAGAACTTTGCCACAAATAGCTTTCATTATATTACTAAGTTCAATTATGTCACTTGCTTTGACATAGAACAACGTAAAGCAACTGGAAGTAAGTCTTGCATCAAGATATGGTAATCATGTGACTTTAAAGAAGAAAGTTTTCGATCCTTGACATTCACACATCTTGATATATTGGCGGCATACGCATCCGGGACCTTCATATCTTTCAACACCTTACAGAAGACGTCCTTCTCTTTTTTAGACATCCCAAAGCAAGAATGAGGCAACCGTGATTTTCCGTTAGGAAGTAATTCCGGATGAAGATCACGACGAATTCCCATGTGAACTAGGTCAAGCCGACTCTTTAAGTTGTCTTTTGATTTTCTATCCACATTAAGAATTGTCCCGATGATATTTTCACAAACATTCTTCTCTATATGCATCACATCAAGGTTGTGACGCAATAAATTATGCTCCCAATAAGGTAACTCAAAAAGAATACTTTTTTTTTTTCCACAAATCCGCCTCATTTGGATCATCTTCTTCATCTTCCTCCTCATCACTCTGAATTTCAACATCACCTTCTAACATCTCCCTTGATCTTTTCCTTGACTGTGTGCTACTTGTTTGATTCATCTTTCCATAAGTGAAATTGATATCTTTCAACATCAACAAGATATCCGACCCAATCGTGGTCTCAGGTGCTTGTCTTAACTCTTCACTGCCATCAAAGACATGTTTTTGGAATCTAAATCTATGATTTTCATCTAACCACCGACGATGTCCCATATAACTGAATTTCTTTCCGTTATATAACCATTTTGAACATGTTTGTGCAGCACAGCAAGGACAAGCATAACGACCTTTGGTGCTCCAACCAGATAGATTTGCATAAGCAGGAAAATCGTTTATAGTCCATAACAAAGCTGCACGCAAATTAAAGTTTTCCTTTTTTGATGCGTCATATGTTTCAACCCCTTCCCATAACTGCTTCAACTCTTGAATAAGAGGTTGCATATAAATGTCAATATCATTTCCGGGACCTTTCTCTCCAGGAATTATCATGGATAAGATAAAAGAGGATTGTTTCATGCAAATCCATGGAGGCAAATTATAAGGAATCAAGACAACCGGCCAAGTACTATAAGAAGTACTCATTATTTTGAACGGATTAAAACCGTCAGAACCAAGTCCAAGCCTCACATTTTGGGGATCATTAGCAAAAGATGGGAACTTATTGTCGAATGATTTCCAAGCCAAAGAATCTGCAGGATGTCTTAATAAGCCATCATCAATCCTTTCATCATGATGCCACCTCATAGAATCAGATGTTTTTGATGACATGAAAATTCGTTGAAGTCTTGGTATTAACGGAAAGTACCGCAAAATCTTTGCAGGTTTCTTCTTTAAATGTGTGTCACCATCGTCCTCATTCATATTTTCTTCTGTATTTCCATTCAACCATCGAGATCTACCGCAGACATGACAAAATTGTTCATTTGTTCTATCACCCCAATACAACATACAGTCATTCGGACAACTATGAATTTTCTCATATCCAAGGCCTAGATCTTTTATCATCTTCTTCGAATCCTTACAAGACTGAGGCATTTTTGCAAAAGGAAACATTTCTTTCAAAAATTCTAATAACAGTGTCAAAGAATTTCCTGTCCACCCGCTTAAGCATTTTAAGTGAAAAAGACGGACACAGAAAGACAATCTTATATGCTTAGATCCCTCGTAAAGTTCTTCATTCATATCATCAAGCAACTTATAAAACTTTGCCGCTTCTCCATTGGGTTCCTGATCACCCATACCTCTTCCCGTTTCAGCAAAGTCATTCATGCCAACATTGAACCCATCATTCCCTCCAAGAACTTCTGGTGAAGATGTGTACAAACTATGGTTACGCATGTTAAATGCATCTCGCAACATGCCTTCCATGTCATCTTGTCTAATAGACTGATGTTGATTGTTAGAATTACTTGGACGAACTCTAGAAGATGACCTAGAAGTTGCGGACTCTCCATGAAAAAACCATTGTCTGTAACCCGGGAGAAATCCTTCACAAATCAAATGTTCGAAAACAACTCCACGCATATGCCAATCAATATTGGCACACCTCGAAAAAGGACATAATATCTTATTATCTTCGCTTGCGTTCTGAAAAGCGAAATCGAGAAAACTATGTACTCCATCTTCGTACTCTTGACTTAGTCTCGACTTTTGCATCCAACTCTTATCCATTTCGTACGTTCTGCATAGTTATATGTTTCAAAAGACTCTCACTAAACTCATATTCACTGTATATATATATACAAAAGACTCTCACTAAACTCATATTCACTGTTATATGTTTCACAACAGTGTTGAGTTATAAAATACTGTATTTAAATGCTACAATAGCAGATTAACAAACTTAGTGGGCAGATGATAAAATTTGCATAATAAGACCAGTCCTATGATGGCCTCAATTGGACAGCATTTGCTCCTATAAGCATCATGAAACTAGCCTATTGTCGACATTTACGACTCTTTGATTTCATGCAATGTTTTCCTGCTCCATCTCGTCTTTCCTTTACATGTTTAGGTGTGACTTTTAAAAGTTACTAGCTTTTCACTTTCTAGTTTTTGCAAGCAAAAATAATGTTCCACCAACTCTATGCAGGAAAAGCTTAACTAATTGATCAATTGAAGCATAATCAAACATAACTAAATTCCAGAAAAATCCAAAGTATTTATCCAGCCTGTTTCAAGAAATTGCTTGTGAACTAAATTGAATCTGTTCTTGCCAACCACCATGAGAAGTAAAATATTACCTGAAAGCGCCTATCACGGCCTTGCTTTGCACTGCCACCAGCCGAGTCTCCTTCAACTATGAAAATTTCTGCATACACATAACCATAAAGATAAGTTTTAGAGACTCATAAGTAGCAGATCAGAATGCATTATCATTTATTTTGAAGCCAACAGAGACTAATGATTTAAAATCCACAAAACATAAAATAAAGTCCTACATAACTTAATCCTCAACTAGCATATTTCCGTTCTCCATCAACTATTTTCTAAATCTGGGATACCAGCTTTCAATCAACGAAAATCACAAATCCTGTTTACCTATATAACAATTAGTCCACCAGGAAATAAAAAATGAAAAAAAAAAATCCTCTTAATTATCAGCACAGTTAAATAAGAATGCATTTAAAACACATAGGGACTGACTACATGAGGCAGATTCTTATTTTGAGATGGGCATTCAATTCACGCTAGGACAACTTATGAATCATGGACAACCAAAATATGAGATAAAACCTATGACCTTAAGTACCAGTGTCACAGTAACTTTTTGTAATTTTAAACACATTATCTAATCATGGGGTGAGGTAGGATTGGTTCACATACACACCTACACAGACGCACATGCTGTATTTGTGAATATGTGTAAGCATATGTTATAAGTGAAGAATCAAAAACACTAGATGGCACCAAGGGGGCGCCAACCTAACTGAACTGGTGATCTCGACATAAAAATGGAGCAATTTAGGTCTCAAAAGTCATCGAACACCTGGGCTCACTTTATAACACTCTAGAAATAATGCTGTCAAGAGAAGCTAGAAACAACCAATCTTCCAATCTATGAGCACCACAGAGTATGATATAGAAAGCAATATTTTATAACTCAACACTGTTGTGAAACATATAACATTATATACAAAATTCCGTTTAAAATAATCAAATTATGTGCCTTGAATTCACCTCAAGTTGAACGAACATCCATGTCATAAAATAATCAAACTCTCTCATTGACAAAATAAAAAAATAAAAAAAACAAAGCCCACGAAGCAGCCTTGCGTCTCTCTCGGTAATATTGTCTAAATCATAATAAAAAAATGTCTAAATCATAATAAAAGCGTTTTTATATTGTCTTTTAAGAGTGATTGAAACAACTAACTAAATTAAATCAGAAAAAGGAACAAAAACTCATCAGATTACTGTTTCGAATTACTTACGATTTGAACGGATTTGGAGATGAAGAGAGACAAATCGGCTTGGAGATGATGATTTGGAGATGAAATGCGAAAAATCGGCTTGGAGATGAGTTTTTGGGGTTGGAGATCTGAGAGAGAAAGAGAGAGAGAGAGAGAGAGAGAATAGGTTTAGGTTTTTGTTTTCGGGGCTGAATTCATATTAACAAACATAGCGGCGTTTGTATCAACAAACGCCGCAAATTGACAAGGTAAAACACATCGTTTTGCCTTAAGCCATAAATGAATCAATATAGCGGCATTTTTATTACCAAACGCCGCTATATCGAAATATTTAGCGGCGTTTATATTTACAAACGCCGCTTTATCTAAGTAATTAGCGGCGTTTATATATAAAAACGCCGCTATATTATATTACTTAGTGGCGTTTGTGGACACAAACGCCGCTAAAACAAAATCCTAAACGCAGCGTCTCGCCTCCAAATTTTGGCGCCCAAATTTTACTAAAGTTATTAAAATTGATTTTAGTTTAGCGGCGTTTATGTAATGCAAACGCCGCAATTAGTACAGATTTAGCGACGTTTGTATATATAAAACGCCGCTACTTTACAACTTCCCGACGTTTCTTATAGAAACGCCGCCGGGTATTCAAAAACACGGTACTCCGCGGCATTTTTAAGGAAAACGCCGCTATTTTAGCGCCACTGAAAACCAATTTGGTTGTAGTGATAAGGATGTAAATGAGACACCTCTGCTCGCAAGCTACTCAGGTTCGGTTCGAAAAAAACTCGAATTTGGCTTGATCATTATCGAGCCGAGCTTGAGCTATCGAGTCAAGCTTGAGCTATCGAGCGAGCCGAATTCGAGTATCCTAATGCTTGACTCGAGTAACTCGCGAGCCTAATCGAGGTTTTTTTTTTTTATTTAAAAAAACTCTCAATTTGAACTCGAGTTTGAGAGCAAAAATAATCGAGTTTGAAGTCGAGCATGAAAATCGAGCTCATTTTTTATTAGATAAATGAACCTAATTGAGCTTAATTGAGCATGTACAAACAAATTTCATGTCAAATTTATGACAAAGAAAATTTGACGTCAAATAAATATTTTATTTATCAAACTTTGAAGGTTACAATATCTGGGAATTCTTAAAAATAAAGAAATCCTTTGATTCTTGGGTCTTCACGACTTGATCTTGAATCAATGAGATCCGCTTCAAGGGTCTTCTAGACTTGATCTTGAAATTGGATTCAAGGGTCTTTAAGACTTGATCTTGAACACAAGGGGCTTGCTTCAAGGGTCTTCGCGACTTAATCTTGAGCAAACAAGATTTATCTTATTTCTTTTGATGAAACAACATCGGATAACAGCTTTCTTTAGAATTTTTGAGAACGATTCAAGGATCTTCACGACTTGATCTTGAATTGATGAAATCTGCTTCAAAGGTCTTCTAGACTTGATATTGAAAAATGGGATTGACCTTCTTTCTTTTTATGGAACAAGATCGGAAAACAGCTTTTTGAGAATTCTTAAGAACAGGCGCGCGTTCTTAGAATTTCTTCAATTTGATCTTGAATCGATGAAATCCGCTTCAAGGGTCTTCTAGACTTGATCTTGAGAAACATGATTTTTCTTCTTTCTTGGATAACACACGATCGAAGAGCAACTTCTTGAAAAATCTTTAAGAACAAACACAGATGGTGTTCTTAAGAATTTCTTCAATTTCTTTAGAGATTTCTTCTTAAGACTTTGGAGAGGATTTAACTCTTCCAAATCTTCTTCTTCTCTTCAGGCTTGAGACTTTGGAGAGGATTTGACTCTTCCAAATCTTCTTCTTCTTTTCAGGCTTCTGAGTTGAGAAATTGTGTTGAGGGGAGGCTCCTATTTGTAGTGCTAGCCAGCCAGGTAAAAAAAGAGTTCTAAAAAAATTTATCTTCTTTGTTTATCTCTTAATTAATTTAATTTAATTAGAGATAATACCTCCTTATTTATCTCTTAATTAATTTAATTTAATTTAATTAAAGATAAAACTTTGTTATTTATCTCTTAATTAATTTAAATTTAATTAGAGATAAAACTTCATTATTTATCTCTTAATTAATTTAATTTAATTAAAGATAAATTAATTATGACACATTGATGAAATTTGATTGGATGACCCATAAATTCTTGCAATTTGATTGGTCAAGCCATGTGTACATATTTAATTAATTATAAAATAATTAATTATGATATGATATTATCAATTTCACATGGTAATGTATAATTTAATTGACAATTTCTCAATTAAAAGATATTTCATTGACATGTGACAATTTGTAATTGATCCAAAATTTTCTCTTTCTACAGAGCAGTTCGGTTTTATCTCAAATCGAATTCGAATTTTAAAAATAAAATTCGATTGAGCTCGAACCAAGTTTCGAATCTCGAATTTTGAGTCGAATTCGAGATTTTATGCTCGATTCGGCTTGATCACACCATGTACTTGGTAGAAATTTTTCAATGCTTTGAAAGGAAAGGACTTATTGAAAAGTACATCGTGTCCCGTTAATGTTGAACATTTGCAATAAACTGGTTTCCAAGACCATGAATCAGGACCGTCCAATGTGCCTAACCCCTTTCACGATATAAACAAGGCCAAGTGCTTTAGTAATATCCAATCTTAAAGAGGAAATTTATAGTATGTTCCAAGCATTGATAATTAAATTCTGGCCACAGTCCCATAATTAAGACTTTCTTGATTAATTAAATATTTTACCAATAATTTAAGACATGGGTATATTCTAAGTTTCCACCAATCCGGCTTTAGTCTTTTCTGGTTCATATTTAAATTATGTGGCCATTGGGTCCAATTATACCTAAACAATTATTTGAGAGTTGTTGAAAGTTATACTAATTGGTGGGAAATGTCTTCCGACATATAAATGATTGAATAAGAATTAAGGAAATAATGTTGAAAAAATAAGATCAAAAGTTTAATCAGTGAATATTTTAATATAAAACAAATTTTAATATTAAATAAATAATTTTAATATATATTAAATAAATATTAAATATAGTAAATACTGAATAAAAATATATTTGATTAAATAATATAATTTTTAATATAAAATTAAAATTTTTTAAATGTTCAAATCTCATCAATTATAAAATTATTTTTTAAAAAAATAAACATATTTTTTTATTAATTTAATTTTTTATTAATTCAATCAATTTTTTTATCAATTCAAAAAATATTTAATTTTAAAATATATTTTTTATAAAATATTTAATTTTAAAATATATATCAAATTATATCAATTTTTTTCAACAGTGAGTGATTAAAAAAGAGGGATAATGTCATAAATGGTCCCTGAAGTTTATCAAATTTGTCAATGTAGTACTTGTACTTTAAAAATGTCTATTTTGGTACTTAAAGTTTACACTCCGTTTGCTATTGTAGTACCTGTCCGTAACACGTTAAAAATTGATGACGTGGCTTTTGTATCCAATGAAAACTTGACATGTGGTACCATATAACGATGCCACGTGTACTAACTAAAAAAATATTATTTTAATTTTACAAATAAAAAAAATTTATTTTAAAAATATAATGATGACACGTGACACCATATAATGATGTCACGTGTATAAATTTAAAAAAGAGAAATTTTTTTAAAAAAAAAAATTTAAAAGTTTAAAACTTTTAAAATTTTAAAAATTTAAAAATTAAAAAATTAAAAAAATTAATAAATATTTAATTTTTGTAACTTTTTAATAAATAATTTTTTAAAAAGAATTAAAATAATTTCATAATTTAATTTTTGTAATTTTTGTAATTTTCAAAAATAACTTTTTTAAAAATATATATTTTAACAAATTTTAGATATTATAAATGATTTAATATTTAATTTTAAAATATTTTATATTTTAAAAATAATTTTAGTTAAAAAATTTTATTTTGTTATTTTTTAAAATTTTGAATTTAAAAAATAGAATTTAATTTTAAATTCTATTATTATTTGAATATAATTTTTTAAGTTTTTTAAAAATTAGATAATAATTTAAAAATATTTTTTGTATTTTAAAAAAATATTTTTAATTTTTAAATTTTTTTTTTACAAAAATTAAGATATTAATTTCTAAAAAATCAGGTGCTGCCACATGTCATCACTTGATTGGTCAATGCCACATCATCATCTGTATTTAACGGTGTTAAGTTAAAGTATCATATTGATACACGATTTGATAATACAGATATCACATTAAATATTTTTAAAATACAAATATTACATTAATAAATTTGATAAACTTCAAAAACTGATATTATCTTACAAAGAGGATGGTGGGCGTTTCTCTACCGTCAACTTGGCATAGAGAAAGATTTGGTTGTCTCTACTCTTATGTCCTCTCCTCCCCCATTCTTTTAACTTATTTAATCGCCTCTAGTGGTGGGCGTGGTTGTGGAGGATAAGAAAACATGGACCCCATTTATCACCCACACTTCATTTTTCTATCTTTTCTTTTTCTTTCATTTAACAGCCAGCTTCTTTCCATTCTCTTTACCTCAACCTTTGTATGTGGCTCTGGTGATGGAGGATGGATCATTGGATGGATGGACTGATGGAAAGGAAGGAAGGACGCGTGCCTTTCGCTTTCATTTTTTTGGATTTTATTAGAGATAATAGCATATCGAGTATTTAATATTTGAATTTATTTCATTTATTCGATATCTGAATTTGTTTATTATTTGTTTATTATCAAAATATTATTATTCGAATTCACATTCAATTTAGATAGCAACATCCATCGGACATTCGAATTTGTTAAATATCTGAATTTATTAAATCAATTTTTTTAAAAGATAAAAATATAAAATTGAACAAAAATTAAATATATAAACAGACATCAGATTCAAATATCGAATACGTTATCTGTATAAATAAAAAAATTCAAATAAAATTGAGCAAGCACGTGTTTTATAATCCTTGCTTTTTCGCCTTCTTTTGCATGCTAATTAATTTGCTACTTTTTGGTCAATTGAAGATTGTTTTAATGTATCGTGTGTGGGGAGTATTAATTGGGTCCGCACATTGTTTTGTTTTGTTGTATCGTGGGACTTGTCATGTCACATCTCTTGAATAGATGGTTTTATTGAATTTGAATAGATATATTAATTTTGAATACACGATATAAATATGAAAAATAATTAAAATATAATATTATAACACCTTAATTTTATTTTAAAAAATTTTGAAAATTCGTTATGATATATATATACAAAGATTTAATTCCATATTTGTGTGACTTTTTTTTGTGTGGATAAAATCGTGAGATTTTCGAGTAAAAACGGATAATACCTTACAGCTTGAGTGCAGGTCTTCACAAATAGTATCACAGCAATTACTAATCGAAATATGAGAACTAAGTGCTACATCGTGGGAGCTACCTCTAGAATCTTAAGGGTGTTAAGTGCTACATAGTGGGAGCCACCTCTAGAATCCTAACACCTGGTGTGATCCTGGTTCTGTTTGTTTTGTGTTGAGCTTGACGGAGACGTCGAGTTTTAACCGGGGGAATTTGTAACACCTTAATCTCACATTGAAAAATTCTAAAAATCCACTATGATATATATGTAAAGACTTAAGTTCATACTTTTGAGGCACTTTTTCTGAGACAAAATCGTGAGACTTTCGAATCAAAACGGACAATACCTTGCAAGTTGGATGCGGGTCTCCGCAAATATAAAATATGATATAATACGACACGAAAAAATAGCATGATATGAATACACGAACTATCAAAATCTATATAACACAAATTATTAACATGTCAAAATTTATATAAATATATAACATTTTAAAGATAATTATAATAAAAAAATAGAGATAATTATAATTTTAGTCCTAAAATATAAGTTTCTTTTTCATTTCAACACTAAAACTTTTAGAAGTCTTAAAAATTGTTAATGTTTTAAAAATTAGTCTTTCAATTATTATTCAAATGGAAACACTAATAGAAAATTTAGCTGTCATATAATGAACACATGTGGATGCCGTTTCAATAAAAAAATATTTTAAAAAATAATCTTCTTATAAAAATTAAAAAAATTCTACTTCATTTTTTTTTTTTTACTTTTCTCTTCTCTCATTAAACTGACAGCTTCTCTGTCTTTCTTACTAAATCAACAACCTTTAATGAAATGAAGTAAAAAAAAAATTATCTTGTATTTGGAACTGTTTTTTTCTTTTGGTAAATAATTTTTTTTAATGTTTTACAAATTAATGAAATGCTACATAAACTTCACATGTGATTCATTATATGTCACATAAGTTTTTTATATAAACTTTCAGTTAGCGTTTTCATTCGAAGAGCGACTAAAAGACTCTCTTTTAACATATTAATTACTTTTAGAACTAAATATTTACAAGTAAAAATTTTAAGACTGATATGAAAAAAATATTTATATTTTAAGAATAAAGTTATAATTACCTCTAAAAAATTATATAAATACAACATAAACACACAACATAAAATTTATATAAATATATAACTAGTTATTATATTTTGTTGTGTTGTGACCTGGTGGTTTTTTTATCTTAATATAACTAAAAAAAAATTTAATTACCAAAATACCGTTACTTTTTTTTTTTAAGTTTCAAAATCCCTTTTTTTTAACCAGTTAGGAAATCGCCATGGGCCATGGCGATTTTCCAACGGTAATTTTTTTTTATAAAAAAACTAAGTTGGGAATACAAGGGGGGGCGGAGCGCTAAGAAAGAGAAAGCGTTATCACTATACGAAATGAAGCAGCGGCTAGCACGCTAAGATCAACCACTTGGAGAACGTGGAACCTTTCTTTCTCGATTGTCTGTCTTAATATAAGTGGATTCCGATTCAAGCGGTCATTCTCTGCTGCATTGGTGTTTTCACTCTCCACTCTCCACCATAACAAAATGTTTCCACTATATCTCTCAGCAGTACTCAAAGGAAGTACGGCGGGTCCGAGTAGGAAAAAATGCACTAAGAAGTAAGGCATACAACAATGGATCAATTCATTCAACAAGATCCGTTCGGATTGGACCAGGGTGAATGGGATTATTGGTCTGACCTCTCGCTCGGATGGTTGACTCCAGCCGCCAACAGATGTCCCATGCCACGTTTTGTGAACTGCTATGCCCGAGAATGAATGAATTGTGATATAGCGCCGAATAAGCCACTACTTTATTCCCGACTCGAAATCTATAAAGGACTTTAAATGAGAGAAAATAGGGGGTCCTACACCATACATCCTGCTGCCTTGGGACGACTGCACGTTACATCATAGCAGCATGACCAAATGAAGCCGAAAACCTCTTGTATAGGTTGGGTATTCCTGCGCACCCGGCATCCTGCAAGAAAGGGCCCCTTACTATAGTAAGGGGTCTTTTCTTGCTCGTTAGCGCTTTAGTTTCCAATAAGGACGTTTAGGCCCACACCCCTCCTATTCCATTTTTTTCTCTTCTATTCTTATACTCTTATATCATGAAAATTATGTTAGCTTTATAAGTATAAGGAAGTCTTTCAAGCTGACTATTCATATTTGTCTTTTCATGTAAATATAGGGCATCTATGGAAATGGTTCAATTCAATCTTGTCTAAGGGGAAATTAGAGTGTAGGCTAAGTCAATCAATGTCTTGGTCCTCTTGACAAGACCCTTGTCAGTGAAGACCCTATTATAAGACAGATCAAAACACTTTGATACTAAGGATAGACCTCTTCCTTAGGTTTCATTCCTTTTCTTTTAGTGCTTGTACCTTATCTCGCATCGAGGAATGATTTCTCTTTGCCTTCAGGTGCGGAAGTGACTGCTTGGTGTGCGTGTGTCCTTGCAAGTTTTTCTATATTTCCAGTCTCAATAAAGGATGTTTTCGCTTCACACCTTGCGTGAGTTCCTAATTAGTCATGGTGCACGAGCGATCGTCATCTTCTTTTTTCTTGCCCCTAGTTAGGGACTAAATTAAGCTTTAATTATCCTCAGTCTTCAATTTTTTACCTATTTTTGTCTGAAGTCCGTCCAAGACAATCCTGCATCTCTGAGCTTTAAGTTTAAGTAATGTTTTAAGGAGCGAAAAGCCTTGCAATCAATCTTTATTTTCTGTTCGTGTAATATAAAAAAACCGATATTTCTTCTTTCCGGGTTCTAACCATCCATTGCCACAGGGTCTTCTTGGGGGTTCCACCTTTGACTAATTCGCCTAGTCGTCCCTCGTTTGATTCTTTCCATTCTATCGTAACGAAATGGGCCTTTTCATTGTTTTGTTTGAAGTAAAGACTTGTTTATTGAGTCTCAGAGCCTACCCGAAGTAAATCCTTATCCTTCTTTTTATTGTTGTGTAAGTAAGCGCCTTGCCATCTTTCCATTCCTCCCTGTTGTATTTGAATCATTTCTTTTCGTAGATCGAGGGAAGGGTTTTTCGGCTCTATCACCATTTAGCCTATCTTCTTCCATTTTCTTTGTCTTGATAATTTCTAAGAGTTGACCCAGAAAAGACTGATTTTCCTTTATTTGTTGACCAAGTGTAAGAGGTTGTTGGAGTTTTATCCCAATTATCCTGAGGCACCGAGTCGATTTCCTTATTGGTTGAGAATGATGAGAGTCAGTGCTAGCGTGCTGCTGAGCCTGTGTCGGGAGTAAAGTCTTTTATTGTTCCGTGAGTGAGTTCAGTGACTGACGATGTTGGAAGTCTTTGATTGGTGTCTAATTACTGTGTAACTGGTGGAGAACCATTAGCGAGCGGATAAGGGGCAAATTTACTTAACTTAATTGAAATCGTAGGTCTTGGATTCTATTCCGTCTTCTTTTTAGTTTATCAAGATCCGTACTCTGCCTATTCCCTCTCGTAGTCGATTCGGTATATGTTAAACGACCCCCATCCATGAATCTTTGGTTCCCTCAGGAGCGAGCGCTGCGCACCAAAGTGGAGCGGCTTCTTACGGGGAACAATAGGGAATGGATTGATAAAGATCACCTCGGATACTGGCAAAAAGAAGATGTCTTTCCTGCATAAGCACACCCCCTATGGCAAAGTCAGAAGCATCTGTGTGGACTTCGAATAACGGGACTGCTACGGCAATAACAAGGAAGGACTAGTCGAGATGAAGGGACACTTTCATTGTCTATAAAGGGAAAGGGCAAAGAAACTCTAAGGATTGACTCTGGCTATAGGGATGTGACTAAATTCCTTGTTCTTTTTAGTCTCGCTTGGTTTCGAGAGCCTCCCTCTCCCCGTCTCTTACTCGTCTTTTGAAAGTCGTCATCTTGGATTTCTTTTTTTTTTCGTAGGCCAGGGAAAGTACCTCACCTTTCTACATTAATTATTATTAATATTTCATATGGAGAGAACTCGATAATACGTTGTATATTTTCTTCCGAGATCATAAATGAAAACAGCCTGTCTTGCAATAATGCCTTTTTTTCCCAAATTAGTACTTCATTATACTCCATGACCATAGTTGATCTCAGGTGATCAACAGTTGCTTGATCAAAATGCTGCCTTACTATGGACTCATACTCGCCGGGCCGTGTTTGGGGCGGAATGTTGTAAAAATGACCATTCTCTATAGTTCTAATCCTATTATATATTGTTTGTTCGTAATCTGCGGCATAAACATTTCTAAATGTATTTAGAGATTCAGAGCTCGAGGAAGACTCTAAAGGAGGAAGACGCCATGGGCCATTGCGATTTTCCAACTAAGACTTAAATTTTTTTTAAATTTTTTACACTTGGAAATCACCACCGTGGGTGGCGATTTCCCAAGGTGAAGAATTCACCTTCTATTTTTTTATTCTTTTAATTATTAAATAATAAAATTTAAATAAAAATTATATAATTTATAAATTTAAAAAATAAAAATAAAAATAAAAACTGAATAACTTTTATATATAATTTTTATCCTATGGTGGTAAGTCCGACCTGGTAAACCCGGATCGTATTTATATAATTTTTAAATTTTTTATTATTTAAATTTTACAATTTTTTAAAATTATAAATTATATAATTTTTATTTTCGGGCTTGTGCAAAAGAAATAAATTTTAAATAAAAATTATATAATTTATAATTTTAAAAAATAAAAAATAAAAAATAAAAAATTTATATAATTTTTATCTCATGGTGGTAAGCCTGACTCGATAAACTCGGATCGTATTTATATAATTTTTAAAATTTGTTATTATTTAAAATTTACAATTTCTAATTTTTAATTTTTTTAAAATTATAAATTATATAATTTTTATTTTCGGGCTTGGGCAAAGGAAATAAAAAAATTTCGGGCCTCAGCCCGGCCCGGTAAGCCATGGCGATTTCCTTGGTCATTTATAAAAAGATTCATATTTTACCGGGCCGGGCTGAGTCCAGAAATTTGTTTATTTCCTTTGCCCAAACCCGAAAATAAAATTATATAATTTATAATTTAAAAAATTATAAATTAATAAATTGTAAAATTTAAATAATAAAAAATTTAAAAATTATATAAATACGATCTGGATTTACCGGGCCGGACTTACCATCATGGGATAAAAATTATATATAAAAATTATTAAATTTTTATTTTTTAAAATTATAAATTATATAATTTTTATTATTTAATAATTAAAAGATTTTTTTTATATAAAAAAGGTGAATTCTTCACCTTAGAAAATCGCCACCCACGGTGGCGATTTTTCAGTGTAAAAAATTATTATTATTTTTTTTTGTAAGTTTTAGTTAGAAAATCGCTATGGGACATGGCGATTTTCCAATTTAGTTAAAAAAATAATAAAATTTACCATTGAAAAATGGTCATAGACCATGACGATTTCCCAACTGATTAAAAAAAAAACGAATTTTGATACTTAAAAGAAAAATAACGGTATTTTGATAATTAAAAATAAAATTAACTATATTAAGATAATAAAAAAACCAATCAGGGGTTTGTAATGTCACATCCCTGAATTGATGGCTACACAGGATTTATATGCCTATTTTGAATTTTGAAGCATACGAAAATTTTATTATGTCTGAATTTAAAAAAATATATATTTATATTTAATATTTATGATTGAAATATATTTAAATATAAATATTAAAATATAATTTTTTAAATTATATAAAAAAATTAAATATATTCATATTGGATATCCGTCGTTGACTTTCAAATTCGAATATCATAAAAATTTTGTGGAGGCAAAATTTCATTTTGCTTGCCAGTCTGCCCTTCTCCTAGTTTTCCTTCCTATGCAATCCCTCTTCTTCAACATAATAAGATCAATTTTCTTTTTGTTTTGGGTTATATTTTTAGTATTTCATATTGGAGAAGCTGCCGGACTTTAAATAAATGAGGGATTCCTAGCTTTAGTTCTCTTTCTAATCACTCTTTTTTTTCTTTAACCCGTTTGCCTTTTAGTGCATTTGCTTCCATGGGGGAGCAAATATCAAGTGGAGACTGGACAGGGGCCTAAATAATTAAATACCAATGATCAGCCATGCAAAAGCCAAAAGGATTCGTTAAAAATTATAAAAATATATATTAAAATAAAAAAATTCGATTATTCTCGTGAACTAGACGAATCAAGTATTAAAATACTTGAACTCGGTTCGTTCGATAGTTCAAGCTCAAACTCGGTTTGATAATGACCAAATCGAATTTAAATTTTTTCGAATATATTTCGAATAACTTGCGAGCACATATATCTCATTTACATTCTAGATATAATTAAATTTGAGTGGTTGATTTCTTTTGGACTAAGAAAGTGAAGTGAAAAAACTAGAAAATATATATATAGATTTGTCTTTTTCACGTGATTTCTCTGGAACCGAATGGATGCAAACCAACCCTTGAAAACGAAGGAAAAGGAGGGGCGTAAGTAATGACGTTAACTATCAAAATAGATTAATAAGACCCAATTATCCAAAAAAATAAATAAACAAGAAATAGATTAATAAGACCCAAATGTACAAGTTAAGCAATCAAAGTAAGCAAATTAAGGATGTGGTTCGAGATATAGTAAAGTGCTGTTATTTCATTAAACTTTCTTTTAGCTCTGTCTATTTTTTTTCCTAGCAAAAAAAAAAAAATTAAACTTTCTTTTAGCTTTTCTTTCAATTTACAAATGATTGATAAACCTCCACATTCACCACCTTAATATTCAAAAAACCCCAAGCCCACAATTTAAGTCATCTCATGAGCTACAAGATTTAATATATATATATATATAAGGAATAATTTATTTATATTAGTGTAAAATTAAAATAGTTTTACATATTTTTATAATTTTTATACGATTCATATTTTAACAAATTGACCATCGTATTTCATATTCTATTCATGTAGATCATACACGTCGAGCTTCGAGTAAATTAAAAATATATAACTATTTGTTCAACACAAAAAACTTTCAACCGTTAAATATATGTTAAAAAAGACAGTATTCTCAATCGATATAATAGAGATATCGGATCGATTCAAAATTTTACATGTACGACGAGTACAATTATATATATATATATATATATATATATATATAAAGATCCTATCATTTTGTTAATAATTCTGTTGTTTTAATTAATCAGGATCGATTTCGAATATGAGAAATTCAAACAAACATTTTAAGTAAAGAATATGTTTTGCTTACACCAAAAAATACCAAAACATTAATTCTAGTTAAATGATGAAAATGACTGTAGCAGTGGATAAGTCGATATATTGGCAAGCTAGGTAGACGGGCATCAACAAACAAACAGCTATAAAAAAGGGTTGATGGTCCATGCCACGCCCTAGACAGCATAAAGTCTAAGAAAGCGTTTGGTATGATGAAAAATAATTAATTTTCATAAAAAATAATTGATGAAAATGTGATTATCATATTTGGTATGCTAAAAACTGCTCACCTTTTTGTGAATGTAACTTTCTTTGGAGAGTTACTTTCCCACAAGTATTGAAATGTGATTCCCATGAGAAGTTATGAGAAAGTAACTTTTTCATGTAGTTGGAAAGTTAATAAAATGTTAAGACAAAATTATCTTCTTCCTATTTGATTTGAAATTATCAATTGAAATATTATTTTAAAATATTTAGTATAAATATTTATTAATAATAAATATTATTAAAATATTTAAATAATATTTAATTTGAATCCAGTCTTTTAATTTTTCAATTACTTGAGAGTAATTTCGAAATTTATTATTAACAACTTCTTTATCATAAAAGTAACTCAAATTACCAATTGAAATATTATTTTTAAATATTTAGTACAAATATTTGTTAATAATAAATATCCTAGAAATATTTAAATAATATTTAATTTTCATACAATTTTTTAACTTTTCAACTATATGAAAGTAATTTCAAAATTTTATTATTTAACAAATATTTTTTTTATCATAAAAATAACTTAAATTACCAATTAAAATATTATTTTTAAATATTTAGTACAAATGTTTGTTAATAATAAATATCATTAAAATATTTAAATAATATTTAATTTGCATATAGTCTTTTAATTTTTCAACCACATGAGAGTAATTTTGAAAATTTATTATAAAAAATATTTTTTTATCATAAAAATAACTCAAATTACCAATTAAAATATTATTTTTAAATATTTAGTACAAATTTTTGTTAATAATAAATATCATTAAAATATTTAAATAATATTTAATTTGCATCTAGCCTTTTAATTTTTCAACTACATGAGAGTAATTTCAAAAATTTATTATTAATAAATATTTTTTATCCTAAAAGTAACTCAAATTATCAATTAAAATATTATTTAAAATATTATTTTTAAATATTTAGTACAAATATTTGTTAATAATAAATATCACTGAAAAATTTTAAAATTAATAAAATTTACTTTTTATTGATAAGGTTAATTTTGAAAATTACCATCACATTCTCAGGATTTTAATCAGCACTTTCTCATGTATACCAAATGTTGTAAAGTTACATTCCCAGGAATCATATTCTCAAGAATCATGTTAACCCAAGATATAATAGGCCTCCCAAGCACCACAACTATTGGGCCCCATGCCCAATAAGTCTTAGACCCAACAAATATCTGGTGCCTGGATCAAAGCAGAAGACTCAAGAAAGGGCTCACCATGACTCTAATCGGCAGGGTATCGCCTAAACGGGAATAGTCAGGTGAACCCCTACCACCTATTGCCTATGACTTCAGGAGAGATCGCCAGCTTGTCACCTCAAATAGCCACGTGGCCTCCCCGACAGCCGCCTTGCCTATCATATCGTCTCCTATCATGTCACTTCAGAATCCACGTGGGACCTCAGCCCACCTGTCCTCAGCTAAGCCCTAACACGTGTTGTTTGGCGACCCGTCAGCAAAAACTATAAATAGGGCTTCCAAACCCATTAAGAGACTCTAGAGACCTTCAAGCTAGAAAACTACCCATAGTTGCTCTGCCTTTCACCTGCTTCACAGCCATCTTCTTTTCTCTTTCATACCTCACAATCGTTCCCCATTCTCCCTCTTGCCTTAGATCATCCAACATCCAAGAACACCATCAACAATTGGCGCCATCTGTGGGAAAGATAGAGTCATGTCTACCACCACCAACTCAACAAAGCAACCCCCCAAAAGCTTCGGACACTGGTGCACCTGGCACTAGCCCCCAGTTATTCTCAACAATAGCCAATCATGGATTCTCCTCCCCAGGAATATCGCCCCACTTACTAGCACCAAATTATTACCAAAACTACCTCTTCCCTAATCCCTGGTATGACCAGCCTTACCCTCCCTACAGTTATTACCAAAACCTACTAGCAGCCAACTCTCCAATACTATCTATAACCCCGGATTTAGTCAATGAAATTGCCTCAAATGCTCGGCGAAGCTCTCGCCCCACCTTGGGCGCGGGAACCTCCGCCAGTCGCCCCACAGGCCCCCAGGCTGAAATCGGAGAACGTACCAGCATCACCTTTACACCCGATTTTGATCCACCACAGGGCAACTAGGAACTACCAACCCATCATCCAGAATTCATGTTCACCGCTTCAGGCTACCTAACAACAGCAGTCGACCCACATTTCAGGTCATCCACCTTTCCCCTCTTTACATCACATTTGCCATACCCAAACCCAATGCAACATGCATTGATGAACCAAGTACAGACGCTTCAAGCACAGTTGGCAGAGCAACAAAGAACCATACTTCAAGCTACCCAACAAATTAACAACCTACGGAGGAATCAATACCGAGACCAGCAGGAGGAGAGCAGTAGCTCATCCTCGCGTGGGAGCCACCAGGCGGGGCGTGAAAGAACAGGTCAGGCGATCGATGGATAGAAGAATCCAAACGAATACTGCTGCAACAACCAGTGCAAATGTCCTGGCCCAAATGGTAGCCCTGCGTAAGAAAATACATGGGATGATGAAAGACAAAGGGGAAGAAGTGGAATGGATGAGTGACAATAGCAGTTCTTTAACGGTGCAGATTCGACAAGACCAGGTACCCACATCTAAGAAATTGCTGAAAGAAACTTGTGATGGCACCAAGGACCCTATCAACCACTTTATCCAGTATAATAATTACATGGACCTGCTGGGAGCAAGCGATGCCCTCAAATGCCGAGTGTTCCCCAAGACATTGCGAGTGCAAGCCAGGACCTGGTACTACTCTTTGCCGGCGAACTCTATTGACAATTTTGAGAAGTTGGGCAGATGTTTATCGCTCACTTCCTCGCCAATAAGACAACCTTCAAAACTCCCGCCAGCCTGCTAGCAGTCAAGCAGAGAGAAAGCGAATCCCTAAGAGAATACATTCGGCGGTTCAACTCTGTCACTATGGAGATCAAGGATTTACATGATGATTGGGTCATACAGGCGTTCATTTTTGGTGGTCGCCATGAGCACCTACGATACGCCTTGACGGACGCGAAGCCTGAAAAGCTGTACAACCTTTATGAAAAAGCCCAGAGGTATGCTGAAACTGAGGAAATGAAGATGGCAAAGAAAGACGCTGAGTGAGAAAACCGATCCCAAAACCAAAGCAGGTTTCAGAGGAATAGGCCAGGCCCAAAAGATAATAGAAGTCAGTTCAGATTTGTTACACATCATAGGAGGTCAAGGTCGCCAGATAGAACCCCCCATAATGAATAGGGTCGCCTGCGCCAGGGTTATGGTTGAAAATAAAAAAAGACCCCTTACTCCAAATTTGAAGAGTACACCCAGTTGAATGCCTCCCAATAAGGAATTTTGGGCACACCCTACCCAATGATGGACAACCCAGCTCGCATGAACTCTAAGGAAAAGTGTCAATACCATAACGACGTGGGGTACAACACTGAAGACTGTCGATCTTTGAAATATGCCATTGAAAGCGCCATTCGAAAAGGGCAAATCAAGTAGTTTGTTAAGAGAGTAGGCACCCAGCAGGGGCAAATATCAATGGGAAACCAAAAGAACAGTAAAGCAGAAGGGAAAAAACCCGTTCAAGGGGTCATCAACATGATAATAGGGGGGACAGAGGAATGGGCAAACAGTAGCTCCAAAAGAAAAGCGCATCTTAGAAGAGTGATGGCGGTTGACGTCACCCATAAAAAAATAAGACACAATTAAGATTAGTTGGTAAATTTCACGGACAAAGACATTAACATCCTCGAAGACAACGGGAATGACCCGATTGTCGTGTCTGCCACAATTGGGAACTTTCAGATCAAGAGAGTCCTGGTTGATAGTTGGCAACGCGGTCGAGGTTCTCCAGCGGAAGCCTTCAGAATGATGGGCCTCCCGAACTCATACTTGAGGCCAACGGGCCCCATATTCGGCTTCGCCAATCAGCCCATCAATGTCAAGGGTTCCGTTACCTTGCCAGTCACCATAGGAGACGGTGATCATGTCCTTACAGTGATGACAGATTTCTTGATTATTGACCAACCTTCGGCGTACAATGCCATCCTGGGGCGACCCTTGATGAAAAAAGCCAAGATGGTCACGGCAGTATATTGTTTGACAGTAAAGTTTTCGACCCCTATGGGAATAGGGTATATGAAACAAATAACAGACAGCGTGACAATGCCATATACTCTCTATACAGATTGCCAAAAAGAATCAAGGAAGATCACAGACAGTGAATATTGAAAATACAGGGATTGGGGGACAAAATGCAGAGTCTGAGGAAATGGAGATAGAAACTGGGGGGGCAACTGGAGGAGGCACAGATGAACTTGGTCGACAAAAGCACCCTCACACTCAAAAACTTAGATACCAGAGGAGAAACCAGTCAATACAAGGTAGAATCAACAGAACAGACAGTAGCAATCACCTTATACGAAGAACATCCGAAAAAGACAACCCAAATTGGCTCGTCATTGAGAGGCAATGAAAAGCAACCTTTAGTACAAATGTTGCAGGCCAATGCTGACGTTTTCGCATGGTCAGCAGCAGATATGCCGGGGATAGACATGGACACTATAACCCATTCCTTAGGTGTCGACCCCACGGCTAAGCCAGTTAAGCAAAAGAAAAGGAGGTTCGCCCCTGAGCGAATACAAGTGATCAAAGAAGAAATAGAAAAGCTATTCACCACGGGCTTCATTCGGGAGGTCAAATACCCGGATTGACTAGCCAATGTGGTAATGGTAAAGAAAGCTAGTGGAAATTGGCGCATGTGTGCAGATTTGACAGATTTGAATAAGGCTTGCCCGAAAGACAGCTTTTCTTTACCCTCCATGGATAGGTTGGTAGATTCGTCGGCAGGACATAAATACATGAACTTCATGGATGCTTTTTCAGGTTACAATCAGATCAGAATGAAACTTGGAGACCAAGACAAGACATCCTTCATCACAGAGGAGGATCTATATTGTTATTAGGTGATGCCTTTTGAATTGAAAAATGCGGGGGCGACTTACCAAAGATTAGTGAACAAGTTGTTCAAGGACCAGATTGGGCGAAGTGTAGAGGTATACGTTGACGATATGTTGGTAAAAAGTTCCTCCATGGAACAACACATACTGGACCTAGTAGAGGTTTTTCAGGTCCTTAGACAGCATAGCTTGAGATTGAACCCCACTAAATGTGCTTTCCCAATCAGTGCGGGAAATATTTTGGGATTTATGGTATCAAGCAGGGGAATCAAAGCGAACGCTGAGAAAGTTCAGGAAATCCTGGGTATGGGGCCCCCAAAAAACACCAAAGAAATGCAAACGCTCACAGGTATAGTGGTCGCCATAAATAGATTTGTCTCCAAATTTGCAGAAAAATGCTTGCCATTCTTCAAAGTGCTTCGAGGCGTCTCCCGCTACTAGTGGAATCAAGAGTGTCAGGAAGCGTTCGAAGAGTTGAAGAAGTACCTATGCTCCCTACCCCTGCTAGTTAGCCCGCTTCAGGGTGACCCCTTATTCCTATATCTGGCAGCATCTGATGAAACAGTGGCAGTAGTATTGGTTAAAGATGATGAAACTCGACAGGTTTTAGTTTATTATGTTAGCAGGGCCTTGCAGAATGGAGAGATCAACTACACCAAGCTAGAAAAGATAGCTTTCGCCCTTTTGGTGGCAGTTAGAAAGTTTAGACAGTACTTTCAGGCCCATCTTATCACTGTTCTAACATATCAACCCCTTAGAGAAATCTTGCAAAAAGTTGACAGTTCAGGCAGGTTGGTCAAATGGAGCATAGAGCTTAGTGAGTTTGGTATAGAGTTCAGACCGACGAAGGCAATCAAGGCCCAGGTTTTAGCAGATTTTGTAGCAGAGTGCTCTTTTATCGATAAAATCACTGCACCAGTGCAGTACCCATCCAAACCCCTATCAAAACTGGATGAACCATAGCAGCCAGCGGAACCAATATTGGTGCACAAACCTGAAAGGGCGGAACCCGTCCCTGAGAACGTGTGGACAATATATATAGATGGATCCTCAGGAAAAGAGGGATCGGGACCTGGTGTTCTCCTAACTGACCCTCAGGGCAGTGAATGGCAATATGAAATGTCTTTTGACTTTCCCGCGTCGAATAACGCTGCGGAATATGAGGCCCTCTTAGCAGGGTTGGAGTTAGCCCTAAAACTAGGTGCAGCGAGATTATTGTTATTCACAGACTCACAGCTAGTAGCAAAATAGATTAATGGGGAATACGAGGTGAGGGATCTCGTACTGATTAAATACCATGAACGAGTACTTAGGCTAAAGGAATGCTTTGAGCTGGTGATTGTTAAACAAGTCGCCAGGGAAGAAAATACAAAGGCAGATACCTTGTCTAAGCTTGCCTCGTCTGTTGAGACTGGGCAAAGGGGAAATTTTTTGTTAGAACATTTTCGAACGCCGGGCTACCAAATGGAAGAAGAAGTCATGTGTATCACAGACGAGCCCAGTTGGTTGACGCCCATCATTGATTATCTTATGGGCAGGGCTATCCCGGACAACCCTAAAGAACAAGCAAAGTTGAGAACAAGGGTCGCCAGCTATACGATGATTGGCGAGACCCTATATAAGAAGGTGTTCAGTCAACCACTACTTCGATGTCTAGCACCAGCAGAAGCCGGTTATGTTTTGAAAGAAATCCATGAAGGCGTATGTTGTAACCATATGGGAGAAAGAGCTTTGGCACAAAAGGCACTAAGGCAAGGGCTTTACTAGCCTACTATGAAAGTTGATGCTTTAGAAATGGTTAAGAGGTGTGGTAAATGCCAGAAGTTCGCCGCAATGCTCAGGCAACCAGCGGAGTTTCTTACTCAGCTTTCTAGCCCTTGGCCTTTCGCCATGTGGGGGATTGATATTCTGGAATCTTTTTCCATTATCATTGGACAGAAAAAGTTTGTAATAGTCGCCTGTGAATACTTCACTAAGTGGGTTGAAGCCGAAGCTGTGGCAACCATTACGGAAATGGTCATTGAGAACTTTGTGTAGAAATTCATTGTATGCAGATATGGGGTCCCCAACACCATCGTGGCTGATAATGGCACACAGTTTCAGGGGGGCAAGCTGAAAAAATTCTGCGAGAACTTCAAGATCCTGCTTACACAAAGTTCTGTCAAACGCCCACAAACCAATGGTCAGGTCGAAGCAATGAATAAAAAGATAGCCTAAGTGTTAAAAAATAAGCTCGACGACGCAAAGAGGGCATGGTTAGAAGAGATGCCAGGAGTCCTATGGGAAATTAGGACGACATCCCACACAGGCACAGGGGAAACACCGTTCAACTTGATGTTTGGGACATAAGCTATGATACCAGCCAAAATTGTTATCAATTGTCTGAGAACAGCGCACTATGATGTCGCCTTGAATGAGGAAGCATTGGGGGCAAACCTTGATTTGCTTGAGGAAACTAGAGACTGGGCACAGGTAAAGCTAGCGGCCAGGTCATAACAGGTGGCCAAGTATTACAACTCCAAGGTGAAGAACATGAAATTTCAAGTCGGCTACCTGGTTCTCAGAAACTGTGAGACGGGCAGACCAGTGGTTCAAATTGGGAAGGCCCCTACAAGGTCGTCAAGAAGATTGGCTCAAGAGCCTATGCCTTGGAACGAATGGTTGGAAGTCCTGTACCGCGAACTTGGAATGCAGCTCATTTGAAAAAAAAAATACTATCTGTAACAAATTGTGTATTCTCCATCATGTATGCAGAACGAAATGAAATTACATATTGCAGGCAAAATCTAAGTCCACAACTAATTAATTCACGAATTTATACATGTGTGCTCGCCAACTGAGACCATGTAAAACGCCCAACGACCTCTAACTGGCCCCCTCATGCGTCCAAGAACGTTCAACGGCCTCTAACTGGCCCCCTCATACGTCCAAGAACTCCCAATGACCTCTAACTGGCCCCCTCATGCGTCCAAGAACGTCCAACAGCCTCTAACTAGCCCCCTCATGCATCCAAGAACGCCCAACGGCCTTTAACTGGCCCTTTCATGCGTAAAAGCACGCCTAACGACCTCTAACAGGCCTATAAGGTGAAGACCCCTAATGAACTCCCTTGGGCTTCCAAGAATACCCACCAACCTGCAGAAGAGGGTAAGAGCATAACAAGTAAAAAGCATCATGAACATAACACAAATCCAAATGAACAAAAGAGAGCTTCATTAAAAAATATAACTTTTACAACCTAAAAGCGACCTTACTCTACAATAGTAGGGCCCTTGCTAACATCCTCGATGTTTACATTTTCAATAACCTCGCCCACTCGGCCCTCAACGGGAGCATCACTCACTGTAGCAGCATCCACCTCCATGACATCAATGGTAAGATCTTCAATCCCACTGCCTTCAACGGTAGGAATGGCTGCAACACTTTCGTCACCCTCGGCTATAGGGGTCGCCGCGACACTATCACTGTCAACAAGAGATCGCCTTAGATCCTTGAGAGCAGCAACATCTGGAAATAAAAGATCCAGTCCTTCAGGGACCCTTGGGAGAGCAGAGAAGTCAACCTCTCTAAAGTCCACGGGCCCAAGTTGTGCCTACACAATGGCTAAGGCACTCATCCTATAGGCCACGCAACACCTTAGTGTGTCGTTTATAATCTTCTCGCACACCTCGGCCAGCTTGACTTCACACTCCTTATCTTTTTCCTCAAGGGCTTTCACCCTCTCCTGCCCCTCTTCTATCAGGCGATCCTTCATAATGTGAATCTCTTGCGAGGTGAAGTCTAGTTTCTCCTCGACGATCCTTTTTTGGCGTTCAACCTCGGAGACCTTAGCTACACAAGCCTTCTCTGCTTGCGTCGCTTTATTTTTAGCAGCAATGACCTTTTTGTTGGCCTCATCAACTTCTTCTTTGGCTTTCTTTAACTCCGTTTTGAGCTCAACAACGCGAGCACTGGAAGTTGTCGCCAATTTAGTCTTCACCTTGAGCCTCTTATCACTTTCGGCAAACTTTTAGATCTCCTCCGTAACCTTACGGTCGGCCTCCTCTAACCGAAGATTGATCTCTCTACCCCTATTATATAAGGCCAAGGCCATGGGTTGCGCCCTACAACATAGATAACAAAGATTAGCACTTACAAAACGAACATTCATACCTGATTGCGACTCACAAGTGAATACCTCAATTTGTTGGGCGACCAGAGATCGTTGAGTTAGGACAGGTGCTTGAGCCTCGACCTCTTTCAAAGTTGTGGCAGGAATACTATTCTGAAACCACGTGATTGCTCGATCCACATCAAGGGGAATGGCACCCGAAGTATTGCTCGTTGTTCCCCACAGGAATATGACCGCTCGAGTTACGAGCTTGAGCAGGTGTAAGACCATGACCTGGGTGCTGGACAATCAGCGATATTTCACCTCCTTGGAAACCCTCACCCCTCTTCCTCTTCCTCTTCTCCTTCTCTTTCTCTCTCTCTCTCTCTCTCTCTCTCTCTCTCTCTTTCTCTTTCCTCTTTTCCTTCTATTTTTCCTTTTCTTTACCTTTTTTTTTCCTTTCTCCTTCTCCTTCCCCGCGACGGTATCAACTGGCTTAAATCGGTTCGCCAGAACCTTGCTTTTAGATGTGGTGCTCGTGGGCATAACAAGGACTGTGGGTGGAACTGCGCCTTTTATTATGATTCCCCCATGACCTGTATTTTGCCTCTTTGCCAACGGGCCTTTCCCCCATCCACCAGCACCCTTTGCTGGTCTTTCCCTAGCCATCAATTCTTCCAACAAGTCCATCCCGCCAGTCGTGTCCATACTTGCAAAGGAAACCACAATGAGATTAGAAAACGATAGGGCCCCTAAGTGCGAGCACAAAGGAAAAATACCTATCATTGAAAGAAAATTCTTAGGGTTCGCCATGTATCTGAGCTCTCCCGATGACGAGGAACTACTAGAAGAGCTATCAGAAAAAACCTCACTCTCCACGTATAAATTACCCTCCCTTAACCTAGCCTCAAAATCAGATTCTTCTTCCTCATCTACATTAATCACCCCAGACTACCAACCGCCAACACCACTTTCACATGCCCCTTCGTCAGAATCGGAGGATAGCTTTATCGTCGAAGAAGCTGCATATATGACAGTGAGAGAAACTACAGTGAGGGCTATGGGAGAGGGACCCAGGGCATAATGGCGAGCAGGTCCTCAGACGCCTCGTCAATCATATTAGAGGCGAAGGTTCCCTGAGACTCACCGTGCCAGAGTCCATCTAGGTTTGGGATGGGCAACCCCCTAAGAGGGTTTAAAGGCTCACCGGCAACATCGTCATCCACTGCGAAACAAAAATTAAAAACCTTTAGTACAATAGCAAAACCAACAACCTCGCAACACCAAGCTAGACTTGAAGGATAACATTTACCCTCAATATAGTCATACTGCAACAAAGAACTTCCGCTGCGAGAAAGCCCCTCGTTCCCTTCTGGCACGTCCACTGCCTCAAACGATGAAACACTGTCAGCACCAAACACACGACGTATACGCCCAGTCAACAACTTCGCCAGAAACTCCTCATCGCCTTTGGGCCATACTGGACCCACTTGGGCAGGAAAACCACACTCAAATACCATCCGGTTGGGGTTCTTATTCTTCAAGCAATAGCGGTAAACATTCTCGGGCGTCACTGTCCTCGCCCAGTCAATAGTGTGCGCCTGATAATAATTAAACTGTGCCAACTGGGCAGCACCCATTGCTAGCTTTGAGCTGCTCCTACTTTCTGAAGGCCTCGACCACGTGACTTTGAAAGGCTACTTCTCTCGTGCTTCAGCACAGCAGCAAAGAACTTGCTCCGCACAATGTGCCGATTACTAGGAGTGTTGATGACCACTTTCTTTTGCCAAGCACACAAGTAGTACTGAGGCCCATGAGTTTTTAGCCGATATAGATTGTGGAAGGTCGCCACATAGGGAATCTCCCCCCTTAACCGACAATCTATAAAAAACGATACCAAGAAAGGCCAGGACACCCCAGTCAACTACAACGCGGCGATCCCAGGCAATGTGCAAAAAAAGAATGAAGAGGAAGATGGAAGCCCCCTTCAAACATGTGTGCATAAAGACACACATTGCGTTCCCCATCCAGCATCTTCCTCGACTTCCATCTCCACCTTCGATAACTTAACTCAGATGGACTTCTCTCTGACACCCCAAAACCACTCATCCCAACCTCAGCAGCTTCCTCGACTTCCATCTCCACCTTCGATAACTTAACCTCCGATTCCTCAGCACCAACAGCCCAAGATTGGCCCTCCAAGTTCTCGGAACCCTCACTATCACTCATCATTGTTCTATAGTATGACCTTGACATACACTCAACCACCCAAACAAAAACAAAAACAAGACAATGATAAATTGAAAATACCTAATAAGCCTCCGAGAACCTTCTCCGATCACAAAGCAACCCGAACACAACAGCACAAAACCCAGATAAAATTTTTGACAAAAAATCGACGATCACAATAGAAGTAGCAATCCAGTATCTAACACCCCCATTTTTACCCCATGTCATAAATGCACACAGAGATTCCCATTACAAACCGACCATCACTCCAATCACAACACGACATGCGACAAACACTCCTAACTGACAGAAAACAAAGCGCTAACAGGCGTACACCTCTTCGCCACAATAGCACAACCACATCGCCATACATGACAAGCTCGTCGAGGGCCACTTTGTAGCCCTCATCTCGCCTGGGAGGCAATTGTTAAACCCAATATACAATAGGCCTCCCAAGCACCACAACTGTTGGGCCCCAGGCCCAATAAGTCTTAGACCCAACAAATATATGGTGCCTGGATCAAGGCAGAAGATCCAAGAAAGGGCTTGCCATGACTCTACTTGGCAGGGGATTGCCTAACCGGGAATAGTCAGGCGAATCCCTACCACCTATCGCCTATCACTTCAGGAGAGATCGCCAGCATGTCACCTCAAATAGCCACCTGGCCTCCCCGACAGCCGCCTTTCCTATCACATCGCCTCCCATCACTCCACTTCAGAATCCACGTGGGACCTCAGCCCACCTGTCCTCAGCTAAGTCCTAACACGTGTTGTTTGGCGACCTGTCAGCAAAAACTATAAATAGGGCTTCCAAACCCATTAAGAGACTCTAGAGACCCTCAAGCTAGAAAACTACCCATAGTTGCTCTGCCTTTCACCTGCTTCACAGCCATCTTCCCTTCTCTTTCATACCTCACAATCGTTCCCCATTCTCCCTCTTGCCTTAGATCATCCAACACCCAAGAACACCATCAACAAATCACATTCCATGGAATGTGATTCCTGGGAAGGCACCAAACGCCCCCTAAATCTAAAGTTAATCTCAAAGATCTCTCATTTGTCTTTATACAATATTAATATAAAAAATAATTTTTTAAATATTTTAATACTTGATAAACAGTGAATTGGATTTATGGGCCGGCCCGACCCGACTCAAAACGAGCTTGGGTAAGGAAAAAAAATTTCCCGAGCCATAGTCCGGCCCATGAGTAGGTCTAGTCTTTATCAAAGTATATCCAATTTTCAGTTAATTACAGTCACAAATATATATATAGGGATATTTAGTTCACAATTTTATAGGTTTGTGATAATCTTCAAAATATTATTTGTCTCATCTTTTATTCTCTTAATTTTATTTCCAAAATTAATAAAAAAATATGCTTTCTAAAACAATTATTTCTGACAATCTCTCACTTTAAGCATTTTCAGGCCTGAGATCTTACAACTTAAGCAATTCTATTTTTCAACTCATTAGGATTTAAGCACGTGCAATCAAATTTAACATGCTAGTTCGGGGATTTTAGGGCACATGTAATTTTGGCTTCCAATAGTTAAATCCTAAAATTGATTAGCTCAAGTATTAAGTTCGAAACTTAGTCCACTAAAGGGGCGATATTGCACTCCAAAATGCATATTTAAGTGGATATCATAATTGTTTAATATCGTGTCCTTTCCACATCGATTATCTTTACTTAGCAATTCTTTGTACTATATCATAATTAAATTGATATCTCAACTGTACAATCAATTTAATTACATCTTATGCCTTACCACTTATTGGTTTTCTCTAATGATAATGTCAACAATCTTATTATGAAACTTAATTCATAATTATCGTTGACACGCCCTGATCAAAGAATGCAATGATCAAGTACCAAAAACATGTTAAAAGATATATTGTACAAATTGCATATTGTTAATTCATAACTTTTACTATATATAGATATCTTTACCAAATTATTAGGTTTATTGACTTGCAATTAAGTCTCACTCATTAGCAACTCAACTGAATACATATTTACAAATATGAAATTATAATTAACTCAAAATTAAGATTGAAGTAAATCAATGCCTTTGAGATTTAATAAGTTCAACAGTTATTTAAGAGTTAATTCATTTATGATCCAGTTCAATGTAGACAAACTACATCTGTAAATTCACATATGATTAATACAAATCAAGAGGTGAATTTACTACAATCTAAACCAAACACTACAGCAAATTGGTCTTTCAGCGGCGTTTTGTTATTGGAATAGCGGCGTTTATAAACGCCGCGAAAAAAATTACAGGCGTTTAAAAAAACGCCGCAACAAACGCCGGTAAAAACAGTGACGGGAAATTTAGCGGCGTTTTCCCGGAAAACGCCGCTAAATTAGTGGCGTTTTTAGGTACTTTAGCGGCGTTTATAAACGCCACAATTGAAGGTCCGAAATGGTAATACTTGAAACTTTAGCGGCGTTTTTTGTTTTCAAACGCCACTAAGTGTTCGGTTTTAGCGGCGTTTTTGAATATACAACGCCGCTAAATTTTGTCTTGTAGCGGCGTTTTCTGATCACAAACGCCGCTATATTTTGTCCGCTATATTTGCAGGAATTTATATATATAGCGGCGTTTGCTATCAGAAAACGCCGCTATATTTGCAGAAATTTATGTATTTAGCGGCGTTTTTTTTCATAAACGCCGCTATAAATGCAGAATATTTTTTTTAAAAAATACTATTTATTTCTGCTGTAAATGAAGAATATTTTTTTAAAAAAATACAATTGAAGGTCTGAAATGCGTAACATTGTCGAATAATACACAAACAACACAAATTATAAAAAAAATATATAATATA
The DNA here is from genome assembly GCA_030761205.1 of Fremontodendron californicum. Taxonomy (NCBI): domain Eukaryota; kingdom Viridiplantae; phylum Streptophyta; class Magnoliopsida; order Malvales; family Malvaceae; genus Fremontodendron; species Fremontodendron californicum. The sequence goes on along the minus strand of JAULJL010000023.1, from coordinate 19,710,849 downwards.
AAAATATATTTAATATCAACCATACAATGTATTATTCAACACATCAAATCCACTTACAAATTCTTTAATCTGAAGTAGATGAGCCTCCTAAATTCTTTTGCTGCACTAAATTCATCAACGACTGAAACTGTGTCTGCAGCTCCTGATATCGTCTATCCTATTCTTCTTTTTCAGCTTGTCTCTCTGCTTCCTTCTCCTCAAGGGCGCAAGGCACACTCTAGGCATTAGAACCCTTATATTGCCTTAGACGCAAGGAGCAAAAAAAGCACTCGCCTGAGTGAAATAAGGTGCAATATGTACATGTGTGTTTTTGTATATATATATATATATATATATATATATATAATAAGCTTAAGATATATAATTATTATAATAAACTCTAAAGAATGGTCCAATTTATCTACAAAACATGCAATTTTTTTGTTGTTGGCCAATATGCATAATTTCCTTATGGTTCCATGTTTGTTGTTGAATACTTAAATATTGAGAAGTATAGAATTTGATACTATCCCTTTTTTACTAGTAAAGATACATTTAATGGAAAAAGTTAAAAATAAATTAAAGAAAATTTCAATCAGACGGGCTTTTTTTACGCCTATCGTCCTACAAAAAATAAAATAAGTTAAAGATACATCTAGGCGCACCAGGCGTGCGTTGCGCCTCGCCTAAAAGGGTCTAAGGCGCTTTTGTTGTCTAGCACTAAGGTGCAAGGCGTAGGTGCGTCTAGGCACACGCCTTGACAACACTGACATGTTCTCGTATCATGAGGCCACTCGAGATAACTAAAGATACTTTAAACAAAAGGCACTTCAAGTTTCACAAACAACCCATCACTCTACAAGATGGGATAAGTCAACTACAACTCAAAGGCAAATGAAACACTAGTTGCAAATTAAACTGAGTACTATATTTTTAGGGAAAGGAGCAAAGAATCTGAATTTTTTTTAAGCACTAGACAAGCAAATTATACAAATTTAACACATTAATTAATTACGTAATGACAATATTTCTTTTTTTCAAACCTGTAAACTCAAATCATCACCACTGAAGTCTGTTTTCTCCAAAAAAGAAACAGTAAACTCCATCAACAAGGTAAATTTCTTAAAATCGTAGAACCCCTTCTCCTGGATAACAAGGTAAAAGCCTCTGGCTTCATTATTCATCAAGTTGGTTTAATTTAATTTCCTGTTTTTGCTAAAAATTTAGGTCGATCTGGTCCTTTTTGGACATGTACTTAACTTAGCTTAGATTTGACCACTTAGCTTAATTATTATATATAAGTTTTATGATTTGACAACAAAATTTTGGAATTACTAATTCTAACAACAAAACAGAATCAGAAAAAGAAACAAAAACAAAAACTCATCAGCAAATTTTGGAATTACTTACGATTTGACGATTTGGAGATGAATAGAGACAAATCGGCTTCGAGATTATGATTTTCGAGATGAAGAGACAAAAATCGGCTTGGAGATTTAAAATTTCGGCTTGGAGATGTGTGAGAGAGAGAGGGAGAGAGAGAGAGAGAGACTCGGTTTGGTTTCTGAATTGGGGTTTAGGGTTTCATATTAGAACGAATAGCGGCGTTTGTATCAACAAACGCCGCAACATTACAAGGTAAAACACATCGTTTTGTCTTAAGCCATAAATGAATGAATATAGCGGCGTTTCTATTATCCAAACGCCGCTATATGGAAATAATTAGCGGCGTTTATATTTACAAACGCCGCTATATCGAAATATTTAGCGGCGTTTATATTTAAAAACGCCGCTATATTATATTATTTAGCGGCGATTGTGGACACAAACGCCGCTAAAACAAAAGCCTAAACGCAGCGTCTCGCCTCTAAATTTTGGCGCCCAAATTTTGGCGAAATTTTAAGAAACTGATAAAAATTGATTATACTTTAGCGGCGTTTGTATAATGCAAACGCCGCAATTAGTACAGATTTAGCGGCGTTTGTACACATAAAACGCCGCTAATTTACAACTTCGCGGCGTTTTCTATAGAAACGCCGCCGGGTATTCAAAAACACGGTACCCCGCGGCGTTTTTGAGTCAAACGCCGCTATATTAGCGTCACTGAAAACCAATTTGGTTGTAGTGAAAATAAAGTGTCCAACTATATTTATCGACTAGGAACCCATTTATTTAATCATAAATAACTTGTATTTATGTCTTCTGCGATCATCTGTAAATATCATATAAATACATATTATATGATTAAATGGGCATTTATTCAATTTTCTTATGCACGCAAAATATAATGAAATACCTTAATAATGTTACATTACTATCAGAAAATATACAAAAATAACTATATGCTATTTTAAGTATACATTACAAAGCATACATTCATAACAATCTCCCACTAACTCTTAAAGCATCTTAGGCATCTCTCACATACTCATGCTCTATAACTGCAAATTAAAAGGTTTCCCAACTAAAGCCTTAGTGAATGGATTAGCTAAGTTTTCAGCTGAAGCTATATGGGTTACCTCTACATCACCTTGTTGCACTATATCTCTAATCAAGTGAAATTTTTCGCTCAATGTGTTTTTGCTTCTTGTAGTTCCTTGGTTTCTTAGAGCAATTGCACCACTGTTGTCACAAAAGAACTTTATAGGTGGAGAAGCTGCAGGTAGACCTGTCCATGGGTCGGGTCGGGCCGTGGTCCGAAAATTTTATTTTTTTTCTTGCCCAAGCTCATTCTGGTCGGGTCCAGCCCGGCCCATATAAGCCCATTTTACTATTCAAAAATATTAAAATATTAAAAAAATATATTTTTATATTTTATAATTAAATTTAAATAAAAAATATTTTATTTAATAAATAATGATTTCGAACGGACCGGCTCGAATTACAAAATATTTTGTTCAAACCCGACCCAATACGGCCCGAGCCTACCGGATCGAGCGGACTACCCGGCCGTGGACAAATCTAGCTGCAGGCACCACCTCAAGATCCTATAAGAATTTTCTCAACTAGACAACCTTTTTTGCAGCTTCAGATGCAACTACATATTCAGCTTTTGTTGTGGAGTCTGTTAGACAACTTTGTTTCACACTCCATTAACTAACTGCTCCACCTCCCAAAGTAAACACACATCCTGAAGTTAACTTTCCGGAATCCTTATCTAACATAAAGTCAGAATTTTTGTGTATCCAACTAGTATTTAACTCAACACTAGTATAAACAAGCATATAATCCCTAGTTCTTTTAAGATACTTTAGAATATACTTGACTACTATCCAGCGTTGAGGTGCAAGGTTGGACTGATATCGACTGACCATTCCAACTAAGGAGGACAGCGGGTCAGATATCTGTCATTTTTTGTAATATCCGAATCCAAATTTATAAAACTGCTTTAAAATCCGAATCTATTTATTATCCGCATTAAATCCGTATATTACTATCTGAATCAGAATCCGAATTAAATAACATTATCCGTTGGATATCCGAATCCGCTAAATATCTAAAAAAAATAAAATAAAAATTAATTTTAAATTCAAATAAACGGATAATAGATTTAGATATCCGAATCCAAAAGCTGCAAAAGTAAGCGAATTCGGATAACGGATTCGGATAATGAATATCCGAGGTATCATATCCGCATCCACTGCATATAATAATTACAATATTCGAATCTGAAAAAAACGGATCGGATAATTGCAAATATCCGAATCCGCACTGTCCATTGCCATCTCTAATTCCAACAACAAAATTGATATCTGGCATAGTACACAGGATAGCATACATAAGACTTCTCACAACTTCAACATAGGGAATCCTTCTTATTTATTCAATTTCCTCACGAGTTTTAGAGACTGATCCTTTAAAAAGTAATTCAACGTCTGAAAGGCAAGAAGCCCTTCTTGGAATTTTTCATGCTGAATGTAGTCAATATCTTGTTACATAAGCAGCTTGAGACAAAGCAATAGTTATATTATTCTTTTACTCTATATGTAACTTGATCCCAGTAAAATATAACTTACCTCTCATAAGTCCTTCATATCAAACTGTTTAGCGAAACAATTCTTAATAATAGACAATGTCACTACGTCATTTCTAATTAGTAGTATCCCATCCACATAAATAATCAGAAAAGCTATAGTTTTTCCTAAATTTTATTGTAAACACAAGACTCATTAATGTTTTGACTGAATCCAAATGATTTAATTGCTTGATGAAACTTGATGTTCTATGATCTGGATGCTTACTTCAATTCATAAATGATCTCTGCAACTTGCACACCATATGTTCTTGACTTTCAGCTATGAACCCCTTTGGCTGTTGCATGTAAATGTTTTCCTCGAGATTTCTACTTTAAGAAAGCTGTTCTGACATCCATTTGCCATGTTTCATAATCTAGTAGTGTAGCAATAAAAAGAAGTAGCTTAGTCGATTTAAGCATAACCACTAATGAAAAAGTTTCCTCATAATCGATTTATTCTTTTTTAGTATACACTCTTGCTATCAGTCTAACTTTGAAGGTTTTTACCTTTCCATCTACTCTTCTCTTCTCTTGTGGATCCATTTACACCCAATACATTTGACCCCATTTGGTGCATCTACAAGTTTGCAAACAGAATTAGAATACATATATTCCATCTCTTGGTCCATGGACTTTAGCCAATTTTGAGCATCCTCATCCTTTAGAGCTTCCTTGTAACTAGAAAGATCCTGTAATTATTGGTCAGAGATAGATCTGCTCATGGATTAAGTCGTCGCGGCCCAAAAATTGTTGAACTTCTTTGCCAATGCTTGGCCCTGAGCCAGCCCGCGAACCAGAATACACTTTTCACATATATTAAAAAATATATTTTTTAATTATTTTCTATTTTATAATTAAAATTTTAAAAAAATAACATATTTTTATTATATAAACAGTGATCCGAGCCAAGTCTGACTGGCCCGAATCATAAAAATGCTCATCTAAGGCTGTAAATGAACCGAGCTTGAACGAACAAGCCTTTGCTCGTGTTCGTTTATTTATTTTTGAGCTTGTTCGTGTTCGGTTCGTGTTCGTTAAGGATTTTCAAATTGTGTTCAAGCTCTGTTGGTTAAAATTGAGTGTGTTCGTGTTCGTTTATTTAATGTTCACGAACAAGTTCATTTAATGTTCACGAACAAGTTCGTGAACATTAAATGAACATGTTCATGAACATATCATTGAACATGTTCGCGAACAATAAAAAAAAATGTTCATGAACAATAAATAAACAAACAAATATAAAACAAGTCAATTTTATATAATTATTAAATATAGAATAATAAAATACAAACATAATTAAATTAAATTTATTACTAAATTATTAAATTTAAGTTATTAAATAATATTAATTATATTATAAATAAAATACAAATACAAATAATAATAATTATATTAATTATATTATAAACGAACAATAAACGAACATAAACGAGTTTTAAACAAACTAATAAACGAGCTTGAAACGAACCATAAACGAGCTTGTTCGTGAACATAAACGAACCGAACACACATCTGTTCGAACTCGGTTCGTTTAATAAACGAACATTAAAATTGTGTTCATAATCGTTTATTTAGCTTAATAAACGAACATAAACGAACAGAAATCAAACGGTTCACGAACGATTCGTCGAACGCTCTGTTCGTTTACAGCCCTATGCTCATCGAAACCCGGCTCGTGAGCAGGTCTAGTCAAAAATAGCTGTAAAGGTTTCTCCCGCCAACATGTATTAGTAACCTAGTTACCCACCTACTACAATGAGGCTTTATACGTTGTTGCTCTTCTTCATGGAAAGTCCTATGATCTTCTGATTTATATTCTTCTTCATGTTCAAGAACATGTATAGAAGATTGAACATCAATTCGATCACTGTATAATTCCTCTAGAACTACTTTACTCTTTGGATTGATGTCATTTGTATCTTGTTCTAGGAAAATAGAATGAGTACTTACAAATACATTTTTATCCTCAAGACTATACAATAAACCTCCCGTTGTGCTTTTTGGATAACCCACAAACATGAAAACTTCTAAACGTGATTTCATCTTATCTGTCTTAGGTTTCAGCACATGTGTTGGTGAACCCCAAATATAGATATGTTGCAAACTGGGTTTATGACCTGACCATAATCCTTTTGGAGTCTTAGACATCGATTTAGATGGAACTAAGTTCAAAAGGTACATTATTGTCTCTAAGTCATACCCCAAAATGAGATGGGTAAAGTAGAATATAGCTAAGCATAGATCTCAACATATCTAAAAAGTCTTGCTTTTTCATTTAGCAACACCATATTTTTTCAATTGATCTTAGCATTTTTTCCCTGCAATACATTTTTTCAATTTTTTTTAATTATAAAGCAGTTTCTTATTGAATTTTTTACTGAATATTTTTTAATTGCTCTAAGATTTGAATTATGACAAGAAATTGACTTCAAAATTAAAAGTGTTTGATAAAATTGTATCAATTGAAAAATTAATGATAAATTTAATCCAATCACATAAATAAAATCAAATTTATACTTTCTCTTGTTCTTTTTTCCTTTTTTTCCCTCACTTGGTTTCATGGTTTCACGCCTATTCCTTTCGAACATCACCTTTGCCCCTCTTCTTTCATCTTTTTCATTATCTCTCTTATCTTTCTTCTTTTTTATTGACTTTCTCTCTTCTCGAAAGATAAAAAAAAAATTATTCCTTTTGTATCATACATATGATCTTAATTTGACTTTTGATGATCGTATTTTTTAATTAAAATATCAAAATATTTTAAATGAAAATGTTTTAAAATATAAACAATTAAAATTTAAAAATTTTGACTAAAAAAATTCAACCCAAACATTAGTTAAGATATCAAGAAACAACCCAAGTTAAACGACATCGTTCGAAGTCCACTCGAGTGACTGAAGCAAAAAAGAGAACTGTCCACCTCTCACTGTGACAAGCCCCTTAAGTTATAGTAATCGTGTGTAGGATAGATGATAGATTATTTCTACAATTATTTTATTTTTTGTAATTTATTTCAATGGAAGCGGGAAGGATCCTCCACATCGGCATTCCATGGACCCCCGGGCGCCCGAGGCGTCCTCCTCCTCCTCCTCTTCCCAATTTCCCGCGCTTTATTTATGCTTCTTCTATTCAGCGGGTAATCTTAATCCCCCTCTCGCATTTCAAAGTGTTATTATCAACACACTAATCGCCATTTTTCTTTAAATAAAAAAGGGAAGTTACAAAGGACCAAAGCCTAGCCGAGATTGGATCGCCGATTGGGTCTCCAAGAACGATGACGCCGTTTGGAGCTTGCCAATCTACGTCGGAGGAGCCTCTTTGTTAGCCGTTCTCTTTAACCGTGCCGTCTCGGGGATTGCTCCGGTTGCCGATGCCAGCAGGTAATCTTTTATTATTATTATTATTATTATTATTATTATATTATTATTATTTGTTAATTTAAATTGAGCTAAAATTTGATATTACGTTTTGAGGTTACTTAATCGCCTTTTAGGTTTGATTAATCGGAAGATTATAAGTTAATTGCTCACAAATCATTTTGAGTATTGCCAGTTAAATTAGATTAGAGCATTGCCTATCTGTTTAAATGATATAATCATTCAACTAATGTTAGGCTAATTGGTCGCTTTATTGGTAAGAACCTAAAATTTTGATTTAATCCTTTGCTTAGTTTAGTGGTAAGTGGTAACTGTCATTTTCAGATGAGTTAATTGCCAAACTAATCTTAGACTTAAGACAAATGAAGAGTTTGAAATAGTTTAAGCTAATATTTGTTGCTTTATTCTAAATTTAGTGATTTATTGAATAATGTTTTTATGACCAGAATTTACTTTTTAATGCTACTATATTTTTCTTTGATTTCAAGGTTTTTCTGCTAATATATCAATCTTTTTTATTTGAGGTTATGTGATCATCAATGTAAGATACTTAAATGATTTTGCTTTTTTTTTTTTTTTTCTATCAGTTCACAGTCAAGAGCAGATCTACTGACACTTGGTTTGGCTGTGACCAGCATATTAACTGGACTAGTATGGTTATCAATCCGACCAAAATCGATCACTCCGGTAAAGGCCCGTCTATACTTTTTTCCTGATCTCATTTCTTCCACAGCCATGCACACAGAACATGTTCATTTGCATGTTAGATTGAATGGTAGTGGATTGATAGTTAGTCCCCCCCCCTCCATCCCCCAAAAGAAATTCATTAAGTTGATTAGTTCGGTAGGTAGTTCTTTATTTCCCCTTTCTCCCTTAGATAATGTATTCTTGATACTGATATCAGGTAGACCCTCAAGGAGTGGAATGTCAAGTAATTTATTCTCACCTTCCTGAATCGGTTGTTTCTGAGATATTTTGGTATTCCACGTTTCTCTTTACTTTTTCTACTTGGTTTATCAATAGTGGGTTGTTTCTACTTTTTCTACTTCCTGAATGTCAAGTGTATGGCTTTCCAATAGTGGGTTCATAAATTCTGAGAGTGTATACCAACATATACTGATCATATTACACTTGTATTTTAACCCAGAATAATATATAGTGCTTAAACGGTTAATATCATGGGTTTCTTACTTGGCTAGAGATCATTTCGGCTTAAATCCATTTATTGCTTGGGTGTCTTTTACTAACATTGTTCCTTAACATTGCGGATTTCTAGTAAATCACTTTTATGTCTCCTAATAGGAGAAAATAAAATGAAATACATCACTTTCAGAAGCTGCATAAAATTACTGTATGCAAAGCTTCTTCATTCAAGTTTGTACCCAAATTGTTTAGAGTCCCAAAATCTGAGTAAGCATTTTGTAGATTTTGCTTGTTCATGCCTAATGTGATTTTGTCTTGGATAACATGGAACTTTAGGTTTCAAACTGGTTGAAATCAAAACCATTTGTCTCCTAATCTATTCATCTATTCTTCTTTGTATATTATGTTTTGTTGTGATATAACACCATTGTGAGCACAGCTGAAACCCAAATTTTTTTCTTTAATTTATAAGTAGTTTGGTTTCTGTATTTAGTAGAGCTCTAAATGGGCAAATGGCGATGCTTCTGAGTTAAAAAATAATTTCTCCATTTCAAATTGAATTTCTGCTTTTCAAATGCACAAAGTTTAAGGGATGAGGTATTTTGTTTTTACTGTGCAACTATTGCCCTTAAAAGTTGTAAAAGTTGCCCTCCGAAAGTTAGTACTTCAATGAAGGGTAATATTAGAAAGTGTTTTCCATTTGGCAAAGTTGACATTGTTTTGAAACATCGTAAAATAGTAAGATGGACATTCAATTTCAAAAGGAGGGAGTAATAAAATATTAGAGATGGTGGCTTTGCTTGCTTGAAATTGTTGAAAGAAGGGTAACAAACAGTTAACGCATCATTGTTTATTTATTTGTTTTTCAATTGGATGAGACAATCTTAAATTGGCTAACATAAGGTGCTTTACTGTCCTGAAAATAAAGGATATACAAAGAATAAACATATTTATTTCTTGTGTCCTGTTTTGAAAGTTAAATATTGCTGTTGTTTCTTGTTTACAGGGCTTGGGAATCTCTTTCAGCCGTAACATGCTGCAGGTCTCTAGTTATTGTTTATGACTGCCAATGTATTGTTCAAATTGGTGTGGCAGCTAAATCGCGGAATGATGGTGAACCTTTTGCTGTGGATGCTGCTAAACTGATGCAGGGATCACTTTGTCAAGGTGTTTTGAAGTCTGGAGCACGTAAGTTACTTCTGTCTGGGTTTTCAATTATTCTTTTATGTTGTAACTATTCAAGTGATTTGTGTGGAAAGGAATTGTGACAAGATTCCCATTACTCAATTCAATTCTTTGCAGAGAGCTACTTGGCCAATCTGTCTCTTTACCCTGGGAGGTCTGAGCTGCCATTTCTGCCTTCAAATACTCAGGTCTCGAATCATGTTTACTCTTTCTCATTTGCACCTTCTTTTCATGCATTGGAGAGCTGGGATTCCTTTAAAGCACTTTATAGACCTTTTCTCTTCTCTGGGGAATTGAGATTCCTTTAATATACTAAACTACTAAAATGATTACTACACAACTTAAGGAAGACAACACTAATAACTTACCTCTGCCATTTCATAATTTCATGTGCATATATATAGATCAGAGAACTTATATTATTTTCACTTTATTAGGCAGTGATCTTGCAACCACTCGGAGATAGTGGCATTGCGATTCTTGGTGGGGACACAATTAAGGGTTTTACTACATCTGACCAGGTACTATATGTTTCAGTGGTGTCAATTATCCAACCTCTTGTTAGTATTAAGCTGGCCAATAATGCAATTTTTACGCCATGTGTCGTATTTCATTCCTAGTTGATCTTTATCTTTCTTTTCTAAAAAAAAGGGGGGGGGTGTTCATTTAGCTCTTTTGTTCTGATGTGCAAAATAGAGATCTTTACTTGATTGTAGGTCCTTTATTGTTCTTCAGTTTTTCATGTAATTCATTTATTATTCTCACAGTTCTGAATTCTGGTTTGGTGATTTTAAAACTTAATGATGACTTCAATTTTTTCAGTCATTCTCATCCCCAAAAGATACAAAGTTTTAATCATTACATATTGCCCTTCTGTTTTCTTACAAATGAATTCTTTTCATCGAACTTTCGACTCTCATGGATGAAATATTTTCTTTATTTCTAGGACACTGTCATGCTGATTAATCAGTAACTCCATTTTGATTGCTGTTATGGTAGTTTGTCACCTGCTCATTTCTCTTTTTTTTTTTTTCTTTGATTTGGGGGAAGGGGGATTCAAACTATGCTCAGAGACTAGGGGAATACATGCAACACTAAGTCAAATGCTCGGGTGTTCTCTTTTAGTTTTTCTTCCTCTTTTTTTTTTTTTTTCTAAAAAAATCTTGTTGACCTGATATTCCTCTATTTTCAGGCGTGGATTACTTTCGTTGGAGAGAAATTGGATGCCACACTTGCAAAATACATGAGTAACATGCCATCAGTGGTGCAAGAGTGAGTTTGAAACAAATCAAACTATGAGCATTGATCTCTTGTTCATAACATCTTGCCGTGGCCTTCATTTAGGGTAGTTCTTTGTTTCCCTTTTTTTCTTTCTCAATTCAACATTATGAGACTTTTAAAAAATATATATTTATTACTTCTAGAATATAGAAATAGGGCATTTTGTCCTTTCTTCTTTTTAAAAGATTTATTTTGGTGACACATTGATTGAATTATCTCCATGTGAGATTTAGGACATGAGATAAATTTGGATTGACCGCAATATTTGCAACATCTTGGTTCACAAATAAAGATCCTGCTCAACAACTTTAGACATGAAAACATAAACTGCGTGCTCTTTTGGTCTATCTTTTCAAATTTTATAATATGCTATTTTGGTTTTTGTTTTCTCTTCTTTGTGAATTTTATTCTCCGTTTCTCCAAGTTTTAAGGTGTTTTCTTCTTGTTTTTGGATTTTTAGGTTTCCCAGGCAGTGATGTTCCTTGGAACTGAGGGCAGAAGATATCCAGACGCAGGGCCATACATGCTGCCATGTAATTAACAATTAAATTTTGCTCTTGTCCCTGAAAATATATCTATTGGTAATTTCTGATGCTTTGCATTGAAACATTCTTGGACATGCAATTGAAAATTTCTTATTTAAACAAAAACATATGCAAATCTAGTATTCCCGTAAAAGGGTTCTGTTACATGCCATGATGCTTCAAAATTTGCAATGACATGTTTTTAGCTGTAGGGAGTGTGCCTGTAGCATTGATTAAAAAACCGGACCGGATCGGCCAGTCGGACTGGTTGAACCGGGAACCGATGGTTTGTCCGATCCGGCGATTATATTAAAACCGGCAATTTATCAAACGGGTTAAAAATCGGATTGAACCGGTAAAGAATCGATTTTATATGTATTTTTTTCTTTTTTCAAAATTTTATTTGTAATTAATGAGATTTAAATCTTTAACCTCTTAGTTTTATATTAAAAACCATACATTAAGCTAAATGCATATTTTTGTTAATTATTAACTATATTTAATATTTATTTAACATTAAACTTAATGTTTAGATATTAACAAAATTTATCAAATCGGCCGGTCAAACGATTAGACCGGAAACCGAAGGTCTGATCAGTTCGACCTCCGATCCGGTTTTTTAACCTTGGCATGTACGCTGTGCATGAACACTAAATATATCATGCTTATTTTTTGTAATAGCAATTTGCTAGTTCAATTCTCCAGCTTCCAGGAAGCTACTAATGAATGAGCTTCCAATTATCTATATGATATATACTATGTTACTCGGACTCGGGTGAAAGTGTTGGACACGGGTATGTTCAATTTTTTTCTAAAATTTTCATGTATTTGGAGGGTCCTTGGAGGATTATATCCCCATACTCATGTTCGGATATGCATCTGATGATACGGGTGTCGAACACAGGTACTTCATGAAAAATGAAAAGTCGGAGCATCATAGGATATATAGAGGATGCAGTTATTTTGTACCATAAGATATTCAAAAACATTTTACATCATGCATTCAAGTTCATCATCCTGTTCTTATCAATAAAATAGAATTATGAGTTTTTCCAACATCATTTTACCTGAAGTTTTCCTCTTAAATTCATTCAATTGTCCTAGTCTAGTTCATCTCATCTGTAGAAAAACATGAAGATGCTGTAGCACTACCCACTTTAACAGAAATAAACTACAGGAAAAATCATCAATAACTCATTAACTAGTATAGAAATGAAAGAGGGGGGAAAAAATGTTATTTCATCATCACAAAATTTACAGCTGTGTAAGAACCCTATAATCAATTGATCTCTTATCTATATAATAAAAAAAAAAAAAAAATTCAGATAAAAATGCAAAAAAAAACAAAAAAACAAAAAAAACAAAAAAACAAAAAACAAAAAGAATGAAAAGAATGAATTTTTGCTGGTGTCATTACTCTGTTTTGTATTGTTACAAAAGAGGCTTCTCCCAGGGTAAGCCTCCAGTGGCAGGATCAGCTAAATTTGCCAGGACAAAGTCCCTCAGACCGGTGTCCCAGACTTCACAGAACTTTAGTCGCCAATTGGGTGGTTCAATGGCCTCAGTTCCTAGCCCAGGCGCTCTGTCCTTTGACCCTTGGTTTTGGTTTTCTTGCCAGTCAACAACATAAGTTGCAACCCTTCTGAAGAACTTTGCTCTAAAGGTCTCCCATACCTGGTACTTGTAGTGGTTTATTATGATAGAACTTTCAGGCACATTCAGGTACCTGAATCCCTTTGTCAGCTGGAAATGGTGCACCACATTGAGAAGAGTTTCATTGAGCAAATCAGGACGCACGATAGACTTATGTCGCTCAGGGCTTTGCAGCCGGCAAGTGTAACCTGCAGTTACTCCTTGCGATGGCGGTGAGCTCAATCCAGATGGCCCAAAACTGTGGCAAGCTGTTCTTATTTCTGCAATTGTCCTTGATGATGAGTAATTTGCTACCAGGGATCTTAGTAAATTTTGACCCTGTAAACCTCTCCTGTGATGACGAGGGAAGTAGTAGAACTCATCAACATCAAAGAATCCTACCCATTTACACTCATTTCTTGCTCTCAAAGCACAGTGTGAAAACCCTGCCTCTTGGGTTTTAATCCATGGCCAGGTATGCCTGCTCACATTATAGTCTTGAAAATCAAGTTCTTCAATAACTTCTTGAATTCCATCATCACTATTATTGTCATAAATGAACCAGCGTTCAACTCCTAGCCAGGCATGGTACATAATCCACTCCCGCAATGCCGGTGCCTGGTTCCAGAGCATAGTGCAGACGCAGAGCTCGTATTTTCCCAGGTTCCTTTTCTTCTGGTAAGACTTTGAATTGTATAGTTTAGCCACAGAAGGCATAGCCACATTCTCCTTATGCCTTCTTTGATTCCTGCTGTGCTCATAGGATCTGGAATTTTGAATTCTAACTGCAGATGGCATTGGCTCATGTTCGACATCACTCTCACCGGCATTGACAACAGTAACTCGAATTCCCTGAGCCTTTTCCGGGTTATTTCTTATACTCCTCGGCAATGAACACCTAACAACCTCTTGTGCAGCCGCTACTGCTTCAGTCATTAGGACGAACCCTTCATCTTTATCCCAATTCCCCAAACCAAACCGGCACCTGAACTGGGCAGGATCGGATTTTTTATGGGGTCGAAGATTCAACCCTTTAACAAAAACAACCGCAGTTTCCCCATCAAATGCCGCTTCATAAACCATTCTATCCCATGAATGAACCGTCTGATTACTCCTCAAAGGCCAAGTATAATCAACCCCATCTCCTCGCCGCCTCAAAGCCACAGCAGCCGAATAATTCCAAGGTGGGATAGGGCACCTAACAATCGATCTAAATCCATCGTATTCATCAATGGACAAAACCCCCTGATGGGTAATTCCCTTATCTTTACTCTCCTTAGTTATTTCACTAGAATCATTCAAAACTTTGTAGTAAACACAGTCCAGCTTGTCAGCTTGATCGATCTTGCTGGATACAAGCAAGAGTAAGTGATCGGGGAACAAAACTCGGTCTTCTACTCTCAAAGGTGACCGTAATTTACCATGAAAAGAATCTTGAAGGGAACTTTTTGACAAGAATGAGAAACTTGGGACACTTAGAACTGGGTGAAAGGACACTGTCTGGATTGGAAACCTATCCGAAGACAAGAACATAAGGAAAACCAAGAAAGACAAGCACAAAATTAACGACCTTACTGACAAAAACTGAGCTCGTGAGTACGGCCTGTAGATCCTCTTCCGCTTCAAACGCTGCTCAGAATCCATATCTTTTTCAGAATCCAAAAGCAAAATCAACAAAGAAGAAAAGGGTTGAAACTAAATACCAGTAAGAAGTAAAAGAAGAAGAAAGGAAGAAAGAAAGAAGCCAAGAAGGAAAAGAATAATGATAGATCTGGGTCTGGGGTGAGGTTTTTTTTTTAGTTTTTTTTTTTTTTTGGGTTAGGGAAACCGAGTATTGACTAGTGAGGGAGTTCTTGGGAGAGTGCAGATCTGGAAGCAAGAAGAAGTACCGACAGGGAAGGGGTGGCGACGCGTTAATGGGCAGCCGTCAAAGGACAGACTGGAAGTGGCGTAGCAGCAGAATTATGGAGACTATTGGTTGAATTCTTTTTCTTTTCCTTTTCCTTTTCCTTTTTGGTTTGGAGGAGAGAGTATTGGAGTTTTTATTTATTTATTTTTGGTTTAAGACAGTGGACAAGTGGATGCTCTCAATAGATGTTCAAATGCGTCGTGCTGTATTGGACTTTGTTTTTTGTTTTTTTTGGATTTTGTTATTTAGGATATTATTTTAAAGTTAATTAATATGTTATTTATAATAATAATATTATATTAAATATATAATTTGATAATTTTATTTATTATTTTTAATGTATTAATTGAAAATATTATTATATTTAGTAATTTTAAAAAATATTTTTTATCTTTTTGATTATGTGAATCATGAATGGAATAAGACTTTATTTACTTGCCCACTATATGTGGCACTTTTATAATTTTGAACAAGATATAATTATATGGTTAAAAGAATAATTAAATTATAATATGATACCAAAAAAAATAATATAAATATATGAATTATTAGATGTAAATGACAAAATAAATGCTTTTTTTTTTAGACTTTGACTGTATGCAATGAAAGAGACCAATAAAGTCTATATACCAACTAGGTTTTCTTCCCTCTTAACGTTAGTTTATGTTCGAGAAAGGGTTGGAATTTAGTTATTTGGCTTTCCACAATTGTTTATTCTTGTTGATGATGATGATGAGAGAAGAACCCATTAATGTTTGTGCCAAGAAGGTGTTGGGCACATTGCAACCTTCAATCAATCAAACTATAAATTATAATAATTTTGCTTTCTATAAAAGAAAAACAAAATCAATAAAAAATTATTTTTAATTTGGGAATTAGTTAAAATTATTGGAGATAAAAAAAATGGGTATATATTTTTTAATGTGATTAATAATATACAAGAGAAATATGAAATTTATTTATTTATATTATTAGGTAGGCTAAAAGTGTTATCTTGAAACGTGAATATGCCATATGTAGCTCGAGGAGTGGGTGGATCACATTTCCGTCATAGCTTATCTGTAAATTTGATAATTCGTGTATTCGTATTATTTTTGTATAATTTTTTGTGTTATAATCGTGTTTAAAGTTTTTATATCTATATAAATTTTTACGTATTAATAATTTATATTATATAAATTTTAACATATTCAATTATTCGTATCGTGTCTATATTTTTTTCATGTAATATTATATTTTAATTATTTTTTATATGATGTATTGTATTTAATATTGCCCGTTCTAATGACCTGGCTGCCCAAAGTTTTGTTCTTTTTACACCAATTTCGTCTAAATCACGCTTTAATTATCATCAACGAATCAAACATGTGATTTCTCAATTCTCAAGGAAAGCAAATATTCTTTCCCTTTTTTCTTCTTGATCAAAGGAAAACGTTAACACTTCCTTTTCCTTCAATCATGTATCTTGCTATCTTCTTTCAACTCATGAAATTCCTACTTTTCCTCCCCACATGGGAATCAAAAAAGAAATACACTGATAGAGCTCACTTACTGAGCAGTGTGTTTGTGAAGGAAGGAAGAACAGAATAGGGGAAGAAGAAGAAGAAGAAGAGAAGAGAAACAGAAATGAAAAGAAACGAGAGAAGAGAGACAGAAGCTTAAATTCTGGAAATTCTATATATTCATTCATCAGATATTCTCCCCTTTTATGCACAGTGTCGCACATGATCCCATATAACCGTTTGAGCATAAAGACTACAATGCCCCTTGGTTGTTACAGAAATAAGAAAACTAACTAACCACAATGCAAATGGCTAGATTTGATTGCAACAGAAATTGTAAAAATGACTTAAAGAAAACTGGTAAAATATAACACGTATCAAATACTCCCCGGCTGAAAAGAATCCTTGACCTCAAGGATTAAAACCAGGAAACTGTTGCTGCAAGTCATAGAGAACCTCCCAAGTCGCGTCCTCTGGGAAGGAGTTAGACCAGCGAACTAGGACTTCAGTGACAGCCCTATTACCTTTCTTTTTCATACGTCGCTGAAGAATCTCCAATGGTTCTTTAGAAATAGTGCCATCAGCAGCCACAATCGGAAGCTGTAACTGAGTAGGTTGAGCCCCCACATGCTTCTTTAATTGAGATACATGAAATGTAGAATGTATCTTGGAGTGTGGAGGAAGCTGCAACTGATAGGCCACCTTGCCTACCTGACCAATAATCAAAAATGGTCCAAAGTATTTAGCAGATAACTTGAGGCTGTTTCGATTAACCACAGAAGATTGCCTGTAAGGTTGCAGCTTAACATACACCCAATCACCGACTACAAACTCACGATCACTACGTTTGCGATCTGCAAAGTGTTTCATGCGATTCTGAGCCCTATGCAGATAGAACTTCAGCATGCGAATGGCTGACTCACGAGCCTGCAAGCTTCGATCCACAGAATCAACAGGTGAAGTACCAGCCAGGTAAGGCAAATGTGTGGGAGCAGGTTGACCATATACAATTTCATAAGGAGTGGTATTGGTGGAGGAGTGATAGGTGGTGTTATACCACCATTCGGCCAATGGGAGCCACTGACTCCATTCAGTTGGTTTCTCACTGGTCATACAACGTAAATAGGACTCCAAACAGCGGTTCACAACCTCAGTTTGACCATCTGTCTGAGGATGGTAGGCTGTAGAAAACTTCAGGGTGGTGCCCAGTTTCTTGAAAAGAGCCTGCCAAAACAAACTCATGAAGACCCTGTCACGATCAGAAACGATACTAGTAGGGGAACCATGCAGCTTAAACACATGATCCATAAACAGCTGGGCCACAATGATAGCTGTAAAAGGGTGAGCCAGAGAGATGAAATGAGCAGCCTTACTCAACCTATCCACCACCACCAGAATGGAGTTCTTACCCCCAGATTTAGGTAAGCCCTCGATGAAGTCCATAGAGATTTCAGTCCATACCCTGTCAGGTATTGGGAGTGGCTGAAGAAGTCCTAGGCTAGCAGCTCGATCATACTTGTTTTGCTGGCAGATGACACACTCACGCACCATACGCCTAATATCCTTTCTGAGGCCTTTCCAATAGAGGATGCCAGCAATGCGATGAATGGTTGGATGAACTCCTGAATGACCTCCAACTGCACTCGCATGGAAATACTGGAAAAGATCTAGTTTAAGGACTGGATCCTGTCCCACAACGAGTTTGCCTTTTCTGCGCAATTGCTGACCATGCCAAGTGAATTTAGAATTAGAACTGGGACCCTGCATAAGTTCTGTAATACGGTTTTGAAGCTCAACATCCTGGTGCCAAGATGCAGAAATTCGAGCTAAGAGTTCAGAAGATAGTGTAGATATAGCCATTAGGGTGACTGACTCATCTGCCTTCCTGGAAAGAACATCAGCTACTATATTGGAGGATCCTTGCCTATACACCACATCATAGTCGTATCCCATCATTTTAGCAACCCACAATTGCTGTGCAGGGGTGGTGGTCTGTTGACTTAGAAGGAATTTAAGACTTTGGTGGTCAGTTTTTATCTTGAAATGTCTGCCCACCAAGTAAGCATTCCACTTCTTGACTGCCATTAAAACAGCCAACATTTCTTTCTCATAAATGGATAAGGCCTGGTTTCTGGTTCCTAAGGCCTTGCTGAAATAGGCAATAGGTTTGCCTTGCTGAGTGAGAACAGCTCCCACACCTTTACCAGAGGCATCAGTTTCAACCACAAATGGTTGAGAAAAATCTGGCATGCTAAGGACAGGGGCAGTAGTGACTGCCTGTTTCAATTGCTCAAAAGCCAATGTAGCTTGAGCAGTCCAACCCCAGGCCTCTTTTTTAAGAAGGTCTGTTAGAGGTCGAGCAATTTCCCCATAGCCCTGTATGAATCGTCTGTAATAACCAGTAAGGCCAAGAAATCCTCTAAGTTCCTTCAAGGATTTAGGTGGAGGCCACTTCAGAATGCAGTGGACCTTAGTTTTATCCATAGTGATGCCTTGACCTGAAATGACATGGCCTAGGTACTCAACTTCCAATGCACCAAAGACACATTTAGACCTTTTAAGAAAAAGGTGATTGTTCCATAAGACTTCAAAGACTGTATGCAGGTGAACCCAATGGGAATCCCAATCTGGAGAGTAGATGAGGATGTCATCAAAGAAGACCAGGACAAACTTCCTGAGATAAGGCTTGAAAAGAGAATTCATGAGACTCTGAAATGTTGAAGGAGCATTTGTCAAACCAAATGGCATCACCAAGAACTCATAATGGCCCTCATGAGTCCTGAAAGCTGTTTTGTGTATGTCTGCCTCCTCCATTCTGATCTGGTGGTAACCAGACCTTAAATCCAGTTTAGAGAAAACTCTAGCACCAGCCAGCTCATCCAGTAGTTCCTCAACAAGAGGAATAGGAAACTTGTCTTTGATAGTCAACTGATTCAGTTGTCTATAATCCACACACATACGCCATGAACCATCCTTCTTTTTAACCATCACAATAGGGGATGCAAAGGAGCTACTGCTGTGCCTAATGAACCCAGTGGACATCATTTCACTGACCATCTTTTCAATTTCATCCTTTTGAATCGAAGGATGTCGGTAAGGTCGAATTCGCACCACCTGGCCTTCATCTTTTAATGGGATTTTATGGTCTTGTAGTCTCCTAGGAGGCAATCCTGTTGGAGCTTCAAAGAGGATTGCATACTTCTGCAATAATTGTTGGAGTTGCAGCTGCACAGGGAATGCTGTATCACCAGTCATAATGGCATTGAGCTGCAAGTGGTGGTCGGCGGTTAAGAGTAAGGTGCATGGGCGGTGATTAGCATGAACAATCATCTGTAGAAGCTTAGCAGACTGTTTCTTACTTGGCACCTCAATGCTGCCAGGAAAAATACCCTGCAAGGTATGCCACTGATCCTGGATCTGAAACTGCATGGTCATAGCTGAGAAATCCCAAAGGATGGGACCTAATGTGACCAGCCATTCAATGCCTAGAACAACATCACACCCCTTTAAGGGTAACACCAGGAAATTGGCTGACAGTTGCAGACCGTGAACTGTCCATCCCACATTCTGACAGCTGCCTTTTGTTGTCAAGTGTTCACCATTGGCTACAGTGACTCTGACCTGCTCTTGAGGACTCAAGGAAAGGCCTAAGACTTTGGCTATCCCACAATCAATAAAATTATGAGTGCTGCCAGAATCAACCAACATCACCAATGGTCTGGAATTAATAATACCCTGGACTCGCATAGTCTGAAATCCAGACGTGCCAAGAATGGCATGTAAAGACAGGACAGGTTGATCACAGTTATCCACACCAGGTGCAATAACATCTAGATTGTCAGTACAATCAGAGAATTCTTCCGGGTTCTGTTCCTCAAGCATGTGATCAGTAAGAATCTGATAAAGTCTAGATTTAACACATTGATGATCAGCAGAATACTTCAAGCCACACCAAAAGCACAACCCCTTGCGTTTCCTTTCTTCAATCTCTGTAGGTGTAGGTTTATGGGCAAAAGGCCTATGAGGCATAGTGTTGGGGTAAGGATTTCGAGGGATGATGGAGTTAAAAGGTTTAGGATTAGGAGCTAAGGCAGTGGTTGGAGTAGCAGATTTGGGTGCAGGAAACATAGGTGAGAAGGGACTTGGTTTTGTTTGGTTGCTATTGGAACTGTATGTGGTGGATGTATTGAATCTGGGAAATGGTGGGGACTTTTTGGTAGCAGGAAATATCATGGATTCGATCTGTTTAGCTAAGGAAAGGGCTTGATTCAGTGTTCGTGGTCGAAACAGTTTAACAGATTGGGATATCTCGGGTTTAAGATTACTAATGAAGATGCTTAAAGCATAGGAATCAGTGAGTTGAAGGAGATTGAGTGTACCTAAGAATTCCTCGTGAAATTGATCCACTGTGGCCACCTGTTTGAGTTCAACCAAGTCAGCCATGGGATTGGCATATTCATCAGAAGCAAAGCGATCCTTCATCTCAGCCAAATACTCTTGCCATTCTAATCGATCAAACCCGCCCTTGGATCTGCAATAATACTGATGCCATTGTAATGCCTTGCCTTCCAGACTCAGCATCATCACCCTGAGTTTGAGCTCGGTAGGAACCCTTTCTGCTTCAAAGTACTGTTCCATTTTCATCCACCAGCCCTGAAAATCATCTCCCTGAAACTTAGGACAATCAATCTTGAAACCGCGAGCTGACTCAGAACTTCCTATCTGGCGAACCATTGGAGGAAATGGAAGAATATGATCACCTGGTGGAGCAGAGGAGGAGCCGGGAGGCGTGGGTAAGATACCTGGTTGGTCATTGCGATTGCTGTCACGTAAGGCTAAAAGTTCAAAGAACTTTTTGAACTCCAGCTGCATCTCAGTGCGCATGCCATCCAGCTTGTCATCCAGCTTCTTATCCCACTGTTGGATATCGGACTGGATCCGAGTAAGTTCTTGCTGGTTCTGATGAATGTCTTTCTGAAGCCGGGTGGAAATACCGTCTGCCATAGGTGCCAGTGTAGGGCTCTGATACCAATGATAGAGCTCACTTACTTAGCAGTGTGTTTGTGAAGGAAGGAAGGAAGAACAGAATAGGGGAAGAAGAAGAAGAAGAAGAGAAGAGAAACAGAAATGAAAAGAAACGAGAGAAGAGAGACAGAAGCTTAAATTCTGGAAATTCTATATATTCATTCATCAGATATTCTCCCCTTTTATGCACAGTGTCGCACATGATCCCATATAACCGTTTGAGCATAAAGACTACAATGCCCCTTGGTTGTTACAGAAATAAGAAAACTAACTAACCACAATGCAAATGGCTAGATTTGATTGCAACAGAAATTGTAAAAATGACTTAAAGAAAACTGGTAAAATATAACACGTATCATACACTTACTAATGTTCCATTTAGATTTGTGACAAATCAGGTTATACGTCAAGTCCAAAAGTCCATTTGATATTTGAAAGAATTTTGACAAAAATATTATATCTGCAAAATTGGTTTGGACAAAAAAAATGAGAACTCATTTAAAAACGGGCCAAGTTTTGGTTACAATATTCAATGTTCGAGTTTCGTTCAACCCGATCCATTTTTCAATATATATTATTTTTATTTATATATATATATATTTATTTAATGTATATTATATAAAAATAAATATATATAATATTATAGTGTAAACATTAAAAAAATATATTAAATTGTTCATATTTTAAAACATAATAAAAAAATTAAATTATTAAAGATTAAATAAAAAATAGCATGCTTTTTAAATTTTTTAAAGAAAAAATAATATTAATGGTTTGGACATGCTTAAACTATTCATTTACAAATCTGAGCAGACTTAGACAAAATCTGATATCCATATTACTAAATTGAATTTGAACAAATATATATGAATTGATATCATACTTAAATCCATCCCGATCTAATCTTGCTCGACCGTGAACACCTTTAATTTCATTTGGGAGTATTGTGACCAATTATAAAACGTCACTCCCAATACGATGAGTAACATACTCTTAAATGGAGCATAAACTCATGACAAAGAAGTTAATTCGTGGAACAAATGATTGATAAGAGAAAGAATTCCCTCATTGTTGTAAGCATTTCCTGTTGTGGTCATCCAAAGAAGAAATTGTCCCAAAAATAAAATCTAAAGAAAAAAAAAAAAAAAAACTAAACCATTTTTTGGCACCTAAGTTAAAAGATAGACAATTAACTTTAGTTTAGACTGAATAAAAATAGTGTTTTTTTTAAGAGGAGACTGAATAATAGTAGCAATTATTTTGAATATTCTCTAGATAGTGCTATTTAGAGCAAGGGTAATTATTTTATAAATTATGTTATATACTTATAATAAATATTTTCTATATTCGACATTGCGAGAGATTAAATTATGATTATTGAAATTAAGGTCCCAGTAGATAAGAAGGAAAATATTTTAATCAAATGTTTGAGTTACAAAATAACACATATTGTTAGATCAAAAAAATTTCTTTCTTACCAAACGGAATATAAAAGTTCAGCATTCTGTCAATATATATATTACAGGAACTGTTGGCATATGTACATTCTAAATATTTCTTTTAATAAGAATGACAAGTTGAAAATAATACTTAGCTATGTAAAGAAGACATTGTAAAATAGTATATTTGTTTGCCAACTATGCTGGTTGTTTTGATGTAGCAGTGTATGCTGCTTTTGGATAAATAAAAACTTTGCTTATCCAAAAAAAGTTGAAAATAATAAATGTTGTTTCACCTTTCTCACTTTTTGCTTTTATAAGAATGTTTTGGAAAGTAGTCATAAAAGAAACTTCCAATGGACCACAAATCCAATGGCATATATATATTTATATATATATATATATATATATATATATATATCTTTTCTGGGACTTTGCTGGTGAGCATTATAATCTTGTTTTCAAGTTTAGTAGAGCTACAGGAAGAATATATATATATATTATTAGTGTAAATTTTAATTAATTTTATACATTTTTATAATTTTTTATACGATTTACATTTGTTGAATTCGATCATCGTATTTTATGTTTTATTCATTTAGATCATGCACGTCGAGTTTTGAGTAAATTAAAAATGTTTAACTATTGGTTCGATATAAAAAACTTTTAACCGTTAAATATATATTGAAAAAAATAATATTATCATCAATATGATAGAAATATCAGATTGATTCGAAACTTTACGTGAACTACTAGTAAAATTATATTGTTAAATCTAACGGTCGATTTGTTAAAATACAAATTGTATAAAAAATTATAAAAGTGTATAAAATTAATTTAATTTTATATTAGTATAAGTAAAATCCTCATATATATATATATATATATATATATTAACAATGGTATACATCTCTTTTTCTCATTTACAATAACATCATTTACACTTAATAGGCTGACTTACATTCTGTTTTGCCAATTAGAAAGCAGCCAGCGAGCTGATTTGGTCTGGATTACTTGAATTACATCTTGAACTAGATCGCTTTTTTTTTTTACAAAAAATGTCGTAATTTACGGATAAAAAAATGAATTATAAGTATTAAGATTTGAGTTCAAATATGTTTGAATATCATTCTTTAAAATGATTACATGAATCTACAGAATTAAGCCATGAGTTCGCTAACATTTAAATTTGACAAAGATTAATATAAATAAGGATTATTATCCTATACACTATCAATGGAATTTTTTAACTCCTCAAGCGGGGCTTACACCTTTCTGTAACTTTTTATACGATTTATATTTTTTTAATCCGATTGTCGTATTTCATGTTCTATTCGCGTAGATCATACACGTCGAATTTCGAGTAAATTAAAAATGTTTAACTATTCGTTCCGATATAAAAAATTTCAACCGTTATATATATATATATATTGAAAAAGACAGTATTCTCGATCGATATGATAGGAATATCGGATCGATTCGAAACTTTACGTACACAACGATTATATTGTTAAACCCAACTGTTAGTTTGTACAAATATAAATCGTATGAAAAGTTACGGAAGCGTGTAAGCCCCGCTTGTGGAGTTAAAAAAATCTGCTGACAGTGTACAGGATAATAATCTTATAAATAAGCCTTGGCCTGATTTAAATATATATATATATATATATATATATATATAGAATCTATAGTATTTTGTATTGTTTTGGGTTGGGTTGGGTTGGGCTGGCTGGTGGCAAATGGTAATTCACAAACACATGTGAAAAGATAGACAATTAACTTTAGTTTAGACTGAATAAAAATAGTGTTTTTTTTAAGAGGAGACTGAATAATAGTAGCAATTATTTTGAATATTCTTTAGATAGTGCTATGTAGAGGGTAATTATTTTGTAAATTATGCTATATACTTATAATAAATATTTCCTATATTCGACATTGCGAGAGATTAAATTATGATTATTGAAATTAAGGTCCCAATAGATAATAAGGAAAATATTTTAATCAAATGTTTGAGTTACAAAATAACACATATTGTTAGATCAAAAAAATTTCTTTCTTACGAAAGGAATATAAAAGTTCAGCATTCTGTCAATAAATATATTACAGGAACTGTTGGCATATTTACATTCTAAATATTTCTTTTAATAAGAATGACAAGTTGAAAATAAGAAATGTTGTTTCACCTTTCTCACTCTTTGCTTTTATAAGAATGTTTTGGAAAGTAGTCATAAAAGAAACTTCCAATGGACCACAAATCCAATGGTGTATATATATATATATATATATATATATATATATATATATATATATAATTCTATTTAAAATTGAAAAAATTATTTTAATTTTTTAATTCTATTTAATTCTATTTTAATCATATTAAAAATTAGATTTTAATTTAATCATATTATTATTAATATTATAAAAATTCATTATAATTATAAAAATATTTATCTATATATTATTTATCTTTTTTTATATCTTAGTTATTTTTTTTTATATTCTATTTATTATTTTTCTATTCTATTCTATTTATTATATTATATGTTATATTTATTCTATTAGAATATTCTATTTAGTATATTATATATATTAGTATAATATTACTCTATTTTTATTTTGTATTTTAGTATATTTTACATTTAAATTATATATATAATTTTTTATATAGATATAGATTTAATTTAATAGATAGATTTAATATAGATTGAATTTATTTATATTTAGTTTAGAGTTCTAAATAGAATCTAATAATTAGATAATTAGATAAAATACAAGTAGGGATGGCAATGGAGCGGGGAAAATCCGCCCCCGCCCCGCCAGTGACCTACTCTGCCCCGCCCCCCGCCCCGCTCCACCGTGGATGTTGGATTTTCAATACCACTACCACCTCCATGGATGTCGGTTACGCCCCGCCCCGCTCCGCCCCATCCGATTTTTCAACATACTCAGAAATGTATCCGTCAACATACTCAGAACCTCTAAGGAAAATTTGTCAACTAAGCTCCTCCATTAGCTAGTTCACCAATGAAATAAACAGAAATTGTTCACTTTCAATAACCACCCATCCCAGCTTCATCCTCCATTCGTCAGTCACTGTCACCTCTAACAACTAACATAAACTACAAGCAAAAGACCATTGATGACCTTTCCTCTACATTCAGTTTTTCCTTCTTCAATTCTGTCCTCAAACCCCTTTCCTTCTTAACTAATTGCATTAAATCAAAATACAGCATGCATAATATATTAATGAAACAACATACATGTTCTTCATTGTGAGTATATGTTACTTCCAAGTTTCCATTCTCAGTAGCTACCCACACCTGCACAAGAAAAATCCAAACAACCTTACCTTCAATGGCTGGAAAGAGTAACAAAATAAAAATGATAAAATAACCATAAAATAGCACTAACCTTTATTGTTTGGTCCAATGAACAAGATAAAAGAAATTGTTCCCAGCAAAGCAAGGACATCACAACTAGGGCTGTAATCGAGCCGAGCCAAGCTCGAATACTGAAAAGCTCGAGCTCGAGCTCGATTCGAAACTCGAGGCTCAAAGCTCGATTCGAGCTCGATCGAATATCATTTTTTAAACTCGAGCTCGGCTCGAGATAAAATCGAACTATTCGAGCTCGACTCGATTAGGCTCGTTTATATACTCGAGCTCGAGCTCGAATTAAGGGTTTTTAAGTATGTATATATATATTAAGGGTAAAATAGTAAATTAATAATAAAAATATTATAAATAAAAAAGCTCGATTAGGCTCGCGAGCTGCTCGAATCGGGTATTAAGATACTCGAACTCGGCTCGCTCGATAGCTCGAGCTGCTCGAGCTCGAGCTCGGCTCGATAATGACCGAATCGAATTCGAGTTTTTTTCGAGTCGAACTCGAGTAGCTTGCGAGCACAGGTGTCTCGTTTACACCCCTAATCACAACATTAGTGTGCTCTGTCAGAGTCTGTATACACTGCAAAGTTAAGAAGAAGGGAGAACTAAGGGGCAAGGGCTGGTTGGAGAGAAAAGGGGAAAGTAGAAGTAGAGGGGAAAGTAGAAGGAAAGGGCTAGCGGCGGTGGAGTTGTAGAGAAGAAGTAATTAGGTTAGGTTTTTAGAAAAGGGTAAAATAGTAATTTTACTAGTCGGGACGGGGCGGATCAGGTAAATACTGCAACTGCTCCATACCCGCCTTTCAAACAAAAAAAACCGCCCCGCCCCGCCCCGCATCCATTGTTCAAAAAAAAAACCTCTCCATTCGGATCGGATCGGTTCGAAATCCATCGGGCGGTTCGGGTTTTGCCATCCCTAAATACAAGCTTGTTTTATAGCAATAGTAATTAATCGTTGTTGTTTTAAGGTCAATCTATTTACTCGCCTAGATAATATTTTTCCTTGTTCACTAATAAATTGACTAATTAAACTCATATTTCTATAATCAATTCGATCCCCCGATTGGATCGAGGGCAAACGCCTACGAAAAGATTGCTTGGATTTAAGAAAGAGTCGCTCGGATTTATCCATGATTTCTTTATTCCTTATTTCTAAAAAGAATCCTATCTCTATTTCTAAAATCCTATTTTGATCGGATAAAATTCAAAATATAGAATTAATATAATAAATAGGATTTGATTTGTTTATTTTATTATTATTTATTTATTATTTAAATATATATGAATTTAAATATATATAAATGTAATTAAATATATGTAATAATATTAATAATATAATAATATAGAATAATATATAAATAAAATATGTGTTATATATAACTAATTATATACTTAATATATTATATACCTAATGTCATATTTTTATATTCTCGGGAAGGGGTGACATACGAGCACTTGATTCGATTTATTTCTTTATCTCCCCGTGAATTGTATGTTTGTAACAATAGGGACAGAATTTCTTCAATTCCAATCGACTAGGCGTATTGTGTCGATTTTTTTGAGTAATGTACCTGGAAATGCCCGTTGATTCCTTATTAACGCCGTTTCAAACACAACAAGTACATTCCAAAATAATCTTTACTCTGACATCTTTACTTTTGGCCATGAACCTCCTTTGAGTTTTTAATTCACCCAACTCTTCTATTTTCCTATCAAAAGCGAAGAAGAAAGGAATGAAAAAAAATAAAAAAGTTGCTACTCAAAACTAAATCCTAAAAGATTTCGTTGTAATATATATAGAGAGAGAGAGGGATCCACTTACAGTAGTGTAAAATTAAAATAGTTTTAACACTTTGTAATTTTTTATACGATTTATATTTATTTAATCCGACCGTCTTATTTCATGTTTTATTCACGTATATCATGCACGTCGAGTTTCGAGTGAATTAAAAATGTCTAACTATTTGTTCTATGTAAAAAAACTTTCAACCATTAAATATATATTGTAAAAGACAATATTCTCAATTGACATGATAGAGATATTGAATCGATTCAAAACTTTACGTGCACGACGAGTACAATTATATTGATAAATTCAATGGTCAGTTTGTTAAAATATAAATCGTATAAAAAGTTATGAAAGTGTGTAAAACTATTTTAGTTTTACACTAGTATAAGTGAATTTCTCCCCATATATATATATATAAATATAAATTTATTAAAAAAATTAAAAAAAATGTGTAAAGTTAATTTAATTTTACATTAATGTAAATAAATTCATCCTATATATATATATATATATATATATATATGATAAATTAACAATGGTATACATCTCTTTTCCTCATTTCCAATAACATCATTTACACTTAATAGGCCGACTTACATTCTGTTTAGCCAATGAGCTCGGGATTACATCTTGAACTAGCTCGCATTTTTTTTTTACATAAGTTATCGTAATTTATAGATAAAAAAATAAATTATAAATGTTAAGATTTAAACTCAAACCTGTTAATTATCATATCTTAAAAATGTTACATAAATCTACGGAATGAGTTCGCTAACATTTAGATTTGACATAGATTAATATAAATAAACCCTTGGCCTGATTTAAAAAAAAAAAAAAAAAAAAGAATCTATAGTATTTTGTATTGTTTTGGGATGGGTTGGATTGGCTAGGCAAATGGCAATTCACAAAGACATGTGTACAAGAACATAAAATCTCCCAACACATGACCTCAAATAGTAACAGTTCCTTTTTATCAATTATTTAAGTAATCTTAGTTTCTTATTCTCTCTTTTGACCTTAACCAAAATATAATTAATCAAAATATTTACTTAAAACAAAAGAAACAATATTAAACTATATATATATATATATATATATATAAAGTATTGTATGAAACGTATGATGATAGGTTAATAAAAAATATATTCAATAAAAATCAGATTTGGCATAATGGTTATAATCCTTCCTTGAAAGGAATAAAATTCAAGATTTAAATATTTTCTCTTCTATAATTCGTATATGGATAAAAATAAATAAATTTAATGCAATTCGTGAAATTGATTTCTACACTTTGGTACTCGGAAGGAAGCTAAATTATGTGTATTCTTAGCTGATTATATAATATAAAATAATTTCTCATAATTGAGTAAAAGGGAAAGTGAAAATGGGCTCAATATGGTGGGCATTTGAGATTGGACATATTAGGAATAAATATAAATGTGATATTGGTATCAGTTTGTTTTGGATATATTGACTGATGAAATTCTTTTAACTTTAAAAGTTGGTTAAGATCAACGTCTGATCTATTAATAGAATATTGAATTTTTAATTTTAATGATCGAAAATTAAATTCTAACAACTTTAAATATATATATATATATATATATATATATATATATAAATGTTAAGAGGTAGTATGGGCCGAAAGTAAGGGAGGCCCATATTTTCTGAAAAAGAAAAACACTTTGAGCCCATTATATAGGCTGATACATCAGGCACATCTCACATCTTAGTCGAGGAAACATCCATCCTTAACCACTCGACCTCCTAATACTTGTCCATACCAACTTCTTTGAATGAAATAATAACATTAGAAATTATGGAATACTAATTTAGAGATGGTAATGATAATAAAAAATTAAATATTCGATATTATCTGATTTATTTTTTGTGAAATCAGATATTACGAATTCAAATAATTTATAGATTCAAATATTAAATTTACTATCTGCAGCAAATTCGAATATGAATCTTAGGATATCCATTATCCGAATCTGTTTTGATTTTGATTCGGATAGTGTCGCATATTCAAATCCATTATCCAAATATGCTTTATTTATACGGATAACAAATTCAGATATCTGAATCGAATATCAGTTTATATATTTAATTCTTATTTAATTTTATAATTTTATTTTTTTAAAAAAATAATTTAATAAATTCGAATATTTAACAAATTCGGATGACGAATATTTATTTTTAAATCACATGTGAATTCATGCACTGCCATCCTTAAATAGAGTTCCTCTTTTTATCTATCGTATTCGTGGCTTTCAGGAATCTTAGTTATGTTGTATGCTGGAACATAGCATTACCCATTCAGGGTTTTGCCTTATCATATAAAATCAAACCCACTCAAACAAAGCACTCCAACGGATACGCTCTTACTCGTAGAAATGTCTTTTATAGGAGAAAAGAGAAAGGAACTGTGAAATATTGACAGTCTACAACTCAATGTTTGCCAATGCCATGGCCTCGGCCTCCTTTATTCCAAAGCCTCCCAAACCAGATTAGTCGAGTCTGCGAAACCAGTCTTATCTGGCCGAGGCTTACGACGATAATGAAATTAAATTGTCTAGCTAAGATTTTGCTTACTCTAATTAATTGATGCATGCTGGCTTACTCTAAAAATCAAAAGTAAAAATTTAAAAAAAAAAAAAAAAAAATCTGCTTGAGTTAGGTCCTATCCCATATAGCAGTTCTACCAAAATGGTTTTAAACGGCATCGGATCTAGACCTTTTTAAAAGTCGAATTACCCGTCCAAATCTAAAAATTCATCTAATATTTAGAAGGTTTGGACAAAAATATCAAGTTCGAAATATAGACAGGCAAAAAAAAAAAATTGAGATCTATTTAGGAAATGAACCAAACCTCAACTCCAACAATCAAGATTCAAACCCGACCGAACCCGTTTTTCATTAATATAATATATTATTTATATATATTATGTAATTTATATCATATAAAAAATAAATATATAACATTATAGTGTAAATATTTAAAAATATGTTAAATTATCCATATTTTAAAGCTTAATAAAAAAATTTAAATAAAAGATAATATAGTTTAAATTTTTTTTAGAAAAAAAATATATAAACAATCTAAACATGTTTTGACTATCCAATTATAAATATAGGTGGATTTGAACAGAATTTGAGACTCATAGTTCAGACCGAGCCGAGCTTGAGCAAGTATATATGATATTAATACCATATTTAAGCCCGGTCCATGAACACCTCTCATAAGAACATATGTTAGTGTCTCCTTGTTTTTTCCTTGATGAAAAGTTCATCGCATAAGATTGAAAATTTATATGGCATATGCAATACACAGGAAGTCAGGAACTAACAATGACAAGCTGAAAAGAGATGCACAGACTCTCTATCTCTCTGTACATAGATGGAGCCTCTATTGCTAAAAAAAATCAGTAATGGGGGAGGATTCTCTTGAAAACACCGTATTTGCAAAGCCTTGCTCTAGTTTAATTGCGGTTAATAATTACAAATGAAATTAAAAGGAAAACCTACCATCTCGAGTAACAAGCCAACCATCTGCATCTCTACATCATAATTTGATCCTATATTGCTTCGATTTTTCATTTTTTTTGAAATATTTGTGTCCGATGCATATTCGGACATAGGTATAGAGATCCGATCCTCTAAGGACCTTCTGAATATATAAAAAAACTTAGAAAAACTGAACATACCCGTGTCAGAGTAACATAGATTTGATCTACGACTTACTTCATCTTCAAGCTTGATTATCCAAGGCACTTGTCTGCTGGCTTAAGCTGGTTCTTGAAACAGCCCGAGTTCAAGTTAAGCTGAAGATCTGATAGACAAACAGAAAAGAAGATCAAACAATTGATTTAGTGAATCAAATACCCTTTCTTTTTTTTTTTCTCTTTTGCGGGAAGATGAAAATGGTGAATTGCACCCATCAGGCCTTAGAAGATATGATGGAAAGTAACATCAGCTCAACTGTTTCAATTATGCAATGAAAGACTTCAGTGATTTAATGCATTATCAAGATCTTGTTCTAGCACATCCTTGTTTATCTTTCTTTACGGCTTCCTTAACTCGTAACTCTCCATATATTAAGTCTCTATTTCATAGGTGTTTATATTTTTTTGCTTTTCGCTATTTGTTTCTTTCAATACAAAGGGAAAAACAAAAAAAAAAAACTGAAATGAAATGAATTGAAACAGCAAAACGCCAATCAAACGGAGCCTAAATTAAGCTAAAACATCAACAAAACAAAACAAATGGTAGGAAAAAACTGCTGCATGATTATAACGTTGCACTTTTAGAGTAAACTATAAGCATTTTTTTTTTAAGGATCATACATAAAATTTGTAATTTTTTTAAAGAACAAAATGCATAATTATACTTTTATACAGACTAATTATGTTATGATTAATGTTACATTTTAATTATTTTTCATTTCAAATCAATTATGATATTACTTTTTACCTTTTGCTTTTGCTTTATAGCAATTTTTCAAAACACAAAAAGCAAATAGTAAAAAACAAGTAACAAAGCACCAACCAAACGGAGACTAAAATGTTGTTAGTACTAGGAAAAGTTTTTTTTTTTTTCCATTAGTATCTAGGCTTAAAGCATTCATTTTCAGGAAAAAGAAAACAAAAGCAAATAACGAGCAACACCTGTTGCCTATGTTACTCGGACTCGGGAGTGAGTCTCGGATATGGATATGTGTCCAACACGAGTACGCTCAATTTTTTCTAAATTTTTTCATATATTTGAAGGATCATATTTTCATACCCATCACCGAATATGTGTCGGACACGGGTACTCAAGGAAAATGAAAAATAGGAGTAACATAGGCTGTTGCCACTTTAAAATAACTGTCTCAAGTACACGAAGCATTCTAGACAGTCGTGAACTATAGCCAATTTAAAGAGCAATTATTAACCTGACTAGAGAATCATGATTATAATAAAATTAAGTACAAGACAATTTACAGTGAAATTCCATACCTGCTGCTAAGGTTCATTGGTGCTGTACAATGAAACAATGATGTCCCATCAGGACCACTAGCATAGCCAACCTGAAGAAGCCTCTCAGCATTTTGATTGGTATTCTTTGATATTCTATTTGAGAAGAACCCTGAATTCTCTCTTATGTCACTGCAAGCATCTGCCGATGGGTTCATTACAAATCCACCCCAATCTTGACGCTGATATCTTTGGCTGACTGCTGGCTTATACGTTTCCGCACCAGAATCTTTATCAGGTATGTTATGTACTGCATTCAGGGAAAGCATGCGCTCGGAAGAAGATAACCGTGAAGTAGAAAACCGACCTTCAGTTTTCCTCCAGAACTTGGGACTCAAAAATTCTGTACCAGGCAGCTTGCAACATGTGTTATCTGCAGAATCCGTGTTTGGAATCTTTCCACTTGAAAGAGCTAAATCATAAGACATTTCATCCAGAGCCATCTCCAGGCCATTTACGCGTGTCTCTAGAGAATTGATCCCACTTTGCGAGCTCCCAATGAATTTCTAGAATCAAATAAAGAACAACCATTATAAATGTGTCAGTACTCAAATTAAAATGATTTAACATTAAGGCTAGAGTATAAAAAGAGCCACTGAACAAAAATTAAATAATTATCCAAGCTCCTATTGTTTTATTGCAATCAATTGAACCCTCAAACATTTATTCTCATCCATTTGAGCCCCCAAACACTTATTTTCATCCATTCGAGCCCTCAAATATCTATTTTCACCCAATCGAGCCCTTGATTGGATGGAAATTGATGATGGGCTTTAAACCAATTTTCATCCAATCAAGAGCTTAATTGGGTAAAAATAAATATTTGAGGGCTTAATTAATTGCAATAAAACGATAAGGGTTTAGATGATTATTTAGTTTTAGTTTAGGGGCTTTTTTTATATTTAAACCTCCTTTAACAGAGTATGATACAAAGCTGAATTTATGAAGTATAAACAAAATAGTAGGGAAAATAGAGCAGAAAGAAAAGCTAACAACAAATACATGCAACGCATATCATGTGACAAAGCATGTCAATTATTAAAAATGATCTATGGTAAAGGGTTTATCTCCACCTGAAATAAACTCCAAATGGTTCTCTAAAAAGGTAAATGAAAAGATGAAGCAGATTATGAGAAAGTTGAGTGTAGTGTGTAGACAAGGTGTTTACTAAGTTCAACTTCACTTGGTCATTAGAACACATTAATTCTTCTTCTTCTTCTCAAGAAAAAAAAAAGGAGCACATTAATTCTTGAGAAATACTCTAAGAAGTAGATCCCAAAATATCCTCCAAAGAATGGCTAAATAATAGAAGTAAGCACGAGCAGGCTTCAAAAGAATTTCATAAAGTACTAGGCATTATCACAAATACAACAAGCCAAGGATTTCATTGTAAAAACCAAAATCAAACACAGTTGAAAACCAGTAACTTCCAGAGAACAATACTTAAGAAATTACAAAAAGCATTCCATGGTAGGTGCACAGCTGAAAAACCTATGCAAAGAAAGAGAAAGAGGATATTCAGGTTCAGTAAACTACCTGAAGGAGGTTTAATAGATTGGATTGCTGGTCTTCAATCTGAGCAAGTTGTTCACGTATCAAAGACAGATCCTCAATGTCTTTGGGGTTCTCATCAACTTCTACAGCTATATTTTTGTCATCAACATCTAAGTTCTCATCATGAAATGGAACCACACGAGACCCGGATTTCAAACCTCCAAATTTCTGCACTTTTTCATCATGGACCTTAGTAAAGAGTACACGTTTTGTTTCCAACCTAGAATTTCTGCCGTCCCCAACTTCTCTTGATTCCAGGACTCCAAGTTCACTACTCTTCTTGATATTATCATAGGCCTTAAAAAACAGAGACTTTGGCTCAGCAATTTCAATCTTCCAATCAGAGGGTTTCGTGCGGTCCAACCTATCAAAGTTCGATGTGTTCCCATTCCTATTACTACTCTTCAGGGGAGTCTCTTTCTTGGCAGTGGGCACCGTCGAAGAATCAGACGGAGGGGACCTGCTCGTGGGGACTACTTTCTTTGATTGTGGAGTTCGAAAACCAACATCATTGACACTTTTTGTAACTGAAGGGAAGCATCCAAAGCTACCATTATCCATTTCTACGAGCAAAGCACGCAATCATAAATAATAAAAGCAAATAGTTGCAGCAGTAGTTACCAATCATATATATTTACAGCAGCACAATAATGGTAACACTTGAAATTTCAAACTTTTAAACTGAAACTTGTAAACAAATTGAGCACTCATATTGAAGAAGTATCAATTTTTTCCTTCAAAAAAAAAAACTCCATATAGTGTCAATTTTTCTGGGTTTGGACATGATTAAGTTTCAAATATCAGACAATTACAAGTCAAACAAAATTGAATATTTATTATACCTATTGAAGATGAGTCGGACTGAGAAAGAGCTGGGGCCTCCTCACAAACTCCAGGAACTTCCTTCCATAAATCCAAACTACGATTCATAGTTTCTCGAACAATCTTTACCTGTACCAGCAAAATTTAACAAAATGATAAGCACTCTTCTTCTTTTTCCCTCTTTTTTTTTTTTTTTCCTATTTTCCTTCTGGGAAAAAATCGATTATTATTAAATAATTACTGAGTAAAGATACATACGGATGCACCTTATCAAACCTCTTATTTCCAAGAGCCGCCACACACGACGCTTTATAATCCGTTGTCAGCTCTTTCTCCGCCATCGCCACTTTCCCTAACGCCTCCGCTGCCGCCTTTCTCGTTCCCCAATCTTCGCTACTCAAAGACTCCACCGCGCAGGGCACTAACCAATCCAAAACCCCTTTACTTCCGGCACCGCCAACACTAGCGACGCTTCCTATAACTCCAAACACTGCTGCTTTCGCCTTGAAACTTTCGTTCCTCACTAACTTCCCTAACTTCGGCAACACCTTCTTAAGCTGCTCCGTCTCAGGATCCGGCGCCGCCTCGATCGCCGCCGCCAAACACATCGCGGCTCCAATCTGCGAGTTCACGTCTTGCTCCACAACGAGCATTTCGATCAAAGGCTTCGACAAAACCGAAAACGGAGGTTTCGTGATGTGAGAGGACATGGCAGTGGTTGCCTCGACACAGGCGGATCGGACGGCGGAGTCGGGGTCTCGGAGGCGGCGGGCAAGGGTGGAAACCATCTTAGAAAGGTGAGGAGACAGAGTGTTGCCATGCGAATGACACAGCAAAGTCAAAAGGCTAACGCATTGTCTCCGAACAGGAGACTTGGACGAAGAGTCGGTGTTGTGGAGGCAGTTAAGGAACGGAGAGATGGAATCGACTGTTAGGTTGCGAGCGATGGAGTCGAGCTCAGCGGAAGCGAGGGCGAGAGTGTCGCGATCGGCGAGTTTGTTTAGGCAAGTAATAACGCGTTGTTTGAGATCCTTCGGTTGCGGTTGTGCTTGAGGACTCGGCGGTGATCGGTTCTTGAAAGACATTGTTTTTTATCGTTAACTTTTGAGTTTTGCTATGTCTTTTCAGATATATTTTGGGTTGAATACTTGAATTTGCGAGAGAGAGAGAAAGAGGTAAAGAGATTTGGCGGTGAAATTTGGTGGTTTTAGGAAATTATGGCAGCGGAGGGGAGGGAATGGGTGTTAGCTATTATAGTATAATAAATTCGTAATGGAAGCTTGCAGCTAGAGTTTAGGGTGTTAACTGTTCGATTTTAATCGAATTAATAGATCGAAATTTAATTCGGTTTAATTAATTAGTTAATCGAATAAAGTTTGGTTCGGTTAACGGTTAATAATTTTGAAAAATTTTGGTTATCGGTTAATTCGGTTCGATTAAGCGAAAATAACCGAATTACACGAATTAACCGAAACTATGTAGTGTTCATGCTTTATCATGCTTTCTTAGTTGTGTTTGTTTGAAATTTGGATTTTATAATATGCTTTACTTTTGAATTTTGATTAGTTGGACTTGGATAGATTATTTGGATATAAAATCATGTATTAAAAATAGATTAGCAAAATAAATTAGATATTTATTTCGGTTAATTCGAAAATCGACCGAATTAACCGAAATAATTTCGGTTCGGTTAATTCACCGTTTTAACTATTCGGTTCGGTTAACGGTTAATGAAAAAACACATTCGGTTAATTCGGTTAATCGTAATTCGATTTGGTTATTAACCGAATGAGCACCCCTAGCTAGAGTTGTCTATTGCTGCAATCCGATTTTTTTTTTTTTTTTCAATTTTGTTTTGGATCGGATCAAGATTAGTCCAAAATTTTATTTTATTATTTATAAATTATTAAAAAAAATAAAATATTTTATATTAATATTTATATATTTTTTATAATTAAATATAAATAAAAAATATTTTTATTTAATAAATAATAATTCGAATCAGGTCAAATTATAAAAAATATTTCTATATGCGACCCATATATCAATCCAATATGGATCGAGTTATTCGATCCGTGAACAGATCTACTTGCAACATCCTTTTAAATATTGAGGGGAAAGTAAGGCCCGCTTAGCATTGCATGAGGAAAAAAAAATTAGTTCTTACTATTAAAATAATAATTTGATAACTTAAATAAAAAAAAATCAAGAAAATAAATTTTTTGTGATTTATAAGTTACTTTTTTTTGAATAAAATGACATTATTATTTTTGTATCTTTAAATTTTTATTATTTTAAACAAATTGTTTTGATATTTTAAATTCTCATAACACTTTTTCACAATAATATCAAATATTTAAAAAAAATTAAACCATATTTTTTAAACACAATTTTTCAAATCCAAATTTTTTCTCAAACTTTTTTAACAACAATGCGAAGACCGTAAGAGAGATCACCCTCTTTCTTTTTTTTTTTTTTTTATCCATTAATACAATTTTTTAAAAATTTTATATACATTATTAATTAATGTTATATAAAAGTAACAATTGCTACTGTTTTTTTAGTAGACCTGATAATTTTAAATATGATACGATTGCATGACACAAACAAAAAAATACAATAAAAAATAAGACACGATACCAAAAAATAACATAAACACGACACGAAAACATGTACGTGTCAGATCAAAATTTATTTAATGCAATTATTAACGTGTCAAAATTTAAATAAATATATAATATCTTAAATATGATTATAATACAAAAAATAATACAAATACGACACGACAGTCTATTTTTTAGTTTCTAACATACATATAAAATTGACTACACAAACTATCCACGTGCTGACACGTGGTCTTCTTTTTTTTTTTTAAGGAAAGAAATAAAAGAAAAAAAAAGGAAAGAGAAAGAGAAACAAAAACAAAAACAAAAACAAAAGAAAGAGGGATAAAAGAAAGAGGGAAAAAATAGAAAATTTTGTGTATTTGTGTTCATGTTATTTTTTCGCGTGTTCAAAATATTATAAATTTATATAAATTTTTATACATTTGTATAGTGTTCATGTTATTTTTCGTGTTGTGTTTTAATTCTTTTTTATGCTGTATTCGTGTTGTGTCTCAATTCATTTCATATTTTGTATAATTTGTCATTGTGATTCAATTTAGAGAAAAAAAATTATGCTCGTATCGTGTCTCAATTCATTACATATTTTGCATAATTTGTTATAGGAATTTAATTTAGAGGAAATTTTATGTATTCATATTCGTGTTCTTTTTTGTGACTTCAAAATATTATAAAAAATTAAATTTAAAAATATAGATGTTATTTTACTACTTTTATAAACTATAATTTTTTAAAGACTTTAAAAAAACTACAAATAACTTTTTTTCTCCTTTAAAACACATTTTTTTATCATAAGGATTCGATTTTAACTCTAAATTCATTTACTTATGATATTAAAATATAAAAAATTATTTAAATAAATACAAATTATTTAATATAATTCAACTCAAATTTATTTATGATTGTTAATATAATTAAATTTTATAAATATTAAAAAAAATCTCCAACGAAATGGGGAAATAATTCTAGTTTACATATAATATACAGTACATGCGAAAGAGAAAATAACCCAATTTCTTTTTAGAAAATCGATATTTGTCCTTTTTTTCATAAAACTGCATTATCAATATTATTGATATTTTTATTTTTTTTATTTATATACATTTTGTAAAAAACTAAATAGTAAAAAATCACTGCAAAACCTTAATTAATCTTCTTTATTAAAAAAAAAAAAAAAAAAAAAAACATATCTTAATCTTAATCTATACCTACTGTAAAAATAATCCCTTAAATGCATGGGAAAAGAAAATTAAGGATTTTGGATCCATGATTAGTTGACAACTAAGCATGGGTATTAAGGGGGTTGGGGAGTTAGTTTTGGTATTTTTATTTTTGATTAAGAAGGAAGGAAAGAAAAAAAAAAAAAAAAAAAAGAAGGGAAAGGAAAGGAAAAAAAAAAAAAAGAAAAGGAAAGGAAATAAAAATGGAGAAAACAATTATGTTCATGTCGTTTTTTTGTTCGTATTATTTTTTGTATGTGCAAAATATTATAAGTTTATACAATTTTTATACGTTAGTAATTCATTTTATGTAGATTTTGACACGTTCGGATATTCGTTCGTGTTTATATTGTTTATTGTGTCATGTTCGTGTTATTTTTTATATGTTCAAAATATTATAAATTTATATAATTTTTACATATTAATAATTCATTTTATGTGGATTTTGACACTTTCGTGTATTTGTGTTGTGTTCATGTTAATTTCGTGTCGTATCGTATTTTAATTGTTTTTCCATGTATTCGTGTCATGTTTCAGTTCATCCAAATATTTTGCATAGTTTGTCATGGTGATCCAATTTAGAGAAAAAATTGTGTGTTCGTGTCGCGTCTTAATTCATTCTATATTTTGCATAATTTGTTATAATGATTCAATTTAGAGAAAAATTTGTATGTTCGTAACATGTTCGTGTTATTTTATCGTGTGTTTAAAGTATTATAAATTTATATAAATTTTTACACGTTAATAATTAGTTTTATGTAGATTTTGACACATTCATGTATTTTTGTCGTGTTCATGTTATTTTAATTATTTTTTTCATGCTGTGTTCGTGTCGTATAATCATGCTGTGTCCGGAATTGCCAAATCTAATTGACACTATTCAAATAACTCCCAAATTTATGTTGCGCGTTGTCATTTTCGTATTATTTTTTTTGTTATAATCGTATTTAGAGTATTATATATTTATATAAATTTTGACACGTTAATAATTCATTTTATGTAGATTTTGCCACGTTCGTGTATTTATGTCATGTTCATGTTATTTTTGTGTCATATCGTATTTTAATTACT
This sequence comes from Fremontodendron californicum, assembly GCA_030761205.1. Taxonomy (NCBI): domain Eukaryota; kingdom Viridiplantae; phylum Streptophyta; class Magnoliopsida; order Malvales; family Malvaceae; genus Fremontodendron; species Fremontodendron californicum. Next base: position 19,670,357 of record JAULJL010000023.1, on the reverse strand, counting down.
TTTTCATATTATGTTCGTATCATATAATTATGTTATGTTTAAAATTGACGAATGTAATTAACCATATTCAAATAACTTTTAAATTTATAACAGGTGTCTTATAAGAATAGAAATTTTTTTTTTTTTAATTATTATATTTATTACTCTTGCTTTTTTATTTTTCAAATTTATTACAAAATATTAATTTAAATTCGATAATATTTAGCAACGAAGCGCAAAAATTATCTAGTAACTACATTAAAGTAATCCCTCAATTGAGGGATCAATTGATCCCTCAATTAAGGGTCGGGCAGCAACATTTTCTTTTTTCTTTTTAATTATGTTATCTTAATCTATTACCTACATTAAAAGTTATCCCATTGAGATTGTTTAATTTCAATTTTGGGAGGCTTTATTTGGTGACAACTAATCATGGGCATTAAATGTATTTGAGAGGTTAGTTTGGGCATTGTAAAGATTTTTTTTTTTTTTTGATTAAGAAGAAAAGAAAGGAAAATAAAATAAAATAAAATAAAAAATTGAAAAGAAAGGAAAGGAAAGGAAAGGAAAAAAAATAAAAAATTGTGTATTCATGTCATATTTATGTTATTTTTTTGCATGTCATTATCGTATTCAAAGTATTATAAATTTATATAAATTTTGATACGGTAATAATTAGTTTTACGTAAATTTTGACACGTTAGCATATCCGTGTCGTGTTCATGTTATTTTTCGTATCGTGTTGTGTTTTCATTATTTTTTCCATGTTGTGTTCGTGTCGTGTCTCAGTTCATCTCATATTTTACATAATTTGTTATAATGATCCAATTTTAACTATAAGTTTATTGACTTAAGAATTTGATTATTACATTTGTCATACATTAATATAACTATCATATTCAAAACTTTAATCCAGTTTTTCGAAGCGTAGCAAGGGCACATTCTAGTAACTACATTAAAGTAATCCCTCAATTAATCTCTCAATTAAGGGTCGGGCAGCAACATTTTTTTTTAAGTATGTTATTTTTTTATTATAATTGTATTAAGGGTATTATATATAAAAAATTTGACACGTTATGTATAGATTTTGACATATTTGTATATTCATGTTGTGTTAGTGTTATTTTTTTCGTGTTATAGTTATTTTTCATGTTCGTTTCGTGTCCAAAATTGTCAGGTCTAATTAGTACTATTCAAATCATTTTCAATTTTGTGTCAAGTTCATTTTATATAAATTTTGATACATTCATGTATTAATGTCGTGATCATGTTATTTTTTCGTGTCGTATCGTATTTTAGTTTTTTTTTTTCCATGTGATATGTTATTTTTTCGTGTGTGACAATATTCAAATAATTTCTATTTTTGTATCATGTGTTGTATAATAATTGGTTCTATCTTTTTTTAAAAATAAAATCATATTAATTTTTTACTTTTATATTATTGAATAAAAATCATTGTATTTATAAATTATTGATAAAAATTAAAATTGAATAATAATAGATAATTGTTCAATTGGGATCAATTTGATTTCAAAAAACAAAATTGGGTTAATGAATTAATTTTATTTTTTTTTAAATCGAACCTAATTAGCATATAAATTTAATCGACCTCCAATTAAATTTCACAAATTTAACACAATTCGACATCAATTTTTTAAATTTAAAAATATTCATTTTTTAAAATATTATTTTAAATTTATAAATAAAAATATTATTTTATTTTATAAAATATATAAATAATCAAATAAATAATAATAAAATCGAATCAAATAAATTTTTTTATGATCTGAACCGAATACAAAAAAATCTGAACTGAACATTGAATCTCTAATCGATATTTGATTTACTTTTGCATACTTTTCAACTTTAATACTGTCCTTTTAGTTTCAATCATATATTATACAAATACTGTTTTTTATATGGATATAATATAATTATCTTAACATTTTGCTCAACGTTTAGCATAATTTACAATCAAATCATTGCAAGGTCTAAACACTAATTTTCCTTAAAGTTGTCATAAAAAAAGACGAATTTGTTGTAACAAATCAACAATAATTAGAAATACGAGGCTTAGTTCCTTTCAAAAATGAAATATGAAGCTTAATTTAGATGATTCATTCATAAAATTTCGATAAAATTAGCTTGGATTCCCAATGCTGTTAAAACTCTTTTTCTTTAATTTTCTCCAAATCTTAACCTTCTTTTTATAAAACAAAAAAATAATTAGATCTAAATATGATCACATGGGATGGAGTAAAGTAAGAAGTAGAGGTAGATTAGATAATTAGTATAGGCGTATCATGTTTCATGTTAATTATATAAATTTAAACTTAATATAAATTATTAAATGTATTAAAATTTTAAATATAAATATGATATATATATATTAAACGTATCGTATTAATAATATTTAAACGTGTTGTATTAAATTTATTATATTACTTTTGTTTTTATTAAATATATTATGTTCATATTATGTTTTTGTATAATACGTATGCAAGGACGCGTACTATAGACATAGACATAGACATAGAGTTAGGCTAACTAAAACTTAATAAGTCATGAATTATATATAGAGAGAATTTAGAAGGCACATGGAGATTGATTAGAGGGCACATGAAGAAATATCCTAACTGTAACTATTTTTACTCATTTTTAAATTTGACAATTCGTATATTCGTATCGAAATCATATATTTTTTCATATCATAATCATGTTTAAATTTATATTAATATAAATTTTAACGTATTAATTATTTATATTATATAAATTTTGATACATTCATATATTCATATCATATCCATTTTTTTATGTTAGTATGGGGGTGTGATAACTCGTATAATTATATAGTTTTTAGTTATGTTTTATTATTGTTTTGTGTCAAATACGAGTTATTATTGTTTAGTCTAATTGTGTTTATGATCTTTTATATTTTTATGTAATTTGGTGTTTTTCACAAGTTTCTTTGAGTGATTTCAGATTACTAGAATTAAGGGCAAATCCAGTTCAGTTCCAGTTCCGACACCTTTTGCCATATCAGCTATATCTCGAGTTTCACTGAAGCAATAAGGCTGAACTTTGTATCCCTGCAAAGCTAAGAGGCATATCTATCTTTTTCATGTTTTACACTTCTTGAAACGGAGTCGTTTTCCCTAGCGAAATCGACCATCAAGTTGGCTGATGTGCAATGACGTCTGTTCTGCACCGTTTTGGTATTTTGACCATATCTCCCGATCCACGTGCGCAAATGATCTGATTCCAACGGCTATGGATCCGTAACTGATAGGGGTATATTTTTCTAGAAGACCATTTTATCAGATCGAGCCTCCAACATTGACAAAATCGACCATCAAGCTGGCTGATCAGAATTGTCATACAATATGACGAAAATTGTTAGAAAAATGCACCCACCTATTATACCTACCTTTGAAATTTGTAAAGCTTGTCTCTTGTCATTTAGCCCTCCAAAATGTGTATAAATAGAGGGCCTTGGATGAGTATTGGGATACAATTGATATATTGGTAGGATATTAGCCATTGCAATGTAATTCTCTAAGTTTTCTTCTTCTTTCCTTTCTCTAGTTTTCTTTTTCTTTCTTTTTCTTTTCATCTTTAGTATGTGTTGCTAATCATATTGTTGAGGTGATGAGGTGAAGCTCTTGGTAAATGCTAAGGTTAGTCTCTTAAACATGAGCTAAAATGAATCATCATTTATAAACACTAGTATAGATAATATTTTCTTTTGGTTTAAAATCATACTTGCAAAGTAGAGATCTTGATTCATTATTGACAATGAAAATGGCACAGTAAATGCTTGGTTTCATAACCTTGATTTGTTGTAGACATATACCTTGGCATAAGGAATGCTTGGACTCTTTTTATGAGTTTTGAGGACACCAAATGAACATAATATCATATGCTATGGACGTTGGACAATTTGGACTGAATTGCTAAACCTTCCGATTGGAACCTCCCTTATGTGTGGATTTCAATTGTGTAATAAAACAAGATTAATCTTAGCATAACACCAAGAGTGGATTCTCTAACCTCAACATCCTTTCTTATTGTTTTTTATATCTTGTTTAATTGCTTTTATGTTATTTTGTTTATTTTGTTCTCTAATATCTTGTTTACTTTCTTTGTTATTGATTCCCTAATATCTTGTTTATTTTTTTTTCATATATATTTATAAACTTATACTTACTAGTACGCTTCCCTGTGGTTCGACCTCGGACACCCGAGAATTTATTACTTGAACATAACCTGCACTTGGGTTTATAACTCTTAATTGAGTCTCCATCAAGTTTTTGGCGCCGTTGCCGGGGATCGAACCCGGGTCACCCGCGTGACAGGCGGGAATACTCACCACTATACTACAACGAAAATCAAAATGAAGCATTTTTTCAGTGTTGGGAGCGTTTTAAAGATTTGTTAAGTTCTTGTCCACATCATGGTTTTGAAAAATGGCGTCTTATTAGTTTCTTTTATGAAAGTTTAACTCCCGAAACTAAACAATTTGTTGAAACAATGTGTAACGGTGAGTTTCTAGAAAAAGAACCTGAAGAAGCCTTTGACTACTTAGACCATTTGGCAGATAACTCTCAAGCCTGGCACACAGATAATTCCTCTGAAAGTTCCAATAGATCTAATGTTGTTTCTAACAGAGGAAAATATCATTTTAGTCAAGAAGATGAGATAAAAGCTAAAGTAGCTAATTTGGCTAGAAAGATTGAAGCCATGGAACTTAGAGAAGTAAAAGAAGTCAAAACGGTTAAAAATGAAGAAAGTTGTGGAATTTGTGAAATCATGGGACACCCCACTTCTGAATGTCCAAACATTCCCATTCTTAAAGAAGTGTTGCATGATCAAGTAAATTCCATAAACACATTTAAAAAGCCTTTTCCTTCTCCTTACTCTGAAACGTATAACCCTGAATGGAGAAATCATCCCAACTTCAGTTGGCGGAATAATAATCATGTTCAGGTACCACAATCTCAAAAGCCGGGCAACACTTTTTCCTATCAACCTTCACGTGTACAAACCTTGGAAGAGACATTGCAAGCATTCATGCAAACACAAGCAAATGTGAATAGCCGGACTTCACAGGACATCAATGAGATCAAAAACACCTTGTCCACATTGACAGCTTCATTACGCACTCAAGAAAAAGGTAAGTTTCCTGCTCAACCTCAGCCTAACCCTTCTACTCAATGTCTTGTTTCTTGCTCCAATGAAACTCAACAGGAAAATGCCAGTTCTATCACAACTCTTCGAAGTGGAAAGGCAATTGACAAAAAGATTCCATCAAAAGACCAAGATCCTCTTTCCCCTCCGAAAAGTAATGGTAAGGATGATGGTAAGTCTGAACTTCTTGAAAATTTGGACAAAGAAAAAGGTATGCATCCTGCTCCTTTTCCTCAAAGGTTGCAAACAATAAAGAATTTGAATCAAAATGCAGAAATTTATGAACTTTTCAAACAAGTTAAGATTAACATTCCTTTATTGGATGCAATCAAACAAGTTCCATCTTATGCTAAATTTTTGAAGGACATGTGCACAGTTAAAAGGAAACATAATGTACAAAAGAAAGCATTTTTGACGGAAAGTGTGAGCTCAATCATTCAGCACCTTACTCCACCAAAATTCAAAGATCCTGGATGTCCAACAATCTCATGCATCATTGGAAACACTAGAATAGAACGTGCATTGCTTGATCTTGGTGCTAGTGTTAATCTTTTGCCTTTTTCTGTTTATCAACAGTTAGGTTTAGGTGAACTCAAGGAAACACCTGTTACACTTCAACTAGCTGATCGTTCTGTAAAAATTCCTCGAGGGATAGTTGAAGATGTTTTGGTTCAAATTGATAATTTTTACTTCCCTGTTGATTTTATTGTTTTGGACACACATCCTGTTTCAAATCCAAATGTTCAAATTCCTGTTATATTAGGCCGTCCATTTCTTGCAACTTCTAATGCTCTGATAAATTGCAGGAATGGTATGTTGAACATTTCTTTTGGAAATATGACTTTAGAATTAAATGTGTTCAACATTTGCAAGCAACCTGGTGATAATTCAGAAGTACATGAAGTGGATTTCATTGAAGAACTTGTTCATGAACATCTCACCACTACCACATTCCATGATCCTTTAGAAGCTTATTTAATTGAATATGAGTTTGATAATGCTTCAGAAATTTCACACACTGATTCTTTGTTAAAATCTTTTCAGGATAAGCATTGTTGGAAACAAAAGTTTGAGGAACTACCATCACTTACAAATGTCACTGTACCATCAACTATTGAACCACCCAAGCTGGAGTTAAAACCATTGCCATCCGAGCTAAAATATTCCTTTTTGGGTGAGAGTGAAACTTTTCCAGTCATAATTTCTTCACATCTTGATGAACTACAAGAAGGTAAGTTGTTACAACTTTTGAAGATGCACAAAAATGCATTAGGATGGACCTTAGCTGACATAAAGGGAATAAGCCCATTAATCTGCACACATAATATTTATTTAGAGGAAAATGCTAAACCCTCTAGACAAATGCAACGAAGGCTTAATCCTAATATGAAAGAAGTAGTGAGAAATGAAGTCATTAAACTTCTAGATAATGGAATCATTTATCCTATCTCTGATAGCAAATGGGTAAGTCCTACTCAAGTCGTACCTAAGAAATCTGGAGTTACTGTAGTTAAAAATGAAAACAATGAATTAATTCCAGCTAGGACTGTTACTGGTTGGCGCATGTGCATTGACTATAGGAAACTTAACTCAGTGACGAGGAAAGATCATTTCCCTTTGCCTTTCATGGATCAAATCTTAGAAAGAGTTGCAGGACATGAGTTTTATTGTTTTCTAGATGGATATTCTGGGTATAATCAAATTGCCATTGCACTTGAGGACCAAGAGAAAACCACTTTTACATGTCCTTTTGGTACTTTTGCATATCGTAGAATGCCATTTGGATTATGTAACGCCCTGCCACATTTCAAAGATGCATGCTTAGCATTTTTAGTGACATGATTGAACGTAATCTTGAGATTTTCATGGATGATTTTTCTGTTTCTGGTGATTCATTTGATGATTGCTTAGCCAATTTGAAAAATGTATTGATTAGGTGTGAAGAAAAAAAATCTTGTTCTTAATTGGGAAAAATGTCATTTAATGGTCACTAAAGGTATTGTACTAGGTCACATTGTTTCTGCAAAAGGGATTGAGGTAGACAAGTCAAAACTTGAATTGATTGCTAATCTACCCACACCAAAGACAGTAAAGGACATTAGGTCATTCTTGGGACATGCAGGTTTTTATAGAAGATTCATAAAAGATTTTAGCACGATATCTAAACCTCTATGTAATCTTTTAATGAAAGACACTGCATTTGAATGGACTAAAGATTGTGAAGATGCTTTTGAAAAACTCAAAAATATGCTCACTACTGCTCCTATTATGAGATCTCCTGATTGGTCTTTACCATTTGAAATAATGTGTGATGCTAGTGACTATGCTGTTGGTGCTGTGTTAGGACAAAGGAAAGATAATAAACCACATGTAATTTACTATGCAAGTAAAACTTTAAATAGAGCCCAAATGAATTATTCCACTACAGAAAAGGAATTACTTGCAGTTGTTTTTGCATTGGATAAATTCAGATCTTACCTTGTTGGATCATCAATTGTTGTCTTTAGTGATCATGCAGCTTTAAAATATCTTCTCTCTAAGAAGGATGCAAAACCTAGGTTGCTGAGGTGGATCCTTTTGCTGCAAGAATTTGACATCACCATTCGAGATAAAAAAGGAGTAGAAAATGTGGTGGCTGATCATTTATCAAGACTTGTTTGTGATGAATCTTTTGGAACCTCACCAATAAATGATACTTTTCCTGATGAACAACTTCTAATTGTCTCCACGACACCTTGGTTTGCTGACATTGCTAATTTTCTTGCTACAGGAAAAATTCCTTCTCAATGGAGCACACAAGATAAAAGGAAGTTTCTGAATGAGGTAAAGAAGTTCTATTGGGATGACCCTTACTTGTTCAAATATTGTCCTGATCAGATTTTTCGAAGATGCATTCCCGACAATGAGGTAAGTAGTGTAATTAAGTTTTGTCATTCCGAGGCATGTGGTGGTCATTTTTCATCAAAGAAAACTGCTGCAAAAATTTTACAGTGTGGATTTTACTGGCCAACTTTGTTCAAAGATGCACATAATTTTTGCAAGTCATGTGAAAGTTGTCAAAAATTAGGTTCCATTTCGAAAAGAAACATGATGCCTTTGAACCCAATTCTTGTAATTGAAATTTTTGACTGTTGGGGTATTGATTTCATGGGACCATTTCCACCATCTTTTGGTTTCTTATACATTTTAGTTGCAATAGATTATGTTTCAAAGTGGATAGAGGCAATTCCATGTCGAAATAATGATCACAAAACAGTGATTAAATTTTTAAAAGAAAATATTTTGAGTCGATTTGGAATTCCTCGATCTATCATAAGCGATGGGGGAACACATTTTTGCAACAAGGTTTTTGAAACATTAATGAAGAAATATGCCATTACACACAAAGTTGCAACCCCTTATCACCCGCAGACAAATGGACAGGTAGAATTAGCAAATAGGGAGATTAAACAAATTTTGGAAAAGACAGTTAATCCAAATCGCAAAGATTGGTCTCTTAGACTTAACGATGCATTATGGGCCTATCGAACAGCTTTTAAAACAGCATTGGGCATGTCTCCTTATAGGCTAGTTTATGGAAAACCTTGTCATTTACCTGTGGAACTTGAGCATAAAGCATATTGGGCCATTAAAATGTTCAACTCAAACCTTGATGACGCTTCTAATTTACGAAAATTACAAATAAATGAACTTGAGGAACTCAGAAATGATGCATATGAGAATTCTAAAATTCATAAAGAAAGAACTAAAGCCTTTCATGACAAGTTAATTTCAAGAAAAATATTTGATGTTGGGCAAAAAGTTCTACTTTATAATTCTAGACTTCACATATTTCCTGGTAAGTTGAGATCAAGATGGACTGGCCCATTTGTGGTTAAGCATGTGTATCATTATGGAGTAGTTGACATTGAGAATCCTCAAAATGGTAACGTATTCAAGGTAAATGGACAAAGACTCAAACTCTTTTTGGAAAATCATGTTACTCAAGAAGAGGTTGTTTTTCTTTCTGATCCTTGTTTTGAAAATAACTAGATGTAAATATAATTTTTTTTTTTTACCCCGGTTAAATGGCGGATAACGGTACTCCATGATTATTTAAGTCGGTTCCATCAGCTACCCACAAAACTGATATTGTATATAAATTTCTCTTTCATTTTATTTTATTTCATTTTTTTTTTCAGGATGGATGATATTCTCAAAAGATTGCAGAAACGATTTCCTCCTTTTCCTCGGAATATTTTACTGAAGCTTTACCAAGTTCGATTAGAAAGATTAAGAATGCTTATGAACAAAGGGATTCCTGAAGACATACGTTGGATAATTGAAGCCAAGGTACGTGAAGATGAATATCTTCCTGTTTTGCATTTACCAGGTACAGGTAGAAGCACTTATGCAAAGAAGCGACGAGCAAAGCGCATGAGTTCAAATTGCCACAAGTGTGCACGATGGACGTGTAACGGTAAATGTCGTTCTATTGGGATTCCGTCCTCTAATCGAGATGATAAAATTGAATTCATTAAGGATGGACTGAGTAAGGAGAATTTGGGTAATATCCAACTTTCTCTTGAGACGCATCCTAGTGGAGACGTACAAAGAGAAATTCTTGATTTATGGCCGCAATTCCAAAGGGAATGGCAACATCTTGGGAATCTGATGTTAAAAGACCCTGTTTGCCAGCTTGTAAGAAAACTGGATGGGAAGCATATCCTCGACTCATAGAAGGCGTTTAAGCCGTTTCTGGACGTAAAACCAGAGGAAGATGTGAGCCACAATCACAACTACAATAAATGACTTCTCAGCTTTTGGTTTGATTTGCAATAACTTTATTTCAGTTTAATTTACGTGTTGTTCGATTTGTGTAATTATTCTCGTTTTTTTTTTTTTGCATTGGTCTTTTACGATTGATTTTTCTTCTCTTTTTGATTTTCTTCCTGAAATCACGCAAAAATCTTTTGTTAGGTTAACATTTTCTTCTGACAGGTCAAATACACTTTCGGCGACATTATTACTCTTGTCTGATTCACTACTCAGTCCTCTATATATTACACCATGTACTCATTCTCTTTCAGGCACTCGAAAAAGAAAAAAAAATGGAAAGCACTTCGTCCCAGCGCATTAAAAAAATTTGTGTCTTTGGAGGTGCTTATCCAGGGAAAAATAACATATTCGCTGATGAAGCCATAAGAGTTGGAGTAATACTTGCCCAACAAAAGATCCACTTGATTTATGGAGGCGGTAGTACGGGTTTAATGGGAGCAGTCGCTACAGCAGCACACGCCGGAGGAAGTCCAGTTCTAGGAATCGTGCCAAAACTATTCACAGATTTTTGTGGACCTACCGTGGGTAAGGAAATACAAGTCTGGAGTATCCCTGAACGGATAACAATCATGTACCATTCTGCCGATGCATTCATTGCCTTACCAGGAGGTCTGGGTACATTGGAAGAAATAGCTTGCGTGGCTTCTTGGTCATCTTTGGTCACAAATAAGAAACCCATTGGTTTGCTTAATATTAATGGTTATTTTAGTAATTTACTTTCATATTTAGATAATGCTGTGGATAATGGATTCATGTTTTCAGAGGCAAGGAGAACCATAATTTCTGCTACAACCATTGAAGATTTACTCAAAAAGCTACAAGCTTATGAGTGTTTATCTGCTACGGTTGTTTCGCAAACGCTCAGAAAAAGAAAAAGAGATATGGACGAGCAAGGAGTGGATTGCACTTTGTCTTTGTGACATTATCTAACATTTTGCTTGTTGTGTCTCAGTTATAATAAGTGGTTAGCAACCTCTGCAGGTAATATCTCCTAAATTCTACCTTTAAAATTTGACATTGGGGACAATGTCATATTTTAGTAGGGGGTAAGGGACATATTTTGCTAAAAAAAAAAAAAAAAAAAAAATTTGTTGTGTTTTAAGACATTTAGAAGTATTCATTCTGAACAAGGTCTGAGTAAGGGAGACTTGAGACATACCTTGTCAGTTTGATTTAATCTTCTTCTTCAAAAAAACAAAAAAAAAAAAAAAAAAAAAAAAGCATGTTTAGACTTAGTGTGTTTTTTTTTAGTTACTTTCAATACAATGATGAGATATGAATTGCATAAGTCTAAAACAGATTTATTAGTGAGAAGATTTTCATGAGAATTGAGCTTGATGTCAACCTTTTTATGAGCCAATGTTAATATGATATGTTGATTGAGAAAGAAGCATGTTTAGACTTAATCTGACTTGTATAATCATCTTTGTGAGTTTTTGAGCCTATAATGATTGATGCATTATACAAATCAATCTAATTTCTTTCTTGAGTGCTCTTATGATTACATGATTCTCTAGAACTTGCTTTAAACCGTTTGAGACTATATTGATACATGTGACAACATGAATATGATAGAGGCATTAGGATTATAACCAGAGCCAAACAGCCATCCATTATTAATGTTCTACGAGAACATCCCCACTAGTGAGCCAATTTGAGCTTACATTAAATATGATGTTTTATTGGTAACCACAACTTACACCTAGCCTAAATATGCTTATATCCTTACCCTTGTTCTAAAGATGAATTTTATATTTTGAGACATATTGCAAAAAAACAAGGGATATTTTTATTTGAAAATTTGGGTTAGAAACAAAAGATAAGTGTGGGGGAAAGAAAAGAAAAGAAAAAGTCAAGAGAAAAAGAAAGGGATCATTGTCAAATACATTCCCATATTAAAAAAAAAAAAAAAAAAAATCTTCTCTTGAACTTCTAGAAAAAGATGTTACAAAGTTGGTTAGAATGATGCAAAGGCTCAACATGAATATTTAGCCTATGTTATTATGTGCTTTATAAGAGTTTTGAGAAGTTTTATTTGTATGATCTTATTATGTCTCTAAAATCTATGAACTCTTTGGAACCTTTGTGATATCTTTATCCTTTTGTTCTTTAACCACATTATAACCCTTTGGCCCCATTACAACCTTGAATAAAGACCTCTTGATTTATGAAGTTGTATGATCTAAATAGTGGAGAATAGGTGGACAAGCAAGCATATGGTAGAAGTGTTTTCATGAGATTGATTGAGTGTAAACACTTTACCACTACTTTAAAGAGTGAAAATCAAGAGAGTATCCCATGTGAGAAGTTGAGATTAAGTTTGAATATACACTATTTTGATTGAAATATGTTATGTTATTATTGGCTTAACTCAAACTATTTACATTCAAGCAAGATTTTTTGTGAATTTCTTTAAGCTATTGATTAGTTTTTAAGACTTGTCCAATGATTATCTCTAATTTATATTGGAAGGATTAGTTATAATTATTATTTTTAGTTTTTCTTATGTCTTCAATGTTTGTGGGTATCGTCCTAGTAAACCCTCACGAGACTAAACTCGTCCACTAGGGACACCTAGGGGTTTAAAGGCTTGTGTCACATGCTAAGTGCCACCGTGATTTCCTACGAAAATGGATTAGATTAGATTTTCTTATTTTATTTTTATTGAGTCGTTGCTAGGGACTAGCAACAATCTAAGTATGGGGGTGTGATAACTCGTATAATTATATAGTTTTTAGTTATGTTTTATTATTGTTTTGTGTCAAATACGAGTTATTATTGTTTAGTCTAATTGTGTTTATGATCTTTTATATTTTTATGTAATTTGGTGTTTTTCACAAGTTTCTTTGAGTGATTTCAGATTACTAGAATTAAGGGCAAATCCAGTTCAGTTCCAGTTCCGACACCTTTTGCCATATCAGCTATATCTCGAGTTTCACTGAAGCAATAAGGCTGAACTTTGTATCCCTGCAAAGCTAAGAGGCATATCTATCTTTTTCATGTTTTACACTTCTTGAAACAGAGTCGTTTTCCCTAGCGAAATCGACCATCAAGTTGGCTGATGTGCAATGACGTCTGTTCTGCACCGTTTTGGTATTTTGACCATATCTCCCGATCCACGTGCGCAAATGATCTGATTCCAACGGCTATGGATCCGTAACTGATAGGGGTATATTTTTCTAGAAGACCATTTTATCAGATCGAGCCTCCAACATTGACAAAATCGACCATCAAGCTGGCTGATCAGAATTGTCATACAATATGACGAAAATTGTTAGAAAAATGCACCCACCTATTATACCTACCTTTGAAATTTGTAAAGCTTGTCTCTTGTCATTTAGCCCTCCAAAATGTGTATAAATAGAGGGCCTTGGATGAGTATTGGGATACAATTGATATATTGGTAGGATATTAGCCATTGCAATGTAATTCTCTAAGTTTTCTTCTTCTTTCCTTTCTCTAGTTTTCTTTTTCTTTCTTTTTCTTTTCATCTTTAGTATGTGTTGCTAATCATATTGTTGAGGTGATGAGGTGAAGCTCTTGGTAAATGCTAAGGTTAGTCTCTTAAACATGAGCTAAAATGAATCATCATTTATAAACACTAGTATAGATAATATTTTCTTTTGGTTTAAAATCATACTTGCAAAGTAGAGATCTTGATTCATTATTGACAATGAAAATGGCACAGTAAATGCTTGGTTTCATAACCTTGATTTGTTGTAGACATATACCTTGGCATAAGGAATGCTTGGACTCTTTTTATGAGTTTTGAGGACACCAAATGAACATAATATCATATGCTATGGACGTTGGACAATTTGGACTGAATTGCTAAACCTTCCGATTGGAACCTCCCTTATGTGTGGATTTCAATTGTGTAATAAAACAAGATTAATCTTAGCATAACACCAAGAGTGGATTCTCTAACCTCAACATCCTTTCTTATTGTTTTTTATATCTTGTTTAATTGCTTTTATGTTATTTTGTTTATTTTGTTCTCTAATATCTTGTTTACTTTCTTTGTTATTGATTCCCTAATATCTTGTTTATTTTTTTTTCATATATATTTATAAACTTATACTTACTAGTACGCTTCCCTGTGGTTCGACCTCGGACACCCGAGAATTTATTACTTGAACATAACCTGCACTTGGGTTTATAACTCTTAATTGAGTCTCCATCATTCATCAAATCAATTATTTTAAATATTAATATGATTAATTTATAATATATCATATTTTTTATAATAAATTATTTTAAAATTTTATTTTATATAAAAAATTTATTTTATATTCTTTTGGTGCTAACAAATATTGATTTTAATAAATAAATATAATTAAAAATATCATATTCTAATAAAACATTATTTTTAAAAATAATAATAAAATAATAAAATTATTTTTAAAAGTAAATATTTAAATTATGTAAAAATGATTACATCTAACATAAAATAAAAATGATGTAAAACAAACCCGAACCCGAACGGATCCGAACCCGGACGGAGTCGAACCCGATCGGACCCGAACCCGATCGGACCCGAACCCGAATGGGCCCGAACCTGAACCCGAATGAGCCCGACCCGAACCCGCCCAATTGCCACCTCTACAAAATTTGTTGTTTTAATGAGGTGGTAAAATAAATTGGAATTTGAAAATTTATTTGAAAATTTTGAATTTAAATCCGTTCAAATTTAATTTAATTCAAAAAATTCAAAGATCTAAATTCAAAAAATTTTGAATTCGAAATAGCCCAAACATGAAATAACTCAAATCCAACATGATCCGAATTTGAAATGATCCGAACCTGAAACAATCCGAATCTCAAACGACTCGAACCTGTAACGATCGAAATTCAAGACCAACCCGATCATAAACCTGTAATAACTCAAATTTAATACTAATTAAATAATTTTTTATAAAACAAAATTTTAATTATCATTTTTATTCTAATATCTTTTTTATTTTTTTATCAACGATTAAAATTTAATTTATATAAGGTAAAATAATAATTTTATCTCAAAAAATAAATCAATTTTATTTTGTATTTATAACTTGTAAAGATATTGAAACTATACGAGTATAAAACAATTGAATTGTATAAATAAATCACTAAAATCACTTCACAACATTTTTTTAAAATTAAATCTATGTCAAGATTAACAAACACACTTGATACTTTCTTAATAGTTATAATTAAATTTAATTTCGTATATATTATTGAATTTCTTGTTAAAGAAAACAACTTTCAAGTTAATTATTTTAAAGTATAATTTTAAATTTTAACCAAAATATCATTGGAACTTTCATTTGAACGCTCTTAATTTAAATTAAATAATCCTTCGTATTCTTATTCAACAAATTCTTATAATATAAATCATCAAAATAAGTTGATTTTTAAAGTTGAAGTAACATAAATTATCAAAACAAGTTGGTGTTTCAAATTCAAAATGAGCAAGCAAATTATGATATAAACGAGAATTTTCATATTATAAAGTCAAAAACTATATAAAATGTTTGGGTTAAATGGAATTCCATTTTTTCATAAAGAATTAAAGATAAATTAATTCTAGTTGATTCATTTCATAGAAAATTTCTATCAAAATACATAAATGGTCTATTGTACCCATCACCATTTTCCTTGATTTTGCACAGCCTATTATTTTTGGAAAATCATCTAAAAGATATATTTTTTTAAGGATAAAATTGAAAGAATTAAATGGTAATTCTTTTTTATATATTTCATTGTTCTTATTTTAATGTAATGTTTTTTTTTTCTTTTCTCTCTCATATATTTGTATATGTGATATATTTAAAAGTTGTTTAAAATAATATATTAAAATTCATACTATTAACTAATGAGCTACAAGCTTACAATCATACTACTAATTTTATATAAGACAATGAATTAAATCAAAAATTAAGAAATCAAAAAGTCAATTAGTATGAGATCCAAAACATGATGCTTATTTATTACTAATTGTTTGCTTTTCTTTCATGTCTATATTTAATTAGTTTATTCATACTCCTCATTCTTTTAGAATTCACAAATTTCTTTTCTTACGTAATTATTTTTTCTTTAATCATAACTTAATTAATTAATAAGATAATGATATTATATATCTCATTTCGTTCGCTATCGATTAATCGTATCATGTCTATAAATCATTATGTCATCTCATCTTCATTCGTCATTATTATTTAATTTTACCATTCAAATGGTAAAATTTTAAAATATTTAGATATATACAATATATATCAAGTAATTTTTAATCGTGATTTCTTAAAAAAATTAGTTTTAAGTTAAGATTAGACTATTATGACAAATAATTGAGCAATTAACTAATAATTGTATTTCTTTTTGGCATCGTTTTACCAGCTCTTAAACTTTAGTCTTATTTTTTCTTCAAATATAGTCATTTGCCCATTTTTATTTAATTTTTAGTGTGTTTAATTATATTTATATATAGGCATAATATAAATCATAATGTATTTAAATGTTGAATAATATAGTTCATCGAATCAATTATTTTAAATATTAATATGATAATATATCATATTTTCTATAATCAATTATTTAATAAATTGATCTTATATAAAAAAATTAATTTTATATCTTTTTTTTTATACTAACAAATATTGATATTAATATACAAAATAATTAAAATATGTCATATTATATACAAAAAATTACTTTAAAAAATAATAATTTATTTTTGGATTTGATTATTTAATTTATGTAAAAATGATTACATTTAACATAAAATAAAAAATAACGTAAAACGCGCCCGAATCTCAACCTGAACCTGGGATAGTCCGAACCTGAACCCTAAAGAGTTCGAACTTGAACCTAAAAAAACTCAAATCTGATATGATTCAAACTTGAAATAATTCAAACCGAAAAATATTCGAACTCAATATGACTCAACTCGAACCAATACAATTGCCATCTCAGCTTTATGCAGTAACAACTTGGATTAGATCCCAATTGTATCTATAACGGTTAAATTGAGATAAACATTGTGAAACAAAATCTTATTTTTATGAATCAAATATCGAGTATCATATCATAAAATACAATAAATAATTTTAAAAATAATTATATAAATATATATATACATGTAAAAAAAAAAATACTATCCATACTAATAAGATTAAGTGATTATGGGACATAAATAAAAAAATATGATCTTTTTCAAATTCCCACATGCTCATTAATAGTACATATTTTTAAATAAATTTTTTTCTTGTATTTTTCATGTTAATTTAATAACTAAAAATATAAAAATTTCATGTTATTTAAGTTTAAATATTTAGAGAATATATTTATAAGTTTTTTTTGGATAAAAAAACTATTAAAATTGTATTTTTTTTTTATGTAATTGGATCTGGTCCAGATTTATCATATGTGTATCAAAGTGAATCGTATGTATCGTGCTATACGCATCTGACTTGTTTGTGTATTGATAAATACACTATCGATTTATGATAAAATCGATTTTCTATATAAATACTATTAATTTTGTAGTGAATCGAATCATACCATAAGATATGTATCAAGTAGAGTACGATATTAATTGATATTAATAACTATGATTGTATCTAATTTCCCTTCTTCTTTTGGATTTTATGAATTTTATGATAATAATAAAGTGTTACTATAGAAGTACTTGTTAAAATAATATCATTGTAAAAGGGAAAATGTTAGTAGGTTAAAGTGATATTTAAAGAAAGGAAAGTATAACTAATGGTTTTTTTTTTAATTTAATAAAAATAATGCATTAAATGTAATTTTTTAAAAATAGTAATTTAATAATCTTTAATTAATGCCTATAGACACCCGTTAATCGAATTTTTGTAAAAATATGATTGTCGTATTAAATAAAAAAATTTTTTTGATGAATTCTTAACAAATAACCTGCATGTCTCTTCATAATAATCTTATAAAAATCAAGTACACTAGTATTTTGATACCATTGGCATTCATCAATAAAGCTTTTTTTCTTCTTTTTAATACTTAGAAGAAAGAAAGTGAGGGAAAATAAAGTTTCCAAAAAAACAAATCCCATCACTCTACTTCTCAAATTGGTAAACAAAAATGTGATGCATGTGATGATGATCATGATTCTGGTTAGGGATGGCAATGGAGCGGGGCGGGGGCGGATATTGCCTTATCCACCTCCACCCACTCTTGCATGGATGTTGGAAACATCCACATCCATGGATGTCGGTTACATCCATAACCGCTCCACGGTGCTCCACTCCGCTACACCCCAATTTATATTAATTATTTTTAACTTAATATTGTAGAAAATTATATTATAATTTATTCATTAACGTAATTTTAGTATATAAAAATCTTTAATATAATATATATAATACATATATACTAAAAGTATAGATATAAAATATTAGTATATATATGATTTTACTATATATATCTAATATATATTAAAAATATAAGGAAAAATATAAAATATTTTAAAGGATAAAATAGTAATTTCAAAAGTCGGGGCAGGGCAGAGTGGAGCAAGCATTTACCAAAGCCGCTCCGCTCCACTCCGCTCAAAAAAAAAAAAACCTCTCCATTCGGAGCGGATCGGTGCGAAATCCATCGGTCGGATCGGGTTTTGCCATCCCTAATTCTGGTGAGTTAACCTTGAGGGTGGAGAGGGTGGAAAGACTAGTAATATTAGAAATGATATGATTATACGACACAAAAAAATACGAATACGACACGAATAAATGAACATGTTAAAATTTATATAATAAATTATTAACACGTCAAAATTTACACAAATAGAAAATATTTTAAACATGATTATGACATAAAAAAATATAATATAATACGAATACACGAATTATTATATCTACATGATATGAGAATCCACTAAATTTGGGATTTGAACTTTGAAACAAGGGGAAAGGGACCGAATAATTTGAAGGGGCCCGAAAAATTATAGAGAATAAGTTAGATCCATGTGACTTTTGTTTGATTTGATGATAAAACGGTTTGGCTGTTTTTGGCCTTTTGATGTTGTTATCAGCCTGACCAATTTGCCTTCCCCTAGAATTTAGATATGGAATCAAAATTTTGAACACGAGATAGAAATATAACATGAATACGATATATTTAATAAATATAAAAATAATATAATAAATATAATATGATAAATTTAAACATAATTAACATGAGATATTTAATACTCGAATCGTATTTATGTTTAAAATTTTGATACGTTTAATAATTTGTTTCATGTTCATATCTACACGATTGATACAAAAAGAACATGAAACACTACAGTATACAGTTCGTAAACTCTAAATCAAAGTGAAGTTAGGATTTAGCTTAATTGATTCATGTAATCACTTTTAAATTGTGACATTCAATAAATTTGGAGATCAAACTCCAACACATACAATACCTTCTATTATTTTCAAACTACGGTCTCTTTTATTAAAAAAAATAATTAAATATAAAGACCAAACTAGCCGCTATGTCTTTCTAAGCTTTTTACATTACGTTTAAATGAAATTTAAAAAAAAAAAAAATTAAAATGAAGGCATTTCAAATTGCTAGCATTTATAATTATTTTGTTTAGATAAATTTTTCTTAGAAGGAAATTTAGGTTATTGAAATTTCATAAAATAAAAAATAATGATATAAAAAATACATATATGTATAAAAAAAATGCAATATGAGTATCATTAAATTCGTAAAAATACATAGATATTATTAATAATATAAAAATAAAAAATATATATCATATTTAAATAAAATGATAATTTATTTTTTTAAAATTTTTTATTTTATAGTAGGCCATGTTTTAATAAAGTGAGAAGAGATTTTGAGGAATTTTGAAAAACCACCTCTTTAAGTGGAATTTCAAATGCTCAAATCCTCTCTTGAAATTCTTTATAAATTTTGAAATTCTTTCTTACTTTTATCCAAACAAGTTATTTAATTTTTGGACTATTAAAAATTTTGATTGAAATAAAATCTTTTCTTTAAATCTTTCATCCAAACACACTTTTAAAATATTTTTTTCCCAAAAAAGAGTGATGCAGCTAGCTGCTTTTTTGAGTCCTGTGGCTATAATTAGTTGAACAAAATTGTTATACATAGCTAATACTAATATAGACAGATATTTTTGTATTTCACGATTCGTGTATTTGTATCATATTTAATTATTTATATATTTGTACATATTATAATTGTGTTTAAACTATTACATATTTGTATATATTTTGATATGTTAATAAATAGTATTATATAAATTTTAACATGTTCGTGTATTCATATTATTTTTTCATGTCATATCGTATTTTAGTTATTTTTTCGTGTTATGTTTATTTCGTATAATTGTATCCTGTTCAAATTTATCAAACATAAATTTCACTACCACAGCTTCCATCTTGAATTCTAACGCAATGTTAATTAATGTTGAGTATGAAGATTAAACAACTTCATCATATTTTTAGATCATAATATAAGTATATTGTGTTAGGTACCAGAGTGACGGAATAGTGTCTCACAAGTAAAATAAGAGATGAGAAAATAGGAACTGAACACACAAAATTTAACGTGGAAAACCCTCAATGAATAAAGGGAAAAACCACGGGGCAAGACTAGAAGAATTTCACTATGAGAAAATATTACAACACCTCTCTCTAAATACTAGGAGAGAACAACCTCACAAAGAATATAAGAAAGTATACAAGAGAGGAAGAGATAATTCTTGGGATGGTTTTAATACTTCTCCTTAAGGCTCTTTATATAGCCTTCAAGGAGGAACTCCTTCGTTTCTCCCACCGATGTGGGACTTTCTTATATAAGTTCTAACAATTCTCCCACTTGAAGATTTGATTAAACCAATCATATCTTCACACCACTCTTTCTGTCTTGCCATTCCATGTTGCTTACGTTTCTGATAGACCATAGGAGGATCGACACCAAATAAACTTGTCAGTGTTGATTGGCTTTGTCATAACATCTGCTAGGTTGTCTTTGGTGTGAATCTTTTGCATATCCACACTTCCTTCTTCTACTACTTCTCGAACAAAGTGATACTGTATACCTATATGCTTTGTCCTGGAATGAAAGGCTGGATTCCTTGCAATGTGCAAGGCACTCTGACTGTCACAATACACAATAATCTTCTGCTGCTTGTGCCCGAGTTCTTCCATTAACCTTTGTATCTATATTGCTTCCTTGCATGCTTGGGTAGCTGCCATGTACTCAGCTTCTGTAGTAGACAAAGCTACAACAGTCTGTAACTTAGATAACCAGCTTACCGCTCCTCCTGCAAGTGTGAACACATAGCCAGTAGTGGATTTCCTTTTATTAAGATCACCTGCAAAATCTGAATCAACATAACCCCTGACAACAAGTTCTGATCCTCCAAAACATAATGCAACATCTGAGGTTCCTTTAATGTATCTAAGGATCCTCTTAACAACATTCCAATGCTCTCTACCAGGATCTGCCATAAATCGACTGACCGCTCCCACTGCTTGTGCAATGTCTGGTCTTGTACATATCATAGCATACATAAGGCTTCCCACCGCTGATGCATACGGTACTCGAGACATTTCCATCCTCTCTGCTTCATTGCTAGGACTCATACCTGAGGATAATTTACAATTGACAGGAAGTGGGGTAGATATTGGCTTACAGTCTTGCATGTTGAAGCGTCGCAAGACCTTCCTCAGATAATTCTTTTGAGAAAGCCAAATTTTCCTGTCTTTTCTGTCTCGGTGAATTTGCATCCCTAAAATCTTGTTTGCGGGTCCCAAGTCCTTCATATCGAACTCCCTAGCCAACTGTGCCTTCAAATCTTGGATTCGATCTTTGTTGGGGCCTACCACCAACATGTCATCCACATACAACAGCAAAATAATGAAATCATTATCATCAAACCTCTTGTAGTACGTACAATGGTCTGAACTCAGTCTGTTGTATTCAAGGCTAATTATGAAAGAATCAAATCTCTTGTACCAACATCTGGGCGCATGCTTTAGACCGTACAGAGATTTGGTCAACCTGCAAACCAAGTTCTCTTTGCCTGTTTCAACAAAACCTTCTGGTTGGAGCATATAAATTTCTTCTTCAAGCTCTCCATGTAGAAAAGCCGTCTTTACATCTAGTTGTTCAAGATGTAAATCAAATGCAGCACACATAGCCAACACTACTCTGATAGTAGTAAGTCTGACAACTGGAGAAAATATCTCGTTGAAGTCAATACCTTCTTTCTGAGCATATCCTTTTACAACCAATCTAGCACGATATCGTTCTACTTGATCATTGCTATCCCGCTTGATCTTGTAGACCCATTTGTTACCAATGGCTTTTCTGCCACGTGGTAATTCCACCAGTTCCCATGTCTCGTTCTTGTGAAGAGCTTCAATTTCTTCCTGCATTGCTGTCATCCACAGAGAAGCATCTGGGCTACTAGTAGCTTCATGAAAAGTTGATGGCTCTCCATCCTCTATTAAAAGACAGTATGCAACATTGCTCTCCGTAACATACTCCGTGTGCCAATTTGGAGGCCTTCTCTCACGAGTTGACCGTCGAACTTCTACAGCCTCGGACTCAACTGGTTCTGGTACCTCATGCTCTGGTTCTGCTTCAGAAGAATCATCTTCTTGAAAATTTCTATCCATCTGCACTGTAGCAGTCTCTTTTGAAGTGTTGTCATTTGTTTGCTCACTTTGCAGTTCATTTTCTGCAAAAACTACATCTCTGCTGACAACAACCTTGCGGGCAGTGGGATCCCACAGGCGATACCCCTTAACACCGTCAACATAACCCAAGAATATACATTTTCTGGATTTTGGATCCAGCTTTGTTCTTTCTTGGGAGTTGTACATCACGTACACAGGACATCCAAACACATGTAGAGAAGAATAATCAGCTGGCTTTCCTTTCCACATCTCCATAGGCGTCTTCAAACCAATCGCCGTTGATGGTGATCGATTTATCACATAACAGGTGGTTTTGACTGCTTCTGCCCAGAAAGATTTGGCCAATCCCGCTGTTCTCAGCATGGCTCTTGTTCTATCTAGGAGAGTTCTGTTCATCCGCTCTGCTACACCATTCTGTTGAGGCGTATGTGCAACCGTGAATTGTCTCATAATACCCTCTTTCTTACAGAATGCTAGAAAGTTACCGTCTACATATTCTCCTCCATTGTCTGTCCTCAAGCACTTGATTCTTTTCCCAGTTTCAAGCTCTACTTGTGCTTTGAACTCCTTGAATACTGGAAACACATCTGACTTCTTCTTGATTGGGTACACCCATAATCTCCTGGAATAGTCATCAATGAATGATACAAAATACTTTGCTCCACCCAGGGATATTTCTGGTGACTCCCACACATCAGAATGGATTAAGTCCAGTATGTGTTTGCTTCTTGTAGTTACTTTAGCAAACTTCAATCTATGCTGCTTGCTTATCACACAGTGCTCACAGAAAGGTAAATTGACCATCTTGAGCCCGGGCAGGAGATTGCGTTCTGCAAGGACTTTCAAGCCTCGCTCTGACATATGGCCTAATCTGCGATGCCACATCATCGTCGTTTCTTCTTGGCTGGCTGCTGCAACTGATGCATCTGCCTCTTGCAACGTCTCTCCCAAAAGCATGTATAGATTGCTTGTGATCTTCTCTGCTTTCATCACCACAAGGTTTCCTTTCACTACTTTCAATATTCCACATTCAGTGTGGATCTTGCACCCGAGGTCATCCAATTGTCCAATTGACAATAAGTTCTTCTTTAAGCCCTTCACATGTCGTACCCCTTGAATTTTGCGAACAGTACCATCATGCATTTTTAATCTGACGGTACCGACTCCAGCAATATCTAAGGCGTGATCATTTCCCATGAACACAGATCCTTCCGAAATAGGTTCATAAGTGCAAAACCAATCTCGGTGTGGAGTCATGTGCCATGTCGCACCTGAATCCATTATCCAGACATCATTGAGTTTCTTTCCGCCTTTAGAACTAGTCGCTGCTTCACTATACAAGATTTCTCCATCATCTGAGGTACTTGCAACACAACCTTGGGAGGTTGATGTTTCAGAATTCTTTTCTCCACCCTTCTTATTATGCCAACACTCCTTCTTCGAGTGCCCTCTCATGCCACAATTGTAGCATTTAAGATTCTTCCTTCTTCGAGATTTTGATCTACCATGATTCTGACTCCCACTGGAGCCACGTTCTGTTGATCTGCCTCTCATCACCGTTAAAACCTCTGCTTGCTTTGAATTTTCTGACCTTTCCTCCTTATTCTTGCGCCTGGATTCTTCTTCAAGAATAGCACCGGCAACATCATCAAAGTGAAGAGAGTCACTAACATTGTTATTTGTGATGTTGATGATGAGTTGATCATACGAATCTGGTAAACTCTGAAGTAGAAGTTCCGCACGTTCATTTTCCGCTATTTTGAAATCTGATGCTGTGAGTTGAGCAAATAGCGTATTCAGAGTGTTGATGTGATCCGTTACCGACGTGGATTCACTCATTCGAAGAGTGTAGAGTTTCCTCTTCAAGAATATTCTGGTGTGAAGTGACTTCACCTCGTACAATTTGTTTAGAACATCCCAAATCTCCTTTGCAGTCTTCTTCTCTGCAACACTTGACAAAACTGAATCCGCCATTGCTAGGTGCAGATTGGCAACAGCATTGTCATCCTTCTCTTTCCACTTTTCATCAGTCATTTCTGTGGGTCTACTTTCAATTGCTTCTAGACAATTATCCTTCCTCAAAATTGCTCTTATCTTCAATTTTCACAAGGAGAAATTTCTCCCACTGAACTTCTCTATCTCGAATTTTGCTGCCATGGTTGTACACGAACTGAAGCGAGTTACACTATTTCACCATGAATAGTACCGTATACGTTAACAGTATTGTACGTATGTCGTACACTAGAACAAATCCAGTATACGTTAACAATTACTGCAAAAGTATACAACCACACGTATGAATAATAACCGTATCTGTGAATAGTACAGTACAATTGAATAGCCCGTATACTGGAACAGTGACCGTAGCCTGTGAATAGTGCACCAGGTAGGTTCCCAGGAAAGAGAGGTGGGTCACTGATAGACACACTTAAATACCAAGTCTTTCCTAGCCAGAACTTCCCTAGACACTTTCACACTACCACACTTTATTTCCAGCAACAAGAATAATTCTTTTCTGATGTGGAAGATCAGACAATACTGCAACCACAGAGCATACTAAGAACCAACACTTTCACTGTAGCGGAATAAGGACCACGAACCAATGGCTCTGATACCACTGTTAGGTACCAGAGTGACGGAATAGTGTCTCACAAGTAAAATAAGAGATGAGAAAATAGGAACTGAACACACAAAATTTAACGTGGAAAACCCTCAATGAATAAAGGGAAAAACCACGGGGCAAGACTAGAAGAATTTCACTATGAGAAAATATTACAACACCTCTCTCTAAATACTAGGAGAGAACAACCTCACAAAGAATATAAGAAAGTATACAAGAGAGGAAGAGATAATTCTTGGGATGGTTTTAATACTTCTCCTTAAGGCTCTTTATATAGCCTTCAAGGAGGAACTCCTTCGTTTCTCCCACCGATGTGGGACTTTCTTATATAAGTTCTAACATATTGTTCTACACCATTCGAAAAGAAACGAAAAGAATAAAAGAAAAGAAAAGAACTTTTGAGACTGAGTCGCTTACGGCATTTCGTTGCAACACATATATAATTTAGACTTATGATAAAAATTATGCAAAATATTTTATTTTACCCTCTACTTTTTTATTAGCACCAATTTACCCCACGATCTTTTATTTTTTGTTAAATTGATCGGATTTTAACAGAAACCAATTATGTTCCGTTGAATATCAATTTCCAGACATGAGATGACATGATTAATGATGTGGCATGTCATGTGTAACTTTACTACAAACACGTGATTTAACATGGAAAAAGTGTCACGTGTCCAATAAAAATAAAACATAGGATAAAACTATGATGACATTGCATTTTTTATGAGAAAAGCTCAAATTTGTTTTAAATATTTTGCTAACGCGTATTTTAAAAATATTTTTAAAAAAATTATTATACATAATATTTTTATCTAATACATTAAAAATAATAAATAAAATTATCAATTTTCGTATTCAATATAATATTATTTTTTATAGCAAATAAATAGTATTATTATTATAAATTATATATTAATTAATCATAAAAAATACTCTAAAAACATTTATTAGTAAAACCCTTATTTTAACTCTAACATCCTACAACCATCAATTCCTCCTCACTAGATCTGTATATAAATTGAGTTGCATGGCGGCTCAAAATTTTTATGTTTTCCTTACCAGACTCGAGTCGGACCAATTCGAAAATACATATTATTGTTCAAAATAATGTTAAAACATTAAAATTAATTTTTATATTAATATTAATATTTATAATTAAATTTAAATAAAAATATATTTTATTGATAAACAAAAATATAAATCAAACTGAACTAATTTAATTTAAAAAATTTATATTCAAATTCAATTCAATACAAATAAAACGAAATAATTCGATTTTTAAATATATCTATTCCTTTCGACAAACAGAATGTCATGTCTATTCCAACTTTATGAAAAAAAATTATAGAAAGATGGATTGATTTTCATCAGTAAGAGCAAAAACATGGCATGCACGTTTTTTTTAGAATTTGGTTCAAATCAACTTCAAAGTGGAGAGAGGAACAACTGTTGGCGTGTCATCCCAACAAAGTTAGAAGTTGATAAAATAAATGTTACATGATGTGATTTAATCCCCATAAAAAAGAAAAGAAAAAGAAAATATTTTTAATTTAGCTGAGAAAAGAAAATTTGGTTAATTTTTTTAGCATAGTGAAAAAGTTAGATTGGATAAATTTTTGGCTAAAAATAAGATAAGGTAACATGTAGATTTGTTCATAAATCGAATTAATTGTTTAGTTTGATATGTTTGATTTGAATTGAGTTAAGTTTGAGATGAATTTGATATTTTGATTCGGTTCGATTTGGATTATTATTTAAATAATAAAAAATTTATTTAAATAATAAAAAATTTATTTAAATTTAATTATAAAAGATATTAATATTAATATAAAAATACTTTTTTAATATTTTATATATTTTATATAGTAAAATGAATTTTCAAACTAAATTAGACTAGGCCTATGCTGAGTTTGAACATGTAAAAAATTTTATTCGGATCCGACTCGATTTGATTCATGGACACATTTAATAACACATTAAAGAAAAAACTCTATATGTGAATTTTTCAACAAAAAAAAAATGGAAATGGAAAAATAAATAAATAAATAAATAAAAGAAACCATATCAATTGATCCCTTAACAAATTTTCTCAAAAGAAACGAAAATCTTCTGTTCCATGCATAAAATGAAGGATCAGGTTGAAAGATGTTTAAAATAATATGTTAGGATAAATCAAAATGTTATTTTAGAAAATATTTATTCATTTAGTGTATTACTTTTATTAAATTTAAAAGTAAATATTCCAATTGTTAGTTTTTTATTTTTTAAGAGAAAAATATTAAATTTGATGTATTTTATTTTAATTGATTTTCCAATCAAAACCTAAGCTTACTAGGTGCTTTCGGGTTTTGATCTCTCTTCTGATTTTCTTATCCTAGTTTAAAAATATGCTTTTTTCCATCTCTTAGCTTGATTTGTTAATAAAATTGATACTTCATAATTTTTATTTTCTAAAATTAAAATAAAAACCATGAAAATTAATGGAATACAAAAAAATAAGAGATTTAAGTTTTCAAATATATATATATATATATATATATATATATATATATATTGGAGACATTAAGAAAAATGGACAAAAGAGCAATAGACATTGAACCCAAAGTTTAATTTAAATGGCTTATCCAAAAAAAATAAAGTTTAATTTAAATGGTTCATCAATTTTTCTTTTTAAAAAAAAAAAAAAGTAAATTCTCACAAAATTAAAATTTCATCGATCTTTAACGCTTACAAATTTTACTTCAATTATAACTTTTTTTTTTTTATTTTTATAATTATCATTTAAAGAAAATCAAACGAAGACGAATTTTAAGTGATGATAAGTGCGACAATAATCACAACAAAATTATGAGAAATTGTAATATACTAAAATTTGACACACCCATAATATGAGTGAATTATTTTAAGTAGTTATGTTTTAGATAAAAAAAATACATAAATAAAAGGTGAATAGTTTCTTTTTAAAGTATAAAGGCGGATGAGAATTTTTTTTTTTTAATTTTAAAGTAGATAGTTATTTTTATGTAAGTGAAAAGAGACATATTTTTTATTTTATATTTGTTAAAATATATATATTTTTTGTATTTTTATCAATTGATTTTGTATAATTTGGCTTTTCATATTAAAGTAATAAGTCCGAGGTTTTATAAATAGTATAATTATAAATATAATTAGGAGAGAGAAGAAAAAAAAAGAGAGACAAAAAACAAAAGAAGCCAATAGAATTTTGCATAAAGCATACACTGCAGAGTTTATCTTGTTGGTTTAAGTGAACTTGTTTGATTGTTATACTCTAGTTTGTGGCAGTGGCAAATTTCTGCAAAATCAGAATAGCAGCTGAAATAATAGGTTTAAAAAAATGGATCTTTAAATAGGTAAGATTTTTAGTCATCGGTCTAACTGGTTAAATTTGTCGATTTAATTAAATAAATTTAAATATTAAATAAAATAATTATAATATTAAATAAGTAATTAATATAATTAATAATTTAATAAAAATATGTATTTGATTTAATAATATATTTTTAATATAAAATTAAAAACTTAAAAATTCAAATCTCATAAAAAAAGAAGACAAACTGATTTTTTACCTTTTTTAATTAGTTAAACAGATTTTTTAACGGTTTGTCAATTCTTGATTTTAAGTATCACAACAAACCGAACAAGCATTCAATTTTCGGTTGAAACAATTCGATCGACCAATTTCAACATGAAAAAATCTTTTTTTTTTATGACAAAAAAAATCCTTAGTCTTCTTTGTTTCTAAAAGTTTGGGAGAAAAGATTATATAGAAATTTTTTTGATTAATATAGTTTTCAAAATTGTAAAACAAAGTTATCAATGATTTGACAAATGTAGGACAAGAGAAAAGTTCAACAACTACTAGTTGCAAAATTTGAGGAAAATTCTTCATCCATGTATAAATTACTTAGGAAAATATTAAAGTGATATATATATATAATTAAAGATTTTTTTTAAAAATTTAATAAAAAAAATTTATTAAATATAAAAAAATTTCTTAAAATAATAAATAAATAATTTTTAATTGATATTTATAGACACCGGTTAAGTGGATATAAACACCAGTTAAGTGGACCTAATAATTAAACACTAGTTTTTTCACATGTACCAAATAATGTACAACATCCAAAGTAGAGGTGATTTTAGTGGAAAATTGAAAGGAAATTGTGAACTCAGATATGATTGTACATTTCCAACTCAATTATTAATGCCAATGGAGAAGTAAATAAGAGTTAAATGTGGGTGGTGGAGTGGAGGAAGCCATGTCCATGGCCATGGGGCCAAATGGCCAATGCTCCATCTTTGTGTTGTTTGACTAAGAGGCAAAACCATTAAACAAGCTTGTCCTTGGATATTGCTATTTGCTAGCCCTTTCACATGGCAACTCCAAAATTGTGACTAAAACCATCGAATTTTCTTCATTATTCTTGTATGTGTTCCATGTGTAGGAGACACTTTCACATGTAGCTCTATTTCTTGGGATGAAGAAAGCCAAAGAGATATGAATTTTTTATTTTTTATTTATATTTGGTGATAGATAAGATTTAAAAAATTGAATTGGATTATTCGAGGTCAAATTAGATCTATCAATTGGACGAATCAGGTTGAGTTTGGGTCGGGTCAATTTGGATCAAGAAAAATTTAGGTCGATTTCGGGTTCGGATTACTTCGGATTCGGATTACTTCAGGTTCGGGTCATTTCGGATTCGGGTCATTCGGGTTTGAAACTCGAATTATTCGGGTTCGGGTTTGACCCAATGAGACTTTCGATCATCGGTTTATTGATTGAATCAATCGGTTTAATTAAAAAAATATTGATTTTAAAATACATGTCAAACCGAATAAATCTTTGATTTTCGATTAAACTGATTCGATCGATCCAAACTGATTTTTTCAACACCATGAAGGTTATTAAATTATTATAGGGGCATCCCACAAAAAATTCTCTCAATGGCCACCACCATGCCACATGATAATCCCTCTTTGGTCCCTTTTTTTTTTTAAATGATTTTAAGGGTCCTTGTTTTGATCCCATTAGCAGCTCTCTTTCGCTATCAATATCAATGTTCTTGTATCTCGCAAATTACATGAAAACGCACTGGATTTTTGGATTGAATTTAATGAAAAAATGAAGACATGAAAACAAATGGAGCCTTCATGTTTGATGAACCATGGTGGAAGGGAAGGTGATTTGGCGACTCGACTTGCTAGTGTATGAACAATCGCAGATGTTTTAGATGAAAGTTCATTTATCTATCAAGTAAACCAGAGAATATAAGCTTGCAACACTCTTTCTCTTAACTATTGGTTCAAAGACATTGATCAAATGAGAAGCTAATGTAGTTTCGAATTTATGTATCTAACTGAAAATCGAAAGTCATGTTTGTTAAATTGGGTTATCAATTATCCCATAAATTTAAGTTGATAGGAAATGATCAACTATTATATTTAAGCTTCAATACGCTCTCTCACGTGTAAATCGAATGAATGGTTAATAGGTTTAAATGTCAATTTAAGTATAGAAGAAAGGTATAAGTTGGAAAGGATTAAAACAGTAACGCACAGAAAAAGGGATTAAAATAGCAACGCACAGTTCGATGGACAATAAGATACTGGATGAAGAACCGAATGAATGATTAATTGATTTACACGTAAACTTAAATATAGAAGATAGATAGATATAAGCTGAAAAAAGATTTAAACAACAACTCAAAGTCTGATGGACAATAAGACACTAGGTGAAAAAATATTAAAAGAAAAGTGATTTTTAGGATTTAAACTCGAAAGCTTTGATATCATATTATATTGAGTGATCAATTATCCTAAAAATTTAAACTCATAAAAATATATCTAACTATTATATTGATTAAATTTCAAGGCTAGTCTTAAAAGGACAAAATATCATTGAGTTGATTAGGGAATGTTTGTCCCCCTCCCTATCCCGTGTGAGAGAGAAAGCCCTCTTTATCCACAAGTAATTCATTAGCATGAAGGAAAGCAGCTTCACATGGGTAATATGAAGAAGGGAGAATGTGACATAAAATCAAGAAGGGACGGCGAGTCATATAAAGGATCCAGGAGAAGAAGATGGCATTGTTGATGTCCCTTTGGTGGTGAGTTGAGTGTCCGGTGCTCTGAGTTTTTGCTAAGATGAGAAAGGGGTTAGAGGGTATCGGAATTTGGTTTTTGATGTGCGTTCCGATATTTAAATCAATAAGTGTCTGAAGAAGGTTGGAGATAGTACCTGTAGAACATGGAGATCAGAGTGTATATGGTGTTTACTTGGGTCAGCCCTTATTCAGGTTATTTATACCTGCATGGGCGTCTTGGGGAGTGTCACTATGTCATCTGCTCATAGGGATTTAATGGCCGACGGTATGGGCGACCCTCCCTCAACAAGTGGAGCTCGACATGATCTCTGGAAGGTCAAGCGACGTCCACGTGTCCTCGATGTTGGATCGGACTATTGGGTCTATTGGCTTGGATTGGGCTGCTGATTTGGATTTTGGACCTAGCGGGCTTAACAAGTTTAAATGTTGTCCTAACACAAAAGGATAAATAACGCATCAGGGAAAAATGGGCAAAAACACTAAATAGTTAAGGTGTTTTGGTAAAACTGTTGGATACCAGCATTTGATTTACAAGATAAACCAGATTTTGGAAAACGCAAGAGAGAACCTTCCTTATGGATCTTGGGCTGGACTTCTTTTTGGTTCGTTTCCAATCTAATGCCATCTATGATATATGGTCATGAAAGGTGGCCCATGGTTCATTGTTGATAGGGCCTCGTAAGCTTCTTTTAGCTCAGTCTCTGTTTGGATTTGCCTACCAGAATTGCCAGTGGAATATTATGATGCCGAGATGTGGAACAAGATTTAAATTGTGGTCGTGTTTTTAATTGTGTTGCGTTTATGATAGTTGTGAATGTATCAAATGTTATTGCAATTATTGTCGTCATCGCGGTCGTAAATTTTTTTTTTCATTTTGCATAATTTATTGTAAAATATAGTAATTATAATTATAATAATAAAAATAAAAATTCTTTTTAGTTTTATGATCTTTTATTTATAAAAAAAAATATTCACAAGTTATATATATATATAATTTAAGGTTGTGGGTTTAACCGTTACAACCCTTTAATCATTTACACCTCAATTACGATAAATATCGATAAGAAAAAGAATCAAACTATAAAATAATGACCGTAATATAATGTTGGGATTGGTATTTAAATCTGTGATACCAGATATTAAAAAAATAGGACAGAACTGGGAGTTTAAATAGCGGCCGCAACGTTACTTTACGGTCACAATTTAGTTGTTTCGGTTTCCTTCGCCGTCGATATTCGCGGTCGATATTTACCGCAATTGATCGCGGTAACATTCATTATGTCCGTAATCGCAATAAATGCGACACGACCGAAAACGCGTCCGTGATCACAATTTAAATATGTAGACAGAATATTGGTGGGCTTAAGAAAGATTTTTGTGTTGATTTTATAACCGTTCAAGAACCTGCAGCCTCAAGTAATAAATCTAGCATAGAGCATCTGCCCTCACCAATTAATAATTCTAACGCAGAAATGGTTAAAGCACCGCCACTTACGGCTGAGGGTTATCCTCAAAGAGGATGGTGAAGATGACTTTGGTCCTCAGCTGTTGGTCCAACGTCGAAAACCAAATGATAAAACGGGTACTAAGCGACCTAAGGGCAAACGCATTGTCCGAGAGTCTCATTGATAGGATGGCAAAACCTGAATCATTCGATGGATTTCGAAATAATCCGTTCTGAACGGAGAGATTTTTTTTGAACAGTGGAGACGGAACGGGACGGTTTTTTTTTTTGTTTGAAAAGCGAGGATGGAGCAATTTTGATAATTGTCTACTCCGCCCTTTCATGAATATTGAAATTACTATTTTACCCTTAAATATTTAGTTTTTAAAAGGATTATAAAGTAATACAACTAAACCTATTATTTTTCTTTTTAAAAATCCAAACCTAATACTTTATTTTTCTCTTTTCCTAAATTAGAAACTCGTTTATGTTGAATTTATATTTAAATTTTTTTACAATACTTTATTATTTGAAATTTTTAAAAATAACTAATAAAAATCGCATAGAGCAGGGCAGAATGAGACGGTTATGGATGTAACCGATATTTATGAAAATGATAATTGTATTAAAATTTTAATATTCACGATGGAGCAGGACAAAAGACGAAACAAAACATTCAAATAACGAAAATAGATATTACAAAATCTTTTCTTCCCGCTCTATTGTAATCCCTACTCATTGAGTATTGAGTAGAAGAGATTAAGAAAACTCGTGACGTGACCCTCTGGCATCAAAGAAGCAATTGGGAAACTCAACATCCTCAAAAGGTGATTTGACGACCAAGTTTCATGAAGATAGTTCTGTGGGGTTCAAGGAGGCAAGGCAAGGCAAGGCATTCTTTAAGAAAGTCAATAATAAAGATAAGAATACGAATCGTCCAAGATCCGAGGTGATTTCTCTAGTTCTTGAGCAAGAAGGAGATATTCAAAAGCTGTCTACTTTACGAATACTAGGTTCAGCTCTGTACCCAACAACAATATTGCAATCTTAAAGCTTTCCTGTGCCAAGGTGAACATGAGTCAAGCGGGATCGAGTTCGAACTAAGTCTAAAATCTCGTTTAGTATTATTGTTGGCACAACTTTTGAGATTAAAAGTTGCGTTTCATCGCAAACATAATGATAAACGGATAAAAAAATTTGGCTTTTACGGTTGAAATCATGGTTTGACAATCCAAACCAAAAAGCTAAAAAATAGGACTTTTAGGTTTTAAAAGCTGGTTTTTGAATAAAATAACTTTATTATCCTCATATATCTACATTTTTATTATTTTAAACATATCTTTTTTTGACATTTCAATTTCTTACAACACTTGTCAAACACTTAAAAGTTTTTAAACCACAGTTTTTCACCAACTTTTTTCAACCCAAGCTTTTTCTAACTCAAGTTTTTTTTCAACAGCAATGCTAAACTAGTCCTAAGTATGGTACCAATATCAAATATATTTGTCCAAGTCCTGTCTGGATCGAAATATAGGCTTTAAATTTTGTTTAAGCTTGTCCATATTTGTAACGAGTAGTCCAAATCCGTTTAGGCGCCGTCCATATTTTTTTCTAAAAAAATTTAAACAAAAATATTATATTTTATTTAATTTTTAGTAATTTAATATTATATATTTATTTTTTATATGATATTATTTACATAATATATATAAATATAAAAGTAATATATTATATAAATGAAAAACGGACCGAATTTGAGCCTTGATTGTTGGAGTCAAATCTGATCTATTTTTTAACCGGGTCTCATTTTTTTGTCTAAACTCATCTGAGTATAATATTTTAGTCCAAACTTTTTCAAATATCGGACGAACTAGTCTTCAGACTTGAACGAATAGCTCGACCCTTGAGCAAGTTTACCATGGAGGGGAAAAGCAAAGTGTTCTAATAAGTCAAACTAGCAAGGTTAGATCTGGCAACCACGCATCATCCTTAAACGAGCCTAGTCAGGTCGTAAAAGCACCCTCTCATTCCAATCATGGCTCCCCACCATCGAAGGATGAGAATTTGCATGAATAGACATCGTCCAAGGAACTTCTATCTTGATTATAGAAGGCGAACAAAAGTGGATATTCAAGTGAGCATGGGAAATCTCTCACCGAGTCAGGAGGGCGAGAACTCATTGAAACTGAAAGCTAAGTCATTTCCTTATAAAGCCTATACATATATATATGATATATGTATTATCAAATTATTCCTTTATTTTCTTTTAATATCTTGCAAATATAAATATATATCTTTATCTTGGAAATTTGATAACTAACTCTAGGTAAGTATCTTGTGTTTCTTGAAAGTGGTGAGGAATTCAGAAAGTTGCAGGAATTCGACATGGTTCAATTTAAAAGATGCTTAGATGGTACTCGTAGTGCTAATGTCGCGCTAGAAGTACGTATTTTTTTTGAAAAAAACTTAGAGTAGATAACTCTAATTTTACCACTCAAAGAAGAAAATTTAGATTTTAGGAAAACTCACAAATGCTCACACTTCACTCTAGACTACACTCTTTAGAGAAGAACTTCTTAGGAAAACTTAGAACTTTTATTGCTTATTGAAGCTTACTACTTGATGATTTACAAATGCAAGGGAGGGGGGTATTTATACAATACCAAGACAAACACAAGCCACACAAATATAAAATCTAAATAAATTACAACCACCCATTGTTGTTTAATAACAACCACACATTTAAATCACACAACTACAACCACACATTAAACCACACAATTGCAACCACACATTTAAATCACACAACTACAACCACACATTAAACCACATAATTGCAACCACACATTTAAATCACACAACTACAACCACACATTAAACCACACAATTGCAACTACACATTGTTAGGCTTTTATTTTTCCTTGGGCTGGTATTGGACAATTTAACACTCCCCCTCAATACCAGCTCTTCCTCTTTGCACCATGTTGAGTTGACGACGAAACATTTCAAATTTGTTGATACTCAAACCTTTTGTGAATAAATCTGCCATTTGATCATCTGTCTTGATCTGCTTCATCTCAATCTCTTCTTGTAGAACCTTTTCTCTGATAAAGTGATAATGCACTTCTATATGTTTGGTTCTTGCGTGAAAGACTGGATTTTCTGCCAAACGAATTGCTGACTGGTTGTCGCAATACAACGGAACTGCATAATCTACTGGTTGATGTAGATCATTCATTAGTTGTATCAGTCACGTACACTCTTGAGCTGCCATTGCTGCTGCTCGATACTCAGCTTCGGTAGTTGACAATGATACCGTTGGTTGTCTTTTACTGCACCAAGAAATTGTTCAAGAACCAAGTTTAAACATGTACCCAGTTGTTGATCTCCTGGTGTCATGATCTCCTGCATAGTCAGCATCACAATAACCAACTAACTTACAGTCTTCACCTTTCTTGTACAAAAGACCATAATCTATTGTACTTTTCACATATCTCAGTATTCGTCGAACTGCTTCTAAATGAGGCTTCTTCGGATTTTGCATATACCGACTCATCACACCAACTGTATAAGAAATGTCAGGTCGAGTCAAGGTTAAGTAGATTAGGCTACCTACCAATTGTCGATACATAGTTGCATCTTCCAAGTCTTTGCCTTCAAGTGCACACATCTTGCCATTTGGTTCCATCGGTGTTGAAATTGGCTTGCTCTCGAGCATTCCAAACCTTTTTAGCAAATCTTTAGAATATTTTTGTTGACAGAGAAATATTCCTTCTTGTATGTGATCAACCTCTAGACCAAGAAAGTGCTTGAGTTGTCCAAGTTCTTTCATTTGGAAACGAACTGATAAATTCTCCTTGGTTTGAAGAATTTCTGCCTCATAATCACCAGTTATGATTAAATCATCCACATATATCAATACGATAGCTAGCTTTCCTCCATTAGCTTTGACAAACAAGCTGGAATCTGCAGGTGTCACTGAATAACCACAATGAGTTAAAAATTCAGCAATCTTACCATACCATGCTCTAGGTGCTTGTTTCAATCCGTAAAGTGCCTTTCGCAGCTTACACACATGCTCAGGATGATTTTGGTTTTGAAATCCCAATGGTTGAATCATGTAGATTTCCCGATCTAGCTCTCCATGAAGGAATGCATTCTTCACATCCATCTGCCACAAGTTCCAGTCTTTGTTGGCTGCAAGGGCAAGCAGGACTCGTACGGTTGTAAGTCTTGCCACCGGACTAAACGTTTCATCATAGTCTAGCTCATACTTCTGAGAGAAACCACGAGCCACCAACCGTGCCTTGTACCTTTCAATCGACCCATCTGGACGATGTTTTATCTTGTAAACCCACTTGCAGGATATGGGTTTCACATCTCTTGGTTTTGGCACTAGATCCCAAGTCTGATTCTGCTCAAGCGCAGTGACCTCTTCTTTCATAGCCATAATCCACTCAGAACTCTGTGATGCTTCTTCAAACGTCTCAGGTTCTGTTGCAATTGGTTCTTCCACTATGGCTGCATTAGCATATTTGGGATTTGGCTTCCGTGCTCTTGTTGTCATTCGGATTTGTGATTGTGGAGATGGTTCTTCCACTTCACTCGATCTAACATCTGGTTGATACACACCAGTTTGCCAAGGACTCTGGACTAACACTTGCTCGTCATCGTCATCATCACATAGGTCTTCTACTTCGTCTGAAGTTGATTGAAGTTGGACAATATACTCTCCCATTTTCTGTTGTAGCATGTCTTCAAATTCTTTTGAATCTGACAACACGTCCTTTTCTGAGGACCACCAGGAAGATGCTTCATCGAATACCACATTGCGTGAAGTGTAACATCTTCCACTCGTAGGATCACAACATTTCCACTCTTTCCTTTGGTTATCGTATCCCACAAAGATACACCTTGTTGCTTTCTTATCAAACTTGCTACGTAAATGATCAGGAACAAATACATAACATACACAACCAAATACTCGAAAGTAGCTGACTGAAGGTTTCATTTTCCACAATTTCTCAAAGGGTGAAACAAACTCTAACCTTGGTTGAGGAAGTTTGTTGATCACATGGGCTGCGGTTCTCATAGCTTCAGCCCAAAATCTTCCGGGTACATTCTTTGCATGCAGCATACTCCGACAAATTTCTGCAAGATGCCGATTCTTTCTCTCTGCTACACCATTCTGTTGTGGTGTATTGACACAAGTATACTGATGACGTATGTTGCATTCTCGTAGGTATTGAGAGAATTCGCCTGAGCTATATTCTCCTCCATTGTCTGTACGCAAGCAACATATCTTCTTTCCCACTTCTCCTTCAACTATCTCTTTGAACTCTTTAAACTTTGAGAAAGTGTCAGACTTTTCTTTCATAAAGAAAACCCACACATACCTGGAGAAATCATCAATAAACGTCACCATGTACCGCATTCCACTAATTGATGGTTGCTTAACGGGCCCAAATATATCAGAGTGAACTAACTCTAATGGTTCTTTTGCTTTAAACTTTGACTTCTCGTATGGCAATTGATGTGCTTTACCATATTGGCATCGTGCACAAACTGTGTCTGTTCTTATGTCAAGCTGAGGAAGTCCCTTAAGCATCGACTTCTTCATCATCATACTTAGCTTGGAATAACTAACATGACCTAACCGCATGTGCCATAAATCTGCTGTATCGCTCCTTCTTGTCTTGTCTACATATGCTGACTCTGCTGACATCACGTAGACTGACTCCAGACGTCGTCCTTCCATCATCGGCTGTCCTGAGATTTTGAGATCACGATATACCTTCACATCCCTTGGACCAAACAGAATATGGTGACCTAACGATGTTAATTGTGCCACTGAAAGCAAATTTTTCTTCATGCCTTGGACATGGTAAACATCTTGTAGTGGTACCTGATTATGACTATATCGAGGTGCTACTACCGTCTTACCGATGTGAGTAATCGGTAATCTTGAATTATCAGCTGTCACAACAATGCGATTTCCCTTGTATTCTGACAGGTTCTGCAACTTCTGTTTATCGCCTGTCATGTGATTTGAGCAACTTGAATCGATAATCCAGTCATTCTCATAGTCAATTCGGTCAGCCGTTGTTGTGAGAGCTAACTCTTCCTCTTCCATAGCAAAAAATGCTTCAGCGTCCCAATCATCTTCGCTTTTCTCCTTTGTACTAGAAGTAGCAGCATTGCTCTCAGCGGGCCTTTTGTTAAACCAACAATCTTTTGCCATGTGACCTTTCTTGTCACAGTTGTAACAGTTACCTTCAAATCTTTTATTGTTGCTACGATTCTTTGAAGCTCCCCCTGGACGAGAGCTCCCTTCTCCTTGATGACTTTTTGTCTTGTCACCATAATTTTTAGATCCACCACCGACGTGCTGTTTGAATTTGCCTTTGCTTTTGTTGGTGTAGAGTGCTTCCTCTTCACTTTTCAACGAGACCCCTCCCATTTTCTTGGCCATAGATTCTTGACCAACAAGCAAATTTTCAAACTCTACAAGTGATGGTTGAGTTGGCCATCCTTGTATAGCGGCAACGAAGCTACGATATTCGGGCTTCAAACCATGGATAATTATTCTTTTTACCCTGGTATCTCCAATAGCAGCTGTAGGATCTAAATCAGAAATTTCACGGCATAACGTTTTTACCTTGTGAAAGTATTGAGCAATCGGTATATCCCGTTGTGCAAATGATAACAATTCATTCTCAAGAAGTTGAAGTCTTGTGTCATTCTTTCTCGAAAAGAGTGCATCTAAAGTATCCCACGCTTCTTTTGGCGTTTCTAGCTTTTGTATGTGTTCCAACATTTCTTCTTCAACTGTGGTCTTAAGGGCAAACATGGCTTTACCCACTTTAATCTTCCATTTGCGCAAGGTTCCTTGAGCATCTTCTTGCTCGGGCTTCGTAACTTCACTACCACCAACGACTTCCCAAAGGTCTTGACCTTGTAGGTAAGACATCATACACGTCTTCCACGTGTTGTAATTTTTGTGATTGAGCTTCTTGATTCCTCCAACTACTTGAAGATCACCCATCGTGTCGGCAAGACTCTAACAATACCGAACAAGCTTGATTTTGAGACACAAACTTGTAGAGTACAAACTCCTCACGACTCAAGAACGCTCAAACCAAAAATATTACCTGAATAACTATTTCACCATGAACAGTACCGTATACGTGAATAGTATCGTATACCATATACTTGAATAAATCTCGTATATGTTAACAATTACTATAAAAGTATATAGTGACACGTGTGAATAGTAACTATGGTAGTAACTCACAACCTAGCTCTGATACCAATTGCTGAGAAAAATTTAGAGTAGATAACTCTAATTTTACCACTCAAAGAAGAAAGTTTAGATTTTAGGAAAACTCACAAATGCTCACACTTCACTCTAGACTACACTCTTTAGAGAAGAACTTCTTAGGAAAACTTAAAACTTTTATTGCTTATTGAAGCTTACTACTTGATGATTTACAAATGCAAGGGAGGGGGGTATTTATACAATACCAAGACAAACACAAGCCACACAAATATAAAATCTAAATAAATTACAACCACCCATTGTTGTTTAATAACAACCACACATTTAAATCACACAACTACAACCACACATTAAACCACACAATTGCAACCACACATTTAAATCACACAACTACAACCACACATTAAACCACACAATTGCAACCACACATTGTTAGGCTTTTATTTTTCCTTGGGCTGATATTGGACAATTTAACATTTTTTGAGTTCAGGCTCTTCTCGTAGGAATCACCTTCACTTAGGGCTAAATGTTTGATAAGCTAACTTTGACCAAGCGCAAGCAAGGAACGTCAAATTAAAGCCCAAAATTCCCCTTAAATTATTTGGCCAATAAAGTTATTTAAATCAAACACAAATCCTTCCTTGCAACGAGCCCAACTATTTCACTCATTGCAGCTGCAGCAGTAACCCATCTCAGCCGAAACATTACCTTTGCAATGTTATTAATCTTTGCCATTGAGAGCTGTAGTATCTCAGCGGAAATAATATTACGCAGTGGCTAGCTATAACTTTGAGGTAGAGCACACACCTTATAAATAATTAACAGCAATCATAATATTTGATAAATCAAGGAGTGTCAACGGAAATCAATATTGTCCTCACAGTTGGGCAAATAAGTATACAAATATTACAACTGACAGAAGTAAAATGGACCTTGTTGGTTACTTTGAAGTGTCATTGCCAACTATTTAAAACACTAAGCTACCTTGATGGCCAATAATCCTTTTCTTACTCACTTTTCTCATTTCCTTTCAGATTATTTCTTCCTTTCTGAAAATTTAGCGGACTTTCTAAAACACAAACGCCATTAAATTTATAATATTTATTGAAAAATTATATATATTAGCGGCGTTTCTAGAACATAAACACTGCTAAAGTTGTTAAAATAGCTATGTTTACAAGACATAAATGCCGCTAATTTAACACAATTAGCGGCATTTGTTGCGATAAAACACCGTTAATATTGTTCATTTAGCAACGTTTTATGTCCTTAAACGTCGCTAAAATTGTTCATTCAGTGGCATGTGATAAAAAATGCCGCAAGTTTATCCTCAATTATCACTATTCGAAGTCCTAGAATGACGTTTACAAACGCCGGCACATATCCTTTTAAACGCCGCTATGTCAGCGGCATTTGTCTTTAAAACGCCGAAAATTTCCCAACGTCGATTTTCACTACTATGTTTTTTACAAACTCCTCTAATTTTTTAGGGGCGATTATATACGTTGTGAATGTTTTAAAAAAAAATGCCACTAAAATTCTAGTTTGTTGTAGTGTAATCCCCTTATTTATTATTTCATCACTAACCTTTTGCTCCTAATAAAATTCTAGTTTGTTGTAGTGTAATCCCCTTATTTATTATTTCATCACTAACCTTTTGCTCTCTCATTAGGAGAAACTAAGGTTGTAAACGAACAGAGTGTTCGACGAACCGTTCGTGAACAGTTCGATTTCTGTTCGTTTATGTTCGTTTATTAAGCTAAATAAACGATTATGAACACAATTTTAATGTTCGTTTATTAAACGAACCGAGTTCGAATAGATGTGTGTTCGGTTCGTTTATGTTCACGAACAAACTCGTTTATCGTTCGTTTAAAGCTCGTTTATTAGTTTGTTTAAAGCTCATTTATGTTTGTTTATTTTATTTTATTTACTTATAATATAATTAATATTATTTAATAACTTAAATTTAATAATTTAATAATAAATTTAATTTAATTACGTTTGTATTTTATTATTTTATATTTAATAATAATAATTTAAAATTAATTAATTAATTTGTTTGTTTGTTAAAATTATTTATATTTGTTTGTTTATTGTTCATGAACATAATTTTAATTGTTCGCGAACATGTTAGATT
The DNA here is from genome assembly GCA_030761205.1 of Fremontodendron californicum. NCBI lineage: Eukaryota > Viridiplantae > Streptophyta > Magnoliopsida > Malvales > Malvaceae > Fremontodendron > Fremontodendron californicum. The sequence continues at coordinate 19,628,073 of JAULJL010000023.1, read as the reverse complement.
ATATGTTCATGAACATGTTTATTTAATTTTCACGAACAAGTTCATTTAATTTAAATGAACTTTTTCGTGAACATTAAATAAACGAACACGAACACACTTAATTTTAAACGAACAGAGCTTGAACACAATTTTAAAATCCTTAACGAACACGAACCAAACACGAACAAGCTCAAAAATAAATAAACGAACACGAACATAGGCCTATTCGTTCAAACTCAATTCATTTACAGCCTTAGGGAAAACATGATGCAAGCCCACGTCACGAGGGTTCAATGATGAGAGTGTGGTTGGTTGGCAACGAAACGACTAGCAACGTCTCTAGTTCTCCTTTTATTACTCTAAATTTTATTTGGAGAGTTCATGAATTGTCGTGGGGATTTGTAATTAGAGTTTAGGAGATTAATTAGTTTAATGAGATTTGCTAAGCACATGATTAAATGACTCATCCACTGGCCTCTGCAATAAATTTATTGAAGAAGGAACAAACGGTGGCCGTAACAAGATATGCCCCGCGAGATATTAGTGCTATATATCCCATGGCCAATAAGAATTTCAGCCAACGAACCATTTGTAAGTCACTTTCAGCGTCGCTAGAAGAATATTCTTATCATAATTAAGTGACTATCCCGTAGCTACTCGATAATAGCAAAAAAAAGCTCTCCATTCGGAACGGATCGGTGCGAAATCTATCGGTCGGATCGGGTTTTGCCATCCCTAAGTTTAAGGGCTAGTTTAGCATTGCTGTTGGAAAAAACTTGGGTTGAAAAAAGCTCGAGTTGGAAAAAGTGTGTTTATAAAGTGTGGTGAAAAAATGTGGTTTAAAAACTTTTAAGTGTTTAGCATTGCTGTGAAAAAGTATTGTAGGAAATTGAAATGTCAAAAAAAGATATGTTTAAAATAATAAAAGTGTAGAGATGTGAGGATAATAAAGTCATTTTATCCAAAAGCCAGCTTTTAAAGCCCAAAAGCTATATTTTTTGGCTTTTTGGTTTGGCTTTTCAAACCATGGTTTCAACAGCAGAAGCCAATTTTTTTTATCTGTTTAGCATTGCGTTTGCGGTGAAAAGCAGCTTTTGACTTCAAAAACTGTGCCAGAAGCAATGCTAAACGAGGCCTAAGTTTAGACTATTTACTCTCCCTCTCACGTAGCTACCCATTTATCATCTCCCAGATCATCCCATGTCTTGTACTCAAAACATTCCCTCTGTTGTTTATTATATTTTTCTGCCATTAATGAAAATTTTCTTGTCCGTCTATTAATTATTTTATTTAAATATTCAAAAATAGACCTGTTCATGAATCGAATTGAACTGACCCACCAATCCATATTTATTGTTCATATATTATTAAAAAATTAAATAATTATATTTATATAATTTTATAATTAAATTTAAATAAAAAAATATTTTTTATTATTTAAAGAGTAATCAAAATCAATATAAATTACTAAAATATCTACTTAAACCCGACTTAATATAAATAAAATCTATCGAGCCGACGGACTACTTAGAAAACATAAAAATATCAAAGTTTATCTCTTTTCCCCCTCTAATTCACTTCCTTTTGCCGCTGACACTTATCCAATATCGTAAGCAAAGCGCCATCAAATGGTCCAATATTCCTCAGCCGTCCCTTTATAACTTTGGATTGAGTTGTTTTGCGGTTTTGCTTAAGACCCAGTAAGGGAGGAGTTGGGCTAAGTCCTTTCTCCCGCTTCAACCTTCAGCAATTCCACCTCATTTGCCACGTCACCACACCTACAAATCCATCGTGACACCTTCCATCCTCTTGAAAGCTTTTAAATTTGAGTTTAAATTTGATGCATAAATAATGTATAAATTTTATATATTATTAGTGTATTAAAATACGATACTTTATTAATAAATAAAAAAATAATAATGAATGACTTATAAATAAATAAACAACAATCATACGCATTGTAAACTGTCTTTAAAATAATTATTTATAAGTCTTTCATTATTTTTTTTTTCTTTGCTCATTAATTGTCATATTTTAATGCATGGACAATATATAAGCTTGCAAGTAAGTTTGTAGTTTTGCACCTTCTATTGTGAAAACTTTCAACTTTAACTTTTTATTTTGAAAATTTTTAACTTTACAAATTTTCCATGAAAATTTGTAACTTTATATCTTCCATCATAAAAACTTTTAACTGTACAAACTTTTACATTTTTCATTTTAAATTCTTTTTTGACCTTATAAGCTATCCACCAAACTTGTATTTTTACAATAAAAAACCAATTTGATCACGTTGAAAATATATCTCAACAGTGTTCCGTTTGGTTTCAAAAGTTAATTTGTAAATAATCTCAACATATACATTTATATATATTGTTGATGCAGATGAGGTTTCTGTTGGAATATGGCTTAGAATATGGCTTGAATATAGCTTGAATATGGCTCATTCACCATAGGTGGCTTAGCACCAATAATGGAGCTACCACTTGCACCACTTGCACCACCAATAATGGAAGCTACCACTTGCAAATGGATGGTGGCTATGGTGGCTACCACTTGCATGTGTTCACACCAAGATAGGTGGTGGATGGTGGCTATGGTAGGCTATGGTGGCTGCCACTTGATGCATGTTCACACCTTGATATTATGGCTATAAATAGCCATGTAGAGATGAGAGAGTAGAGTAGAGTTGAGTGTAAGTTAGAGCTAAATTGTTGAAGCAAATACTCTGTGTTTATAGAGTAATTCGGTATTGTGTTGAGTTGTGAGTTCAGTGCTTGTGTAGCACCTTGAATTCGGTATATGTTTGTACTCTAAACTCCATTAATACAAAGCTTCAAGCTCCTCCTCCCGTGGACGTAGGCACAGTTGCCGAACCACGTAAAATATCGGTGTTTTTTCAGTGTGTTTAAATCGGTTTTAGTAATATCAATTCGCTTCCGCACAACAAATTGGTATCAGAGCCAATTTTTACGTAAAACCGAGTTTGTTCGATTCTGTCCGTTTTTCAAAAGTGCTCAAATTTGTGTTTTGAAAATACCAGGTTGAAGAGGTCGTCGAGAGGAGTGCAGCAGAATCAACCGGAGCACCAGAGGAGGCCACACGCGCCCGCACGCGCCACCAGAAGAAGCGCCCACGCGCCCCACGCGCCCACGCGCCGCACGCGCCACCAGAGGTTGCAGACGCGTGACACCCACGCGCAGCACGCGCCACACGCGCCTCCAGAGGTTGAAGACGCGTGAAGCCCACGCGCCCCACGCGCCACACGCGCCGGCCACCCAAACAGCTCCACGCGCTCCACGCGCCGCCGTACGCCGCCCACGCGCCGCCGCAGGTCCGACCAACTTTTTCGGGCTATTTTTTGAGCCGTTTCAGAACACTATTCCGAGACTTTTCCGAGCCGGTTGAGCTAAACCGAGTCCATTTCGAGCCACTTGTAGCAGAATATTCGCAGAATATTCACCGTGTGTCCAAAATTTACACAGTTGGACCCGTTCCTGGCTATTTCGACTATTCCGGACTCAACCGCGGCATCCGTTTTTCCATACAGGTACCGGAAAAACACTTTGTTGGTAATTTTGTTTTATTACCATGGCAGAATCATTAGAGACACATGAAACAACCAGCAGCGCACGATCAAGTTCTTATATCAGAAAGAACTCGATGACCACTGCAAAGTTCGAGGTGGAGAAATTTGATGGCACCACCAACTTTGGCATGTGGCAGTGCGAAGTTCAGGATCTGTTATTCCGAGAGGGTTCGTATATCGCTCTGGAAGACAGGCCCAGAGATATTTCTGAAGATGACTGGAAGTTTGTCAACCGTCAGGCTTGTGGCACAATCCGGTTATGCCTAGCCAAGGACCAGAAGTACTTTGTCATGAGAGAGAATAATGCAAAAACTCTCTGGAAACAACTTGAGGACAAGTACATGACAAAAAGCATGGAGAACAGACTCTATCTGAAGAAGAAGCTGTTCCGCTTCCAGTATATGCAAGGTATCACCATGCAGGAGCATCTAGTAAGTTTTAACAAAATCCTCGCTGATCTTGAAAATCTAGATGCAAATATCTCTGATGAAGATAAGGCTCTTACTCTGTTAAATTCCTTGCCTGATAGCTATGATCATTTAACCACTACACTGTTGTATGGTAAAAATGATATAGAATATGTTAATGTTAGTAATGCTCTGGTGAATAATGAGTATCGGAAAAAGGATCAGTATGATCACCAGAATACTACACCAGAAGCTTTAACTGTATACAGAGGCAGGACGGACAACCGAGGAGCCGGAGAAAACAAGCGAGGTAAATCCCGCTCAAGGAGGGGATCATCGAGAACACGACTCTCGAGGGACGAGTGTGCCTTTTGCCATGAGAAAGGGCATTGGAGGAATAACTGTCCCAACATGGAGAGGTCGATTGTGAGTGTAGGACAAGTACATGACAAAAAGCATGGAGAACAGACTCTATCTGAAGAAGAAGTTGTTCCGCTTCCAGTATATGCAAGGTATCACCATGCAGGAGCATCTAGTAAGTTTTAACAAAATCCTCGCTGATCTTGAAAATCTAGATGCAAATATCTCTGATGAAGATAAGGCTCTTACTCTGTTAAATTCCTTGCCTGATAGCTATGATCATTTAACCACTACACTGTTGTATGGTAAAAATGATATAGAATATGTTAATGTTAGTAATGCTCTGGTGAATAATGAGTATCGGAAAAAGGATCAGTATGATCACCAGAATACTACACCAGAAGCTTTAACTGTATACAGAGGCAGGACGGACAACCGAGGAGCCGGAGAAAACAAGCGAGGTAAATCCCGCTCAAGGAGGGGATCATCGAGAACACGACTCTCGAGGGACGAGTGTGCCTTTTGCCATGAGAAAGGGCATTGGAGGAATAACTGTCCCAACATGGAGAGGTCGATTGTGAGTGTAGCTCAAGAATCTGAGGGAGAAGAAGACTCTGCATTTACAATTTCCACAACAACACACTCTTCAGATCAATGGATTCTGGATTCCGGATGTTCCTACCACATGTGTCCGAACCGGGAGTGGTTCTCAAACTTCAAAGAGTTTGATGGAGGGATTGTCCATATGGGCAATGACAATACTTGTCACACTAGAGGCATCGGAACGATCCGACTGAAAATGCATGACGGTACAATCAGACAACTTACAGACGTAAGGTATGTCCCTGATCTCAAGAAGAACCTCATATCACTGGGGGTCTTAGACTCAAATGGTTACAAGGTGACCATTCAGAATGGAGTCCTGAGAGTTGTACGTGGAGCATTCTTAGCAATGAAGGGTTATATGAAGGGAAATCTGTATCTCTTTGACAGAGAAACCGTGACAGGCAGAGCAGCAGCCTCTCACAGAATGATGGGATAGTCCGACACTTCACTGTTCCTAGCACTCCCCAGCAGAATGGAGTTGCAGAAAGGATGAACCGAACTTTGGTTGATAAAGTTCGCTGCATGTTATCCCAGTCAGGCTTGAGCAAAGCATTTTGGGCGGAGGCTTTATTGTTCGCCTCCCACATTATCAACAGACTAACCTCCACCGCAATTGATGGGAAGACTCCCATAGAGGTGTAGTCCGGATATTCTGCCAATGAATATGATCGGCTTCGTAGTAACGGATGCAAAACTGGATCCTAGAGCCAAGAAAGCTGTCTTCTTTGGGCTTTAGTGAAGGAGTAAAAGCAGTCCGATTGTGGAACCTTGAGTCAAAGAGAGTCATCGTAAGCCGAGATGTTGCCTTTGACGAATCTGTAATGCTGAAACTGTCAACTCCAGAGAATGTGAACCAAGATTCTCTAAAGCAGGTGGAGTTTGAATCAGAATCTGATGACACCTTAAACTGAAGTGGAGGAGTCATCACCGGAAATCTTTCAGCAACTTGAATCAGTTGTCACCAGTAGACCGAATAGACATATTCGGAAACCTGCTCGATACACAGACGTGGTGGCATACGCCCTTCCAGTAATTGATGATGATGTTCTGATCAATTACAAAGAAGCTGTAAACAGCCCTGTGCATGCCCAGTGGAAGGAGGCGATGGATGAAGAGATGATATCACTTCATCAGAATCAGATTTGGAAGTTAGTTCCACTTCCAACACTCAAGATATCAATTGAGTGCAAATGGGTCTTTGCCAAAAAGGAGGGTGCTACCGGCAAAGACAGCATCAGATACAAAGCCAGATTGGTAGCCAAAGGTTAGGCTCAAAAAGAAGGAATAGACTACAATGAGGTATTTTCACCTGTTGTTAAGCATGCATCTATTCGGATCTTATTGGCTTTAGTAGCACAGTATAACCTAGAGATAGTTCAACTTGATGTAAAAACTGCATTCCTCCATGGTTCCGTAGAGGAGGAAATTTGTATGACTCAACCAGATGGTTCTGGAGTCCCCGGTCGCAGAGATTACAAAAGCAAGTTGAACTGATCACTGTATGGTCTGAAACAATCCCGTGACAGCTGTACAAACGGTTGGACTGTTTCATGACAGGATGAAAAGTACACACACAGTCAATTTGATCACTGTGTTTATTTCCGGAAACTTCAAGATGGATCATTTGTCTATCTGCTGAAAAAGGCAAGGTGGAGATCGACAGGCTGAAGGCTCAACTGAGCTCAGAGTTCGAGATGATCTTGGAGAAGCTAAGAAAATTCCTGGGAAGTAGACAGAAAAATTGACTCAGGCTCAGTGCATTGATGAATCATGCCAATGCAGTAGGTGCCCTGATATGTGAGTAATGGTGTGTACATTTGAAGGAGAAAAGAGGAAGCTCTGATCTGTGAATTCTCTCTGTGGATTCTCGCTAAGGTGGAGATTGTTGGAATATGGCTTAGAATATGGCTTGAATATAGCTTGAATATGGCTCATTCACCATAGGTGGCTTAGCACCAATAATGGAGCTACCACTTGCACCACTTGCACCACCAATAATGGAAGCTACCACTTGCAAATGGATGGTGGCTATGGTGGCTACCACTTGCATGTGTTCACACCAAGATAGGTGGTGGATGGTGGCTATGGTAGGCTATGGTGGCTGCCACTTGATGCATGTTCACACCTTGATATTATGGCTATAAATAGCCATGTAGAGATGAGAGAGTAGAGTAGAGTTGAGTGTAAGTTAGAGCTAAATTGTTGAAGCAAATACTCTGTGTTTATAGAGTAATTCGGTATTGTGTTGAGTTGTGAGTTCAGTGCTTGTGTAGCACCTTGAATTCGGTATATGTTTGTACTCTAAACTCCATTAATACAAAGCTTCAAGCTCCTCCTCCCGTGGACGTAGGCACAGTTGCCGAACCACGTAAAATATCGGTGTTTTTTCAGTGTGTTTAAATCGGTTTTAGTAATATCAATTCGCTTCCGCACAACAGTTTCAAGGTGATGATGATGACCATGTCTACCAATCATTTTTAGACATTTTAAAATATGTACCGAAAGGAAAACAAATCTGGTATTATTGAGCTATGCAAGGAGGTATGTTGGGTAATTCTATTATTTTCTTTAGTTTCTCGTGTTAGGGTCATTATTGATTTATATATATATATATATATATATGTTTGTATTGAGTTTATGATAGATTTCGTAACTTTGGACATGATATGAGATTATAAGATATGAATAGAATAAAATATGAAAAAATAATTAAAATATGATACAACATAAAAAAAAAAAACGAACACGATACGAATACATGAATTTGACGTCAAATGTATATAACATGAATTATTAACGTATTAAAATTTATATAAAAATATATATAATATTTTAAAAACGATTATGATACATGAAAATATACGAACACAATACTAATATATATAGAGATTGCCAGGTCTAGATTATGATGAGTTCTGCTGGTTAGAAATGAACTGTTCTGCCTTGTATAGGTTGCTGCTCTTTCCAAAGACCAGCCTATCACACCTCAGAGAAACAGCCTTTTTACTCATTGCGTGCGAATGAGTAGTCGTTCAAGATCATTGCCATTACTATGCATTCCACATTCGTGTGAGCTAAACCGTTGAAACTCACGATGAGAGAGATCATTTTATAATTAGAGTTAAAGTGGATTGTGCTTAGAGGAGCTTGCAATCTTAGGCGCAATACTATAATATCAGCATTTATGAGTAAACCTGCTTATGGATTGGATCAGGCCGTATCTTGAAATTTTTTTTTTTTATTCAAGTTTGTTTTGGATCGGGTTCGGTCAATGCGTAAACTTGTTTTATTGTTCAAAAATATTAAAATATTATTTTTATATTAATATTTATATATTTTTATAATTAAATTTAAATAAAAAATATTTTTTATTTAATGAATAGTAATTTGGGTGGGCCAATCCTACTTGAATTATCAAAATCCTTATTGAATCCGATCTAATTTGAGCCGAACTTATCGAGTCGAACGGCTAACCTGACCTATGAACAAATCCTCCCTTCAAATCGATTATGGAATTTCTAAATTGTATTTTGTTGATACTTTTCTCCAAGCCCTTTAATTTTTCTGCTTCATTTGCTGTTATTTGTTAATTTTTAGTCGGAAAAAGAAGAAAAAGTTGTCTAAATTGAATAAGGTCTCGTTTAGCATTGCTTCTGGCACAGCTTTTGAGGTCAAAAGCTGCTTTTCACCGCAAACGCAATGCTAAACAGATAAAAAAAATTGGCTTCTGCTGTTGAAACCATGGTTTGAAAAGCCAAACCAAAAAGCCAAAAAATATAGCTTTTGGGCTTTAAAAGCTGACTTTTGGATAAAATGACTTTATTATCCTCATATCTCTACACTTTTCTTATTTTAAACATATTTTTTTTGACATTTCAATTTCCTACAACACTTTTTCACAGCAATACTAAACACTTAAAAGTTTTTAAACCACACTTTTTCACCATATTTTATAAACACACTTTTTCCAACTCAAGATTTTTTCAACCCAAGCTTTTTCCAACAGCAATGCTAAACTAGGCCTAAGCATAGTAATACTCTAAATTGAAAAATTATCTCATTTACAGTCGACGAAGGTTTTTATATTCCATCAACAGAGCTAGAGGATTGTCAAATACTCCATCGACGGAATTAGAAGATTATCAGATACCCTCGTTAACGTTAAAAAAAACTAAAAAGAAATAAAATATAATAATAAAAGAAAGACTTATTTGAACTGCAAATTTATTTGAATATTGCTTAAAAAAAAAATTCAAACTACCGATATTTTTAAATTATTTATCAAAATACGCCGATTTTTTACGATTTTTAAAAAAAAAATCAAATGACGACTTCTCTTGGTATTTTAAAAAAAAATGAAAATAAAAGAAGGGAAGTCGCCATTGATATGGCGACTTCCCTTCATATAATATTTTTTTTTTTGAAAAAACAAGAACAGAATATGGCGACTTCTGTTCTTATTTTTTTAATTTTTTTTAAAATTGTAGTTCGGAAGTCGTCATATGATATGGATATTTTCGAACTATTTTTTTAAAATTTACAAAATGTTACTGTTTTAAAACGGTAAAAAAAAAATTGTATATTTAATTTTACAAAATTAAAATTTTAAATAATAAATTAAAAAATTAATCTTATAAAATTAAAAAATATATATATACTATTTTCCCAATTAAATTTTTAAAAAATTACACCGTTGGAAAACGGTAAAAAAATTTAAATTGTATAACTAAATTTTACAAAACTAAATTTAAAAAAATAATAAATTAAAAAAACTAATTTTACAAATATAAAAATTATACCGTTTCCAAACTATTTTTTTTTAATTTTAAAAATTAATAACAAAATTTAAGTAACAAAAATAAAAAATAATAATTTAAAATTTAAAATAACGGTTAATTTTTACATTTAATAAAAGAAAAATATAAAAAGTACATGATTATTATACAAAAAGTACATTATTAAAAAAAGTATACAACAAATACATGATTATTACACAAAAAGTATGTTTATTCTAATTATTTACGGAGGAGCTCTCATATCGCGTGGTGTTGAGCAACAGTGTCGAGCTTTCCTATTGCGTGGTGGTTGCACCCGTCGTTCAACCTCGTCAGTGGCACGTATTCGTTGTTGACCTCATCCTCGACCTACTGTCACTGGTTCTGGTTGTATGTCATCCGCATGCTCATGGAAATCACCCACATCAGATGGAAACACACTACTAGAGGGACCCATATATTCTGCATCAAAAAATGGAAACTCACTACTCAAGGAGCCAACACCTAGTCCACCCATAAAGGGAACCTGACTACTAGATGGACCCACAAATACAAAATTAATAAAATAGTCAAGATTATTACCTGCTTGCAAGGGGGTATACAAGCAAAAAGTTCTCGCGCGAAGTAATAAATGGCAGTCGATACTAAGCCCATGACTGCAGAAGCAGTAAACATCCACCTATGTCATGGCTTTTTGAAACTGTAGCCCAACACAGTTCTCTATACAAAAACCTCAAACACGCAAAACCTCAACTATAATTTGCTGCATGCTCTAAATCATGAAGCAATGGAATATACATCAAATGTACCCGACTGCTCGATTTGTCGGTTATTAGCATTTCTCAAATCAAACGTAAAATATATGCTCTAGCAGCATATTTTACCTCTTATTCACTTGCATTTTCGGGGAGATTTTACAATGACCGCAACCAAATTTTTGTCACCATTGAGCCCTTGAGACACTCTTCTGGAGGTACAATGCCCAACAAATTTTGACACTCTTCATCACAATCTAGAAGACTTGCGCCTGTAACTGCCATGCCATCCACTGGTAATCCAAGTTGAAGCGCAATATTTTCTAGAGTGATCATGCATTCACCACATGAAAATTGAAAAGTTTGCGTCGGTCTCCATCGTTCAACCAACACACTAATTAAGTCTGGAAGAAGCATACATTGTCGAATTTGACTTGCATAATAAAATCCGACACTCTTTAAGTGGTCAATACTAGATGGATGGGATCTTCAAAAAAAAAAATTTCTCGAACGTAAGACATTAACAATATCCTGTTGATAATTAATTATAAAATCATAAAAAATTAATAATGCAACCTCTTGACATATAATGATAATTAACTATAAAATTTATTATAAAATTATAATTTTATAAAAAATTAATACAAAATTAATAAAAAATCAATACAAAATTAATAACAATTATAATGATAATTAATTAAATTATAAAAAATTATAAAAAATTTACTAACCTCTTGACATATAACTGCAGATATGTGATTATCTTGCAATCTCAATAACGATGAAGCCATTTTTAAATCAACACTAAGAGAAATTTTGAGATTTTTTTTGGTATGAAATAAGAGGAAGAGAAAAGAATTTGAGAGTTTATGTATGAAAAATGAATTTGATGGGGTATTTGTAGGTGAAATTTGGGGTAGGTGGGTGAAAAATTGAAGGCAACGGTCACTTGACCATTGCCTTCAATTTTAATTTATTTTTTACCGTTTCAAACAATCATAAATTTTAAATTAAAAAAAAAAATTAGTTCGAAACTCGCCATATCATATGGCGACTTCCGAACTATAATTTTATTTTATTTTTTTTGAAAAAGCAAGAACAGAAGTCGCCATATGATATGTCAACTTTTGTTCTTGTTTTTTCAAAAAAAAAATTATTATATGGCGACTTCTGTTCTTGTTTTTTCAAAAAAAAAAAAAATATTATATGAAGGGAAACTCGCAATATCATATTGCGGCTTCTCTTCTCTTCTTTTATTATCATTTTTTTATTAAAAATACCAAGAAAAATCGCCATATCATATGGCGACTTCCCTTGGTATATATATTTTTAAATCCTTAAAAAATCGAAGTATTTTAATAAATAATTTAAAAATAATGATAATTTGATTTTTTTAATAGCAATATTTGAATAAATTTGCCTATTTGAACCTTGTGCATCTAGGTAAGTCTAAAAATGAATGTCAAACAACAACTTATAAGTCGTAAAATGCATGTCATATTGCAAGGAGCTTGATTTAGCTCAAACAATAACTTAAACTTAAAAATTCGTATATTCGTGTCCAATATTTTCAATAAATTTGTGCAAAGATCGGGTCTGGATAAGAATTTTCATAATTTTGGCCAGCCCGGCCCGATTACTATTTATTTAATAAATTTTTTTATTTAAATTTAATTATAATATATAAAAATATTAATATAAAAATAATATTTTATAAACAGTAAAACAGATTTTCGAATCGATTCGAATCTGAACTGAAACGAACTTAAATAAGAAAATAAATTTCAGATCGCGACCCGTCCGACCAATGAACTAGTCTAACTGTCAGGTCTACAATAAGCAAACTTACTTTAAAGAAAAAATCCAAGTCCTTAAAAAGTTTAAAGCCCAATAAGAGCCCAATCCTCGTCAAGACCAGAGGCAGAGGAGCTCGATGACTCAAACAGGTGAAACATCGAACAAGCTACTTTTTCTGAAAAATAGAACCTTGGGCTTATAATTGGGCTTGGCCCTCACTTTGTGTTTGATCATAGGCTACTTTTTTTTTTGGGTTGAGCCATGGAGTCAGGCTTGGCCCACCCCATCACTTCTAGTTCCCACTTGCACATCCAATTCCAAAATTCCAATCCAACGACAACCACATTTGCACATAAAATTAAACAATCATTTTTTCCCCCAATAAGATTAAATTGCCTCTTTAATCTTTATTTATACCTTACATTGTGCAAGTGGTATTTATGTTATCTGAAAAAAGAATTGAGTATAAATACGAATATGTATCCGATATGAATATATTTAATTATATTTTAATATTTTATATTCGAATATGTGTCGAATATAAATATTAAATATAAACATAAATATTTTTAAAAAATAAAAAGTTCGATAACGTAAGTGATATTGTTTTAAACTCTTATACTAATTTTTTTTTTTTAATATATTAAGCAATTTAACTCTTATCCTTTACTTTTTTTAGCCTAATTTTTATCATCATCCAAAGAAAAAAAAAACCACTCCAATTTAACAACAACTACTCAGTACTCACACTCTCGTTTATATACCAAAACTCAAAGCAGCAAAATTGCAATAATAAGAACAATTTTTTCTTAATATAATAAATAATAAAATATGAAAAGTCTGAAAATTGAACCCATTTGCCCTAACCCTAAATTAACCCAAAAACAATTTCAATTTTCATTTTAAATTCAATCATATTAAAAATTACATTTTCCTTTTTTTTTTTTTTCATTTTCACTCTTTAATCTTGAATCATTTCACTTACAACTTTGAATACGATACGAAAATACACAATACGAACACATGTTTAATAATGTATCTTATTCATATTTAAGATTTTATATATTTAATAATTTATGTTATATTTATATTTACATAAAAATCATAAAACACGATATATATATATATATATATATATATATAAATTACCAAGTCTTCCTCAAGAGACTGTGCTTCGTATGCTCTCAAATGACTCACACAAATCTCTAATCATATCCTACATGTTTAATAATATATCATATTTGTATTTAAAATTTTATACATTTAATAATTTATATTATATTTATATTTACATAAAAACCATAAAACAATATATGTATATATATAAATTACCAAGTCTTCCTCAGGACTACTGTTGCTTAGTATGCTCTTAATTGACTCACACAAATCCCTAATCATATCCTACTTTTATTACGTACCCTTTTTAACATTAACCTCCTATACCCGGTAAATCCACACAAAAGCAACCGGCTAAAGGCCGTCCAATTTTACTATCCCCACACTTCCTTTCTCCGCTTCTTACTAGGATTTGATATCCCTCTTCCCCCCACCCCCATATATATATCACAATTCTTAAGCTCTCTTCCTCTCTTTAAAATTAACATCAACAACACGTTAAACTTTGTTTCTTCTCTGTTCGGCAAGAAAAAAAAAGTTTTTAATTATCTAAAATTCCCTCTCTTAAACATTGTAGCAATCACGAGAATCCAGAGTAGCTTGTTTAAGAAGACTGGTTTTTGCTTTGAATCTTTACAACTTAGCCAGTTTAAGAAAATAATTTTCGTTTTTTTGTTTTTTGGCTTCTGTTTCGGAAATTATTTTCATTAGCGTGGCTTTATTTGCAAGTAATGTGAATTTACTTGAAAAATTCTTTTTGGTGGTGATCTGTTTAGAGAGGTGAGGAGGAGAAAAAGAATTTCTTCGTTTGGCGGATTTTCTGTTTGGTTTTGAGATCTGCTTTGTGTTGGATTGTTTTGGTTTTAACGACTGTGTTTTTTTGTTGATTGTAGGATTTTCTTGTTTGGAGATAATCGAAGTTGAAAGCATGATTTTTTGGTGAAAATAAGGAAAAATAAAAAGCGATAAAAGTTTTTTGTTTTGTTTGGAGAAAGAGATGAAGCGGTCTAGAGATGAGGTTTACATCGGCGGCTCTCAACTTAAAAGACCAGTGGTTTCTTCTCGAGGAGAAGGGTAAAATAAAACTTTATCTTCTTTTTATATTATTATTTTTTTAAATTCGTGTTTTCATTATGAAAGTTAACAATGAGATTAAGTTTCTAATTACAGGTCAATTACTATCGCTGATTTTCTTTCTCTTGTTTAGTTTAGTGGATTTGATTAGTGTTTTTGCTTGTTTAATTTTAATTTATATTAGTTCGAGCTCTTTTATAATTGTAAATTATCTTTGACCTTTGATGAAAAGTTAATTTCTTTTTAGGTTTTTGGTTTCCTAAAAATTCTGGTTGCAAATTTCTTTTTTTTTTCTCTAAAGAGGTTTGGAGATAGCAAAAACAGTGAAAATTCATTCTTTTCTGGATGAACAAGTTTCGAGTTTTTCTTCTGTGAAGAGTCTGTATAGTTTTAAGATGAGGTTTTAATTGTGTTTGAAAAAAGGTTAAATGACACTAGCTGTTGATATGCTCTTTTAGGGGATAATGATATATATTTTTTAATTTCATGTGGAAAAAATTTGTGATGATTTATTGGAAATGTTCTTTAATCTCACTGCGTGTTATGTTTTTGAATGTTGAAGATCTGGGCAACCGCAGATGGTGGGAGGGATAGGAACTACGCAAAAACTGACGACAAATGATGCATTGGTGTATCTCAAGGCGGTTAAAGACATATTTCAAGAGAAAAGGGAGAAATATGATGAATTTCTTGAAGTAA
This sequence comes from Fremontodendron californicum, assembly GCA_030761205.1. Lineage (NCBI taxonomy): Eukaryota > Viridiplantae > Streptophyta > Magnoliopsida > Malvales > Malvaceae > Fremontodendron > Fremontodendron californicum. The sequence continues at coordinate 19,612,916 of JAULJL010000023.1, read as the reverse complement.
TGAAAGACTTCAAGGCTCAAAGGTTTGATCATTATGTTTTTTCTTTAATCTTGCTCTTTATCCTTGGGTAATGTTTGTGTCAAGCAATTTGTGACTTGTGGTAATGCTATGTTGAGTGTAGAACTGACACTGCGGGTGTCATAGCAAGGGTGAAGGAATTATTTAAAGGGTATCGAGACCTAATTTTGGGTTTCAATACCTTTTTGCCTAAAGGATATGAGATCACCCTCCCACCAGAGGATGAACAACCGCCCCAAAAGAAGCCGGTGGAGTTTGAAGAAGCTATTAGTTTTGTGAACAAGATTAAGGTAGAAGTTTTGTGTCATTGCTGAATTTTATGAGAAGGTTTTTTGCATGCAAAGTTTGTGATTTCATTGTTGGATTCTTGCAGACAAGGTTTCAAGATGATGACCATGGCTATAGGTCATTTTTAGACATTTTGAACATGTATAGAAAAGAAAACAAGTCTATCACTGAGGTTTACCAGGAGGTATGTTAGGTTATATTTTCCTTATTGTCTCTGTTTTCCCTCTTCGCATTTGGGATGGATTTATCTACTGCCTAGGATGCTGGATTTTGATGATTAGAAACTACACTTCCTTATAGGTTGCTGCTCTTTTCCAAGACCACCCAGATCTGCTTTTGGAGTTCACTCATTTTCTGCCTGATACCTCGGCACCAGCCTCTAATCATTATGCTTCCTCTGGTAGAAACTCTATATCCCGAGACAGGAGCTCTGCTATCCCTACAATGCATACAGTGCCTGCTGACAAGGTTTCTTTTAGCCTAATCCTTAACTCACTTCAGATTACATATTGAAAATCAGGCTAACATTTGATTTGTAAGAATATCTGGCAGAAAGATAGGACTACAGCTTCGAATGCTGATTGTGACCTTAGCATGGAATGCCCTGATCCAGATCAGGATAGAGTTATAATGAAAGCAGAAAAAGAGCAAAGGAGGCGTGGTGAAAAAGAAAGGGACAAGAGAGAAGACAGAGATAGGAGAGACCAAGAACAGGATGACCAAGACTTTGAAAATGATGGCAACAGAGATTTCAACATGCGGTTTCCCCATAAACGGAGTGGAAAACCTGCTCATAAGGGTGAAGACTCAGGTCTTGAACAATTGCAGCAAGTTGGGGATGGCCCTACATATGATGATAAAAATGCAATGAAAAGTGAGTTTTCTGCTTCCAAGTTAACATTTATGGGCATAGCTATAATTTCAACATCATATTAATTTAATATTTCTCTTGGAGGGTCTGCTATGCATGTTGACAAATTTGTTCTTCATTTAAGTTCCTTGTATATCTGCTTATTATTTCTGGAAGTATTTTGAGGGAGATATCATTTGTGCAAATAGCAATACTTTTCCTGAATGGATGTTTTCTTTTTGTGGCAACTCTCATCTGTATGATTTTCATGTAAAAAATTGGATTCCTTTCGATCTGCCTTTCATGTTTGCTTCTTTGACTTAGTTCATTCCATATCAGGTCTGTATAATCAGGAGTTTGCTTTCTGCGATAAGGTGAAGGAGAAGTTGCGAAATCCTGATTATCAGGAATTCTTGAGGTGCCTTCATCTCTATAGCAATGAAGTAATCTCACGCATAGAATTGCAATCATTGGTATGGTTAACAGACACCTTTAGTTTGTAGTTTATCTTACATTTTTAGTTGGAAACTTGGAACACTTAAAAGTTTATTATGTTTTTCAACTGAAAAAAGCTCAAGGTATTCCCAAATTTCAAAGGCTGCATTTTTTGAATTGACCTAAGCACTTTGCAGAGTTTCAACATCACAATATTTGTTACCCAAAAAAAAAAAAATCATAATTTAGCATCACTTTTCTTTGATACAAGTCCTTGGGATATATATAGAAACTGTTCAGTTAGAGAGATGACTGAAATAAAACTAGTGACTTTTGAAAACTTTTCTTGTACTAGGTTAAGGATTTGCTTGGAGGATACCCAGATCTGATGGTTGGATTTAATAAGTTTTTGGTGCGATGTGAGAAGAATGGTAAGTATTTGAGACAAAAGCTTTAAGTTTTCTGATATTAAGCATTTCACTGTTGACTAATCAAATCCTATTATGCAGAGGGATTGCTTGCCGATTTTGTTAGTGAAAGTAAGTAAAACTATCTGTTACCCTCTTATCAACTTTATTTAAGAGTTCCTCGTAGTTTATCACAGAGCAGAGTTATCACTATTACAGTCTTAATATTAATTGTGGATCCATGTTAGCCAAAACTAATGAAGCATCATAGTTGAACGGAACTTTCCTCTACTTTTAGTTGAGTTTAAAATATTGCATATCAAACCAAACTGAACTGATAACATTTAGTTTCAAAGTTCTTAGCAAGTCATTATGCTTGCAGAGCTCTTGCGGAATGAAGGACAATTACCTAGATCAGTTAAGATGGAGGACAGGGATAGAGATCGAGTTCGTGAAAAGGATGATGGGGTCAAAGATAGAGACCGTGAAACTCGAGAAAGGGATAGACTTGATAAAAGTTCCTTTGGCAATAAAGATGCTGGAAATAATAAGATTTCTTTATTTTCCAGCAAGGATAAATACATGGGAAAACCCATTAATGAACTTGACCTCTCTAACTGTGAACAGTGCACTCCTAGTTATCGACTTCTTCCAAAGAATGTATGCAGTTTTTGCTTCTTACTCATCCTTGTTATTGTGATATGCAGGATATGTTGATGCTCTTATAATTACTTTACTTGTTTAATGCCTTGCAGTATCCAATACCTTCTGCAAGCCAGAGAACAGAGCTTGAATCTGAAGTTCTCAATGATCATTGGGTTTCTGTCACTTCAGGGAGTGAGGACTACTCTTTCAAACACATGCGCAAAAACCAGTATGAAGAAAGCCTATTTCGATGTGAAGATGACAGGTTGGACCTTCCCCTAGCTTTTGATTGCATTTTGCCCATGTTTTGCCTTATTATACATGGGTGGTCGTTTTATTTCACTTTAGCTCTATTTGGGTTTTTGCTTGTGTTTTATGGCATCATTTAAACTTTTTTTTTGTTTGTAAAATTAGCTTTTGTTTAGTTGATTTTTTTCTCCTCTCTCTGTGCTAATGGGTGCATATGCACACAACTTCACAACCCTTTACGGCTTTGTTAACTGCTTGAATAAATTGTAAGTGTGTGTGTGTGAGCCTGCTCTTGCTCAAATTTACATCCCTTCATGGCACTATTGATTGCTTAAAAGATATTTTAATATTTCACTTATAATTAGTTTGGGAATTATTAATATCTTTATTTCATGTTGTCAGGTTTGAACTGGATATGTTGTTAGAGTCTGTGAACGCAACAACCAAGCAAGTAGAAGAACTATTAGAAAAGATTAACAATAATACAATCAAAATATACAGTTCAATTCGTATCGAGGAGCACTTCACAGGTAATAAGCTGACTAACAAGGAATAAAATATCTGCATATGCATTGTTTAGCGCACCCTTTCCTTCTTTTCCTGATGGCTGTTCACTTATGATTGTCACTGCAGTTCTGAATCTTAGGTGCATTGAACGTTTATATGGTGACCATGGACTTGATGTGATGGATGTACTAAGGAAGAATGCCCATCTTGCTTTGCCAGTTATTTTAATCCGCTTGAAGCAGAAACAAGAAGAATGGGCTAGATGTCGTTCTGATTTTAATAAAGTTTGGGCTGAAATTTATGCTAAGAATTATCATAAATCACTTGATCATCGGAGCTTCTATTTTAAGCAGCAGGACTCCAAGGACTTAAGCACAAAAGGTATCTTCAGCTTTTTCGTTTTAATGGGAAAAAGGGATCTAGAGCTTGATCGTTGAATATATTGGTATCTATGAGGATCGTATTGCACTATATATTTCATTTGTTTGCATGCAACGGGATTTTTATTTGTTATAAATAATCCTTTGAAATTTACCATGAATACCAAAAAAGATTCCTGGTCTATCATATTAATCGAAGCTGGTCTTGAAAACCTTTATTATCAGTGACTTCATGTTTCCTCTGGTTCTTCATGCTCTGGGGAGCAAATTCATGCATATTTGATCGATTCTTTTTTTGAAACTACATGTACAGCATCTCTATCTGTAATTTTTTAGTTGCTTGGCTTATGCAGGACAACTTTAGTACTTTTAAGATACTATTATACTGGAAATGGATTTACTAATTGAAAATTATTGTATACATTTGACTCATTGTAATAATTCTAAATCTTGGTCATTTAACTGAATAATTGTATAACACTTGGCTGCTTTGAATGCTATTAGTTTTCATTGCCCATTTTTCATATTTTTTACAGCTCTATTGGCTGAGATCAAAGAAATCAGTGAGAAGAAGCGTAAAGAAGATGATGTGTTTCTTGCTATTGCTGCTGGAAACAGACGACCTATTATTCCAAATTTGGAGTTTGAATACCCTGATCCTGAAATTCATGAAGATCTTTATCAGCTCATCAAATATTCCTGTGGAGAAATGTGTACAACTGAACAGTTGGATCAAGTAATGAAAATATGGACTACCTTCTTGGAACCCATGCTTGGTCTTCCTTCCCGTCCTCAAGGAGCAGAGGACACTGAAGATGTTGTGAAGGCTAAGAACAACAATGTCAAAAATGGTAGTGATAGTGTTGCTGAGAGTGAAGGGAGCCCTGGTGATGGTGCTGTTGCCATGAATTCCAAACATTCAAATCTTTTCAGAAATGGAGATGAAAGTATTGCACCTGAGCAATCAAGTTCTTGTAGGTCTTGGTTGCTGAATGGAGATAATGGCATCAAACAAGATGGTTCTGCCGATACAGATCGTGTTGGTCATAAGAATGATTCCTCTTCTGATGCTCCTCAACAAGATAGAATGCAGGTTAATCCAGCTAATGGTGATGAAATATCAGGGGTCAGCAAACAAGCCAATTCTACTGGACGATTAGTCAATTCGAATGCATCTCTTGTTGCCTGGGTGGAGCAAAGCAATGGAAGAACTAGCATAGATAATCCTTCAGGTTTGCTTAAGGCCTCTAAATAGTTCCATTTTTTTATGTCATGCTAGTTATTCTTTTAATTTTTCCTTTTTCTTAAAATGTTAACTAGAATGCTGAGATATTTTTTTCTTGCAAGGTCTTAATGCTGATCCTTCCAGACCTGGTAACCCTGCTGTTGAGGGTGGACTTGACTTAAAGTCAAGTAATGAAAATTTACCTTCATCAGAGGTATGGCAGAAGTTATTTGGCTATCAGTTTGAATACATCCTTGAGATGAATAAATTTTTTCCTTTGCATCACTATTGTTATCACTAATATGTCCCCAGTGGTTGAAGCTCTTTCTTGATATGGACACTGGAACTAAACGAAATGTACTTTCAGTTTACCATTTAGATATCTAATCGATCTATAAGGTTTATCATTTTAGACTTTGTATGCCTTACTAATGACTCACCTCCTGCTATTTCTTTTTTGGTAATTTAATGGACTGGTAGAATTTCCTCATGAAGTGTCTAGTATGTGACTTTGTGATATATCTTTGAAAAGTATCTCTCCCTATAGAAGATGTACATAAAAGTAAATCATTAGCCAGCATATTTTCTGTGATTGGATGGACTGTCCGGCTTGACTAAAGTCAGATGGTTAGTGGGAAGAAAATTATAGGTTTTGGATTTTGACAGTTATAATTTTACTGTTAAATTGTGTTTGAAATTTATATATATTGCAGGGTGGCGATTTTTCTAGATCGATCTTATCTGGAAATGGAATGATGACAGAAGGCATTAAAAGTCGCAGATATAATGAAGAATCTTTTGGACAACGTAAAGTTGAAAGGGAAGAAGGTGAGTTATCCCCAAATGGGGATTTTGAGGAAGACAGTTTTGCCGATTATGGAGAAGCGGGTTTGGATACTGCCCATAAGATGAAGGATGGTGCAGCAAACAGACAATACCAGAGACATGGAGAGGAAGAAGCTTGCTGCGGAGAGGCTGGTGGAGAGAATGATGCTGATGATGAAGGTGAGGAAAGTGCTCAGAGGACGTCAGAGGATAGTGAGAACGGTGAGGTTTCTGTAAGCGGTTCTGGTGAAGGTGAATCAAGGGAGGAGCAAGAGGAAGATATAGACCAAGACGAACATGATAATAAAGCGGAGAGTGAAGGTGAGGCTGAAGGGATGGCTGATGCCCATGATGTGGAAGGAGATGGAACATTGTTACCGTTTTCAGAACGTTTTCTACTAACTGTAAAGCCCCTTGCAAAGCATGTCCCTTCAGCATTAAATGCGAACGAGAAGGATTCACGAGTCTTTTATGGAAATGACTCATTTTATGTGCTTTTTAGGCTTCACCAAGTAAGTATCATTTTATTGAAGTAATAATATTTAACTAACCTTGATGATATTTGTTTCATAGTTTGTTCACCAACTTAGTAATCCCTTTGCACAATTTCAACAGACATTGTATGAGAGAATACAATCAGCAAAGATTAATTCATCATCTGCAGATAGGAAATGGAGGGCTTCAAGTGATCCAAGTCCTACTGATCTATATGCCAGGTAATTTAGTTTAACTTCTGGTGCTGCAGGCAATATTAGAATGTGGTCAGTCTCATGTTTAATTTCAACTCTTTCTTACGATATAGGTTCATGAGTGCACTTTACAATTTACTTGATGGCTCTTCTGATAATACAAAATTCGAGGATGTTTGCCGAGCTATCATTGGAACTCAGTCATATGTTCTATTCACGCTGGATAAACTGATATATAAACTTGTCAAACAGGTAATGCTAATTTCTTTTCCAAAGTTTCTCACTTTCTTTCCCTCTGTGTTTCTGACTGTAAATTTTTCATCTTTGTGGTGCTTGCCTTAGCTTCAAGCGGTTGCGAGTGATGAAATGGACAATAAGCTTCTTCAACTATATGCATATGAGAAATTAAGAAAGTCTGGAAGATTCGTTGATGTCGTTTATCATGATAATGCCCGTGTTCTCCTTCATGATGAGAATATATATCGTATTGAATGTGTAAGTCTTCCCTTTTCTTTTTATTTTTTCTTAGATTAATTGTTTATTTGATCTTTAATAAAGAACTCTCATATGCACTCTGCATCTTATATTTCATGACTGCAGTCATCCACACCAACTCGTCTTTCCATTCAGCTTATGGACTATGGGCATGATAAGCCTGAAGTGACAGCTGTTTCCATGGAACCTAATTTTGCAGTGTATTTGCACAATGACTTTCTCTCGGTTGTTCCCGAGGAAAAAGAGAAGCCTGGGATTTTCTTGAAGAGGTACATTGACCTATGTTGCTTCGACTTTTCGTTTTTCTTGAAGTACCTGTGTTCGACACCCGTGTCCGACACTCGTGTCCGACGCATTTTCGGACATGGGTATGGGGATATAATCCTCCAAGGACCCTCCAAATACATGAAAAAACTTAGAATAAATCAAACATACCCGTGTCGGACACATACCCGTGTTCGACACTCACACCTGAGTCCGAGTAACATAGACATTGACAATAGACAAAGTTGTTCACATTTATTCCATGGATTTATCATGACAATATATAAATATGGTGTTTCCAGGAATATACACAAATGTGTGGGTGGTGATGAGCTTTCTTCAACATGCGAGGTGACTGGACTTAAGGTAGTTAACGGTTTGGAGTGCAAGATTGCTTGCAATTCTTCCAAGGTATATCATATTAGTCGAAATTCCTTCTCATTCTGATGAAATTTTGTGATGCCATAACGGCTGCATTTATTTTGAATATATATATATATATAATAAGTTAATGAGTGAAATTTGTACCTGGTAGGTCTCTTATGTTTTAGATACGGAAGATTATTTGTTTCGAGTGAGACGGCAACCATCCTCTCATCCGAACAGCCCATGCCATAACCGGCCAACGGTTTCAAATGGTGATTCAATTAGACAACAAAGGCAACAGCGATTTCAGAGATTGCTTCAGTCACATACTTTAATGGCATAAGTAAATATGGTAAGTCTAAATCCATTTGCTGCTATACTCTTTACTCCGAATTAAAGGACAAGTATTGAAATCCATTCTTTTCTTCTTTTTTTTTTTTTTTTTTTTTTTCCGATTTAAATTATATCCCAAGGGTGAAAAAATGACACGTTCTATGACATAATTTTTGCTTCAGATTTCTTTGTTTTCTGGGTTCGATTTTGAATGCATTACATGGTTCAGTGTATATTTCTATCTCACCAACCAAATAAGAAATATATTTGAGGAAAAGGGATTTGAGCACTGAGGAGGGAGGCTCAAAAGATAGTTATATTCTTGTAAGTTGATGGGTGGTTTTTGAGCCACGGTGGTGTATATAGAAGGTAATATCTTTATCTGCTGTAATATACCTAAGACAATATTGTTCAATATCCCCATTCATCTTTTTTATTTATTTTTTATTTTTTTAGTAATATTTTTGTTACTCTTGGTACTGGTATTATCAGTTTTCAATATCGGTTTTTTTTTTTAAGACAAAAATTAAGAATTCTCCGATTAATAAACCTTTTATGCGAAGTTTTTTCCATAGCATTTAGGATATCGTCTTTTCCTAAATAATTATGGATAGGGATATACTCCAGTATATCCTTTCGGCTCCCAGTGACATGGCCTTTTGGCTGATATTTTACAGCATATATATAATATATTCATTTGGACATTTGATGAAGAGTGCTCTTATTTTACTGACGTGCATACATATCAGTTTTAACTTTTAAACCTATAAATGGAGTTTTTTTTTTTTTTTTTTTGTTGCCGCAGAATCATATCTCAATAATAAAATTTCAATAAGAAGTTTGGCAAATTAGTGTCTTTTTTATGTTTGTGAAGATATTTTTTGAGACATCTCAAGGATAAGATATAGATGTAATACAAAAAATAGGAGTTTCATGCAGCATCATGAAGTACCATCATGAGGTGGCAAAATAAACCGAATTAAAAAATCTACTTAAAAAACTTGAATCCGAACCTGTTTAATCTAGATTTGATAAAAAAAAAAAATATCGAAGATTCGAACATTTGAATTTGAAACAAAAAGCTTAAATTGAAACTCAATTTGAATTCGAAAATTTTGTTAAAATAATTATATTTTTCATACAATTTAAGAGGTGATTCGAATCCGAAAATGTTTGAATCCAAATCTGCCCAACTTACCCGTTTGCCACCTATACATCCATATTAAAGATTTCATTGTTACCATCCTAATTCCTATATATAAAACATTTTTTTTGTGGGGGTGGAGGTTAAGGCTAAATATAAAAAATTAGACATGGCTGATCGCATGGTTAATTCAGCTGTGACTTTCTTGGCAAAAAATCACCGAATCAAATGGATCACAAAAACGATATTTCGAATTATCCATTCAAAGTTGGGTGAAGTAGGCCATAGAACACAAATTGGAAGTTGAAGATATGATTCATAGAGCTCCATGTCCCGTGTGACAATTGACATGATTCCATATCAATGTTGAAAAAATCGGGTCGAAAGTTAAATCAATATGAATTTTGGATTATTGGTTGAATCGGTCTAATCGGTTGAATCGGACTGTTTAATTAAAAAAAAAAAATTAAATATTAAATATATAATTTTAATAATAAATAAATATAAATATAGTTATTAATTAATAAAAAAAAATGTGTTTGGCTTAATGATATAATCTTTATTTTATGATTAAGAGGTTAAAAGTTTAAATATCATCATTTATAAATTATTTTTTAATAAAAAAAAAAAACAAAAACCGATTATTTACCGATTTAATCCTGATTTTTACCGATTTTTAATCGATTAAACCGATTTTCTACTAATTCATTATATGTTCGTTTTTTTATATACACCAAATCAAATAAACTGTCGATTTCCAATTCAATCGACTGATCCAGTTTTTTCATAACTGCTCCAGACAATGCCACTCCATAATTGTTCCTTTCCTTACCAGGCAGGCAGATAAACCAATATCTCACTTTCAAAAATAATAATAATAATAATACAATTTAATTTGCACTTTATTTAATCCCATCAAGGATGTCATCTAGTTTTATTTGAAACTTAACCTTCTTTCTTCTAGTTCGAGACATACTTTCGACTTTTTCACATCGATTTGATTCTGATATATTTAAGATACAGGACTGGCATTGACTTGAGGAGAAACATGAAAAATATTGTTCTTTTTCAAAATCAAATAGGAAAACTCCATGGTAATGCTTTTATCTTGACAGTAGACTCAGGAATCAGACTTTCATACACAAAATATGTGCTCCTCCAGGGTTGTCACATTATTTTGTTAATGTAGGCATGTCTAGCCAATTCCAAGTTGAGATTATATCATATCATATCAAGAAAATAAATAGATATACAACAAATTATTACATGTTGAACAAAAATACCTAATTTGTAGGTTACTGCAAAGGAACTTCATCCAGTGAGCTCGCTTATGGGTGGACGATCCATGACATCAGATGCAGTTGTTGCATTTTTTTGCAGCAACGGATCAATATCGGGCAATTTAGGAATCTGAGCCAAAATGTCAATTGTTCTTCGTAAAAGTCGAGCTAAATCACCTTCATCCATGGCACAATCCATCATCAATTCCCTCCAAGATAGCCCCGAAGCCCAGGCTTCGACCATTCCAGAAAACTGGCTATCCAAACAGCAAGGTATCGATACCCCATGTTTCTCTTGAAGTTGTAGAAACGAGTTTCTTTGTTCATCCAATAAACTAATAACATTTAGGACAGTAGAGGAAGGTTCGTATATGTAATTATTATTTTTCCAAGCACGTACCTTGATCCCCTCGGAAACTAAACTTGCACAGACAGCAGCAAGTTGCGCGGGCTTTAACTCTAGCAAGATTTTATTTCGAAGTGTCATTGCCAGCCACAGTTCATTTTCTCCTCGTATTGCAGCTGCCGTTTCACCAAGAGGGAATATTACATGTGTATTGATGTCTAATGCCCTTGTTTCATGAATGACATTGCTGATTTGCAGAAACTCCTTCCAACCAGATGGTTCAATTTGCTCCATTCTATTGATCAAGTGATTTGATCTAGCCTTCAACCGTTTTATCTTTTCCTCGGTAAACTTAGCCATGTCCAAGATCTTTTTATATTCTCTGAAGCCTTCTGTACGGGCTATCTTTTTCTTCAAACGTGCTACTTTGTTCCTTTGTTCTTTGTAATGCTCTACAGATTCAATGTATTCTTGTGACATATGTAACATCTCATCGCTTTCGGAAAGACTACTTAAAACGGGCACATTTAGACTCCAAGACCATGTCTCTAAAGATCCTTCCATGTACCATAAACCACCAAGCTCAGAGCCAGCAAGTTTCCCCCACTGCATTTCGTCTTTATCAAGAAGTGTCCTCATTATTTCCCGAGGTAAAGCCTCCCCCTGAGTTAAAGCAACATCAGGAAAGCCACTCCTATAAACAGTTTTAATCCACTTCTCTGTAAAAAGATACCAGGAGTTATCTGAACCAAGGGCCACATAGTAAGTTGGTTCAAAATCTTGACGAGTGTCGGACTCACCAGCATTTAACTCAGTTCCAACACTGCTCAGTGCAAAAGAATCATCAGTAGAGACCATCTCCTTAAGTTTTGACCCATCAAGCGACTCAACCTTCCCCAGATAAACAGCAGGAACAAAGTTTTCAACTCCTTCAGAATCCTTATACTGCAAGCAAATGAAGGGTAGATGTCCATTTTCAAATTCCTTCAGGAGAGGTTTCAGAGAAGAAAATCTCCTCAACTCCATCCTTCTTCGAAATTCAGTCCTAAGGCGTTTTTCTGCCCTTAATTCCTCTTGTAAATCTGCAATCTCCTTATATGCTACCTCTGATAGAAGTTTCATGCTCTTTCTATCTATAGCATCATCAGTAATTCCATAAGTCAGTTCTTCAATCTCCTTCTGTATTTTAGCAAGCTCCTCTTTTGCAGCAAGCATTACATTGCTGCCCAAGTAGTTTCCAAAACTTTGCTCAACTAACTTCCTTGCCTCTTCCAAAGTTCTCCTTGCTTGTAAGGTATTTGCTTCATCCGATTCATTTGACCTACGAGTAACTTTTGCGCCTCCCAAAAGATTCAACACCATTCCATAAGAAGCAGTGAACTGTGATACAAGGGGTTCAACTCCAGAAAATAGAAGCTTGCAGCACTCTTCAGCACCTTCGTAAGGAGTCTGCACTGTCACAACATGGCCCCTTTCATCTATGCCTCTACGTCCAGCACGCCCTGCCATTTGAAGCAATTCATTAGGGCTTAATTGGATACGTCCGCTGCTTGTCCTTTTGCTAAGAGATGAAATAACAGCTGTCCTAGCAGGCATGTTGATTCCAGCCGCCAGGGTTTCCGTAGCAAAGACGACCTTAACAAGTCCTCGCTGAAACAGCTCCTCAACAAATGATTTCCATAGCGGAAGACAACCGGCATGATGTGCAGCAACCCCTCTAATAAGTCCTTTCACTGCAGTCTCCCTCACAGCATCAGGATACTGAAGGCGAAACCTCTTCAATGCAAGTTCTACCTCACTCATCTCACACTCATCCAAAAGGCTGCAATCTTCAACATACTGCACAGATGCATCACAACCTCTCCTATTAAAAATAAACCAAATTGCTGGAAGCATGTCCTTTGCTTTGAGGTGCCATAGTGTATCAACAACTTGAGGAACCTGAAAATGATCGTGTAAGCAGTAAATTTTTTTTTTTCATTAGGATCGTTATTAATCAGGCAAAAGGATATTCTTGAACAAGTATCTTTTATTTGCAAACATATTACATCAACCACAACCAAAGAATAAAATCACTAAACTATACCTGTGAACGGCGAATCATGTTTTTGTCATTCTTTGAAAGAGGCTGCTCAGACATGCTAACTATACTATCAAGGCTCCCATTTCTTCCACGTCTTCGTGAATTCCTTCTTCTAGATCCATCATCCCTGTAATTCCTTCTTCTAGATCCATCATCTCTGTACGATTTAACTCCTGAAAGTTGTAAATAATTGAGTGACAGCCTCCTGTTCCACATTCCAAAAGAAATGGAAAACTTGTTAGAATTACTAACAGATACGTGTGATACTATGCATAATATCATCTAAAGAAAAAAGAACTCGATGAACTTATAATTTACAAGCGTGACAAAATTCAGAAACATTCACATTGCTTGAAGTTGATAACTGGAAAACAGAAAGCTATAACTTGCAAGCAAATATGTCTACTTAATTACCAAATTACAGAAAATAACCATTGATAAGATGCAATTAAGAATTTTTATCAATTTTCATTTAGCAGAAAAGATACAATACAATTTTCATTTCCCAAAAAAAGATACAATTTGAAAATTTATCAACTTTCATTTAGCAGAGAGAGAGAGAGAGAGAAAGAATGTCTAAAAAAAAAAGCTATGTTATTGTATATGCATGCGTGTGAGCCTGTGAATGGTAAAAATGGCAACAATTAACCAGAGAATAAACAGGATATGCGTCTGTGTCTGTATATGCATGCCTGTCTGTCTGGGTTTGGTAAAAAATGGAAACAATTAACCAGAGAATGAACAGGATAGTATTGATTCCATAAAGTTGGGGGTTACCCAGATTACCCCTTTCAAAATATTATTATAGAAACTGTAGGCTAATTTAAGCAAAGTATTTTGGTAAATGTGAAACGAGTGCTTATCTAACCCAAGAAATAAAAAATAAAAAACTAACGAGTACACATCAAACGTCCATAATTTCACACTAAAAACTACACATCCCAATGTTTCTTCCATCAGGCCGAATATAAATACCTCAGATTACCCCTTTCAAATTATTATTACAGAAACAATAGACTAATCTAAGCAAAGTATTTCGGTAAATGTGAAACGAGCAGTGCTTATCTTACCCCCAAAAATATGCAAATTATATAACAACAGATACACATGTCAAGTGCCCATAATTTCAAACTAAAACTACACAGCCGAAAGATTCTCCTGCATATAAATTCCCCCAAAGAAGTTCCATAAGGCCAGTAGTTCCTATTTGAAGTACCTATTCATGTGTGTTCCTTTTTCATTAAGAAGCGGCAATAAAGAAGTCTTTGTTGAGAAGTGCCAAGTCAATGGAACTGGACGCCATGTTGATGTTACCAGCTCCGTTTTACCATGAATCTAGAAACAAAAGGAGATTAAGGGGAAAAAAATCAATCATCTCATAGCTTATAATTCCAAGATACAGAGGTAAAGCCAGCACAACAATCATGCATAAGTGAATGGAATATCACACAGCTAGGAGGGAATTTTCAAATCTTTGTGCACATTCAACGTGCATACCAATCTGACTTGGAATATGAACCAAGAAAGCCTTTCAACTGTAGAATAAATCCAGTTTCCTATGGGGTGAGTCAAACAAAGATAACAAAGATGCAAATAAAGAATTTATTAATAGGAACTAGCCCCAATACCATTTACTGATGGGGAAATATCAAAAGCAGAAGATTAGCCAAAACCCAAGACAAAGACATTCATAATATGACTGAATCCTCAAAACTGCATTCTTGCTAGTGGTGATAACATCTTTTCAGAAAAGTAAGTTACCAATGCCAAACAGAGATAACTTGTCTAAACACCAGTTCATCCCCACCCTTTTCTCTTCTAAATAAAAATATCTGTTGAATTTTCTTCAAGAAAATAAAAAGCAAGTTTGGGATTAAGGCTCAGTTGACTTAAGCTGACAGCAAAATAAAAACAAGTTTACCTGACCATTTAGCACAATGGTAGGTGCATTCCCCCCCCCCCCCCCCCTGCTCAAAGAGCTGGGTTCGAATCCGCCTTCCCCCAAAATCAAAAAAATAAAATAAAAACAAGTTTAACTCAAGGAGACTAAGTCTAAAACCAATATTACATTCTCGGTGAAATACCACTTACAAAACTAACAGAGTAGAACATAAAGTCTATCACACTCCTGACAAAGCTCATCTTGGAATAGAATGCTGAGCCCAGCATGTAAATCATTACATTGGGACGTCAAATCAACACCACTGAGCCCCATGCGATTATGCATTACCAGACAATATACTGCCCATGATCTTTGTTCACTAATCAAGCTATAAGAAGAAAAGGTACATCAAGCAGTTTAACAAGTAGTACAACAAAGAAATAAATTTGCTCATTGAGGAAAAGCCAAAATGCAGAAAAGCAACGTGGAAATCGTGCCATTGCCAGTGAATATCTCCAACTCCAAGATCAAGGCTGAACACTTCACCAGAACATCCATTTTGAGTTTGTGAACCCAAGAGTGCCGGACAGACAAACAAAGGCAAAGAAAGATACAGACAGAAGGATATAATACATATTATAACCACTCTCAAACATCTGAACCAATATAAGGGATGGTCAAAGAACATATGATATGATATGACAAGGAACACTACCTGACCAATCCAACCAGCTAGCTCATCTGGATTTGCAACTGTCGCTGACAGACATATAAGTTGAACTTTTTTCGGGCAATAAATCACCTGAAAATATTTCACAACTTGGTGAAAATATATTAACCATTGACAATCCAGAAATGATTGAGTTTCAAAAATCAAATATACTCACTATCTCCTCCCACACAGTACCCCGAGATATATCACTTAAATAATGAACCTCATCGAGAACAATCACATCAACATGAAAAAGTCCACTCCCAGAAGAAGCCATTCCAACACTGCATCAGCAGGCACAAAAACTGACATGCTTAATTTCATCAACTAACACAAGCCTTAAGAGGAAACTTATGGAGGTTGCAAACGAAACATTTATAAGACATGAAATACCTAGACAAGATTTCTTCCCAGAAAGTAATAAACACTAGGCAACCAATAACCTCCTAATGGACGGTAGAAACTGCTACCACAAGTTGCAAAAGTGATATACAGTACTTATAATACATATAAGTATATAACCAATGACAAATTAATATGCATTAGATATATGGCGCCATTCACATCAAAATGAACAAATGCCATGCATAAGCTTTTCCAAGACCAAGTACAATTCTTCCACCATTCAATACCACGAAATTCTTGAAAATATTAACTGGAGTACCTATTATACAACATGTTGCGCAGAATCTCTGTAGTCAAGACTAAAACCTGAGCATCCTTGTTGACAGCAGAATCTCCTGTGAGAAGGCCGACATTATTATCCCCAAATGTCTCCCTAAAACAACAAAGATCACTATATTAGCTCGAAGGATTCATATCACCTATAATTATTTTCACTACAATGTCATAATGATCCAATCCCAGCGATCATAGTGGCAGGGGCCGCGTGAAAGCTATTTGGAGGCCACATGAACCCCACAATTATGGTGAGGTTTTAAAACTGTATGCAATAATAGCATGTTTCAACCCAAAATCATTCTCAAACTTATGAAACATAAAATTAATTGAAAATGATAATAGAAAATGAAAACTGTAGTTCATTATGCATGTTGAGAGGGAGAAAAATAGCTTTAATTACCTAAACTGTCGAAACTTCTGATTGGATAATGCCTTAAGCGGAGTTGTATAGAATAACCTCCTTCCCCTGGCTACCGTCGCCACGGCGGAAGCTTCCGCAATTAAAGTCTTTCCGCTACTCGTGGGCGCTGAAACCACCACCGATGAACCCCTTAAAACTGCTTCTATCGCCATTCTCTTCAAAACAAAAGGCAAGATCATTAGAACTTTAATTTTTTATTTTTTATTTAAAAAAATAGAAGACAGAAAAGGAAAAAAATTGAAAATAATAGAACCTGAAATTTATCAATGCGAAAATCGTAAATATCAGCGAGTGAATCAACGTCAATCATTTCCTCGCCGAATTCCCTAACTAGATTAGAGAGCTTTTCGACTCGTTGCCAAATGGATTCTTTGTGCCGGTTCGATGAATCCACGGAGATTTCGTCTTCGTCTTCACCCTGTTGGACATCGTCGGAAACTTCACCGGAAACGTCTTCGTATTCGTCGTATTCATCGGCAGCTTCATAATCATCATCGTCGTCGTCTTCTTCGTCATCTTCGAGTTCTTCTTCGTCGGCGTCGGAGAGTTGGGGATCGGCGGAGAAGGGAGAGCGTCGGGATTTGAAAGAGAGACGAAAGGAAAGTGAAGAGAGAATGGATTTGGGGCGACAGAAAGGTAGGGATTGAGCAAAGGAGCGGAAGTGAGGGATTTGGGAGTGTTTGGTTGTGGGTATAAGAGAAGGAAGTGTGAGGATAGAGAGAGTTTTCATGGCGGGAGTGGTTCAGCGGTACTGTAGGCGAGTTACTTCACCATAAAGGACAACTGAACAAGTTTTGCTTCGAATTATCCATTTTGGTACTACGAATACAAAAACGAACCGGCGGCGGTTTGGATAATTATTTTATTTAGGGTAAAAACTAGAGGTATTCATACTCGGATCGGATTGTATTAAGTTTGATTCGGATTTAAGTATAATAATCAACATTATATATATTTATTAAGTTTGGTCTGATCCAAAATATGGGTCTTAATCCTCAAATTTTACTTAAATTCATGTATATTTATAAATAGATAGTCCAAATTCGTTTAGACTCGTTCATTTTTTTTTAAAATATATTTTTTTATTTAATTTTTAATAATTTTTTTTCATTTAATAAGTTCTAAAACATGGATAACTTAACATATTTTTTAATGTTTACATTATAATGTTATATATATTTATTCTTTATATGATATAAATTACATAATATATATAAATATAAAATAATATATAATATTATATAAATGAAAAACGGGTCGGGTGGATTGGGTCAGGCTCAGACCTTGAATGTTGGAACCAAGGCTTGACCCATTTTTTAAACGGGATTTTTTTTTTTGCACAAAATCATATTTCGGGTCTAATATTTTTATCAAAATACTCTCAAATATCGGACCGATCTTCAGATTTGAACAAGTAATCCAACCCTTGAACATAATAAAAACACTTATCCTAAGGTTTGATTGAAAATATATTTATCCTTTTAGTTTGAAAAACGCTCTCTTACCTTCTGAGATATGGTGAAAAATACATTAACCTTGAGAGTTATTTACTAAGATGATAATTTTATATGAAAAGACGAATATACTCTTTTTTTTTTTCATTCTTTCTTTTATCCGAAATTTTTTAACCATAAAATAATGATAATTTAATTAATTTGAAAATTATCATTAATTATTATCAAGTTAAATTTTAATTAAATTATATTTTAATTCAAGTATACATGTTAAATATTTTAAACTTATCTTTAATTCAATTATATATATTAACTTTGATATTAATATATTATTTTATTTTTATTTAAAAATAAATCAATTGTCATTATCTAAAAAAAAATTTAATGATAGAGAAATTGATTAAAACAAAAAATAAAAAAATAGACAAAAAAAAAATATGATTGTATTTTTAATATTTAATAAAATAAAATTTGAATAAATATTAGTTTGATTAATAGAATGCTACATAGTTATTTTTTCAAGAGATAAAATGTGTTTTTCAAAATAATAGGGGTAAGTTTATTTTCAATAAAATCTCATGAAAGATAATTATTATTTTTTTTTTATTCTCTTTCTTCCTTTTTATTATTTTTTTCTTTAACCAATTCCGTTATCACTAAAATTTTTAAATAACGGTAATTAATTAATTAATTTAAATAAAAATATTTTAATAAATTCATTTCAAAGTTAATATATAATTGAATTAAAGATAAGTTTAAAATATTTTAACATGCACTTGAATTAGAATATAAATTAATTATAATTTAATTTAATAGTAATTAAAGATAATTTTAAGACTAACTAAATTCTCATTATTATGTAATTAAAATAAATTTTGAGTAAAAAAAATAAAAAAAATAGAAAAAATAAATGATTAATAATTAACAAAGGATATATTTGTTTTTTATTTAAAATTAAAAAGTGTTGATCTTGTGCAAGGCTTGTTTTAATGATTGGTCAATCAATATTGTGATACATTGTGCTTGAAAATATTACCTTAGTGGACGTGCTACTACAACGAGGCAAAGGCAACTTTTTCCAGTCTTGTGTAGTTTATCTTTTAATTTTGTAACGCTCCACTGACATAGTATATTGGTGTTTGACAGTGTTGCTCTTCCCTGACCAAGATTGCAGCATTGTCTCATATGAGGCAGCTAGGTAGATGAATAAATGCTCATCTGGAATGAGACTCGTTAGCAAAGGTGAAGAGCAAAGGTAGCTTTTCAATTCGTCGAATGCCTTTTGGCAGTTATCGTCCCACTTGTACTTGTTAGCATTGTAAAGCACTTTAAAGAATGTCAGACATTTATCAGCTAACTTTGAGACAAATCTGTTTAGGGTTATCACTCTTATAACCTTTGCATTTCCTTGGTCGTCCTTGGAGGGTTCATACTTCGGATTGCTTGGATTTTTTTTAGGTTTGCATCAGTGCCTCTTTTAGAGACCATGGACTTTCCAGCTCGAACTCTAAAAGCACACTTGGCTAGATTCAACTTCATCTTATACTGTCTCAAGACTTGGAATGTCTTTGGCAGGTCAGAGACTGGTGTTCAATAGTGAAGCTCTTAACAAGCATATCCTCGACATAAACCTTCATTATTCTACCAATTTGTTCCTTGAAAACTTTAATTACTAATCTTTGATAAATGGCACATGCATTTTTCGGTCCAAAAGGCATCACTTTATAATAAAACATGCCATCCTCGGTGATGAAGGTAATCTTTTCCTAATATTCATTATCAACTTGATCTGATTGTAGCCTGGAAAGGCATCATGAAGCTTAAGAATTTGTGGCCTAAAGAGGCGTCCACTTATCTGTCAATAAAAGGTAGAGGAAAATTGTCCTTTGAACATGCTTTGTTTAAATCGGTGAAGTCAACGCACATACTTTACTTCCCTTTGGGCTTCTTCACAATCACCACATTTGCTAGCCATTTGAATATTTCACTTCTCTTATGTACCAAGCAGCTTGTAGCTTGTCAATTTCTTCTTTAATAGCTTGAATGTGCTCTGACGCGAATCGTCACTTTTTCTGCTTGATTGGTCTGGTTGATGGATCGACATTAAAGGTATGCATAATTACATGCGTATCAATGTCAGGCATATCAGCATCTGACCAAGCAAAAGTATCTGCATTTTTCTGCAAAAACACGCACCAAGCATTGTCTGGTTCTATTGTCTAGTAGTGACCAATCTGTCATATCTGAATCACCCTTGTAGAGAGGGACAGAAATAGTTTGCTCAACTTATTGAGCCTTATATTGGTTTGAGTCTTCCCTGATATCCAGACTTTCTAGCGTGAGTGTAAATGTTGCAGATTGGTCAACCATGTTAACTTCAGATATACTGGGTTTTTCACTAGTGTCGTCGCTTTTCTGCTTGACAAAACTGGTTTGCTCAGCTTGAGTTTTTCTTGTGAGCTGGAGAGATATCGGATGGCATTGACGGGTAGTAATTTGATCGATTTTCATGAAACCTACACCAGTGGGAGTTTGGAACTTGACAATGAGGCAATAGATCACTCTCACCATTTTAGTTTTCTTTAACAATGGTCGTCTAAAAGATAACATTATAAGTTGACGTAGACTTGTCAATTGGACGGATCGGGTTCATTCGGGTTGAATCATTTTGAGTTTTAAAATTTTTGGGTTTGGATCATTTCGTGTTCGGGTCACTTCGAGTTCGTGTCATTTTAAGTTAGGATCATTTTGGGTTCAGATCGTTTCGAATTCGGGTCATTCGGGTTTTATACTTGGGTTATTCGAGTTTGAGTCATTCGAATTTGTCACTCATATTATTTGGATTTGACCGTTTGGGTCATTTAGGTTCAATTTATTAATTTTGAAATCAAATTAGATCAAATTTAAACAAATTATCTAATCGAGTTAAAATTAATTAGAATTTTATCAAAATATAGAAAATAAATAATATTAAAAGTAAATATAAACATTGTAGTTGTTAATTTAGAAATAAATATCTATCTAACCCCATTTTTTTTATTCGAACATAATCGGATAATTTTTTGAATTCGAGACTTAAATATCTATTTTACAGTTTTACTCAAACGGGTATTATCGTATGCCTGAAACTGTTATCTTAAATTCTTAATCAATTTACATATTTGAATTTGATATTTGTAAATGTATTATATAATGTAATGTACAAATTATTATAATATGACATGTCAATGATCTATTTTATATATATTTTTAGAAAATCACATGATAAAATTTTAAATATTATATATTTAAAATTAAAAAATATATTTATTTTAAAATAACATGTGTAACAATAACCTTACGATAATCATAGGGAATTAGAGAATTATTAGTTTCATGGGTATAGATATGCATATGCATATGCATGAGGATGGTAAGATAACATTATCATGAACTGGTGGTGTCGTTTTTGTCAGAAATGAGGAAATTTTTTTTTCAAAAAATGGAAAATAGCTAGTTGTAGTAGACAATGCAAATGGAGGCATGGATGGAATAGTCATGCATCATGCATGCACCTGAGTTTGGAATTTGGATCATGCTTTGCTTTGTAGTATTTTTTCATAGGTTTAATAATTTATGTATTTGTATGGTATTTATATATATATTTTTATGTCATAATCATATTTAAAGTATTTTATATTTGTATAAATTTTAATTTGTTAATAATTTATGTTATATAGATTAACATGTTCGTGTATTCATGTCGTGTTATTTTTTTTATGTCGTGTTTTAATAATTTTTTCATATCATATTCGTATTATATAATCGTATCATATCTAATTTTGTCAGGTCTATCTTTTCATGATTTCAGATTTTCATCAATTTAATTTATGTGGAGTCCTTTCTACTTGGCTGATGGCACTATACATGTTTTCCTCACAGCAGTGATATATTAGCCACCCTTGCACGCCAGCCAGAACAATTTTTTCCATCACATTACCTTCAATTATAGTTTTTTTAATGATTAAAGAGTAAAATTATCATCATATATTATAGTTGGATATTAAAATTTATTGTTATACTTTATTTTGATTGATATTTGTATTGTACTTTTAAGGGTAAATTTTCTATTATACTTTAACTCAATATTGAGTTTTGCCACTTTACTTTTGTTTAATTGAATTTTGTCACTAAATTTTTTATTTTTGATTGAATTTTGACATTCAACTTTAATTTTAAATGATTTGAAAAGAAAAATTTAATAAAAAATAATATTCTTTCAAATATTTTATTTTAATAATTAACAATAATTAATTAATTAATAAAAAAATATTAAAAATAAAAAGTTAACATGGAATTTTTATTTTATAAAAAACTAAACTTTTTTTTTCTTTTTTTTGGTCTTTCTTTTATTTTTTCAAGTCTTTCTTTTTATAAAATAAAAATTCTATGTTTTTTTTTTAAATTTTTAATATTTTTTATAAATTAATTTATTGTTGTTAATTATTAAAATGAAATATTTGAAGGAATATTTTTTTTTTGTTAAATTTTATTTTCAAATAATCCAAAATCAATTTTATTGGTTCTTTAGTAATATATTTATTATCATTGAAAATAAATGAAGATTTAGGTGTTTGTGGTATTTGAAGTGATTGACCTGTAGATGTCATAATACTGATTACTGAAAAATGGTTGTGATTTTGAGCTATGTTAAAGTGCTTCTTTAATTTGCTGATTTAAAATGGATATTGATGCTTTTTTTCTAATTATCCTTTTAGATTAGAACTTAAATGATTGAATGAAGTTTTAGAAAAGCAGAATCTCAAGGGTGTTTTTACTGCTTATTATACTATTGGGTTCTTAAAATGTAAGTCTGTTTTCTTTTAAAGTTTTAAGGGTTTGATGCAAAAAGAATTAGTGTTCTAGTAGACCTATAAAGTGAAAACCTTTTGTTCAGCTATAGAGATGTAATTTTTTCTTTATATATCATTTCTAGATTTGAGATAATGTCTGTTTGAAATTCCTTTTTCCAGATGATAGACAAAAATGTACTTTTTTTATTTATTTATTGTACTTTAGTTATATTTTTCATATGCTTCATATCTTGTAGGTGGATGGTGTTGGAATATGGTATGGTTCAAAGTCACTTTTGGTGGCTTACCACCAATAATGGAGCTACCACTTGCACCACTTGCACCACCAATAATGGAAGATACCACTTGCAAATGGATGGTGGCTATGGTGGCTACCACTTGCAATGTGTTCACACCAAGATAGGTGGTGGAAGGTGGCTATGGTGGCTGCCACTTGATGTATGTTCACACCTTGATATTTTGGCTATAAATAGCCATGTAGAGTAAGAGAGAAAAAGAGGGAGTGAGTAGAGTAGAGTTGAGCAAGTTAGAGCTTAAGAGTTGAAGCAATTACTCTGTGTTTATAGAGTAATTCGGTATTGTGTTGAGTTGTGAGTTCAGTGCTTGTGT
Source organism: Fremontodendron californicum (assembly GCA_030761205.1). Taxonomy (NCBI): domain Eukaryota; kingdom Viridiplantae; phylum Streptophyta; class Magnoliopsida; order Malvales; family Malvaceae; genus Fremontodendron; species Fremontodendron californicum. The sequence goes on along the minus strand of JAULJL010000023.1, from coordinate 19,589,475 downwards.
AGCACCTTGAATTCTGTATATGTTTGTACTCTAAACTCCATTAATACAAAGCTTCAAGCTCCTCCTCCCGTGGACGTAGGCACAGTTGCCGAACCACGTAAAATATCGGTGTTTTTTCAGTGTGTTTAAATCTGTTTTAGTAATATCTATTCGCTTCCGCACAACAAATTGGTATCAGAGCCAATTTTTACGTAAAACCGAGTTTGTTCGATTCTGTCCGTTTTTCAAAAGTGCTCCAATTTGTGTTTTGAAAATACCAGGTTGAAGAGGTCGTCGAGAGGAGTGCAGCAGAATCAACCGGAGCGCCAGAAGCCGCCGCACGCGCCGCCAGAAGAGGAGCTCACGCGCCCCACGCGCCCACGCGCCGCACGCGCCTCTGGAGGTTGAAGACGCGTGAAACCCACGCGCCGCACGCGCCTTCCAGAGGTTGAAGGCGAGTGGCCCCACGCGCCTCACGCGCCCCACGCGTCGGTGAGCCAGTAGCCTTCACGCGCCCACGCGCCGCCGCACGCGCCCCACGCGCCGCCGTAGCTCCGACCAACTTTTTCGGGCTATTTTTTGAGCCGTTTCAGAACACTATTCCGAGACTTTTCCGAGCCGGTTGAGCTAAACCGAGTCCATTTCGAGCCACTTGTAGCAGAATATTCGCAGAATATTCACCGTGTGTCCAAAATTTACACAGTTGGACCCGTTCCTGGCTATTTCGACTATTCCGGACACAACCGCGGCATCCGTTTTTCCATACAGCGCACGATCAAGTTCTTATATCAGAAAGAACTCGATGACCACTGCAAAGTTCGAGGTGGAGAAATTTGATGGCACCAACAACTTTGGCATGTGGCAGTGCGAAGTTCAGGATCTGTTATTCCGAGAGGGTTCATATATCGCTCTGGAAGACAGGTCCAGAGATATTTCGGAAGATGACTGGAAATTTGTCAACCGTCAGGCTTGTGGCACAATCCGGTTATGCCTAGCCAAGGACCAGAAGTACTTTATCATGAGAGAGAATAATGCAAAAACTCTCTGGAAACAACTCGAGGACAAGTACATGACAAAAAGCATGGAGAACAGACTCTATCTGAAGAAGAAGCTGTTCCGCTTCCAGTATATGCAAGGTATCACCATGGAGGAGCATCTAGTAAGTTTTAACAAAATCCTCGCTGATCTTGAAAATCTAGATGCAAATATCTCTGATGAAGATAAGGCTCTTACTCTGTTAAATTCCTTGCCTGATAGCTATGATCATTTAACCACTACACTGTTGTATGGTAAAAATGATATAGAATATGTTAATGCTAGTAATGCTCTGGTGAATAATGAGTATCGGAAAAAGGATCAGCATGATCACCAGAATACTACACCAGAAGCTTTAACTGTGTACAGAGGCAGGACGAACAACCAAGGAGCCGGAGAAAACAAGCGAGGTAAATCCCGCTCAAGGAGGGGATCATCAAGAACACGACTCTCGAGGGACGAGTGTGCCTTTTGCCATGAGAAAGGGCACTGGAGGAATAACTGTCCTAACATGGAGAAGTCGACTGTGAATGTAGCTCAAGAATCTGAGGGAGAGGAAGACTCTGCATTTACGATTTCCACAACAACACACTCTTCAGATCAATGGATTCTGGATTCCGGATGTTCCTACCACATGTGTCCGAACCGGGAGTGGTTCTCAAACTTCAAGGAGTTTGATGGAGGGATTGTCCATATGGGCAATGACAATACTTGTCACACTAGAGGCATCGGAATGATCCAACTGAAAATGCATGACGGTACAATCAGACAACTTACAGACGTAAAGTATGTCCCTGATCTCAAGAAGAACCTCATATCACTGGGGGTCTTAGACTCAAATGGTTACAAGGTGACCATTCAGAATGGAGTCCTCAGAGTTGTACGTGGAGCATTCTTAGCAATGAAGGGTTATATGAAGGGAAATCTGTATCTCCTTGACAGAGAAACCGTGACAGGCAGAGCAGCAGCCTCTCACAGAATAATGGGATAATCCGACACTTCACTGTTCCTGGCACTCCCCAGCAGAATGGAGTTGCAGAAAGGATGAACCGAACTTTGGTTGATAAAGTTCGCTGCATGTTATCCCAGTCGAGCTTGAGCAAAGCATTTTGGGCGGAGGCTTTATTGTTCGCCTCCCACATTATCAACAGACTACCCTCCACCGCAATTGATGGGAAGACTCCCATAGAGGTGTGGTCCGGATATTCTGCCATTGAATATGATCGGCTTCGTAATTACGGATGCAAAACTGGATCCTAGAGCCAAGAAAGCTGTCTTCATGGGCTTTAGTGAAGGAGTAAAAGCAGTCCGATTGTGGAACCTTGAGTCAAAGAAAGTCATCGTAAGCCGAGATGTTGCCTTTGACGAATCTGTAATGCTGAAACTGTCAACTCCAGAGAATGTGAACCAAGATTCTCTAAAGCAGGTGGAGTTTGAATCAGAAGATGCTGGTCAAAATTCAGATGAATCTGAACCAGAATCTGATGACACCTTAACTGAAGTGGAGGAGTCATCACCGGAAACCTTTCAGCAACTTGAATCAGTTGTCACCAGTAGACCGAATAGACATATTCGGAAACCTGCTCGATACACAGACGTGGTGGCATACGCCCTTCCAGTAATTGATGATGATGTTCCGATCAATTACAAAGAAGCTGTAAACAGCCCTGTGCATGCCCAGTGGAAGGAGGCGATCAGACTTGGAAGTTGGTTCCACTTCCAACACTCAAGATATCAATTGGGTGCAAATGGGTCTTTGCCAAAAAGGAGAGTGCTACCGGCAAAGACAGCATCAGATACAAAGCCAGATTGGTAGCCAAAGGTTAGGCTCAAAAAGAAGGAATAGACTACAATGAGGTATTTTCACCTGTTGTTAAGCATGCATCTATTCGGATCTTATTGGCTTTAGTAGCACTGTATAACCTAGAGATAGTTCAACTTGATGTAAAAACTGCATTCCTCCATGGTTCCGTAGAGGAGGAAATTTGTATGACTCAACCAGATGGTTTTGGAGTCCCCGGTCGCAAAGATTACAAAAGCAAGTTGAACCGATCACTGTATGATCTGAAACAATCCCGTGACAGCTGTACAAACGGTTGGACTGTTTCATGACAGGATGAAAAGTACACACACAGTCAATTTGATCACTGTGTTTATTTCCGGAAACTTCAAGATGGATCATTTGTCTATCTGCTGAAAAAGGCAAGGTGGAGATCGACAGGCTGAAGGCTCAACTGAGCTCAGAGTTCGAGATGATCTTGGAGAAGCTAAGAAAATTCTTGGGAAGTAGACAGAAAAATTGACTCAGGCTCAGTGCATTGATGAATCATGCCAATGCAGTAGGTGCCCTGATATGTGAGTAATGATGTGTACATTTGAAGGAGAAAGGAGGAAGCTCTGATCTGTGAATTCTCTCTGTGGATTCTCGCCAAGGTGGAGATTGTTAGAATATGGTATGGCTCAAAGTCACCTTTGGTGGCTTACCACCAATAATGGAGCTACCACTTGCACCACTTGCACCACCAATAATGGAAGCTACCACTTGCAAATGGATGGTGGCTATGGTGGCTACCACTTGCAATGTGTTCACACCAAGATAGGTGGTGGAAGGTGGCTATGGTGGCTGCCACTTGATGTATGTTCACACCTTGATATTTTGGCTATAAATAGCCATATAGAGTAAGAGAGAAAAAGAGGGAGTGAGTAGAGTAGAGTTGAGCAAGTTAGAGCTTAAGAGTTGAAGCAATTACTCTGTGTTTATAGAGTAATTCGGTATTGTGTTGAGTTGTGAGTTCAGTGCTTGTGTAGCACCTTGAATTCTGTATATATTTGTACTCTAAACTCCATTAATACAAAGCTTCAAGCTCCTCCTCCCGTGGACGTAGGCACAGTTGCCGAACCACGTAAAATATCGGTGTTTTTTCAGTGTGTTTAAATCTGTTTTAGTAATATCTATTCGCTTCCGCACAATAGATGGCATGGATACCATTGCTGTGAAGCAAGCTTGCAAGTTTGCCAAAGAACATGCCTTGAAGAATGGACCAATTGAAAGTTTATTCATCCAGCTCCTGATTTTTTTTTTTTTTGTGTTCATTTTCTTGTGCAGACCATTTTTCATATACTATTTTTTCCTTAACATAAAGGTGTGAATTGACCACTTCTGCTTGAGAAAACTTTGATGTTCTTTTGTACTCCTTGACTTTTGTAAGATCTTTAGTTTACTACCTTCGAACACCAAGCTAGGGAAGAAAATTCTTTCTCGGAATATTGTGCTTGCTTCAAACTATTTTCTGCTTGTGATACTCCAACATAACATCTGTAAGATTTGGAATGCTAATAATTTTATCTTCACATATAATGCAACATGAATGCTTGTCTCACATCCCAAGCCTTAAGATGGAAGAAAGGAGTGGATAAAGGAAATGAAGCAAATTTTTTTTTTTTAGTTATATTTGGAGAGCATAGTTAAACAAGCAAATTTCTATTTTCCTTTGGTTATTTAGATATTGAGAGAAGCAGTGATTAAAAAACCGGATCGGATGGTTGGACCGATGGTTTGTCTGGTCCGACAAGTATATTAGAATCAGATTTTTACCTAATCGGTAAAGAATCGGTTCAACCGGTTAAAAACCAGTTTTATATGTATTTTTTTTTCAAAATTTTATTTGTAATTAATAAAAGTTGAACCTTTAACCTCTTAGTATTATATTAAAGATCATACCATTAAACCAAATGTATATTTTTGTTAATTATTAACTATATTTAATATTTATTTAGTGTTTACACATAAAAAAGAAGAGCTCTATCAAACCGACCAATCCAACCGGTTGAACTGAAAATCGAAGGTTGGACCGGTTCGACCTCAGGTTCGGTTTTTTTAACATTGGGGAGAAGTGATATGGAGACAAATGAGATGAAATTACAATTGAAGAAATATGATTACTTTTTGGCTGCGGATTGGGGGGATATAATTGGAGAGATTTTAAAAGTGGATCAGTTGAAAGTTGGCATTCATAGCTTCTCTTCTCTTCTTTGGATTATCCAAAAAGGTGGACTTTATCTCCTTCTCTTATTTCATTTTTCTTCTTTCCATTTCTCTTAGTGGTCTTAGACCTTAGTAATGAGGTGCTTTATCTGAAGTCTCTCTGTGAAGCTGATAAGTAGTATTACGAAGCTGGAATAATCCTTGTTTTGTAGCTATTAAAACTTTGTAGCTCTACATGCTATCAAAGTTACAATCTGGAAGCTTAAACTTATCCACTTAAATTGCTAAGTTTATCCCTATGAAAGAGTAAGCTAAAGCTTATCTATTTTAGCTAGTATGTACAAATCCCACCCATTTATAGGCTTAGAGGAATTCTCTGAAGCACCTTAAACTTATGGATCTCGATTGTGGCTCTGAAATTCCAAAGTCGTCTGCTTTTTACTTGCATGTTGATTCTATCATATCTGGTTCGAGATGAATAGCACTTTAGGCGAGCAGAAACAGGGTAGAGCTTATCCAGAACAAACATTGGAAACAAATGCTTGAGAAGTCTTCATGGCTGTAAAGGTGCTCAAGAAATCTTCATGACATGTGAAAAAATAGGTCTAATATCTTATGAAAAGATGTTTGCAGGGAGAATCTGTTGGTCTGAGAAAAAGAGTAATATGAGGCACAAGTTTTATGCATTCTTTTTTTATTTTTCATTCTATATAAGAAAGCAAAAGTAGCAGTATCCTAAATTCAATTGGGGCTTATAGGATAACCCTGCAACTCCAAAGATGCTTGCTATCGGAAAAAAAGTATATTAGGTGCTTGCCATGGGAAACTATTTTGTGCTATATTGTTCCGACTCTTTTTTTTTTTTTTTTGAAGTACTCGTGTTTGACACCCGTGTCCGACTTATATTCGGATATGGGTATGGGATATGACCCTCCAAATACATGAAAAAACTTTAAAAAAAAAATTGAACATACACGTGTCAGACACATACCCATATTGGCACTCACACCCAAATCCGAGTAACATAGATTTTATGGCTCTCTAATGTGTAATTAATGTGGCATCTGTACCTGGTTTTGGGTTGGGATATAAGTCTTTGTTTCAGATCTTTTTGCCCCCTTCTCTTTCTCAAAAAAATAAATACTAGTATCTTGTAATTTCAAAGCAAGAAGATGCTGTAAATTATCATTAAAAGGATTTTTAGGTCCTTACTCCTGTAACTCACATGGGTTTAAAGTTGTGAAAAATTCTATTTGATGCCTAAAGATATATGATTTCAAATTTCGTGGACTTTTTAAGTAATGTTAATTGCATTGTTATCAATGGAATGACTGTATCTTTGCATTTTATCTGATCATGTGATGCGACATGTTTATTTGCTGCTATTTCCGTTTTGAAATCTCATACTACTTTCTATATTTTATTGCATAACTGATTTATTTTGATTCTTGGTGCTTGTATGCAGATTCTTGAAATGGAAACTTATAGATTATGTTATTCCGATTCTTCTTTTTCTTTGAAATACATGTGTTCGATACTCTTGTCCGACACATATCCGGATATAGGTATGTAAATATGATCCTCCAAATACATGAAAGTCTTGAAAAAAATTGAACATACCCATGTCTGACATATACCCATATCCGACACTTGCATCCAAATCCGAATAACATAGCTTATAGGTATAACGGTCACTCCATGTCTGATCCTGGAAGCACCTATCGAACACGTGATGAGATTACTGGAGTTAGACAGGTTGATACTCAATCCACCTTACTTTCCCAAGGACTCGTTTGTTAAATATTAAACATTTCGTGTTGTATTTTAATCAAGTTAATACAAAACTGACATTCTAGATGTATGTTTCTAGGAGCGTGATGCGATTTGAAAGAATTAGGAAGCTGATATTGTCTCATGAGTCATGACCTAGCTACTGAGAAAGAGTTGAAGGTATTTTACTTAAGTTCATTTTTGGAACTATCAGCATTCAAATGTTGTTAGGGACTTGTTTCTGGTAATGAAAAATATCAAAATAATGGAAGAAAAAAAATAAAAAATTCAGGAGATTGAGAAGGAAGTGAGAAAAAAGGCAGATGATGCAATTGCTCAAGCTAAGGTTAGAAACTTTTTGCTTCTTTATTTGGACTTTGTAATTCTCATTTTAAATGATTTTACTGAAGTTTATTTGTATTTGATATTTTTTTACTGTTATTTATGTTACTCCGATTTTTTATTTTTTTTGAAGTATCCGTATCTGATACTCGTATCTAACACATTCGAATATGGGTTTGGGGTATGATCCTTCAAATATATAAAAAAAACTTAGAAAAACTTGAGTATACCTGTGTCGGACACATACCCGTATCCGACATTCACCTTCGAGTTCGAGTAACATAAGCTATTATCATTTTAACATTTTGTCTAGTTATTTGTGGATACCAAAGTTCTTTTTTCTTTATTTCAGGAAAGTCCAATGCCTGAACCTTCTGAACTCTTCACAAATGTGTACGTGAAAGGTTTTGGTGCTGAGGTCAGAATCATTTGCTTTATATATATATATATATATATATATATATATATATATATATATATATTGTTTGTCTGTCATTATCTTTGCTAAGGTTTTTTATTTCGTCCTCTTGGGTAAATTTTGAATATCTGTAATGAATGATTCTCTTTTCCCTTTTTTTTCCAAGTAATGTTGCTTAAATGATAAAGCTTACTGTGAGATAGAGCTGCTCATGGGCCGGGCCGGGCCGCGGCCCGTTTTTTTTATTTTCTCTGCCCAGGCCCGGCCCTGGGTCGGCCCGGTCCGCCCGTTTAGGCCCGAAACACTGTTCATTGGAATAAAAAATAATTTTTTTATTTTTTTATAATTAAAATTAAATAAAATAATATTATTATAATAAAAATTACTATTTCGAGCAGGGCCGGGCCGGAACACAAAATATCCTGTCCAGACCCGGCCCAATACTGACCGGGCCTGTCGGGCCGGACGGGCTGCCTGGCCCGTGAGCAGGTCTACTGTGAGATAAGAACAGTATATCCTTAGAGCTTTGCTGAAACTGCTTTTCCATCATTAATCTGTTTTGAAGAGTTAGTTAATCCAACTTAATCTATTTGTTAGCCCATTCTTCCCAAGTTGTCCATGAAAAATGTGCAACATATTTAACAATGAAAGTTAGCAGGCTTCCTATGTTGCTCAAAATACTTTATTTTTTTTTAAGTATTCGTGTTCGACATTTGTGTTCGATGCATATTTGAATATGGGTATTGAGGATATGACTCTTCAAGTACCGTCCAAATACATGGAAAAATTTATAAAAAAAAAATAAACATATCCGTGTCAGATACATACCTATATCCGATACTCATCCTCGAATTCGAATAACATAGCATGATTCTATTCAATGTGAAAAATGTTATGATGATCCCTTTAAGTGGTGCATTATATGATTAGCATACACTGTCCAATTTTGAGCTTCCCTGATTATTTAAAGTATCTACGATTTGCTGCTCTGATGGTAAAACTGAAGATCATATGTTGGAACTGACATTAAAGTACTTTCATTGCTTAATCAAGACTTAATTTTTCTGTCATGTATTTGTGCGCTATGTTACTCGAATTTGAGGGTAAATTTTTGACACGGGTATGTTTAATTTATTTTAAATTTTTTCATGTATTTGAAGTCTCTATACATATGTTCGAATATATATCGGACACGGATGTCGGACATGAATACTTTAAAAAAATAAAAAGTCGAAACAACATAATTAATGCGTATAGATGAGGAAAGTTCACCTGGCCCAATGGCCCAGGAGAAGTGCAGTGCAGTTCTGTATGTATATTCTGTTTTTATTTTTTGGTACATCATTTGGTAAGGATTATGAAATTATATTTGCTGAAGTGATTGGATGCTTGCTGGCTCATCCGGTTAGATACGGTAAATGTTCTTTTTCCTCCATTGGTGATATTGATGGGATTTCATGATTCTTTTAACCGCAGTCATTTGGAGCAAATAGGAAAAAAGTAAGAGCTACACTACCATAAATTGACTTATCTGGAGTATTTAACCCCTTCACTTCTTTCTGACTCGTTGCCCACCCATCAATCTTGCAAGACACAAGAACAATAAAATTATGTTAGCTCCTATTTTTTATTATTTTTGAAGTATTCGTGTGTTCGATATTTATGTCAGACGCATATCCGGATATAAATATGAGGATACGGTCCTCCAATGATCTTGCAAATACATAAAATTCTTAGAAAAAAATTGAACATACCCGTATCGGACATGTATCCGTGTCCGACACTCACACCCGAATCCGAATAACATAATAATAAAACCAAGGGAAGGTGATCAGCTCATCCTTGCTACCAATTTGATTTTGCACTTCTATTTGTATAGAATACTTGATTTGATTCGTCTCTAGTTTATGGGCAGAATTTTTACATTTTAGTTGTGTAATGTTTTGGTTGAGCCCACGGTTTTACATTCCTATGATTTGATTTTAAATAGGTTGTAGTTGTGCTCAGCAAACAGCAATGTATGAATATTCTTTTCTTGAAATGCGGAAGAGCTTTTATGCTCTCATTTATCAGTACAAAGGTAAGTATCTTGAGGTTCATTCTATATTTTTATTGATAACTTTTGTTGAAATGTCTTGAGTTGGGTTTAATCGGGTTGGATTCTTCGTCTGGTTTGACAAACTTAGCATCTCACCTTAAATTAAGTTGGATTTGGAATAATATTTTTGTAATTTGGATTAGGTCGGTCTAATTTACTATTTAATCAATAAAAAAATTATTTAAATTTAATTATAAAAATATAAAAATATTAATATAAAATAATAATTTAATATATTTTAAATAAAAAAAATGAGTTTTCAATGCAAGCAATTTTTTTTTTTTTTTAATTCTATCTTAGTTGTCTAGTCCATTGACACCTTTAATTGGATCCTTAATTTGCCAACTTTTTCTTTTCAGTGTAGATGGGGAGGAGGGTGATAATATGGGGATGATGATCACGATGTGGAGTGGATTTGACAATTCATATATTCATATCGTATTTGTATTATTTTTTATCCTAATTATGTTTAAGATATTATATTTTATATAAATTTTGATATGTTAATAATTCGTGTTATATAAATTTTGACATATTAGTGTATGTCATGTTTGAGTTATTTTTTCCTATCATGTTTTTGCTTTTTGTCGTATTCATGTGATTTTTTGGTGTCGTGTTATGCTTTATATCGAGTTTTAATTTTTATCCGTATTATATTTATATTGTATAATCGTATCATATTCAAAATTATAAAATCTACTGTAGAGGATATCATCCGGTGATGATTGATATGCTTTATGGATGTAGAGTCCTACAACAATCTACCTCTCCCAATTATGTAATTTTGTTGTCGATGATCTCAACCTTGTTGCCCTTTGTAGGCACCAATGAGGTTTTGGCCTTTTCTTGACAATGGCTTTTTTGGTTGTTTTTTTGTTCTTTCTGGAAAAGAGAAGGGTGGGGTTGGTTCAATTTTACCCCAACATTGCTGCCTTTTTGACGAAGTAATGTGAGTTAACAGTCGAGGAAAACCATTATATTGTTTTGTCGAACACAGTATTTTGCTTTGGCCGGCCTGATCGGTTTAGCAATACATAGGTTCCTGATTCAATCCCCTTGGCGTTGAAAACAATAACAATTGGGGGAAGCTGGGGAGGGGATAAAAGGACATGAGAATAAAACGAGACCATAGAATGTGGATAAGAGAGCTTATGAAGGATGGTGGAGTAATTAGTAATAGACTTGCTCATGGCCGGGCCGGGTCGGATTGCGGTTCGGTTTTTTTAATTTTTTTGCTCAGGCCCGGTTTTGGGTCTGATCGGGCCGTCCCGGTAGACTCGAATTTACTGTTTATCGTATTAAAAAAATATTTTTTTTATTTATTTTTATAATTAAAATTAAATAAAATAATATTATTATAATAAAAAAATATTATTTCAGACCGGACCGGACCGTTCCGAATAAAAATATCCTGTTCTAGTCTGACCCAATACGGGTCGGACCTGTCGGGTCGGACAAACTGTCTAGTCCATGAGCAGGTCTAGTTAATAATGGCAGCCATGATTTTGTCATAGGAAAATCGAAAGGGAAAGAATCATTTTTTACTAGCTTTATTACATTTTCAAGGGAAAAAAAATGCCCTCTTGTTTTCCCATCGCGGGAGAAAGATGGGAGTAATTATTTGACAGTGGCTTATTGATAGTATTATCAAATAATATGTTATTCGAATTTATTTATTTTTAACATTTATGTTAAATACATATTTAAAAATAAATATAAAAATATGATAATTTAAATATATAAAAAAAATTAATAAATTCGTATCAAACACGTACTTAAATATATTCGACACTTAATAGATCACATGTGCTGCTTTTAATATAATACAGCTACAAATTCATGTGTAAACTGTGAAGAACAGCAGCAAGAAACTCACCTGTTTCACGGGGGAGCTGAAGCTGTGACAATTACCATTAAATTTGACCATTCGTATATTTGTATCGTATTTATGTATTTTATCGTATCATAATTGTATTTAAGATATTTTATATTTATATAAATTTTGATACGTTAATAATTCATATTATATAAATTTTGAGACATTCGTATATTTATGTCGTATTCGTGTTATTTTTAATTATTTTTTTATATAATATTTATATAATATAATTATAAATAGAACGACTCAAATCTTTGCTCTTAGATACAAACTCTTCCTTCCCCAGTGTCGTGGGGGACCAACCAAGGAGAACAAACAAGAGGCCCCACTAACTGAACAACTAGCAACGGCCCACGTGTCCCACACCATTCCAATGGCTCCTTTCCTTTCGTTTCCCTTATCTTTCTCCTCTTGTTTTTATCTCCAAAATCATGTCGGTATTATTAAAGTCAGTCTACTCTGAATCTGATTTCACAATCATCGTCGATCACCTCCTTTTCCGGCTTCTAGCAGAATTTCAGAGTATCCTATGCAAATAAAACGGTTTAAATATTCACATAATTTTTGTATTATAATAAAAATAATAAATTAATTTTTATACTGTAAAAATAAATAATTTAATTTTTGTACAATTAAAATAGGTGCAAATATGTAAAATTAATAACGGATTTTAATGAAAAACATTTAAAATACTGACGTGGACTCGTAAAATCTAACGGATTTAGATATATTTCAAGTAATATTTTATTTCAAGTCATTAATTATGTTAGATTTTACGAATCCACATCAGGATTTTAATGATTTTTCATTAACACCGTTATCAATTTTACTTATTTACACCTATTTTAATTGTACATGGATTAAATTACTCACTTTTATTGTACAGAGACTAAATTACTCTTTTTACTATAATACAGAGATTATGTGAGTGCTTAAACCCAAATACAACTCATCCAAAACAAAAATACACCTACTTTCCCAACATCCCGTGTCAAAATCTGGTTGCATTCGAAATCGAATCTAAATAAAATATTAATAATTTTTTATAATTATTTATGTTCGGTTCGGTTTGAAATACGAACTTTATTATATGTTTAAGTCTGATCCTAAATATAAAAAAGTTACCTAAACTGACAGACTCGTCTAGATTTTATATATAAATGATTGATCAAAAAGGATCTACCATTTTTTACATAAAAAGATTTTTAAGAGTTGTCAAATTAAAAGAGATCAATCTCCTCTAAAAAAAGACCAATCACCTAATATTTTGAAATGAAAATTTTGATTTGAATGCAATAAAGGGTCAATCTTTTTAAAAATGAATCATTCTTTTTGAATATTAATATTAATAATAATAAATTAATAAATCATTAATATTAATATTAAATAATATAAAAATATATATAATTATCGAGTCGAATTGGATCAAACTTGGACATTAAATGCTATGCCTAAGGCTTAGACATGATCCGCTTTTTAAAATAAATCTTTTTTTTTTGTTTAAATTCATTTTTTGAATTTAATATTTTTGTTCAAATTCTTTCAAATGTTAAATGAACCTTTAGATTTAAACGATTAACCTGATCCATGCATCTATTCTCCAACTTCCAATAATCACTTAATCACACATTAATCCCTTATTTTAATCTCAATAATCAGCAACCAAACGCTTCTTATTTACCTGCCCTAGAACCACAAATGCAGTTAAATATAACATCTTTCTGACTCTTATTAACTTGATTTTTTATTTTTTATTTATTTAAGTTTGTCTCCATTGCTCTGATACAAGCTAGGCCATCAGATTTTAGCCTAGATTTACATACCCTCTGACAAACAGTGCATGACCCATTATTTATTTGGTAACTTTTGAGAGAAATTGCACTGTTTTATATTCTGTAAGAAGAGAATTAAAATTCTTGTTGGAAGTTGGAACTCTACCATTTTTATATACACAAATTGGGTTGGGGACCCAGTATCTCTGCACTGTACACTCCAAATTTCCAACTTAGAACTCAGTAATCAGTAATCAGTAATCAGTATCACTCCCATTTTAATACCATTTTTTGTATCTTATTGTTAGTAAAGTTTTTGAAGTTGAAAACTATATTTTATCGTAAATATAATGATAAATGGATAAAATATTTTGACTTTTATGATTAAAATCAGGTCAAAGCACCTAAAAGATCTTTATATTATATCATTTAATGTAAATTAGTCTTTTTACTATAAATTGAATAATTTAGTCTTTATTCTTTTAAAATTGAAGCAAAAAGATAAAATCACTAACTGGTATAATGTAAACCATTTAAAAAGTCGACATGACATTTAACTTCTGTTTTGTTGATGACGTGAATATTAAATGCTGACATAACACTAATAAAATAAATTATTTTAAAGATAACGTGGATAAAATAAATAATATATTTTTAACATTTAATGTGATATTTTCAATAACTTGATTACTTATTTTGTTCACGTCATCTTAAAATAATATATTTTATTAGTGTTACGTCAGCATTTGACATCCACGTCATTAATTAAACACATGTTAAATGTCACATTAGCTTTTTTAACGGTTTACGTTATACCAGTTAGTAATTTTACTTTTTTACTTCAATTTTAAAAGAATAAAGACTAAATTATTCAGTTTTATAATAGAGTAACTAATTTGCACTAGATGATATAGTACAGGGATCTTCTAAGTATTTTAACCGTTAAAATTATGGTTTGACAACCTAAACTAAAAAGGCAAGAAAATGAAGATTTTACGATTTGAAAACTAGTTTTTAGATAAAATGGTTATATTATCTTTATATCTCTAAATTTTTATTATTTTAAATATTTTTTTTTTTACATTTCAATTTCTCATAATATTTTTTCACAATAATATTAAACACTTAAAAAATTTTAAATCATATTTTTCACCAGACTTTACGAAATTGAAGCTGACGAACTCTAGAAAGTTGTTTGAAGGAGATGAGCTGGATCTGTTAAACACAAAAAAGGGTGACGTTCCTCTGACATTTTTTTTTTATGCCATACAGATTCAACTCGTCTCTTTCGAACATTTCCTTTGAGCTCACCAATTTCATCTGTTTAAAGACATCAAGACTTTCATTACCTGTTATAAAATGATTAGTTGATTGAAAAATATTTGAAGATCTCCTCTTGGAAAACATGAAATGGTCAAGGACCGACCAACCAAACACCATTAATTTTTTTTTTTTTAGTCTATACAATGAATGCTAAGTTCTGTTACATAATTGGACTATGCCTTGAAAATGTAAGGAAATTTCTTCCTCTCAGCTTTTATTTTGGTTGGTTTATTTTTGAATAAAAGACATTTACTTTTAGGATTTAATGAAAATTTCACTTATCTCCTTAAAATTTTGAAAATTTCACTTTATCCTCCTATTCAAGTTATAAAAGTATCAAATGATAATTTTATCTTTTAAGGTTTTTGGAGATAACTCACGATTGGGGGGTTCGACTAGGTTCGGTTTTATATAAAAAATTGCGGTTAATGTGCAGTATTTTGATTTTTAACACTTTGCAATTACCGAACCGAATAGAATAAAAATTCGTACCGACCAGAACCGAATTCCATCAGTTTGGACCCGAACCCGATTTTATTTAAAATTTTAGCCTCCGACCCCAAACTCAACCCCGGAAAGACCCCGATCCCATTCCGAATAGACTGAACTAACCGACCCTTTTAGTTTTATTTTAAATATAATTATTTATATAATAATTTAAAATTATATATAATATATCATTTATATTATATAATAATATATAATATACAATAAATAAATAAATTATTTTTAAATAGTTTAAACCGACTGACTTAAGTCGGTTTCTATTTTTTCGATTTTAGAATCTTTATCGATCGGTTCGATCGGTTTTATAAGTTTAGTCGGTTTAATCGATTTTTGAAATTTTGAAACCGAACCAACTGAATCGACTGAATGCTCACTTCTAATAATATATAGAATTATAAAAAATTAAAAGTAAGAAAAATAAAAAAAAAATCGGGGGCGGGTCAATTCGGGTTTATGATAAATCCAAACCCAACCCGAACCCGTTATTTTTTGAAATTACCTGCATAACCCGACGGTTCGGATTATTTTGCCAACCCTAGACATGTTCTATGCCATAAAAAGACAGTTTTGGCATGATATTAATTTTTAAGGGGGAAAGGAGGGCATTATCCAAACTATATATGGGGTATCTGGAATTATGATCAAACCTCATAGGGTTTTAATACTTTTCCCTATAAAGGGTCCGTTTAGATTTACTCGAAACCACCCCGAATCCGATTTTATTTAAAATTTTAGCCCCCGAACCCGAACTCGACCCCGAAAAAACCCCCCCAATCCCATCCCGAATGAATTGAACTAACAGACCCTTTTAATTTTATTTTAAATATATTATTTATATGATAATTTAAAATTATATATAATATAATATATCATTTATATTATATAATAATATATAATATACAATAAATAAATTATTTTTTAAATAGTTAAAACCGATTAAATCGACCGACTTAAGTTGGTTTCAATTTTTTCGATTTTAGAATCTTTGTCGGTCGATTTTATAAGTTTAGTCGGTTTGATCGGTTTTCGAAAATTTGAAACCGAATCAACCAAACCGACTGAATGCTCACCCCTAATAATATATAAAATTAACATATATAAAAAATTAAAATTTAGAAAAATAAAAAAATAATCGGAGGTGGGTCAATTCAGGATTATGACAAACCCGAACCCGACTCAAATCCGTTATTTTTTTAAATTATCTGCCTAACCCGACAGTTCGGATTATTTTGCCAATCATAGACATGTTCTATACCATAAAAAGGTAGTTTTGGCATGATATTAATTTTCAAGGAGAAAAGAAGGTATTATTCAAACCTCATGAGAGAAAAGATAGTATTATCCTAACCTCAGAAGATATCTGAAATTATACTCAAACGGAATGAGGTTTTAATACTTTTCCCTTTTTTTTTTTTTTCAAACACAAAGACTTGTGTTTTTTGAAGGGTCGTTAGTTAAATTACCGTTGTGAGCACGAAAAGTTAGATAGTAGTGGATTAATTTCTGCTTCTTGACTTGTGAAAGTGAAGCTTTTAAGTCAATTTAACCCTTAAAATATGAATGAAGAGAAATAGGAGTTGACTTGTCAAAGGATCGGGTTACTCATTCGACTCGACAGGTTTGATCTATATTGTATCGAATTTAGATATAGATTTTTTTAATTCGGGTCGGTTCGAATTACTGTTTATTAATAAAAAAATTATTTTTTTATTTAAATTTAATTATAAATGTTAATATAAAAATATTTTTTAAAATTTTGATATTATTTTGTACAGTAATATGGACTTTTAAACCGTTCCAATTTGGGTTTGGATAAATTAAAAAAAATTGGACTGCTATTCAGCTCGGGCTCTTGACCCATAGACAGATCTAGATAGGAACCTTCTTCCTCAGTTTCCTTCCATGTGCTTGCTTCCCAAGTGCTTGGGAGAATAACAATGGTCAGATTAATCAAATAATCTGAACCTTAGCTTTAGGCTTTCTTTGGACACGATGAAATTTTCAAGAGTTTGTGGGGGGATTTCTCCCACTGATCGGTACCCACACTGGCCCCTCCAGTTAAATTAGAGGGGCAGCGATTCAGTAGGTTCATTGGACCCCCAATGGAGGGGGTAATCTCCCTTTTACCCCTTCTACTGTTTTTTATTTAGATTTATTTAAGTTTTAAATTAATTATTATAATTTTATTTTATTAATTTATTTTTTAATAATAAATATAATTTTAATTATTTTTGATTATTATTTAACATAAAATATAATTTTAATATATATTTTATTATTTAATATAAATATAATTTTTAATTATTTAGTATATATACACATTTTAATCTAATATCTTTAATGATCATTTTTATTTTTCACTATAATTCATTTCACCGCCACCATTGTTTTTTAATCCAAAGCATATATCCACCAATGATTTTAATCTCACTGCTACAGTACCTAATCTCATTGCTACAATAATTAATCTCATTACCACCGCTATTTTTAATCTCACCGTCCATCCAAATAGAGCCTTAGTTTTTAATTATGAAACACAAATAAAATGGGTTGCTCATTCATGTTCACATATCCTTTTTTTTTAATGCTTTATTGCTGCTTTTCTTTTTTGTACATCAAGCATATAATTAAATTAAATAAATGGATACCATTAATTTAATATATCAAAATTAAATTAATATATATGAAATAAAGAATAATCTCAAATGTATGAGACAAATAATATTTACATTTTTATTATCCAAAATTACTAATTATTGGAATTATCTTTTTCAAGATTGGCAATTTTTTTTTTATCTTTTTCAAGGAATTAAAAATTTTATAAAAAATGCTTTTCACCTAAGTAAAATTTAATTATACTGAATATTTACGTCACGCTTGATTCGCTGAATATAATGGAGGGAGAATAGAATAACTATTCGATGAGAATAGAATAAAGAAAGAATAGGTAAAACAAAATGTGATTCGTTGAATGGAATAAAAGAAGAATGCTATTAAATTTTTTGGTTGGTTAAAATAATGTTAAGGAATATATATAAAATTACTACTTTACTCTTGAATTAAATAATAATACTTTACTTATAATAAATTTTAAACTTAATTTTAATCTCTTATAAACTACTATTAATATATATATATAAACATTATTTAAATATATTTAGAAATATTTTAATATATTATATTTTAAAATATATTTAATATAATATTTTCATATGTTATATTAATATTTGAATATAATATTATTTTTAATGTATTATAACTAAAAATAATATTTAAAATTTAATAAATTATATTTTTTTGAATGAAATTATAAAAAATAAAAATTAATTATGACTAAAAAGTATTAGGAATTGGTTCAAAAAATTAAGTATTTTTTTTTAAATAAAAAAATTAAAATCTTGTACTAATCGATACGAATCGGTATGTACCGATATAGGCCGGTACAGACCGATATAAAACCAAAATGGTACGATGTTGGTACCAACTACCATGCTACTAACTCCTCCCCCAAAACCCTAGGCTTTGAGGATACCAGTATGCATGTTTTTCGAATTATAAAAGAGAGTAGAATTGAAGGCTTAGTTCAGTTGATTTATGCAACCATATTTAAGAGATGACATTCAGCAGATTTAGAGTTCGAATCCTAACATCTGAAACATTTCTCCAATATCATGCTATAACCTCTTTTATATATTAAAAAAAAAGTTATAAAAAAGAGTAAATGTATTTTTACCAATCCTTGAATGATCTTTGCATTTTTCTTTATTTTTTAATCAAACCTCTATAGTAAATTTGTTAACTCATAGTGCAAAAATGTATTTAAAATCTTAAATTTTGGACTTTTAAAATTGTTGGATTTGATTAAAAATTATAAAAATTCACTTTATCTGTTGTTTTACGAGAGCTTGAGCTTAAAACGGAATCGCCTTGATTACGATTCAAGATGAGGTCATATAGTAATGAGTTTATGATCGAAAGTGAATGGTCCCATAATTCACTTTATCTGTCTATGTATGCCAGGTGGAAGTCTTGTTATTGAATTTATTGAAAAGTAGAGTTGTGGACTCAAGTTAGATACTGAGTGTATCTGAACTATCACTTGTACGGTATTGATATTGTGATAAAGACATACACTCCAAAGAAAAATGAGAGTAATACCGTAACATGTGTTTCATACCACATGTGCATTATTCGACCAATATGGGTAACAGAATAATTAATCTCTGCTTTTAAGTTATGTGAGACCCATGAGATCAACTGGGATTTCTAATTAGTACCCTTATGACTTTTGACTCTTTCTTAAAATTTCAGTTCAATGTTAGCTATCTTAGAATGTTGCCAATGGTCATGGATGATTCGATCTAATGGGACATATCTAGAGAGCATTTGAATTGAAATGGAGAGATTCGAGAAAAAAGGAAGATCATTTTAGTGTCTCATTCGATTGTATTTACTGGTCAACCAATTGTGTTTTATATGGTAAACAGAATTGTGAATATAAAAGTTTATTATATCATTGATACAAAAGAGATCATGGGAAACTTGAAATGTGACTAAATGGATCTAGGGTGTTGCATACTTACTCTACTTAAACATTTGAGTTGCTATATATACCTAACAGTTGTATAGCAGCCAGCTCTCGAGATCATGAAGTATGCTGGTCGCACGACCTATTTTCTTGTATGAACTTTGTAGAGAGAAGAGATATCGATCTCTATTGAAATTGATTATGAGAATATTGTGCCTATTATGTGCGAGTGAGAGATGTTGGAAATGGCACCCATAGGGGCACACCATTCCAACATAACTTCCATTAGGAAGTTAAGGTTTGAAATGTAAACTGCCAAGGGGCAGTTAATAAGAACAAAAGAAAGAAACAACTTCCTTAACAAAAAAATATTCAAACCATTCGATCGTGGGTAAGAAAACTAGATGAAAAAGGAAGAGCGGCTTTCTTTCTAAGGTAATACTTCATAAGGCCAAAAGCCAAGAAAGAATAAAGATAAATAAGTTTCTCTTAGATAAAAGACAATACTCGTAGAATAGATATCATCTGCCCCTATTTCCTGCTCTCTTTGGTGTCACTTCATTATAATTTTGTCATGTATTCAGTTAATTAATTGTTTATAAACAAATGTTAAAAAACTATTGGAGAGGCACCAAAGGAGACACTGAAAAGGGCAGAAGAAATTTGTTCATACTCGTATCCTTTATTACTCGAAAAACTTAGTGCTGTGGCAAACAGACAATTTTCGATTACTTGATCTTGTCTCTGACCAGTGAATCAAAATCGGATTCATTATCAGACGATCCTGTAAGTTATTTAATTTCGCATTTATTATAAATTATTTACGTGATAATCTTTATAAAAGAGAGTAAATGTATTTTTACCAATCCTTGAATGATCTTTGCATTTTTCTTTATTTTTTAATCAAACCTGTATAGTAAATTTGTTAACTCATAGTGAAAAAAATGTATTTAAAATCTTAAATTTTGGACTTTTAAAATTGTTGGATTTGATTAAAATTCAAATCATTGTATTTTAAAGGCCATCCAAGACCGACCAACAAATTTTGATTTTAAAATCAAAATCAATATATTTGCCCCAAATCCACCTGTTCAGAAACTGTTCATAAAAATATTTCAAAATAAAAACAAATCTTCCATAGTGCATCGCATTCCTTACTTTAATCAGTAGTTTCTTTTTTCTGTCATTTTAAAAGGCAACCCAACCCTTTCCTCCTTCTGTTGTTTTCCCACAACCAGAAAGGAAAAAAAAAAAGGAAAGAAAAAAAAAGAAAGGAAAGGAAAACGCAGGAAAGATCCAGCAAAAATTCCCCTCCCAAATACTCATTTTGGGTAATAATCATCTCATCAATAAGCCGCGTTTCGCTTTCAATGAAGCCAACGAACTAGCCAAAACCGTGTTGATTTTCCCCCCCAACCATCCCTTTCTTTTCTCTTCTGCTTCTATTTCCCTTTCACCACAATGCCAATCATCTAAATTTCTTTTCAAAGAACTCAACTGAAAGTTAAAAAGAAACAGTCTCTCTTTTTCTTGTTTTGTTTTTTTTTTTTCAAACAATAATGCGTTCGATTTTACACGCCGCTGCCGTTTTGCTTCTTCATTTTTTGCTTACGGCGATGTTTTGTCTTGGGATTCGGACCATCGGCGGAGGAGATGGGTCGGGGTTTGGGTTTTCGGAGGCACCGGATTACCGTAACGGAGTGGAATGTCCGGTTTCTGTCAATGAAGAACTGGTTTCCTCCTGCGACCCGTCTTTAGTCCAAGTGGCTATGACTTTAGACTCCGAATACTTGCGTGGTTCGATCGCAGCCGTCCACTCCGTCCTCCGCCACGCGTCATGTCCAGAAAACATCTTCTTTCACTTCATAGCCGCCGAGTTCGACCCGGCGAGTCCAAGAGTCTTGAGCAAACTCGTCCGATCCACGTTCCCTTCACTCAACTTCAAAATCTACATCTTCCGCGAAGACACCGTAATCAACTTGATCTCTTCTTCAATCCGGCAAGCCCTGGAGAACCCGCTCAACTACGCTCGAAACTACCTCGGAGACATCTTAGATCTCTGCGTTGACCGAGTCATTTATCTCGACTCAGACCTGGTCGTCGTCGATGACATTCTCAAACTCTGGAACACAACCCTGACAAACTCACGTGTCATCGGCGCACCCGAATATTGCCATGCCAACTTCACCAAGTATTTCACGGACGGGTTTTGGTCCGACCCGGTTATTTCCCGGGTCTTCCAGTCGAGAAAACCGTGTTATTTCAACACGGGAGTCATGGTAATGGATTTAGTTCGTTGGAGAGAAGGGAATTATAGGAAAAGAATTGAGAATTGGATGGAAATACAGAGGAAACGAAGGATTTACGAGTTGGGTTCGTTGCCACCATTTTTGCTCGTATTTGCTGGGAATGTGGAAGCGATTGATCATAGATGGAACCAACATGGGCTTGGTGGGGACAATTTAAGAGGTTCTTGTCGGTCGTTGCATCCTGGTCCGGCTAGTTTGTTGCATTGGAGTGGGAAAGGGAAGCCTTGGGTTCGACTCGATGCCGGAAAGCCTTGTCCGCTTGATCATCTTTGGGAAACCTAT
Organism: Fremontodendron californicum; assembly: GCA_030761205.1. NCBI lineage: Eukaryota > Viridiplantae > Streptophyta > Magnoliopsida > Malvales > Malvaceae > Fremontodendron > Fremontodendron californicum. The sequence goes on along the minus strand of JAULJL010000023.1, from coordinate 19,567,248 downwards.
GATCTTTACAAGGGCAATTTAATCAAAGATCAGTCTCTTTCTTCTGCTTTTTCAATATTCTTTGGATTTTCCAGTTATTTGTTATGATTCTTTTTTTCTTTCTTTAAATTCTTGTACATTCTTACTGAAACAATGATGGTTTTTTTGATAGAGTTAAGCTGTTGACAAATAAAAAAAAATAAAAAAATTGGGTTATTTCTTGAAGTTTATTTTTGTGATTTATATATGGGTATCAATGCCTTTGATCAGAGGGGTTGGGTTGGGTTTGGTTGATTGATTGATTGATTTTCTTTGTACATAATCGAAGAAGATTGTTGAGAGATGAATAGCATTCAGTGGTTTACTTTTCTGCCTTTCTTTTCTTTTCTGTTTTGCTGACCTTTAAGAAATATTGAATTGTGGTTGCCAGATATCAAATTATGATTGGTTTCATTTCATCATTTCATGTATCTAACTATGATTCTAAGCTAATATAATATTCAAGTTCAACCAAAAAGAAAAAGGAAAGTAAAAGAAAAAGAAAAAGGTTGCTGGATATTAATAAGTAAGGCAAAGCTGAGAAGATACCAGAAGAAACAATGCAATTTTTTAAATGTCTCTATATCAGCCGTCCAGGGTGTACCTTGTTGGGTTCCAAAAGAGCTCAAACACCACTTTTTTTTTTATACAAAAAGGCCTTAACTTAATAGTTAAGATTTGAATTTTAGATATAAATTTTAAATATTAAGATTATAATTTTAGATTCGTTAAATATCATTTTTTTAAACATATATATTTTTTGTACAAATAAGTTACAATCTGAAAATAAGTAAAAAAAAAATTAAAAATATTAAAATTCAAATTTTAAATTTATTAAATATTATTTTTTAAAAATAATTATATAAATTAATTGAATTAAGCTTTATTACAAACATGCATTCTTTTGTAAGGAATTTCAACCACTGACCCATTCAAAGCTTATTTGTTTTCTGCTGTTGCTTTTTTTTTTTTTTTTCTTTCTTTCTTTCAAAAAATTTACGCGTGGATGATTTATTTTAAAGTCTGTTTTCTAGTAATTTAATTTTACAATCCTAATCCTAATTAGGCATTGGCTGTTTTAATTTCTTTTCTAGACATGTCAATGACTCAGAGAAGCACACTAGTAGGGTTGGCAACGGGGCCGGGCGGTTTTTTTTTGCCCCGACTCTTATTCGATCTCCGTTTAAATGTATTTGATTCCGTTCCGAATTCAATTTTATTTAAAATTTTAGCTCCTGATTTGATCTCGTCTCATCCCGAATTTGTAAAAAAACAATGTTTTATTTAATAAAAAATTCTAACTTTTTTTATTTTATAAAATATTTTGATAAAATATTCTTATAAAAATTACTTATTCAATAGACATAAGAATTGAGTTAGTCCAAAAGTATAAATTTCAAGAATCAATCAATTTCATTAGTTTACAAACTTGCAAGCTTGAAAAATAGATGATGAAAAAAATGAAATTTCTCTCTAACTAACAACAATTCTTATACATCTTACAAAAAATAATTAATATATTATTTATATGTATTAAAGTTACGGTTTATTGCAATAATATATAGAATTAACATATATAAAAATTAAAAATAAAAATAAAAAAAAAGTCGGGACAAATCGATGCGGGTTTAAGGTAAACCTGATCCCTACCCAAACCCGATTTTTTTTGAAAATTATCCGCCCCGCCCTGTAACCCAATTTTCAAAAAAAAAAGAAAACCAACCCTTGAAGCACTGTTGAGTGTTGAGCAGAGTCCCGAATGAGTTCTCCACTAATTCATTTTAAGCCACCATCACATTCTATCTGTGAAAAATTGGGGTCCTTTAGAAATTTCGACTTTGGAACAGCTTTAGCTTTTGGGTTCATAAGTCGGATTATTCGAGGTTGGATAGGCTTGGCTTGAATTCAATTGGGTTTAAATAACGATTTTAATAATTTGAGTCGGTTCGGCTAAAATTATTATTCATCAAATAAAAAAAAAATTATTTAAATTTAGTTATAAAAAATATATAAATATTAATATAAAATAATTTTTTAATATTTTTTAAACAATAAATTTTTAATTCAATCTAAAACTGACCCGAAACAGATTTAAGTAAATAGAAAATTTGACACTCGGTTACTTTGAGGTTGACAACAACATTTCACGCTCTTTATGTTCATTGATTAATTTCCATTTGTCAGTTGAATAAAATAAATTATTTAAAAGTTGAGACAATCCAGGGAATTAGATCGCGATATGATGATTGGATTTTATCGGATTTGAACTTACGTGATCTTAATTTGTTTTTTTAACTATTCGGAATTGATATTTATATTTGATATACATTTGAATATGAATATAAGATATGATCTTTTAAATATATAAAAAAAATTTAAAAAAAATTAAATATATCTGTATCAAATGCGTATCCATATTCGACATTCCACTTTGAATTCAGATAACCTAGATTTCAACACAAAAATTGCTTCTTTCGAAAATTTTATACTAATACAGATAAACAAGGTTAAATACCCCTAATCTTTTCCATTTTGATCTTGGCAGCAAACAATAAAGAATTGCTTTATTGAATTTGTTTTTCTTCACTTATTAATTCAGAGTTCAATTCAAATACCATTTCTTGTTAAACTCCTTTCACAAGCAACCCTAATAAACAAATAATAACACCTCACCTGCTTGATTATGGCTTTTTTATAACAATCTGAATACACAATTATATGGCCGTTGGAAGGTCTATTTTAATTGAAAGAAAGACTTGAACTACCATTTTTCCAATATCATGATTCATGTTCAAAGACAAGAATAACAATAAATAAAAAAACCTGTAATGATACCACTTCAGGGAAAAAAAAAAAAGAGAGAAAAGAAACGTAATCAGTTAAATCATCCCAATTGGTTGAATCGAAAATTAATGATCTGTTCGATTCAATACGTATAAGTAAATCGAGTTTTCAATGGAACGATTAAGCCGATTAAAAATTGAATTAAATCGATAATTAAATCGATTTTAAGTTTTTTTAATTAATTTCTTTTGTAAATGATAAGATTTGAACCTTTGACCTTTTAGTTATATATTAAAAATTACATCATTATTTTTAAAAATATTTATTATATTTAATACTTATTCAATATTAAAATCATATATTTAATATGTAAACCTTTCTTTTATTTGATTCGATCAATTAAATCGATTAAACCAATTGAATCGATAATAGATACTCACCAATTCAATCCTTGATTTGATTTTTTATTCATTGGTTAGAGGTATCTACAAAGAGCACAAGAACACCCTGAACTCTGAAGACATTAAAACTTCTGAGGCCCTTGGGTGGTAGTAGGTTGGAACAAGCCCGTTAGTGGCAATGTTAACACGGGCCACGGTTAGGCCCATGGTGTTAATTCTTGGCAAATTAGCAAGGGTAGTGACTAGGGATGTAAACGAGAGATATGTGCTCGCAAGTTACTTGGATTCGGCTAGAAAAAACTCGAATTCGGCTTGATCATTGTCAAGCTCGAGCAGCTCGAGTTATCGAGCGAGCCAAATTCGAGTATCTTAATGCTTGACTCAAGTAGTTTGCGAACCTAATCGAACTTTTTTAATTTTAATTAGTATTGTAAAACCTCAATTCGAACTCGAATTCGAGTTCGAACACAAATAATCGAGTTAGAAGTTGAGCATAAGAGTCGAGCTTATTTTAACCAAGTAAATGAACATAATCGAGCGAGCTCGAGCAATTCAATTTTATCTCGAATTGAGCTCGAGCTTTAAAAGTGAAACTCGATCGAGCTTGAGCCGAGCTTTGAGCCTCAAATTTCAAGTCGAGCTCGAGCTTTTTACAGCTTGAGCTCAGCTCAATTACATCCCTAGTGGTGATTGGTGAGTGTTACACCATAGCCAAATGGATCAGTCTTGGTTGTGCTTGGTACAGTGAAAAAATGGAATGATGGAAAGAAGAGTGTGGAAAAGTGAAAAGAAAATGAATTTTGAGTGTGCTTGGTAGGAAAAAAAAAAAGTGAGAGAAAAGAAAATAAGAAAGATTATCATTTTTCACACCTATTAACAAAAACAAATCACTCCAAATTGGAAAAGAAAAGAGGAAAGAAAATGAGAGTGGTGTGAGTCATCTTAACTTAATATGAGTATAATGCTAAAACTGAGAGTGGTGTGAGTCATCTTAACTTAATATGAGTATAATGCTAAAACAATATACTTTTCATTTTCTTTCCATTCATTTTTCAACTCTACCAAATAATGAATGAAAAAAAATTACATTTTCTTTTCACTTTTTTTATCTTTCCTACCAAGCACACCTATGAAAAGAAAAAATATATTTTTCATCTTTTCACTTTTTTCCTCTTTCAATTTTTCCTCTTTTTAATTTTCTTTCCATCCAACCAAGCAAAGCCTTGGTGTTACCAGGTTTGGCTCGATCTGAAGTGGTGAAATGAGAGGAAAGAGCAAGACTTGGGTTGAGACAGGCTTTTGCACCATTGAGAAATAAAGGAGATTTTGTATTTGCGATGCAGTAATCTGGAAGTGGGTCAGGGTTTGGTATAGCAAAGCCTAGTATAAGAGTTAGGCCTAGAAATTGTTGAACAAAGTGAAGTTATCAGAAGTAGGAATGGCAATGGAGCGGGACGGGAGAAGATATCATAAAATTCACCTCTGTCCCGTTATTGAAATATTTTGTCTCATCTCTTGCCTTGTTCCTTTGTGGATGTTGAAATTTCAATACCACTATCACTTCCATGGATATCCGTTATATCTATAACTGTCCCGTCCCATCCGATAGGTTTAAGTACCCACATAGTCCCTATACTATAGTGAAAAGAGTAATTTAGTCATTGTACTATAAAAGTGAGTAATTTAATCCCTGTACAATTGAAATAGGTGCAAATAAGTAAAATTAATAACAATGTTAATGAAAAACCGTTAAAATGCTGATCTGGATTCGTAAAACCTAACAGAATTAATGACTTAGAATAAAGTATGACTTGAAATATATCTAAATCTGTTAGATTTTACGAGTTCACGTCAGCATTTTAACGGTTTTTCATTAAAACCATTATCAATTTTACTTATTTGCACTTATTTCAATTGTGCAGGGACTAAATTACTTACTTTTACAGTAGAATGACTAATTTACTCTTTTCACTACAGTATAGGGACTATGTGAGTACTTAAACCCATCCGATATTTATTAGTTATTTCTAATAATAAAATATTGTAAAAGAATTTAAATATAAATTCAACATAAACGAGTTTCTAATTATGGAGAGAAAAAGATTAAAAAAATAGGTTTTTAAAAGGAAGAATAAAAATAATAGGTTTAGTTGTATTATTTTATTATCCTTTTAAAAATTAAATATTCAAAGGTAAAATAATAATTTCAATATTCGGGACAGGGCGGGACGGAGCAGGCAATTACCAGAACTGCTCGTATTTCAAACAAAAAAACTCGCCCCGCTCGGCCTCCACTATTAAAAAAAAAACTCTCCATTCGGAGCGAATCGATTCAAAATCTATCAGACGGTCGAGTTTTGCCATCCCTAACAAGAAGCGGACCAAAATTCATCTTGTTTTTAATGTTTCACAGCTTAAAAAACATGTTGGCAAAGCTTGAGTTCAGTCACAGCTACCAGTCGTAGAAGCTGTTGGATTAATTGCTAAGTAGGCAGTTCAAATACTGGAGAAGAGGCTGCAAAGGAATGGCAATATAGCTGTTATTGAGGTTTTAGTCCAGTGGAGAATTTATATGCTGCAAAGGAAGGGCAATATAGCTTTTCAAAAGATGCAACTTGGGAGTATTTATATGCACTCCAGCAATAGTTTCCTCAATTTCATCCTTAATGACGAGGATGGAGGATCATTGTGTTTTTGGTCTTAATTTTAATTTCCAGTCTTAGTTGTTTTTAGTCCTTAGGACAGTTCAGCCCTTAGCTTCCAGCTTTCCAGCTTATGGCAATTAAAATTTGTTATTGCATTTTTTTTTTTTAACAAATGGGAGTTTGGGATAAAGAAAAATATTGTAGATATTGAAATTCGAATTTCAAATCTATCGAATACTTCCTCTTAAGAATAACTACGTGAACCAACTGGATTAAACTCTGCATTGCAGTATCAATTTACAAACCCTGAACTAATAATAATACACTATTTGTTTGTGGTAAAAGTTTCAAAATAGACATGCTCATGGACTAGTCAATCCGTCCGGCCCTACAGGCTCGACTCGTATTGGACTTGGTCAGGATTGGGTTTTTCGTGATCTGGATTGGTCCGAATCACTGCTTAAATAATAAAAAATATTTTTTATTTAAATTTAATTATAAAAATATATTAATATAAAAAATAAAAATAATTTTTAAATTTTTTTAATATTAATAAACAGAAAAAATGGGCCCGGACCGGATCAAATTTAAATAAGATTGAAAAAAATCTGGACCGAAACCTGAATCATTAGCAGATCTTTATCACTAACAAAGCAATTTTCTTTCTTTCGGTTTTTTTTTTTTTTTTTTTCTCTTTTACTGAAACCGACAAATTACAGTTCTCAGCTTCACCGTTTTGTAAACATTTGTCTTCCTACAATTTCCATTTCCCCTGTCAAGAGGACATAAAAAATTTGGATTTTATTAACAAGTATTTTTAGGATTTTTTTTAAGATTAATTAATATATTATTTATAATAATAAGATTATATTAAGAATTTTGTTAACGAGTATTCTTAAGATACTTTTTAAGATTATCATAGTCTATAATCTTATTATTATAAATAATATATTAATTAACCTTAAAAAAGTATCCTAAAAACACTCGTTAGAAAAACTTTTATATTAAATATAATAGTTGATAATTTTATTTATCATTTTTAATATATTAAATGAAAAAATACTCTAAAAACACTCGTTAGCAAAACCTTTATATTAAATATAATAATTGATAATTTTATTTATCTTAAAATTGTCACTATGGAATGTTTGGTTATGGTGCAAGATCTTTATTACCAGGCACTCAAGAATAAAGATCTTGCACCATAACCAAACATTCTATAGTGACAATTTTAAGATAAACTGAGAAAAAAAAAATCAAAAAAGAAGAAAGAAAAAAAATGGAAAGGCAACAAATAAAACTTCAATTTGGGCCGGCTAGCAACTAAAATGAAAGAACAGAATATAAGGCCCACTGCCGCAGCTGTTCTTTTGTTTTGGGCCCAATGAGGGTCTCTAAACAGAACATTCCGACCAGGCAGTGAGGCACATGGTTTTTTTTTTTTTGGTCAAATAATGGTATTAGTCCCTATACTATAGTCAAAATGTGGATTTAGTCCCTTTACTTTAATTCGAAGAAATTTGGTACCTCTACTTTCGATATTTTAAATTTCAGTCCAATTTTAAACGATGTCAAATTTTCATCGTTAAGTATGCTGACATGGCATTAATCATGCTGACGTGGCGTTGACCATGCTGACATGGCGAGCTTAGTCAGCAAAAACTTTTAGAAACTGATGAAGTTAATTTTTTTCCAAGTGGCTTATTAACTTGGATGATCAAATGATTTAATTAGTCCCTATACTTATATCAAAATACGAATTTAATCCCTCTACAATAATCTGAAAAACATTTGATACCTGTATTTTTGGAATTTTAAATTTTGGTCCAATCTTCAAAATATTAAAAAATAATTAAAAATATTCACATTATTAAAATATTAAAATATTGTTTTTGTTAATATTAATACTTATTATTAAAATATAAAAATATTTATGTTTAGTTTAATAATATTAAAGGTAGAAATATTTAAAATTATAATATTAAAAGATTTTTTATTTAAACATTTTAAATATTTTTTGAATTAAAATTAAATAAAATTATTTTTATTAATATAATAATTTATTGTGTCGAATCAAACATAAAAAGAGATAAAAATGAAAAGTATTCTCAAACAATCAGAGATAATAAAAAGAGTGATGAGCTTCAAAGAGAAGTTTGTCATAAGTAGTCTGGTCAAATAACACCATGTTTTTCACCTCTCCTTTTGCTTTTTCTTTCTCCACCTCTGTTATTACAACAAAGGAAAAAAAAACCAAAAACTCACTTCTTATCTAACTCTAAAAAGTAGAAAATAACTCTCGTTAAAAATATAATCAAGGAAACATATAGTAAAGAAAATGACCTTCTTTTTTTGCTTGTCACCTCCAGACTTTGCTGGCTTGGAGGAATGAGGAGGGGCTATCTTTCTTCGGGGCCTGCAAAAGCAAACCAAAAAAACAAAACTAAGTTAGATACAATCTAAAGCAAAGTTGGTTTTAAGTTTTATTGGTATAAAAAGGACTGATAAATCTAGAAAGATGAACATACAATGATATTTGCTGGAAGTGAAAAAAAAAATGAGAAAGAAATGAGACATAATTTTTGGGTGTCACAAGACAGAAAAAATGGGGAGGTGGTGGGGCGAGAACTTTTTCTAACCCTAAGGTTTGGTTGTTTGCTTTCCGAGAGTTCCAAAGTCTCCTTATAATTTTTGTATTAATTTTGTCTTTGAAATTGTTATCTCTTTTAATATTTGAGGATTGATTGATTTTCTTTGTTTGTTGATATTGTTTGAGCATAACTTATAAGCTAAAAAAATGTTACTGTTTAACTTTTAATAGTATAAATATTTTTAATATTTTACGAAAAAATATTACTTTTTTTAATATTTATATTAATAAAATAATATTTTAATATTATTTAAAATATTATTATTTTTTCAAAAATTATTTTTTAGAGCTGATTTTTGCAAAATAAATGAACCTTAAGATTAGACCAAGATTTGAAATCCCAAAAAATTCAGGTACCAAAATTTTTTTAAATCATTGTAGAGGGACTAAATTCGTATTTTGATATAAGTACATGGACTAACTAATTACATCATTTGATCATCCAAATTAGTAAGCCACGTGGAAAAAAAATTCCACGTCATCAGTTTCCAAAAAGTTTTGCTGACTAAGCTCGCCACATCAGCATGGTCGACGCCACGTCAGCATGGTCAACGCCACGTCAGCATACTTAACAGTAAAAATTTGACACCGTTTAAAATTTGACTAAAATTCAAAATATCGAAAGTAGAGGTACCAAATTTTTTCGAATTAGGATTAAATCCACATTTTGACTATAGTACAGGGACTAATATCATAATTTGACCTTTTTTTTTTTCTGGATACATATGAGTAAAGATAATTGTTTAAATAACACACGATTTTAAGTCGCGCTATATTCAACAAATCATCTTGTAAATGTTTTACAATAGCAACAGATTGGTCATTTAACTTAGTAACCTCAATTATGACATTATGACTTGAAGAAACTAAAAAATCTGCACAAAAATTTCTCTCTCTATAAATATTATGTACTTAGACAAATCTAGTCAGACAATTAGCATGAACTCAAGTATACTCTAAAGCCTAAACACTTGAAATCTGAAATTTAACTCAATTAATTCATACAGTTATTTTTAAAAAATGATATCCAACAATTTAAATTTTAAAATATACTATTTTTTTATTTTTAAACTGCAAATTTTTTTAGAAAAAGAAAACTCGAAACCAATTGCATATCGAATAATACTGGTTGAGGAAGATGTTAATTCTTAAGTAGTATTTTCTAGTACGTTTTTTTGATTATAAACCTAGCAAAAGTAGTTTGTAAATCAGAGTCTGAGAGCCAAATGTAGGGTCCAAAGATCTTTTCCAGTATCAGCTACGGCACAATAGTTGTAAGGAAGTAACTTCTGGGGTCTAGGTCCCCCCTTAACAGGCACAGCCAAAGCATATGCAAATGCAAGCAAAATACCAAACTGGGATAGACAGCCAGACGAGTGCCAGTCCACCACTCCATTCAATTCCCAACACTCTTCCAAATATTCGCTGCTCTCTCTACCAGACAACAAGATCATGCGTGCCCCTCCTTCCACCCTATAATATCATATCATATCATATAAAACCGATTTGGCTCACAAGCTGTTTGAATCGGATATTAAAATACTCAAATTCAACTTACTCGATACTAATCGAACCGAATTCAAATTTTTTCGAATCAGACTCGAATAATTTGCGAGCATCATTCACACCCTAATTTTAACTGAACTGGTTTCATGTGAAAAAAAAAAAAAAACAGATTAACTTAATTAGATTCAAAATTAGGGTTTATAACTCGATTTTGTCACATTATAAATTAACAAAGGATTAAAATCATATTTAATTCTTCAATTATAATGAATTGTGCAATGTTGTACATGTACATTAAAAATGTGAAATATGATATCTATAATATCATTCCATCTACCAAAGTAATCAAATCCCTTAATAACTAGCTCTCTCTGATGACGTGCACAATTTGCTTACGAGATACTACCATGTGTCATTTTAAATAAAAAAGTAAAAAAATTATTTTTTATAAATAAAATTTTAATTTTAATTAATTTTTTTTCTTTTCTCTCCCCTCCTTAACTCTCCAATTTCCCTGGTTTCAAGTCATTTTTGGCCACGCCAAACCGTTCTCGATCACACCAAGTCATTTTCGACCATGATAGGTCATTTTCGACCATTGATTGATCATTTTCGACCATTGATTGATCAGATTCGATCTGAAACTAAAAAAAATAGAGAAAAAAAGGAAAGAAAAAAATCTAAAAATTATTTTTATATTTTTAAAAAAAATACCATGTGAGTCGTGACAATACCTTGCGACATTTTTTATCTACATGTCATATTAAGATTGATCAAACTATAACCTCAACATATATATTTAATGATGTTAAAAAAATTAATGTATATTGATAGATAAACTGATATTTCTAATATCATATTTCACATTTTTAAAGTAAAAATATCACCTTATATAATTTAATGTAGTTCAAAAACTAAATATGACATTAACCCATTAACAAAAATAGTACAAAAATAATTTAAGAACTTGGACTTTAAGTTTTTAAGGTTGGAGTTAAGTTTCAACAAAAACTATTAAATTAAGAAAATGGTTTTTGCTTATAAAAAAAAAATAGGACAATAATAAGCAAGAGGGCAGAAAAGAGGGGAAAGGCTTGATTGATTGCAAAATGCAACAAAAACCGTTAAAATATTAACGGAGGAATTGCAGTGCAGGGGAAGGAGGCTTGGCTTGGGCCTGTAAAAGTTTTATTTAGTAGTCATTTTGAGACGTCTGGTGGGAGAATCTAGTGACGAGGGAGAACATGGTGCTGATAGAATTGACGGTGATGATGATGATATTGGTGATGATGACAAAATGGACGGTGGTGATGAGGAGAGATCAAAGCTGTCTCTTAACTTTCTCTTGTTGATTCCTCTTCCTCTGTCTCCTTCTCCTTCTTCTCTCGTCATGTAATCTTTTATACGTTTAACATCTGATAATTTCACCGGCTTAACTATAAAATCTTCTGCTCCTTCCTCTAAACATCTGTTCATCAACAAATTCAGATAAACCCATCAATTATAGATAATTTTGGATTTGAATATTTGATATAAAAACAATTTGCCAATTTTCATGAAATAAGTAAAAAATACCTGTCAATTCGAGCTAAAACATTCTCAGATGACATGATTACAACTGGGATTTCTCTAATAGCAGAAGATTCCTGTTCAAAAATAAAGAATTTCACATAACATTAGAAACTGCTTCAAATACCATTGACAGAGTTTTTGATAGAAAATGGGAATCGGAAATTTCAGGTTTCTAACCTTAATTTTTTTGAGTAATTCGTAGCCAGTCATTCCTGGCATACAATAATCGGTGATAATCAGATCAACTTTCAAACTCTGAAATCAGAATCAAAGCTAAGAGTCAGCTGAAATCATCTTTACAAATCACTGCAATGATTTTGAAATTGAGTTTAGTTTTGTAGCGAAATTCCAAATATTCTCACATTAAAACTATTACTGTTTTTCTCGTCCAATCCCAGGAATTGTAAAGCTCTCCTTCCACTATCCACCGCCGTCACTGCACCAATCCAAACCCAAATCCCATTCAATTCAAATCCAAAGAAGGAAAGCATAATAAAGAAAAAAAATGGAAATTATGGAATCACGGCGGCGACCAACCTTTACAAGAGGAAATTCTGAGCAATCTTTCAATGACTTTCCGATCAACGTGGCTATCATCAACGGCAAGAACATGAACTTCCTCGGTATCAGAAGGTGAAAGATCGAAGCCGTTAATCTTCTCCGTCCTCCTCTGCCACGTAACAGCTCCGTTTCTCGCCATCAGAAGGAGAAGAAAAAGAAAAGAAAATAAATGAAATCCCTTTGTTCCATGGCTATCCTTTTATACGCTATAATATAAATTTACAACGTCTATCTGTCTCTGTCTCTGTCTCTTTCATTTTCATTTTGTTTGTTTTTCCATTTTTTTTTAATTTTTTACTATTTGTTTTTCTCACTCAAATCAAAGCTTTTCTCTCTCTGAGAAATCCTTGCAATATACTTTTTTTAATACAAAGGCTTAATAATAGTTGCTGGGATTTTAAAATCCACTTCGGACTGGCCCCCGCCTGCCTGCCTGCCTCTCCTAATCATTCTCCGATATCTCGCTTTGAGGATCATTTTATCGTGGGGAGAGAGAAATTGGTCAAATATCGGGATACGTGTCAGTAAATGGTCGGGATCGAGGAGGGAAGTTGACCGGAAGTCAATGGATGCAATGCCGTCAAACCCTATAGGGAAATCACCGACATGGCTCCCGAACCGGCGGCATCAAAAACAGGTAAAAATATGTTTTATTTTATTTTATTGTGTTTAAAAAAGTGGATAGCAGCGTTGGACAATCTCATCTTTAATATTCCGGAAGGGGTATTTATTTTTTAAATAAATAAAAAAATAAAGAATTCGTTTGTTTTTGTAAAAAAAAAAAATTTAAAATTAATATTTTTATTGATAGAAGGTGACAACTACAATGAGAACTCTTGTAATGAGAACCATGAGAACCATTTAAATCCTAACCTTTAAATTTCACAACAAATAATTAGAGCCATAGATTTTTGTGTGCTCAATTTCACGTCATGTGGATCAACGAAGAATTATAAAAAAGTTTACAAACAAAAACTATTTATCAATTAACAAAAATATCATGTTAAAACTTAATAAAAATTATTTATAGGCATGCCTTTTTTTCAAATAACAATTTTTTTTTATCATGTGAAGTTATTTATATTTTAAAATTTAATAAAAAAATAAAAAATATTATGTTTTTAATTTTTTTTTGTAAAAAAAAAGTTATATGAACATATTAGGATTGTAAGTAGACCTGTCCATGGGTCGGGATAGGCCGCGGCCTAAATTTTTTTTTTAATTCCATGCCCAAGCCCATTCGGGTCGAAGCTGAGCCAGCTCGTATAAGTCCGTTTTACTATTCAAATATATTAAAATATTAAAAAATTATTTTTTATTAATATTTATATATATTTAAATTAAATTTAAATAAAAATTAATATTTTAATACTTAAACAGTGATCTGGGCCGGCCCGGATCATAAAAAATCATGTCCAGGCTCGGCCCAATACGGGCCTAGCCGATCGGGTCGGGCGGGCTACCCGACCCATGGATAGGTCTAATTGTAAGAAAAGTGTTCATGAGTCAGATTGGATCAAGTTTCGGCCGAGTTTAAATATGATATTACTATATATACTTGCTCAAGTCAGGCCCGGTTCAAAATATGAGTCTCAAATTCTGCACAGACCTGACTATATTTATAAATGAGTAGCCTAGCTTAAAATCATATTTTTTATATTTACATTATAATATTATAAATATATATTTCTTTGTATGATATAAATTACATAATATATAATATATAAAAAAGATTAATAATTAAAACCTATTTACTAATTATGTATCATGACAAAAAATATTATTAAAAGAAAATTAAATATGATATTCTAAAAATAATTTAAATTATATTAAAATCATCTTTCTTTCTTTTTGAAAGATTATGTAACTTCATTCAAACATTTCACAACCATACACAAAAACGACTCAAAAAATACCCAACCCAAATAATATTAAAGGAATAATATTAAAATCATCTTAAAAAATCATTCTTGTATGATACCAAGAGTGTCGATCTTGTGTTTCTTGATATCAAAAGAATAATATTAAAATCATCTTAAAAAATAGATATATTATTAATAATTAGATTTAGTAAAATATTAAAAAATATGTGTATATTAATATTAAAAAATTTTAATATTGCAAAAGTATTATTTAAAATTTAAAATTAGTTGAATATTAATATTTTAATATTTTTAAATATACTTCTTCAATAAAATTAATTAAAATAATTATTTATAAATAAATAATATATCAAGTTGAGTTCAAACTTTATTAAGGTGTGAAAATCTATATAACACGAATTATTAAGGTGTCAAAATTTATATAAACATATATATAACAGCATAAACATGATTATAACACGAGAAATAACACGAATATAATACGAATATACGAATTACTAGACTTACATGTGATAATAAAAATGTATTTTTTAATAAAATAATATTATAAATTGGCTCAAATCTAACAAATTTATTCTCGAATTGACCAAACTGATTAATTTTATAAGTAGTTTGATCCATAAATAAATCTAATAACAATATCTTATTTAATTAATTTTTAATAAAGTTTTTATTCTAACCATAACTCAAAATATTTTTTCATTATGAATCTTTTTTGTAATTGTCTTAAAAGCTAGCTTTAGCTCGTTTTTTCACGCAGTTCTCACGGTTTTCATTTTTAAAGTTCTTATCGTAGTGTTCACCTTGATAGAATGATTTTATGTAAAATATTTTTATTATTTGTTAAAATATCTGCATTAATATAAAAATATTAATTTTTATATTTAAGAGATCTATTTTTTAAAACTTATATTTTTAGAGATCAATGATTTTTTTTTTTTGTTTTACTTCAATAAGTAATCAATCTCTGGATTGATTTTTTTTATTTTGTTTTAATTTGAAAAAAAATATATATTTTAAACTTTTGAAAATTGTAAAATTTTTAAGAAAATAATTAATTTTCGTTAATTAAATTATTTTTTATAAAACAAAAACAAAAATTATTTTTCATGAAGTAAATTTTTACATTTTTCACTCTCATTACTTATCTCACACGTGCCACCTCGTGTTCTGTTTTTCTTTCAACTTTTTCACTTTTATTTTCTCGTTTGATGATAGATTCAGGTCTTTTAAAGATACGTGCTGGCTTTTAACCGGATCGAGCTACTGTCGTTGACTCCTTTTTTAAGAAGCTTCTGTTCATCGGTGCTAATCCATTTGAAATGAAAAAGAAAATTTTAAAATTTAAATCTATAACTTAATACAAAAATTATCCTAGTTTGGATATTTTATTTATTTAATTTTTTTTTTTAAGGAAAGAAAGGAAGAAAAGAAAAAAATGAGAAAGAAAAAAAAAATAAAAAAAATTATTTGTTCGTATTGTTTTTGTGTTCTTGTTATTTTTTGTGTGTTTTAAATATTATAAATTTATATAATTTTTACAATAATTCGTTTTATGTAGATTTTAATACGTTCGTATATTAATGTCATGTTCATGATATTTTTTGTCTGTTCAAAATATTATAAATTTATATAATTTTTACATGTTAATAACTCATTTTATATAGATTTTGACACGTACAGAAATTCGTTCGTGTTCATACTATTTTTCGTGTTTGTGTTTTTTTTTTTTATTCAAAGTATTATAAATTTATATAGATTTGTACATGTTAATAATTCATTTTATATAGATTTTGACACATTTATATATTTATGTTGTGTTCATGTTATTTTCGCGTAATATCGTATTTTAATTATTTTTTCATATGTTCTTAAATTCTTGTCTTTTAAAGATACGTGCTGGCTTTTAACCGGATCGAGCTACTGTCGACTGACTTTTCTTTTTTTAGGAAGCTTCTGTTCATCGGTGCTTATCCATTTGAAATGAAAAAGAAAATTTTAAAAGTTAAACAATAATAATAATAATAATAATAATAATAATAATAAAACTGAGTAGAGCTTCAGTTTGATGAACAATTGGAGTGATTAGAGTGGAGATTAGAGGCGGCATAATTTGGTTAAATTTAAACTAATTGATTCAAATTGAATTAATTTTGATTAATTGATTAATTAATAAATTTTAAGTTTGTTATCGATATAAGATTTTTAAAATTTTTAGTTATCAATTCATTTGATTTAAAATTAAAAAATAATCAAATTATTCAATATATATATATATAAATATTATGTTTTTAATTTTTATTAGATATTTTAATTTTTATAGTGTTGAAGTTTTTATTATTATTATTTTTTTTTACTTATTATGAATGTAAGTTTTATTTATGTTTAATATTTGAATATTTATTGGATGATTATGCTTATATGAATTATGAAAAACAAAAAAATTTAAAAAATATTTTTAATTTATTGATAATAGAATAATTGAATTTCAATTAATTCGGTTAACCGAGTGAATTAATCAAAATTTTTTTAATCTATTAAAATTATTTTTTATAATTCGATTCGATTAACGATAAAAAAATAAAATATTTATTAATTCAATTAATTATTATAGGATCCGATTAATAATCACACGATCAAATGCGCAATCCTCACGGGAATATGATATCTTAGTTGAGATTGTGTTTTGAATGAAAATTAATGCAAAATCTGAGGGTGTCATAATTAAGTATTTACTTTGTTGGTTTTGGCAATTCTTAATGAATTTGATTGTACTTAGCTTCTTTTTTGGGAACCCGCATTACACTACACGTTTCTCTCGGTCTTGCTACACACTACACCTGCTCATAAGTTGAGCAGTTCAATCAGTTCGATAGGTCCGATTCGTATTGAATTGAATTTGAGTTTCAATATTTATAATTCGGATCGACACGATTTGAATCACTATTCATGTATTAAAAAAATATTATTTTTTAAAAAATTTAATTATAAAAAATACAAAAAAATATTTTTTTATTAATTGATGAACATTGATTTGGGCCCGCGGGCCACCTAGGCAAAAAAAAAATTCGGTCCGGCCCGACCCATGAGCACCTCTACTACACACCCATAAGGTCATATTGTAAAAGTCTAGTTAAACCTGTCAGAGGAGAATGCAACTTCGAAACTTCAAAGTCACCGGTCTCGATTAAGAATTTAAATTGGGATCGCGAATACATTTTTAGTCGTATTACGTTTATTGTGGTTACGAACGCGATGAATACTAACGCAGTTAATTACAATGAATATGAGCGATGAATATCGACAACAATGAAAATTAAAACCTAAAATAACGGTCATAACGTCGTATTGTGACCGTTATTTAAATCGACTATATTTATTAGAAAATTTGCACAAAATTTAGGTTCTCTATAAATATGTTTAAAGAGCAGCTCCAATCTTGCTTCATCAAATCTTGACATTCATGAATCACTTGAAAAGAGTGGATCTCTATCTTTTGGTGGCCGCAAAATTGTCTATATAGCCAACAAGGAGTTCAATTTAAGGACGACAGCGGATTGGATATTTATTTTTTTGTAATATTCGAATTCGCAAAATTGTTTTAAAATTCGAATTCATTTATTATCTGCATTAAATCCCAATATTACTATTTAAATCCGAATTAAATAACATTATCCGTAAGATATCCAAATCTGCTAAATATCCGAATTCAGTAAGTAAAAAAATATATAAAATCAAATAAAAATTAATTTTAAATTCAAATAAACGGATAATAAATTTGGATATTCGAATCCATAAAATTAAGCGGATTTGGATAGCAGATTCAGATAATAGATATTCGAGGTTTTATATCTGCATCCGTTCCGAATTCGCTGCAGATAGTAATTATAATATTCGAATCCAAATTTTATCCGAATCCATAAAAAACAAATCGAATAATTACAAATATTCGAATTTACACTATCCATTGCCATCCCTCTACAAAAACTCTTCCATACCCAAAGTCGCAAGCAACCAGAAGTCCAGTATAAATTGCAATGACTTACGCTCTTGGAATTGAACCCCAAATAGTCATTCGCAGGCCAAGTAAAATCTTGTTCAAAATAACTTGTTGTATATATTACCAAAAATAATTTATAAAGCATTTTAAATGATCAACAAGGTTTGAAATCATGTAATATGCGTTTGTGTTGAAAATATAATTGAGAAGTGATTGGAATGAAAATAGATAATATTATTTGAATACCTTTAAAGAGGATTCGAATGGCAAACTTAAAATGCAATCTGTTATAAATTTGTCTAGTAAATCAAAATACCTTGAGGAGGGGATCGAAATACCCTGAAGAATTCTATGTTCTTTAAATTTTGGCCTAAGAGATTCGAATGCCATGTTCGTGGAATTCAAAAATTAGTCTGTTGGACATGTTTTTTCATTCCAAAAATTATGATTTTTTACCAAAGACATGTTTAATCAGGAAAGTATTTCTAACACCTATTTGGGACTTATAAATGTTTTCTTTAATATTCATTTTACACAACTTTACATAATTTTACATATAAATCTCTTGAAAATATTTCTCTACTTTCACTCTTTTTCTATTCAAAGTTTATGTGAGTTCAAAAAATTTTGAAGTGCAATCTTACTCTTCTTCGATTAGATATTATATCTTAAAGATAATATTTTCAAGAACTCATTTGCACCATAATAAAAAATATCCTAAAAAAAACTTCTTGAAAATGCATTGTCCAAGTGTTTCTTCATTTTTTTTTTCATTTTTTTTATTGTTTTTACTTGATTGAGTGTTTTTTTTTTTTTTTTTATTGTTCTTACTTGATTGATTGAATTTGTTCAATCCCCAATCCTAATATACAATATAATTTATTTCGCCGCCTCCATAAGTGCCAGCAAACATAGCTAAAAAGCAAAGGCCAAGGAATGTTTTCCTCCACATTAACACCAGATTTGTCAAAATTGAAAAGGAATATGTAATGCATAGCCTTCAAAATTTATTAAATTTATTAATGTGATATCTGTATTTTAAAATATCTATTTTGGTACTTAACGTTTTCACTTCGTGTGCTATTATAGTACCTGTCATTAATACCGTTAAATATTAATGATGTGGCTTTTGTATCCAATAAAAACTTGACACGTGTCACCATATAATGATGTCAGTGTATTACCAAAAAAACTTATTAATTTAATTTTAATTTAAAAATAAAAATTATATTTTTTCTTTACACTTGGCATCACATAGTGATGTCACGTGTAATAATAAAAAAATTATTATTTTAATTTAAAAAATTATTTTTTTCTCTCTCCACTTTTTAATTTTTTATAAATATTTTAAACAAAAATTAAAATATTTTAATATTTGTAATTTTTAATAAATAATTTTTTAAAAATTAAAACAATAAAATAATTTAATTTTATATTTTGATTTTTGTAATTTTTTTTTTAAAATTTAAAAAATTTTAGATATTATAAATTTTTTAACAAGTAAGTTTAAAATATTTTATATTTTAAAAATAATTTTAGTTAAATATTTTAATTTTTTAACTTTTAAAATAAATTTTTAATTTTTTTAATAAAAAAATATTTAATTTTTAAAAATATAATTTTATATTTTTAATATTATTTTTTTAAAAAAAATATATTAATTTTTAAAATATAATATTAAATATTTTTTAAAATATTTTTTTCCTTTTTAAATTATTTTTAAAATTTTTTAGCTTAAGTAATAAAATTTTTGTATCAAATTTTTAGCTTAAGTAATAAAATATTTTTGTTCTTCACTTAACAAACTTGTACGAATTGAATGAAATCTAATATATATTTTAGTTTTTTATTTAATGATCTGAAATAGCTTTATTTGGTCTATCCACCTTACTTTTTAGTTAGTTTATTTAAAACTTTTTTTTATGCTAACTAAACAATGTATATGCATATACGCTATTTAGACAATTATTTTGTTATAATTGATTTACTTATTATTATAGGAGCCAATTTAAGTTTTCAGGACTTACAAAGGATATTGTGCAAATTTTAGCTAGTTATTGTCATTCTTGTGCTATTACAAGTATTACTTTTAAACCCAAAAAATTAAAAATTTAGTAACATAGAGATAATCGTGCCTTATCTTTTTAAAAGTAACTGAGAAAAATTAATTTGATCATGTTGATATTAGATAATAGATTTTAGAATTTTTTATTAAGAGTTCTTTTCAATGTCTTCTTAATATACATGTACACTTAACTAGTGTTGAATAGTGATGTGATTAATTTGTTGCAGAGATGCTCCATATAATGACGAGGAAAATTCTCAAACGTTGAATTATGTAGAAAGGAAAGCAAATGAAAATGCTAGTTTCAAGGATTTGTGGTAGATAGTGAAGATGCAGCTTATAATTTGTATAAAAATTATGGTCATGGTATGGGTTTTAGTGTTCGAAGAGGAAAAAACAGGTATCTTTTTGGCACTAAGATTATTCGTTGCAAAGACTTTTACTGTTCTAAAGAAAGTTTCAACGAATTTGAAGATGGCGTGGATATAAAAAATATATATTTTAAATTGGAAACTAGAACTGGATATCCAGCGATGATTCGCTTTACAGTACAAGACAACCAATGGATAGTCACTCATTTTATTCCTGAGCATAATCATGAGTTGGCAACTCTTTCAAAAAGACATTTACTTAGATCAGCTAGATTACTTCCAATAGCCAAAGCTAATGCCATTAGTTCAATGGTTAGTGCTGGAATACGTCTTAGAGATGTTTACTCTTACATGTCAAATGAAGTAGGTGGAGTTGAAAATATTGGGTTTACAAAGTGATATAATTATGTTAATAAACAGAAGATGATGATTATTGAAGCAGGAGATAGTCAAGGTTTACTTAATCATTTCAAGGTTAGAGCAAGTGAAGATCCAATATTTTTTTACACAGTTCAAGTGGATCAAGAAAATCGACTGACAAATTTTTTCTGGAGAGATAGTATATCAAGAATTGATTATGATTGTTTTCGGGATGCTGTGGTTTATTATACAACTTATCGTACCAATAGATATAATCTGATATGTGCTCCCTTTGTAGGAATTAATCATCACCGACAGACTATAATGTTTGGATGTGCATTTTTGTTAGATGAGACAACTGCTTCTTTTGCACGGTTGTTCAAGTCTTTCTTGCAATCAATGGGGAATCAATCACCGAAGACCATAATGACAGATCAGGATCATGCAATTAGCAAAGCAATTGAAGAAGTTTTTCCTGATTCATGTCACAGGTTATGTTTATGGCATATTTCTTAGAATGCTTCCTCACATCTTGGTAGTCTCAACGCAAATGCTGAATTTCATGCTTTGTTTCATAAGTGCATGCAAGGTTGTGAATCAGTAACAGAATTTGAGGAAACTTGGAAAAAGAATGATAAATGACCATAATCTTCACATATAAGAATTTGAGCTCATGGAGGATGAGACAAAAGCATCAAGAGCAGTGGTACGATCTAGTAAGTTATCTACACATATAAGAATTTTAAAAAGTTTTATGTTTTCTAACATATATGTTAATAGTTTTTTTTTTCATTTAGAAAATGTGAGAAGGTCAATAATTGAAGAAATATCAGGCAATGTGGATGATGTTGTGAGAGGGTGTGAAAATGAAAGTACTCTGATCTTCAATCCTCCATGTGTTAAGCCGAAAGGGGTTTCTAATGCTAGACTTAGAGGTCATCTTGAGAACAGAAAATTAAAAGTATCCAAATTGATCAAGCAGAGTAAGTAATTTTGATGGAAAGTTATTTTTGTGTAAATTTGTTTTTTTTTTTTAACTATATTTATTTTGATAAATTTTGCATATTTTTTCAGAAAAAATAAAATAATCAACAATTGGAGAATCTTTAGATACTCCAATTGTTATTACTCCAAATTATGAAAATTTTGTAAGTATAAGATTAATTAGTAGCATATTATGTAGGACTATTTTTTTTTTGTTATACATTATTAGAATATTGATTTTTTGGGATTACAGGTCATTCCTTCAATGATAATGCCAACAAACAATTTTTATATACCTCCGTATCAAAATGCAATGCAATTTTCCAATATGGTAATCACTTGTAATATTTATTTTACACTTACATATTCTTAAAATGCCATCTAAATGGAATTTTTTTTTTTTTAAGACTCCAAGTAGTAGTTGGTACTCAGGTGGTCCTAACTTATCTTATAGTAGTGTGCAAGAAAATAATGGTGCAACTACTCCAAATTTGTGCCAGGTATTCTTTTTGATAAAAATTTATGGTTAGTGCCCTGTCTATCTCAATTTTCATATTTTTAATTTTTATTTTTTTATATATAAACATCTAGTGAATGGAGCTTGGGTGAAGCAAACATACCTTACGCACATAAATTCAGCTTTACACCAAATATACAGGTAAATTTATATTTTCATTATAATGTATCTTTTAATAAGTTTGTTTTATAAAATTTAATTTTATGTTCTATTAATTATAGGAATCTTGCAAACATAGTGAATGATATCTAAATTCCAATATTTAATCACATGTTAGTTCCATATTCAATTTTATTTTGTTGGTCAATGTTTTACTTTTATACAAAATAATTGTTTGTATTTGTTCAACTGATGTAGGGTAAAGCTCTTGGATTGGCTTTTGGGAGTCAAAAACAATTGTCGTTGATGGAGTTACATTAATACAAAAAGCTTGGATTTAAACTTGGATTTGATAATTAATGGAAGTACATCTCAAATTGCAATTTTTTTTTCTTTTCAACTAACTATATAAGGATGAGCTAATTGAGATTTTTTTTGTTGTTGAAAAATAATGAAGTAAAATACTGTTTGATTTTGTTTAGATTGCATTCCCCAAGGTTTTGCTTAGAAACATGTTTGATTTTGCAATGGATATAAACTCATTGATCCAATAGATTTTGTAGAAATTCAATATTGAACTGCTTCAAGAGCCATAACAGTGGCAAGATATCCATCATTATTGAGAAAATATCATACGATTTTGCCGTATAAGTTACATGAACAATCAGCAATAACAATATCTGTGACTACACTTTTTTTGCCAAGCACCAGCGGCAGAGATATCAAAACCTCGGCAAAAACAAAAACAAAAAACATAATTCGACAATCCTATTAACATGAATAACTTGCTATAAAGTACAGCTACGACAATTGGTGACAGAAAATAAATTATTAGAATGTACAAATGCCTTTGAATCCCACAAAATAATGGAACTCCACCATACATAGAGCTTTGGAATGGCTATCAAAGTGCCATATTCACACAAAGCTTACGCTCAGGCTGGCTTTGTTAGCATTAACTGTTCTTAGAGCTCTGAAAATACTGAAAACAACTTGGGTTGACATCATTAACAAATTAGTACAAGTATTAAGTATCAGTAAATCTATTATGGCTTCCTTTGTTTCTACATAGTTCCTGAGGCTAATGACAGGTCAGTTGACTGTGCGTTTTTTTTCATACAAGGACATCCAAGCACAAGAAGTGAGTATAATCTCCCTTGTGAACCATGAAAGAATTTGAAATGAACTCAAAGACCAACAATCTTAATCTTAATGGCTACTAGACACCTAATTTACTGGAAAATACTGTTCCTTTGAAGATAGGCAGCCTCATTTTTCATTTTCCTTTTTATTAGTGAAAAACCAATAGACAGAAAAGACAGAGACCACTGTAGTTGAAAACATGATACAATGTTTGAAAAGGTTGAAGTTGGAAAGTTAAGACTAATTGTCACAAAAATAGAAACACTAAATCCATATGTTTATAAAAGCCCTAAATAGATCTCTATTGATTACTACAAAAGCACTGAAGCCTACTGCTCCTAGATTAAGCAACAAGGATTTGTCCAAATCAAGGCCAAACCAACAATGAGCTGAATTAAGGAGTCGTATCACTAAAAAATTCTGGCAAGCCAAGAAAGAATTCTGGGCACAGGCAGTCACTACAAATTTACAACCCTATCCTAATGAAACAGCCTAAAAAGAAAGAAAAAAAACTCTTTCTATGACAAATGCATAAACTTAAGGAATGATTTCGAAGCACTGAAGAAACCAATCCCCATCCCTCATAATATTAATTCATTGCATAGGTTCAAAAATATTAAATTCAATAATCCAAAAATTTATATATAAATCCAAATCGACAATACCTTTAACTGATCATAACAATATGACAGAGTCATTACCAAAACTAAAAATTAAATTCAAGAATAAAATCAAGCTCCAGTGTTCTTGATTTAGGGTTTTGATTTTTGACTTTTCAGAAAACAAAATAATCAACAACATTAGATCATTGAATATCCAAAAAGAAAAAGACAATCAAACTTTATTACATAACAATTCCATATTCAATCAGAAGTATCAAGAAATTTAGAACATTTAAATGTTTTTATGCAAAGAACCCCTAAATCAAGAGAAACAGAAAATACGTGTTGGGGCAAGTACCGAATTTTTAGCGAGAGATGATTTTAAGGAGTAGATGAGCGGGCGGTCCTTGGCTTCGTCGGGATTGTCGTCATCGTCGGGGTCGGTGCTGGCAAGGTTAACGCAGGAGCAGCGATCGAGAGATGACAAAAAGGCGGAGACAACGGTGGCGCTGATCCAGCTTGCGACCTCTTCCAGCTTCTCGCGAGAGATCAAGCTCGACGAGTCGTTGTCGCAGTATGGTTTGACAATTTAGAGTTGAGTGAGAGAATTTACATTGCAGGAGATAAACCAATTCGTAGATGCAGGCTATTTGTTTTTAAAAATCAAACTCTAATTTTTTTTAATTCTTTTGTTTTGCCGTTATCGTTATCTAATTTAATAGAAAAATAAATTGAATGATTTGGAGAATAATGCTTATGTGGAAGTATGACATAGAAAAAAAAAATTGATTTGTATTAATTTAATTAATTAGGCCTAGGTAGTGAAAAGGGTCTATAAAATAATTTTTTTTAAACATGATACGAAATATGATATGGATATGATACATTTAATAAATATAAAAATAGTATAATAAATACGATATGACATGTTTAAAACAATTAATATAAATAATACGATACGTTTAATACATGTATTATATTCATATTTAATAATTTTTATTTTATTTATATTTATATAATTAATATAAAAATACTAAACAAAACACATATATATGAACTATCAAATCTTATTAGAATAGTTGCTCCGAAGTAAATGTGGTAATCGAGTGGGTTCGGGTCGGATCATTTCGGGTTCGGGTAGATTTTACGTCATTTTTATATAATTTAAATATTTAAATCCAAAAATAAATTATTATTATTTTTGAAGCTTTTGTTTAATATAATATTTTTTAATTATATTTATATATTACTATCAATATTTGTTAGCACCAAAAAAGATATAAAATTTATTTTTTATATAAAATCAATTTGTTAAATATTTGATTCTAGAAAATATGATATATTATCATATTGATATTTAAATCAATTGATTCGATGAACTTTAATATTCAACATGTAAATATATTATGATTTATATTATGCATATATATAAATATAATTGTACACACTAATAATTAAATCAAAATGCGCAAGTAGCTATATTTCAAGAAAAAATAAGACTAAGGTTTAAGAGCTGGTAAGGTAATATAAAAGAAAAAAAATATTACTATTAGTTATTACTCAATTATTTATCTTAATAGTTTAATCTTAACTAAAAACTAATTTTTTTAAAGAAATCATGATTAAAAATTACTTGATATATGGAATATATTTCAAATATTTTAATAATTTACTATTTGAATCGTAATTATTAAATAGTAACGATCAATGAAGATGAGATGGTATAATGATTTGTAAACATGATAATTTTAGACATGATATGATTACATGACACGTAAATCATACGGAATATATAAGATAATATCATGATTTTATTAATTAATTATGTTGTGATTAAAGAAAAAATATTTATTTAAGAATTTTTCTTTTTGTGAATTCTAAAAGAATAAGAAGTATGATTTGTACCACATATCCTTAAAAATAAAATAATCTTATATTATTAAATTCTAAAAAATGTTTTTTTTTTTATCCTATTAAGAATTGACTCATTTTCTCATACAAAACACAAAAATTGAAAGTATAATATGTATTATTATACAATAAAAAAAAAATCACAAAATTATCAAAAATATTTGAAGTGGGATATACTCAAATTCTTGATTATCAATCTAAGTTGTTGTCATTCACAATTAAATATACCACAACATTTCTCATGATTCATGGTAGTCATTACCCAAATTTTTTTTCATAATTATCATTCATAACAAAATAAACCATAATTTTTTATTTGATTATCAATTTAAATTGTAGTTACCATTCACGTTTTGGTAAATTATTATTTTATTTTATTTTATTTTATTTTATCTTATCTTATATATATATATATTAAATTTTAACATTTAATTAAAAAAATAAAATAAATATTAGAATAAAATTGAAAATTTTATTTTATAAAATTTATTTAATTACAATTCGATCATTTTAATTTTTAGTATTAAATTCGAGTTATTACAGGTTTATGATTAGATCGATATCGAGTTTGAATTATTTCGAATTCGAATTCTTTTGAATTTAGATTATTTTAAAATTTAAACAATTCGAATTTAAACTTTTTCAAATTCAAATTTTAAATTTTTTTGTTAATTGAATTTGAAAGGTTCAAGTTCGAATTTTTTAAAATGAATTTTTGAATTCAAACTTATTTTACCTCTGTACAAAAGTCAACATAATTAGAGACTAGAGAGACAATGAGGAGATTTGGAAGTCCCAAACAAATCTGGGAGTGGGGAACAACAAAGCCCTCTTTTTTTAAATTTTTTTATGCTTTGTACTTTTCAGAAAATCAAATCTTGGAGATCGCCTTGAATTGTCTTTCCAATGGAGATCGATCCCCGCCTTCTACTTCCAATTTTCAATTTCTCCTTCCCTTCTCTCGCCATTATCTCTCCCTCTTCCATCTCATCTCATATCGAGATAAAAAAAAAATTGAATTTGAAAAAAAAAACTTAAAAAGTATTAATCCACTTTGAAATTCTAATAATTTTAAATTAAATATAAAAAATAATTGGAATTATTATTAACCTTAATTTTATTAAAAGTGTATTATTTATCTTTAAATAAAATAATAAAATTCGTATACTTTTTAAGTTAAAGATGGTAATAAAATAAGATGGAGATGAGTTTGTCCACTCTCCTACGGGCTTTTTTATTACAATATAGCCAAAAAAAAATTTTTTTTACCAAATTACCGTTGTTTTTTGATTATTTCTCAAAATACGGATTTTTTTTTTCTAGCTGGGAAATCGCCATCCCCCATGGCGATTTCACAGCGTGTATTTTTGCAAATTTGCAAAAAAATACCAAGGGAAATCGCCACCCCCCATGGCGATTTCCCTTGATAATTTTAGCAAAATTTGCTAAAACCATGAAGGGAAATCGCCATGGGGGGTGGCGATTTCCCTTCATGTATATATATATTTTTTTAATTAATAAACAAAAATTTTATTTTAATTTGATAAATTTATTTTTAAAAATTATAAATTAAATTAAATTATTTTTTTTATAGGTTTGGTTATTTATTTTTTTAAAATATATATTAAAAAAGTAATTTAATTTATTATTACAATTTTATAAAAAATAAAAATATATTTCTTATTAAAATTTAAAAAGAAGATTATATTTTTTATTAAATTTTTATATCAAAAATTTTATTTTTTATAATTTTGTAATATTATAAAAAAGAAAATTTAATTTATATCAAAAATAATTTAATGATGTAAAATGTAAATAAATTTTTTTTTAAAGAAATTTATCGAGTCACTTTTTTAAATAAAGAAGTTATTTTTAAGTTGGTATCGTAAAATAATTTTTTTAATTTGATTAGTTTTTTTGAGTTGGTATTCGATTAACTCGTGACATTAATTTAATCATTGTTTTTAATAATAATATAGATTGTTACAGTTTAAAACTGGATATTTGATAAAAAAATTTTAATTTAATTTCTGATTAAATTTTTTTTCTTATTATAATTTAAAAAGAAAATTAAATTAAAATGAAAAAAAGAAAAGCAACTTATCATGTAATTTGGATTATTATATTAAAATTAAATAACAACATTAAGATATAAATTAAAATAAAATATAACAATTAATTTCCGAACAAATTACATGAAATGCAAAACATATAAATTTATATTAGAAATTTAAAACACATTACAATTATTCTAATTATTGCGTGGTGTAGAGCAACAGTGTCGAGTTCTTCTAGTGCGTGGTGGTTGCACCCGTCGTTCAACCTCGTCAGTGGCACGTATTCGCGGTCCACCACGACCTCTTGCTATAACCGCCACTGGTTCCGGTTGTATGTCATCAGTCGTTTCATCCGTATCAAAAATTTGAAACCCACTGCTGGATGAGCCAACACCTAGTTCACCCATAACGGGAACCTGACTACTAGATGCACCCATAAATGATGTAGCATCAAATGCTGACGAAAGGGTTCCAAACTGATACATGGATGTTAAATATGCTGAACTTGGACTTAGGACGGGGAGCTGGTCATCTAACCTCGTTCTTGGTGGTGATGGTCGGTAACACTCATCAACGTCATATCCGGGGTGACTTACGGAATAACGATGGCTGGATGGTACTCCATGATCCCGTTCAGGTTCAGGATGATCAAATGACATCCTCGGTGCTGTGAACTCCGATGAGGTCGGTTGACGCCTTCGCCCACGTTGTCGGCGAGGTCTAGGAGCATCCATATCCTGTGTAGGAGGGACTGGAGCTGAAGTTTGTCCGGTAAATGGCATACTCCTAACATCCTCGTGCATCGACGGTGGACAAACGAAAGGCCGACCTTCATTTCTATACCATCTTATGTAATCAGCAGACGGGTTGAAATTATTACCAACAATCGGGTAACCTGTCGGAATTCGTTGAAAACGTATGTTCCACCATTGGATCCAACGTTCATGCTTCGCAGGCCAGAATTCATCATTACGACCACGCATGTCGACCTTGTGAAGCTTATCAAGGTTCATCGGGGCTGCAGGAATTGGTTGTTGCATCCCAAATTGTCGCAACACCCGGTCAGTTTGGTGCCACTCTACATATGAAAAGCATATCAATGCTGTGTTTGCTTTCCATATATTGAAATTATTGTAGGCATCCGATGGGAGGCATGCCATAATTTCACTCGAGGAATATGGCATCCACAGAAACTGCGAATAATTATTACAAATTATTAGTTTCATATGGATTAAATAAAAAAAAAAACTTCAATGTAACAATCGAAATATTTACCTTATCATATCCTAGTCGATCTAGTCGTAGTCTTATACTTGCAAGATCGCTCGGAGTCTCTGTAAAATCTCTACCCGTACTCCTACTCCACCTATTAAAATGCATATAATATCTTAATGACCTATAAAAATACAATTTCGTACAAAATTAATAAAATAGTAAAGATTATTACCTGCTTGCAAGGGGGTATACAGCCGAAATATCCACGCGCGGAGCAAGAAATGGTAGCCGATACCAAGCCCATGATTGTAGAAGCACTAGACATCCACCTATGTCATGGTTTTTTGGAACTGTAGCTCTATACAAAACTGCCAAACACGCAGAACCCCAACTATAATTTGCTGCTTCCTCTAAATCACGTAGCAATGGAAGATACATTAAATGTACCCGACTGCTCGATTTGTCAGGCATCAGTAATCCTCCAATCAAACGTAAAATATATGCTCTAGCAGCATATTGTATTTGTTGTTCGGTTGCATGTAATGGCAGATTTTGAAACGTTTTCAACCAAGTCAGTCTCACCGTTGAGCCAGATACGACGTCTTCTGGAGGTACCTCACCCAATAGATCTTGACACAGTTCATTCCAATCTAGCAGGCTTCCGCCTGTAACTGCATCGCCATGGATCGGAAGTCCAAGTTGCAGCGCAACATCTTCGAGACTGACCGTGCATTCACCACATGGAAAATGAAAAGTGTGCGTCTCGGGTCTCCATCGTTCGACCAACGCAGAGATTAAATCGGGTTGTATCACAAGTCGTCGAATTTGACTTGCGTGATAAAATCCGGCTCTTCTTAAGTGGTCGATAATATAAGGATGCGGGTCCTCCAATGTAAATTTCCTCGAACGTAATACGCGACGAGTTTCCTGTTATAATAATAAAAATTAATATATTATAAAACTATAACAATTAAAAAGTAATAAATAAAACTATAAAATAATATAATATAATATAATATAATATAATATAATATAATATAATATAATATAATATAATATAAACAATAATAATATAATATAATATAAAACAATAATAATATAATATAAAACAATAATTTCGTATAAAAAAACAATAATAATATAATATAAAAAAACAATAATAGTATAATATAATATAATATAAAGAATAATAATATAATATAATATAATATAAAACAATAATAATATAAAAAACTATAATAATATAATATAAAACAATAATAATATAAAAAACAATAATAATATAATATAATACAATAATAATATAAAAAACAATAATAATATAATATAAAACAATAATAATATAAAAAACAATAATAATATAATATAAAACAATAATAATATATAAAACAATAATAATATAATATAATATAATATAAAACAATAATAATATAAAAAACAATAATAATATAATATAAACAATAATAATATAAAAAACAATAATAATATAAAAAACAATAATAATATAAAAAACAATAATAATATAACAATTTACTTACCTCGTTAAATATAACCTCCGAGATGTGATTTTCTTGTAACCTCAATAGTGAAGCCATTTCAAAATATTGTTGTAGAAAAAAAAATTTGTAGAAAGAATTTTTTTTTGGTAGAAAAATGAAAAATTTTTGAAAGAAAATGAAAATTTGAATGAGAGGAATGAAAATTTGAAGGAGAGGAGGGGGTATTTATAGAGGGTGGGGGGTGTGGGGGGAGGGGGGACGTGGGGGAGGGGTTCAAATTTTATTTTATTTTATTTTTTTTTCTAATTTGTTTTTTTTTTTCATTTCAAATTTAAAATTTAAAAAAAAATTCAAAATATTAAATTATAAAAAAACCTAAAATATATTTTACGAATTTTTAAAATTTTTTAAATTATAAAAAAAATATTTTAATTTAATTTATAATTTTTAAAAATAAATTTATCAAATTAAAATAAAATTTTGTTTTAATATAATTTTTGTTTATTAATTAAAAAAAATATATATACATGAAGGGAAATCGCCACCCCCCATGGCGATTTCCCTTCATTGTTTTAGCAAATTTTGCTAAAATTACCAAGGGAAATCGCCATGGGGGGTGGCGATTTCCCTTGGTATTTTTTTGCAAATTTGCAAAAAACACCAAGGGAAATCGCCATGGGGGATGGCGATTTCCCAGCTGAAAAAAAAAGATCCGTATTTTGGGAAATAATCAAAAAGCAACGGTAATTTGATAATTTTTTTTGGCTATATTTTAATAAAAAAGCCCTCTCCTACGTATATTGAAATATTATTATCATTTCGATTTTATGAATGTTAATTATATTTATAATCACATTCTTCGTTTCACTTTTATTAACTTAATTTAATATATTATAAAATATTATAATTTATTCATAAACATAAATATACATACATAAAATATATATAATATTCATAAACATATAATATATATATATACCTGCATAGGTTTAAAATACTAATATATATAATTTTAATATATATCTATTATATGTTAAAAGTACAAAAAAATAAAAATATTTTAAAAAGTAAATGGATAATTTTAAAAGACAAACGGATAAAGTGAAATAAATATTTATTAAAATCGTTCCGCTATTGCTATTGCTATTGCTATTCAGCATTCGGTGTTCACTCACAACTTACAACTCAACTCACAAGTCACAACACAAGCACGTGCTAATCCAGTAATTTTATTTATTTTTTTTACTTATATTATCTATCTTTATTCTAAAAATTAGAATAAATATAAATTTATTATTATATTTATACAAATGATTAAACTTTATCATCAATTTTTTAATTTTATTACTATATTTTAAATTTTTGAAAATTGAATAAAATATTTCATTAAAATTTATTTAACAATTCAAAAACAATTTAAAATTTTTTCTTTTCTTTATTTATTTTTTCTTTTTTATAGTATTTTTTTATTAAATATAATGTTATATAATTTGATATTCTTAGTTTATTTTATTTTTTTTTTCATTATGATTTTTTTCTTAAATATAATGTCACGCCATTTTTTTAATTTTATTTTTTATTGTTATGTCATTTTCAAAATTTTTGTTGAATTATAAAATAGTTTCTAATAAAATATTTTACGAAATATTTAACTTTTAAATTTTAACCAAATTTACTTCAAATTAAAAATATGATGATAAATTTATTTCAAGTAAAAATATAATACTAAAATTAAACTAATTGAAAGATTACTTTTTAATACTGTTATGATATTTACTCAAGTCCAAATTGATTTCACTCAATTCGCTCGCAGCCTTTAAAATTTTAAAAACTTTTTTTTTATTTTTAAATTTCCTCTCATTTTAATTTTAATACTGATAAAAAATTCATATCAGTAATTTTTTTATAAACCTATATCTCTAAAAAAAATATGATTCGTAGCAATTGATGAAATGATGTTCTATATTTTTCATGAAACGAACTCGACAAAGCTGAGTTCAAGATTATTTTAGCTCTCTTATTGAGATTTGCTAGCAGCTAACATTATTCGTTACAAAAAAAAGTTTTTTATTTTACAAATAAAATATTATAGTTAGAAAACTGTTTTAGATTTGCATCCGAAAATGCAAAGTACATGCCACCAACTTTCTTTCTATATTTTATTCCTTTTTTACGTCCTCAAATAAAAATATTTTAGTAGATTTATCGATTCGAGACGGATCAGATTAATTTCGGATTGGATCAATTCGAGTTGCATCAATTCAGGTCTTAAAATTTTTGGATCATTTTCGAGTCCGGATCACTTCTAGTTTGGATCATTTCGGGTTTGAATCATTCGGGTTATTTGGATTTAGGTCATTTGGGTTCAATTTTTTAATTTTAAAATCAAATCAGATCCAATTTAAATAAATTATTTGATCAAGTCAGATTTAATTAAAATTTTATTGAAATATAGAAAATAATTAATAAATAATAGTTAAAAATAAATAAAGATATTGTAAATTTTAATTTAAAACTAAATATCTATCTAACCTGATTTTTTTATTCGAGCATAATCCGATAACTTTTTAAATTCAAGTATATGTTTTACTTAAACGAGTGTTATTGTATACCTGAAATCATTATCCTAATCCATTTACATATTTGTAAAGTATTGCTGTAACTCCATTTACATATTTGTAAAGTATTGCTGTAACTCCATTTACATATTTGTAAAGTATTGCTGTAACGTCGTAGTGTACAAAGCATTATCATATAATACACACATCAATAACCTATTTAATATATATTTTTAGAAAATTACATAATAAGACTTATAGATTATATAATTTAAAATAAAAACAACATATTTACCCTAAAAATAACATGTATAACGATAAGAGATTATGTAATTTGATCTAAATTACATGATAAGATATTATTATAACATAACGTACAAATCATTATGATAAAATACACGTATCACTATTAACAACTTATTTTATTTACTTTATTCTAAATTACATGAAAATAGATAATTCTTTTAAAATAAAAATAATACATTTATTTTAAATGATATATATAACGATAAAGAATGTTATAAGATTATCGTAAGTATATCCATGATAATTAATATATATAATTTATTTTAAATTTTATTATAAAATTATCATAATTTATATAACATTTTATATTTATTTATGATATTATTATATATTTAAAAGATTATTTTAGTTTTTGAACAATTATCTTGAAATCTTGAATAATTAATTTAAGAAGGTTATTATGGTAATAATATAAAAAACTTACTTATAAAAAAAATACAACAAACTTACTATTTATTCAATCCAACAGTTTGATTTAAAATAAAGATATTAAAATTAATTTACAACGGATTGATTAAAATTTTAATTCCTAATACTCTAAACTATATATAGCTTTTTTTCATTTTCAAAATTTTTTCACAACCATTGCCTGCATAATGCATACTTTATCATACTAAAAAAATCATAATTACAAGTTATAAAATTAAAACAAATTAATAATTTATGTTATAGTTATTATTTTTATTAAATTAATATTTTAAAAATAAAATTATACTTAATTTAAGTTCGGGTTATTTCAGATTAATTGTTCGGGTCAATTCGAGTTAAGATCATTTTAGGTTCGGGTCAATTTGGGTTTGAGTCAATTTGGATTCAGATCATTTCGGATTCAGATCATTTTCAATTTCGAGTTCTCTCGTATTCAAATTGTTGACTTTTTCTGATCAAATCGGGTTGAATCAGGTTTGAATTCGGGTAGATTAATCGAATTTTTCGAATTCGAGTCAAAATTGACATGTCTTACATAATCTTGCTAATATACTTGAATTCAATTTGAGCTAAAGAGGAGAGATTGAGCAAGAAGGAAAGCGATGATTATGTCTTGCCATATGTTGATACTTTGTTGGATTTGGAGTTACCAGAGGAGAAAAGGAAGCTTGGTGAAGGAGAAATCGCTACTTTGGCCTCTGAGTTTCTTATACTACCTCCAGAGCTTTGCAATGGATTATGGCAATTTTGGTGAAATACCCTTATATTCAAGATAAACTATTGCTTGAAATTAAAGGGGTTGTGGGAGATCATGGAGAGCAAGAAATCAAAGAAGATGATTTGCATAAGATGCCTTATTTGAAAGCAGTGGTTTTGGAAGGGTTAAGAAGGCACCCACCAGGGCACTTTGTGTTGCCTCATTGTGTGACACAAGACACAGTCCTGGGAGGATTTTTGGTCCCCAAGAATGGAACTATCAATTTCATGGTGGCAGATATGGGGTGGGATCCAAAGGTGTGGGAAGATCCAAAGCCTGAAGGATTCTTGAAAAGTGATGATTCTAGTGGGGAACTGTTCGATATAACAGGGAGTAGGCAGATTAAGATGATGCCATTTGGAGTTGGGAGAAGAGTTTGTCCTGGACTTGACTTAGCCCTTCTTCATCTGGAGTATTTTGTGGCAAATTTGATTTGGAACTTTGAATGGAAAGCCATGGATGGAGATGGCATCAGCTTGGAGGAGAAGCAGGAGTTTACTGTAGTGATGAAGACTCCATTGAGGGCCCAGATTTCAAAGAGATTTAGAAGAGGTCTTGCTCGTAATGCTGAGGCATCGTTGCCATCAAATTTGTGTACCAATTGCTCTCCTACACTAGCTTTAGAATTCAAAATTCTTGTGGAGGATTGGGTTGTGCCTACACTGCAGAAAGAGTTGACCAGTTTTGGTGATGAAGACTGATTGTTTCAGAAGAAACAGAATCACAATAGTGGGGTTGAAAGCAGCAAAGATGGAAATGTTGGCTCGAGTCAAATAAACTCAACAACTTGGCCACATGCGTGCTACTTGCATGAGGCTGATATATATGCTTTACCTTTCACAGTGCCATTCTAAAACCGTGTTTAGAGGAAAAGGCGTGCAAAGTGCTGAATGAGGAAAGTAGAACACAGTGGTTATACTCTGTTCTTGGTGCTGAAAGTGTGAAGGGCTTGTTGCCAGCATTTCAGCTCCTTCTTCCATTTGGTGTTGGGACTTGGATCTCAATGGACGAGGATAAATTTTGTGCGACGACCCTTACAGAAAAATGGCTACAAAAGCTTCTCTTTTTTAACTTTTATTGGAAAAAAGAGTATTGATGTATCACAGGTTCAATTCAATGTGACTTTGTTCATGGACAGCTATACTTTGAATAGTTGAATTTGGATTACAAATCATCTTTTTGGCTCCTTGCAGAAGGCATGAGGGCAGGACTGGCTTGGGAAACGGCATGCAGGCAATGTGTGTAATTAGACTCATGCTTACTGATGCAGATGTTAGTAACCGTCGGTCACATAAACTTAATCCTCATTATAATTTGACTACTTAAACATAATTCTTATTTTACTTATTGAATGGAATCTATTTCTTGCTTTACTATGCAATATTCAAAATAGTCTAACAGCAAGCTTATAAGAAGATGAAACAAAATTTTCATCCATCTGTTCATCTGAACAGCATGAAGCTCAACCAAGCTTAGGCAACATCCAACATCCACAAGAAACACTTTCATTTGATCCCGGCAAAGAAACTACATCAAACTAAGGTATGATTCTCATTAGAAGTTATAACCAATTAAACATAACCCTGCTTAAATATTAGAAGTTATAATATACAACTGAAGGTCATATCAATTAAATGTAACTTAGATAAAAATCTAAATACTGATTAGCCATGCTACCTGTAAACTAATAACCTTTCCTCTTTGCACACAATCTTTTATTTAAGCTTTTGCTTTTCATTCATCTAAGTATTCACATTTAAGATTCTATTATATTTCATATTCGTTTTAAATGATTTATTTCATGTTTTTAAGTTTGATTTAATCTTTTATTTAAGCTTTTGCTTCTCATGGTTAGCATTTTTTCCTGAGCTTTCCTACCTGTTTTACAATCACAATTATTTGAAAATAACCTATATTCTTTGTTATAGTCATCTGGGATTAAGTTTTTAACTATACTTAACCCGAAATAATTTTCTCCATTCTCTTTTATAGATATATTATAAACCTAAAAATATAACTATTAAATGTTTATTTCTTGTTGCCTAAAATGTTTCCTTTATTGCAAATTAGATTTTTATTATCAGTTCTTCATTTTGTTAGCAACTTAATTGTTTTGTTAAATTATCAATTCCAATTGCCATTTAATGCAATAACAAAGTCAAAAATAGAGCAATGATATGAAGTTTCGAAGTTTTTTGGGTTTCTTGATTGATAGTTTGCAATGGTTTTTGTAATAGTAAAATAGAAGTATGATGATGCTATAATTTTCTTTTGTAAACAATGATATAAATATAAGATGTTTTCTCTCGATCTTTTAATTTTCTCTTTAAAATGTTTTGACAGACATTTAGAATACTTGATGCGAAGCACAGTATTCACACTAGTATTATAATCAAACAAATCAACAGCTTATTGCATATTATACGAGAAAAAAAAATGTTGGGATTAAAACATTTTGACTAATAACATTTTCTATTAAGATAATGCCAAAATTCGTATTTTCAGCCTGGGGTTAATTCCGACTCGAAGTAATTCAAAAAGTAAAAATAAAAATTTATATCTTATATATATAAAAAAAATCTTCTAAGGAGTTCCATGCTTGACACGTGTTCGAGTTTTTTTTCTTGGCAAGCTTAATTTTTTTTTTTTTTATTTTTTTTTAAAATGATGTATTTAAAGGGATTGATCCATACGTTGATTCGTGGGTCAATTTAAAATTCGTACACGACTCGTTCGAAAATTTTATTAATTATTTTTAGTTTTAAGTTGGGTTGATTTAGGGACGTACCCGACCCTCTTGGAATTTTTTTTATTAATTATTATTAGTTTTAAGTTTTTTATTTTGTTTTCAATGATGTATTAAAGGGATTGATCGAACGTTAACTCGCGAGTAGATTTAAGATCCTACCATACCAGCTCGAAAAAAAATAAAAAAGAAATTTATTTTATTAATTATTTTTATTTGTTTTAAGTTTTTTATTTTTATTTTATTTTTAAATGATATATTTAAAGGGGTTGATCCGCACGTTAACTTGCAGGTCAATTTAAAATAGATACCCGACCAGTTCAAAAAAAAAGTTAAAAAATTATTTTAATAATTTTTTAATTTTATTTTTAAATGATGTATTTAAATGATTGATCCGCACGTTAACTCGCGGATCGATTTAAAATTCGTATCCAACTCATTAAAAAAAATAAAAAAATAAAAAATAAACTTGCTATTAATAAATATAACACACGTAATATTTATATTATTTTAATTTGAAAATAAAAAAACTATTATTTAATAAAATTTAATTTAAAATTAAAATTTTATTATTAATTAATAAAAAATTATAAAAAAATTTAAAAGAATCCAGCGGGTTGTTTATTTCTAGTAAAAATAAAAAACGTCCTTTCGATTTGATTTTTATTTTTAAAGCTCTCCTCTCCTTTTGCCACGTTAGCGCCGGTAAAACGAAACGGATCCCGTCCTCCTCAATCTCATCGTCAACGAAACAAAAGTCAAATTTAAATAAAAGCTAACACAAAATTCCCCCATCAACCAAACGGACCTTTCTCCCTCAATATCCAACTCAGAACCCTGATGGCTCCCAAATTTTAGGGCAATTTCAATCCTCTAACTCTCCCAAACCTCAATCCCAACCCAATTTACCCGTTCTTTCTTTCCCATGTCTCGATTCTTCCATCGTTTTCTTCTATCCTTATTTTTCTGTGTTTTAGGGTTAGGGTTTGGCGTTGATTTTGGTCAAGCTTTCAAAGTTCCCTTTAGGGTCAAAGATGTTCTCCCGGTGCTTCCGCGCCAGATATCTTGGCCGGTGTTGAACAATCTTCACACCGCCGTTGACTTGTTGCCGGCTTTTGTTGGATCTGTTACCCCAAACAATGGGTCAGTTGATTGGAAAGGAGCTTGCTTTTACGGAAACGAGGCTCGTCTCGAGTTCACCGAAAGCGATCGCAATGGTTCGGGATTGGGCGGTGGAGTTCTTTATCTCACGGTTCGTGTCTTTGGCCTGTTGATCACTATGACTGTGGTTATAATTGAAGTTTTTTTACCGCAATTACAGTTGTTGATAAGTTATTTACTTATTTTTATGTGTTTAATTGTCTGTTTATTGATGGCGTTTGAGTTAATTACGTTTACTTTAAGTTGCTTTAGAGTATTAAATTGAATGACCTGCTTTTTTTCATCCTAATTTTGCAATGCTAATTATGGGTTATGGAACTTATTTAAGGTTATTCATTTATGTTTAGTAGACTATGGTTACTGGTGTTTTAATAAGTTTTAGCAGCTTTAAGTTGTTTATATAAACTTGAAATCCCTTTATTTTCCTTAGTAGACTTCAAATCCCATATCGAAAAATTGTTCGGTATCTCTTCTCTCGATTCTCGAAGATGATGGTGATTGTTTTATGTACTATGGTAAAATTTGGAGTGTTGATTTTCGTTTTGAACTATAAATTTTTTCTTTTACAGACATCTGAAGCACACAGCTGGACCTGTATGGATCTTTATGTCTTTGCAACACCTTACAGGATTACTTGGGATTACTACTTTTCTGCTCGAGAGCACACATTGAAATTTGATTCTTGGGAAGAAACTGCTGAGTTGGAATATGTATGTTTTGTTTAATTTTTTATGTCTTTGAATATCATTGATAACATGTTTACTGCATATTCTGATTCATTTTTGTGCAGGTAAAGCAGCATGGAATCTCCGTATTTCTAATGCCATCTGGAATGCTTGGCACATTCCTTTCTTTAGTAGATGTATTGCCTCTGTTTTCTAATACTATCTGGGGTCAGAATGCCAACCTTGCTTTCTTGAAAACACACATGGGTGCTTCATTTGAAAAACGTCCTAAGCCATGGCGTGCAACGATAAATCCTGAAGATGTGCATTCTGGTGACTTTTTGGCAGTGTCAAAGATCCGTGGTCGGTGGGGTGGATTTGAGACATTAGAAAAATGGGTGACTGGAGCGTTTGCTGGTCATACTGCGGTTTGCTTGAAGGATGACATGGGTAATCTATGGGTTGCTGAATCAGGACATGAAAATGAAAAGGTATGCTATAAATAACACTTGGATTGCAGATTGTTTTTATATTTATTTATTTGTTGTGCTTTGCTTCCTTTTCTCTTCATTAGTCTTACGATGTCTAGTCACAGGAAAATATTTGGCATATACTACTCAACCCAAAAAAAAGTACCTGAATTTACAGGTGTTAAAATGCTGTCCAGGATTCAATAACTTTTGGTTTTAACTCCTTATCTAGTTGATATATGGTGTATCATCACCCTTTAACTATTATCAGGTGTTGATCACATTGTATCAAGTTGACTTCAACATTTTTGCTGTGCTCCCTTCCCTTCGTCTTCCTTTGGTTAGGTTGAGGGGTATGTAGGAGGGGAGTGCTTTCAATTAGAATGAGTGAGGTCTTGAAAATTTAGTATGAGGTATTTATGCCCAGGAAAGAAAATTTATGAAGATATGAGAATCACAAATTAAAAATTTGGATTTTTTTAATAGAGATTATGGTTACTATGTTATTGAGATATTCTATTTGAGGCTTTCTTCCTTATGCCATTTGCTTGCATGAATTTGCAGGGTGAAGAAATTATAGTGGTTATTCCATGGGATGAATGGTGGGAGCTGTCCCTGAAGGACAGTTCTAATCCGCAGATAGCCTTGCTTCCTTTACAACCAGAAATACGTGCAAAGTTCAACTCCACCGCAGCATGGGAGTATGCTCTGAGCATGTCAGGCAAGCCATATGGTTATCACAACATGATATTTAGTTGGATAGACACTGTAGCTGACAACTATCCACCACCTCTTGATGCTCACTTGGTAGGCATCTTCTTTGATTATTCTGTG
The DNA here is from genome assembly GCA_030761205.1 of Fremontodendron californicum. Classification (NCBI taxonomy): domain Eukaryota; kingdom Viridiplantae; phylum Streptophyta; class Magnoliopsida; order Malvales; family Malvaceae; genus Fremontodendron; species Fremontodendron californicum. The sequence continues at coordinate 19,526,479 of JAULJL010000023.1, read as the reverse complement.
CATCCTGAGTATGCGCTGCTGAAGTCGTGTTCAGGATGAACAGATGGTTTTACTGGCAAAACATTGAGATACTGAGCTTGCTAAATGAAGCTTGTTTCCCAAGTCCTAAGTAGACAATTTTGATTGCAGGTCATTTCTGTCATGTCTATGTGGACTAGAGTGCAGCCAGCATATGCTGCAAATATGTGGAATGAAGCGCTAAATAAGCGGTTAGGGACTGAGGTATTGTGCTTATTCCTCTGTTTTATAAATCTATAACCGTTACTTTATTAGAAATAGTTAATTCCCTCTCTTCCTGCTCTCTCTCTCTGTCTCTCTAATAAATGATTTTGGACTTACACCAAAGTAGAAACATGGGAAGATATAGGTTAATTAGATAATCTGTTATGGTGGAGTTGTTTGGATCTATGTTGCTCCGACTCTTCATTTTTCTTGAAGTAGGCGTGTCCGATCCGGACATGGATATGGACAAATGATCCTCCAAAGACTTTCCAAATACATGGAAAAACTTGAAAAAAATTGAACATACCCGTGTTGGACACATACCCGTATCTGACACTCACACTCGAGTCCGAGTAGCATAGGTTTGGATTAGGTGAGACTTTGTGTGATCTGATGAATTTATTATTTTGAGCTCTACCTATTTTTGTAGGATTTGGATCTGTACGGAATTTTAGAGGAGACTGAAAAGCGTGGCATAGCCTTTGATCAATTACTCACCATCCCAGAACAAGATGAATGGGTATACAGTGATGGAAAGTCAACAACATGTGTTGCCTTTATCCTTGAGATGTATAAAGAGGCTGGGGTCTTTGGTCCTACTTCTAACTCAATTCAAGTAACTGAATTCACTGTAAGTATCAGTACTTTGGTCTTCTTTCAATTTTCAATATTGTTTTGACCTATGTTACTCGGACTTTGGTGTGAGTGTCGGATACAGGTATGTGTCCGAGACGGATATGTTCAATTTTTTCTAAGCTTTTCCATTTATTTGAAGATTCCTTGGAGGGTCATATTCTCATACCTATGTCTGGATATGCGTCGGACACAGGTATTTCAAGAAAAATAAAGAGTCGGAGTAACATAGGTTTTGATTAATCTTATAGGGGTATGACATGAATTTTATTTATAGATTCGAGATGCATACATGCTTAAGATTTTCGAGAACAACCAAACACGCCTGCCTAGTTGGTGCAACAACGAGGATGGCCGGCTTCCATTCTGTCAGATTCTTGGTGAGTATTGGATGGAATTGCCACATTATAACACCTTAGATCCATATGCCAACATGAATGAAAATTGCCCATCCTTACCTCCACTTTATGATAGGCCCACGAGATGTTAAGTTTGATTGCAATCTGTTTGTTGTCTAGTGTTCCCACTCACGTTTGTATTAAATGCAAAGACGCCTTTTATGGAAAAGTCCTACAACTGTACCATCACTATATATGCTTCCAGATTTCTGCTAGATATGTACTCAATTTCTGTAAATAGTATTTTCTATGTTACTAAAGTTAAGAACATTTATATACTAGTTGAATTAAATTATTCATTCGTGATTACAGACATCTGAATTAATGCTTTTGGAATCATTGCAAGTAAGCTAGAATTCATAACAGGGGCAAAGCTTTTTAATCACGTTGTTCATTTTGCACAAGATATTGTTTAAGGTCATTAAAATGGCTTTTTTTTAATACAAAAGAGACTTAAGCTTGAAAATGAGGTTGCAGAGCTGGGATTCAACTCCGGATTTGTTGGATACATCGAGATAATCCCAGCTCTGCAGCTGGATTCAACCCCATTGTTTTTAATCTCAATTGTCTGCATCAGCCCATTTCATTGAGAATTTTTGGTTCTCAACCCTAGCCTGATGCTGACAATTGAGCTTTAGTGTCTACTGTTTGAGAACAAAAAAAATTTCATTGAGAATTTTGATAAACTTTGGAGCAGAAAATCTGACTTAATTCCTAGGGTTTCAACTCTTCATATACAAGTACAATAATGCATATAGTGCCCATGAGTTATGTCTAAGAAATAGGCCCTACCTTATATCCTTAGCAAACATTATATACAAGATATATTACATGGAAATACACGCATATTTGAACAGTCCGTTCAAACTCGAGATGATTCAAAATGAAACATTTAAAGTTTGAAAATTAGATAACAAAAACGTGTGGTTGTAGGAGACTTTGGGCTAATTTAGTATTATTTATGAAAAAAATTTGGATTAGAAAACGCTTGGCTGGAAAAAAGTATAATGAAAAATATGGTTTAAGAACTTTAAGTGGTTGGAATTGTTGTGAGAAATTAAAATGTCAAAAAATATATATTTAAAATAATAAAAATTTAGGTTCGTAGGATAATAAAGTTATTTTATTCAAAAGTCGGTTTTCAAAGTTCAAAAGTTCTATTTTTTTGTTTTTTTGGTTTGAGTTGCCGAACTATAATTTTAACCGCAAAAAAAATAAAAATAAAAATCCGTTTAGCATTTGCAGTGAAATACAATTTTTGTCCTAAAAAATTGTACTAACAGCAATGCTAAACGAGACTTTTATATCCACCATTTGTAATTAAAAAAAAAAAAAAGTAAGATGATAGCGCCTTAATGTATCTCATATCTGTTTGATGAAATGGCAACATATTTCAATATGTTTCTGAGAGTAAGCATGAAGTTGAAATTTAAAAGTTGACGAGAATAACATACGTTGGTGTAATGTTCTTCGAAAATATCTTAATATTCTAAGAATTGCAGCAACTTGAATTGTGTAAGGTGCTGTAATAAACTGGCTTACAACTTGAATTGCATGACTAATAACAGGTCTTGTAACTGTCAAATATATAAGATTGTCAACCAATTGTCTTTAAAGAGTAGCATTAGTCAGAAGTTCCCCGTTAGCAATCAACCTGGCCTTATATCTCTCAATCGAATTATCTTGTTTGGTCTTATATCATTAACATCATGGACTGTTAATATTGAATTGTATTACCAGCATAAAGGAGAAAGTCATCTTGTGCATTTCTTAATGGCACTTCAGGATGATTTCGAGTCTATTTGAGCTTGTGTTTTTCATTGTGCCCCTCGGCTCGGCCTTCTGCTGATGCTGTTATGTCAGAATTGATGACTGAAGAAACTAGGAGAGGTATCCTAAACCATTTCAAAGAAGGGGATGATGCAGTTTTTTTTTTTTTTTAATATAATTTGGGAAAGGGAGATTCGAATCTTACTCTTTGAGAGAAGGAAGTATGCACCAATTATTGAGTCAAAGGCTCGGGTGCAGTTTTATTGGTTTTTGCACATTCGAAAAACTTTTCACCAATTCATTTGGCACATCTCAAGTTCTCAACGAAGGGATATGTCTATGATTGAATGTAATTGTACTGTCACGAGTTGCATACGAAGCACGATTGTCCAAAATTGAAAAAGAAATCCGGATTACACAAGATGGGACGAGTTGTTGCGACACTGCCTGTGGAAACTCTTCACTAGAAGTGTTCATGGATCGGGCCGGGTTTAAGAATGGTATCAACATTACATATACATGTTCAAGCCCAGCACGACCCGAAATATGAGTCTCAAATTCTACTCAAATCTACCCATATTTGTAAATGGATAGTCCAAACCCGTTTACACCTGCTCATATTATTATTATTTTTTAAAAATTAAACAAATTTGTTATTTAATTTTTAATAATTTTTTTATTTATTAAGTTTTAAAACATGAATAACTTAACATATTTTTAAATGTTTACATTATAATATTATATATATTTGTTTTTTATACGATATAAATTATATAATATATAAAAATATAAAACTAATATATTATATAAATGAAAAATAGGTTAGGTTCGGACCTTGATTGTTCGAGCGAAGGCTTGACCTATTTTCTAAACGTGTCTCATTTTTTTTGGGTCTAAACTCATATTTTGGATCTAATATTTTTATCTAAACATTTTTAAATATCAGACGAACTTTCAAACTTAAACAGATAACCCAACCTTTGAACATGTCTTCTCTTCGCAAGTACTCTTACTATACTGCAAATAAAACTTAAGATATCATTTGACAGGTTATCTCTAGTATGAGTAATAATAATTCTACTACTACCTATGCTTTGTCAATCACTTCAAGTATTTGTTCTAAAGATCGGATCATTGATTATGGTGCTTTTATTCATATGACCTTTGATAGTTTTATTTTTTAATCTTCTAGTCCTGTTGCTTGTTCACCTTCAATTCATACCCCTAATAGTTCGAATATAGTCTGCTACTCACATTGGCTCAGTTTCATACTCTAAAACTGTTTCTTTTGATAATATTCTTTTGGTTCCATCACTTTCCATGAATTTGCTATTCGTTGGTCAATTATGTGATCAAGGTCTTGATATTATCTTTTGCTCTCGTGATTGTATGGTGTGGGACTGCTTGTCAGGAAAAATTGTTAGGATCATAGTTTTAAAATGTGGTCGTTGCGTAATGTAATGGTTGTGACATAACGAAAATTGAAACTTTCGCATGCGTTCTATTTGTTACGTGACGCTCGTGGTATTATCAAATTTTTTGAAACAGTATTAAATTCACGTCCGTGATAACCACGACGTATTATGTAACGTCCATGACGTCCGCAATTACATCCATGACGAAATTCTGATTTAAAACTATGGTTGGGATAGACAGTAAAATTGGAAGATTATTTGTTTTGGGGACCTTACATGTACCGTTTTCTTGGTCAATAGATCCTTCTTGTGTTCGAGAGTCTTTATTAGTTGCTAGTGTTCAAAAGCTTTCACTTTTTTTTTTTCCTTTGGCATTATAGATTAGGACATGTTCTTGTTCTAGAATTCAATATTTGGCATCCAATGATAAGTTGGGTTTTGTTAAGCCAGAAACATGCACTTATTGTATCAGCTATAAACTTAGCAAACATAATATACAAGATATATAGCGATAAACGTGTGACCCGACAGAAAATGCATCCACAACCGTAATTTAAATCTCTCAAATTACATTTCACCATCCCAGATCTCCTCAACTGTCTTGAACGGTCCATATTTGGAGATGTAATCCACTCCGGGGACACCTCTGCTTTGGGGGATCTCATCGATCTTTTTCAAGTCGTCCTCATTCAATGACCAATCCAATATCTCAAGGTTTTGCTTCATTCTCTCACCATTGAAACTCTTCACAATTATACCCACCCCTTGTTCATATGCCCATCTCAGCGATATCTGTTTTTGGAGTGATTAACCAAACTTTCAACGTGTCTTGATTTATTTAAAGTTCAAAAACCCAAAAGGGGGAAAAAAAAAAAAACAAGAACAACTTTTTGTGAGGGAAAAAAGCACCTGAGCAACAGTTTTCTCTTTTGCCTTGGCAATTTGTTTCAGTACCTCACACTCCAGTACCCTATTGCTGCCCCACCAGGTTCCATTGGCTCCCAACGGGGAGTAAGCTGACAAAAAGATCCCCTTTGCTTGGCAAAATTCTCTTAGCTTCTTTTGTTGCCACAGTGGGTTCATTTCCACCTTGCAAACATTATAACGACTTCACATCATTAGTTCATTACTCCAAACCAAACTGAGGAGAGAGGGAAGGAGCAGAATTTAAATTGTATTGTGTTTATTGCGGTTGCGAAGCATAATGAATGCTATCACAGTTTAATTGCTGTGAATATCGAGAACAAAGAGAACCGATATCGCAAAATACTGCTATTTAAATCCGTGAAAATGAGAGAGACAGATAAAGCGAGCTGTAACCTGATTAACAGCCGGAGGGATCTTTGCTATGGCGAGGATGTCAGTCAGCTTTTTGCATGAAAAATTGCTGACGCCAATAGAATTTGTGAGGCCAAGCCTCTGGCAATCTTCCATGGCTGCCCATACAGAATTGAAATCCATGGGGAGAAAATTTTCCTCCTTTATTGGGAATTCATAAGTCCCAGGTTTTGAACTCACTGGCCAGTGAATAAGAAAGAGATCAAGGTACTCCAACTTTAGATTTCTGCATGAAAAAAAAAAAAAAAATTAGACAAAAGAGTTGCATAATATTCCCCGGACTGAATCAAAAAAACTTGATATAGTAAGATTAATTATATTGCAGTGGAGGATATGAAAGTGAGCAATATATTTTTTTTTTTTTACTGTAAGCTCCTTTTGAGGGCAGGGACAACAAGTTGTTCATGAGCATCGCCGCACCATAGCTTCGTAGTAACGAAGATCGCATCTCGAGATTGAATTAATCCAATCGAAACCGCTTGTTCGATTGCTTCACCCAGTGGCCTCTCTGACCCATACTTAGCAGCCGTATCAAAATGTCTATAACCAAGTTTAATTGATTGGAGAATCGCCATTTTTGTAGCTTCTGATCCTACAGGTTGAGGGGTTGCCGTTCCCAAGCCCAAAAGCGGCATTCTCTTGCCACTGGACCTCAACACATAGTCTGGAATACTGAAACAAGTTGCCTTCAAACCGATGGCCATCTTCACACTTCACAGCGGCAACGTTAATCTAGTTTTTTCAAGAGCTTAAAACATAGCTTTAGGTTAAAATGTTGGATCAACTTGTATCGGTTCGTCAAGTAGAGCTTGTGACTTATCTTCTTTGGATGGAACTTATACAACTGTTCCTCATAGCGTGCACCGCTGATCCATGATCTTATTCACAGGATTTTGATACGTAAGCCTTTTTGTTTTAACTTAACAGCAAACTATTGTTAAAATTGGTTTTTTTGTTTTTTAATTTCACAGTATATTAGAAAATATTAAATTGAAAATATAGATGATTGGGTTTTTTTACACCAATATATTGATTCTTATCTTCATTTTGTCATATTCAGTTTTATGGGCTGATATCAGAAAACAAAATTTTTTTTTTTGTACGCCCAAATTTTCATGTACATAGTTTATTAAGCTGGAATTAAAAAAAAAAAAAAAAAAATTAAGTGGGTTTTAACATGGAAATAAAAAGAAGCAAAGAAGTAAAAAAAAAAATCTTGAATTAATTGCTCAACTTTTGTTACAACATTATCATGAGAAGAGTGAAGACTGATCAAACCCTCACTCTCCTTTCCTTCCCTCTCTTTCTCCTCATTTCTTTGCTCAAATGCGCCGCCACCTTCCATTTTTGTTATTTGCATGCGTTCAAGAATGACTTGGGGTTGTTGTTTTTTTGGTTGTACATGGGTAAAAGAAAATATAATGATTAGAAAATCAATAGCAACATGTTTCATGCAAGAGTGGAATACCGAGTTTGAACATAATTGTGTAGCTCCAACAATGTCGCAATAGATTACAAGTGATTGAAGTAAGTGAACATGTAATTCAGTCAAAAGAAAACACACCCAAGTAATCTCGACGGTAGTGGCAGTAATCGATCTATAATTAGCCTCTGTAGAGGATCGAGCTATAGTATATTACTTATTTGAACTCCATGAAATGGGATTATGATCAAGATAAACAACATAAGCATTGGTAGAGGAGAAATCATCTTTATTGTCAACCCAATCAGCATTAGAAAAGGCATGGAGAGACAGTGGAGAGTCTCAGTAAAGCAAAATGTATGATCAGAAGAATTACAAGATAGTGCAGGGAGCGCTTCAAAGTTGATCAATGGTCAGTGGTTGGACTATGGATGTACTAAGTTTGTTTACCACAAAAGTAATGTCTGGTCGAGTGAGATAGAATTATTGCAAGCTTTCCAAAATGGCTCTATATTCGATGGGGTCAGTGAGAGCAGATGACCGGTTTGTGGTGGACTGAATAATATAGGGAGATGAACGGTCGTCAGAGAAATGAAACGCTGGGGAATCCTCATGTACCTCATCATCGGATTTCGCTCTATCATCACCGGGAGAGACATCGGCAGGCGAGGCAGAGTTTCATGGGGAGTTTATGGAGAGATAGCTTACATAATGTTTTTATTGGAAATCTGAGTCATAGGGTTTCAAGACAAGCTCTATGGGAATTGTTTGGTTTGTATGGGAAGGTGGTTGATGTTTTTATATCGCGGAAACAATCTACGAGACCTTCTACTTTCGCTTTCGTTAGATACAAGCTTCAACATGAGATGGAGGTGGCCATAAAGGAAGGCAACAACAGGAAGATTGACGGTCGTATGATTAGAGTGAATAAAGCTTCCCATGGTTGGATGGATAGCAGAAGATACCATTCGGAAAACCCATCAGTCAGAAGAGTGGAAGCCATAGGGTCTCAGGTCAAGGATCACGATCGCTCCGGTGTCAATAGATCGTATGAAGAAGCTCTTGTGGGTTTGCCTCAAAAGGAAGCTGATAACATCGAAGTGAAAGAATACAATCTGTCGGGTTCTTCAAACCTGATTTCTAATATGAAGCGGGCCAATATGTCAGTGAAGGAGTGCAGTTTCAATATGGAAATCCCCAAGGCTGAAATGGAGTGGTTATCCAGAAGTGCTAAAGGAAGATTGCACAAGGAAGCTTATTTCGAATCGGTTCAGGAGGCTATGTTTTTAGAGGGTATCCACTGTCAAGTCTGCCCGATGGGGGGTGTGTCTGTTCTTGTTATTTTTGAAAGCAAAGATCATATGGATCTTGTCCTTAAAGACAGAAGCGAATGTATTGCTCCCTGGTTTGAGACCATCGAACCTTGGAATGATGCCGTCCTAAATAATGAGATTGCTGTTTGGGTGAACATGTTGGAAGTGCCGTTACAGGTATGGCATGAAGGGTTTTTCAAGTCTCTGGGGAATAGATGGGGTTCTTTTATCAGACTCGATGAAAACACAGTTAACAGGAGGAGATTCGATGTCGCAAGCATGTTAATTCTGGTTGGCAGTAAGATGAATGTACCATCCTCGGTCGAAGTTAAGGTGAGGGATAAATTATTCAGAATTTTAGTTTCCATTCAAGACGCCCCAGAGGGTGATGCAAATACGAGGGCCCGTGATGTTTCTTCTTCTGCATCGTCGCTGCTCAAATCACCAGTCTCCTCTCTCAATAAGGATTTCGCAGACAAGAGCTGGGGTGATGATCCGACGCCAGAAGGCCATAACAGGTGCATGGCGATTCAATGTCCGGCTCCTACCGTTGCACGTATGGACATTGATGAGACAGGTAAATTTTTTTCGAACATTGCGCAATCAGGTGGTTTGGTGGGCGGCTTGGTGTCTGTTGCCAGAACTGTGTCCCCTGGTAATTAAAGAGTAGGAGAGGGTTCAGTGAGTGGCACGCGCGTGGTTGACTCACTTTGTGATTGGGAATGAGATTGTGGGGCTCTTGCAAATGGGGGCTTAAACGGGGCTTTTGGGCCTAGAGCAGAGGAGGAGGTGGGTCTTCAAATTGTGGAGTCAAATGGGCTAGGATCGTTGGGCCCTGTTATCAGCTCCCACTCTCCATTTTTGGGTCGTGAGCCTAGCTCATCTATTGATTGCTCTATGGCCCCTGTTTCAGTGAAGTGCCCGAGAATGAGCAGAAAAATTAGGAAGAAGGATGGTTCGAAAAAAAAGAAGAGAAATCAACAGAAGATGAAGGTCTCAGTGTCGAGGAAGTCTACCATTTCTGCAGTGAGGAAAAGAAGGCAAATAAGGACAGAGCTGAGAGTGATTTTTGACAATGATAGGTGCGAGGACTTAAACCATCTTGAGCTATCTGTCTCGGATAGTGACATCAGGACAAGGAACAAGCATATTATGAGAGAGGCAGAGGCGACATGGCAAGTTAGCACAAAATTGGGGATCGAATTTCAAGGGGAAAAGCAGGAGATCATTAATGGCTTTGCTCAATTGGAAAGGGAGGATCGAGAGGTAAATGAGTAATTCTCCACTGCTGTTGTGTTTCGATCCAGGTGTGTTTTCTTCCTTTTTTAATGAAGATTATGTCATGGAACATTAGGGGTCTGGGCAGTAGAATTAAGGTTCTGGCTTTGCGGAATTTGGTTTTGCAATGGAGGCCGGAGATGGTTTTTATTCAGGAATCAAAGCTACAGTCTATTGAACCTAAGTTAATTAGAAAGGTTTGGGGTCGCACTCATGTTGAGACGGAGTTCTCGGGGTCTGCGGGTTCTGCTAGGGGTCTTATCACTTTCTGGCGGGAGGATTTTTTCTTAGTTGATATGAAAATTTTATCCCCCCGTTTCATCCTGTTGATTGGTTTGCTAAAGTTGAATAATATGAAATGTGGTTTTGTTACTGTTTATGCTCCTAATGATGAAGGCGAAAGAGTTGCTTTCTGGGACGAGCTCTTGGGTGTGTTACAAAACTATGACATTCCTTGGTGCATAGGGGGGACTTCAATGTGGTTAGAAGCCCAGACGAGAAACTTGGTTCAGTGCTCAATGCTTCTCCAATGTTGCATTTTTCCAACTTTATTAATCAAGCTGAACTCATGGACCTGCCGTTGTCAGGAGATAAGTATACATGGACCAGCAATAGGGCTGTTCCAACTTTCTGCAGATTGGATAGATTCCTTCTATCACCGGTTTTGGTCGCTAATTGGCCTTCTATCAAACAAAATGCACTGCCTCGATCTCTATCTGATCATAACCCCGTGATGATTGCTGAAGAGAGCATTAACTGGGGGCCTAAACCATTTCGTTTCTTCAACTACTGGATGGAAGATAGAGGTTTTCATAATGTTATCCAGTCCGCTTGGAATTCTGCGGGTAGCATTCGGCCTTCGGGGTTGGGTTTATGGCTTAAGCTGAAAAATCTCAAACCCGCCATCAAAGATTGGTCTGCAAGGCATCTAAAAGCTGATTTCTCTAGCATTGTGGAACTTGAAAAAGAGATTGCTGGTCTTGAACAGTTAGCGCAACAGGGGCAGTCGGGGAACCAGCTGCGAGAAGAGATATGGAATAAGAAGGCAGAGTTATGGTCTTTGTATCGTACGGAAGAACAATCCTGGCTCCAAAAATCTCGATTGAAATGGGCGCAAGAGGGTGATAGAAATACTAAATTCTTTCACCTTGTTGCCACAGTGAGGAGTCGTACAAACCATATTGGGAAATTGCTGGTTGATGGGAAGGAGTTCGAAGATCCAATGGACCTTAAGAAGGTTATTGGGTCGTACTTTAAAAACCGTTTCAACTCTAAAAAGGTTGCTATGCTCAAAGACCTCAAATGCTGTTTTAAGTCTTTATCAGTGCAGAGCTCGTCTGACCTCGAGTGCCCTTTCTCGGAGGAAGAGGTATGGGGTGCCATCCAAGGTTGCGATGGCAACAAAGCACCTGGGCCGGATGGTTTCAATCTAAATTTCTTCAAGTCCTTTTGGGACACTGTGAAGGGTGAGTTTATGTCGTTTATGAATAATTTCCACAGCACTGGACGTATTGACGACTGCTTAAATGCTTCATTTATCTCTCTCATCCCCAAATGTGATTCTCATTCTTCCATTAGTGATTACCGCCCTATTAGCCTGGTGGGCAGTGCTTATAAAATCCTTGCTAAAGTTCTTGCCAATCGTCTGAGGCAATCGGTGGGGGAAATAGTTGGGGAAAACCAGTTTGCGTTCATTCCGGGTCTTCAAATCCTGGATTGCTCTTTAATTGCTAATGAGGTTATACACTCTATGAAGATTAATGGAGCGGGTGGCATGATTTTTAAGGTTGACTTTGAAAAAGCCTATGACTGTGTGGACTGGACTTTTCTTGATTTCGTTATGGGCAGAATGGGCTTTGGGGAAAAATGGAGGAAATGGATTCAGTCGTGTTTATCATCTGCTTCATTGTCAGTTTTGGTCAACGGATCGCCTACGGAACAGTTTAAAATGAGCAGAGGCTTGAGACAAGGCTGTCCCCTCTCCCCCTTATTGTTTAATCTTGTTGCCGAATCTCTGAGCTTATTACTAAGTAAGGCTACCTCTATTGGCCTTTTCAGGGGTATTGTTATTGAACAGGGGTCTGTGTCCATTTCACATCTCCAGTTTGCGGACGATACAATAATCTTTTGTGAACCAAAGGAGGTGCAGGTTAGAAATGTTAAAAGAGTCTTAAAATGTTTTCAATTGTTATCTGGCCTTAAAGTCAATATGAAAAAGAGCAGTTTATTTGGAGTTGGGGTGGAGCAGAGTGTCACTGATCGCTGGGCCTCTGATATCTGCTGCTTGAGTAGTTGTCTTCCCTCCCACTACCTCGGCCTTGCTTTGGGGTTCGGAGCAAACTCTATTTCACTTTGGAGACCAATCATCGAAAAATTTGATAAGAGGTTAGCCGGCTAGAAAGGAAAATTCCTTTCTATTGGGGGCAGATTGACTCTTATTAAAACGGTTCTATCCTCACTTCCAATTTACTACATGTCCTTATTATAAATTCCCCGTGCTGTATCTGATGAGTTGGACAAGATGGTTAGAAGATTCCTTTGGGGTGGGTCCTCGTCGGTGAAGAAGATTCATATGGTTAATTGGAAGTCCATTTGTAATCTCAAGGAATTCGGAGGGCTCGGCTTAGTCGATTTAAGACTAAAAAATAGAGCGCTTCTCAATAAATGGGTCTGGAGATTCGGGAATGAGCGTCATTCATTATGGAGATCAGTCATTGCCGGGAAATACGAGTCTTCTGTGGGGAATATGCTTCCTTCATATAGCCTTTACCGGAAAATGTCCCCAACCTGGAAAAACATCATTCGACCTCTGTCCCTTTCAAATTATTTTCATCGTTCCTTGTTTGCAGGGTTGTGTTTTCTTCAAGGAGATGGCAGCTCTATTAAATTCTGGCAGGATGAATGGATCGAAGGTCTTATTCTAAAAGATCAGTTTCCAAGAGTCTTCGCTGTAGCAGTCTCTAAAAATGGGAAAATTGCAGACTTTGGCAAATGGCATAATAATCAATGGTTTTGGGAGGTACAACTTAGAAGAAGGCTGTTCGATTGGGAGCTTCAGCAGTGGGAATCTTTTTTAGATCTGCTGGGCAATCAAGTGTTAACCAGGAACTCGTTAGATTCAGTTGTATGGAAGTATACCTGTAGTGGTGCTTACTCGACTAAATCTTTTTGCTATTATGTGTTGAGTGAATCTTCACTAAAATGGGAGCATTGGAAACAAGTATGGGCTGGTTACGCGCCTCCGAAAATGGAAATCTTTTGCTGGCAAGTTCTGAGAGGCAGTGTAGCAACCAAGGTTGAACTTAGTAAGAGAGGTCTAATTGTCAGCGGTTCGGTTCTTTGCCCTCTTTGTAATATGATGCCAGAAACTACATAGCACTTGTTTTTCACATGCAGAGTCTCATGGTTTGTGTGGTCACAATGTTGTCAATCATGGGGTATTTCTTGGACCGTTCCAAGGAGTGCTTTGGTTTTTTTTTTCTTTCTTGGCAGCATGCCTTTCCGGTGAATCACTGCAGTAAACTGTGAAAGATGGCTTTTTTTGCTGTATTATGGTCTATTTGGTTGCACATAAACGACATTGTCTTCAACAGGAAAAATGTTGCTGTTTGGAAATTACTGGACACTATCAGACTCAGGCTCGCTTTATGGTACAAGGCAAAATGGCCTAGCGAGGAAGGGAGCATTTTACAGTTTAAGCTATCTCCTGCTTTTCGCCGAATAAAGAAGGATAAGAAAGTTGGTTTTGTTACGTTTTGGGGTAAGCCACCTACCGGTTGTCTAAAGTTCAACGTTGATGGGTCGGCGCGTGGTAAACCCGGGCCTGCGGGGATTGGTGGAATTCTTCGTGATGATCAAGGTACGGTAAAAGTAGCTTTCTCTAAATCTATTGGTTGTGCATAGTCAAATGAGGCAGAATTAAGGGCGGTAAAAGAAGCGTTCATCATCTTCGGTGCATCGTCGTGGGCGCCTTCGCACAAACTCATCATTGAAAGTGACAGTCAGGTGGTTGTAGCCTGGGTTAGGAATCCGAACAAGGCCCCATGGCGAATTTCGAGCCTCCTGAGGTCAATAGAGTTCGCAAAAACCGCTGTTCAAAACTGGGAAATTATTCATATTTTGAGGGAAGCTAATGTTGAGGCAGATAAGTTAGCCAAATCTGGTGTTAATAGGGTGACTGATCTTTTTTTTTATAGCCCTTAGTTTTGTTTCTGCTTGTGATGCTGTATTTGGTAACAGGAACATCTTTTTAGCAATAAAATTATGCTTTTCAAAAAAAAAAAATAGAGAATCGTGAGCAAGATAGATCACAGCCCTGCTAACCATAACATCATTGTTGCCAGTAATGATAACGTCATCAACATTAAAAAATGGATAGAGACAGTTGAAACCCGTGTTGAGGACAAAAAGAGATATATTAGTGTGGGAGTCTTGAAAATCGAATGCGACTAGAAACTAACGAAACTCATTATACCATGCACGAGGAGCCTACTTAGGACCATCAATGACTTTGCGTAGTTTGCACACATGAGCAAGATAGTCATGATCAACAAAACCTAGTGGTTAAGCCATATAAACATCTTCGGTGAGATGCCTCTGTAAGAAGGCATTATTAATGTCAAGTTGGCGGAGAGACCAACCACGAATGACTACAATGCTGAGGATCTTTGGTGGGCTTAACCTCTGGATTGAAAATATCATTATAGTTACACCTGGTCATTGGTGAAAACCTTTTGCGACAAGCCGAGCTTTGTACCTGTCAATAGAATCATTAGAATGTTGTTTAGTCCAGAAAATCCATTGCATCCAACAATATTTTGAGTGGAGTCAAGTAGGACTATCTCCCATGTTTCGTTTCGAATAAGAGCATCATATTTTTCAAACATGACCTAAAACCATTTAGGATCTTTGAAGGCTTGGGTCGTAGTGCTAGGTTCTAGGTCAGTTGGGGTAGACATTTGAGCAATGAGATTGAGTTTTTGGATGGTTTGTGAATATCATTTTTGGCTTTGGTGGTCATGGGGTAAGTGTTATGAGGTTGCACGTTAAGTATGGATGATGGGTATTTGAGTTGTCCGAGGATTGGGTGGTAATAAGTGGGTGAAGAAAAGAAGGTTGTGTGTGGAGGATGGGATGAAAGGCATTATAGTGGTCGTGGAAAGTGGGGCGGGTTGTGGCGGAATGATGCTCGAGGGCACAAATAGAGGTTGTTCGTTAGATGGAGTGAAGAGTGACCGAGTTGGAGTAGTAGACGAAGAGAGATGGATGATTGGAAGGATCCAAGTGGAAATTGTTTGAGGTTAAGGACAAGGTAGGTGGGAGGGAGGCGAAAGGAAAGATAAACTTAACAAACTTGAAATCATGGGAGAAACATTTTGAAGTTGGAAGGATCATAACAAAAATTAGGCACTTTTGAGTGAGAGAGTACCTAGTAAGACACAATGTATGGAATAAAGTTCAAGTCCATGGTCGAAGCCAATGGTAACACAAACACCAAAAGACCTTAAGTTTGTAATAGTTAGAGTGAGCATGCAATTTATGAGGTAGACAGCAGTGTTGAATGCATGGGACCAAAAGGTTACGGAAAGAGAGGTATGAGAGGGGTGAGACTAGTTTCTACTACGTGATAGTGACGTCTTTTAGAAAAACCATTATGTTCTGGTGTGTTGGGTGGACTTGTAAGATGATAGATGCCAAGAATGGCTAAGTAGGAGGCAAGATCAATGTATACAAATTTGCCACCATTGTTAGGGTAATTATTTTATGATTGAAGTAGTGTTCCACAATGGTTTTGAATTGTATAAAGACATCATAAACATCCGATTTGTGTTTTATTAGATAAAGCTAAATATATTTTGTGTAGTGGTCAACAAAGATAACATAGTATTTGAAGCCATCATGAGAGATGACAGGGGAAGTCCATATATCAGAAAAAAGAATTTCAAGTGGTTGGATATTGCATTGACATACATTGCATGAGAAAGTAGGTGATATTGAATATAAAAAATATAACTGGTAACGAGAAGCAACATGCTTTAAAATAGAAAAAGCTATATGGCCTAGTCTACGATGCCACTCAGACGAAGTGATCTTGACACCAGAGAAGGCAAGTAAAGATAGGTTCACAAAGGGAGGAACTGGTCACTTATACACTCCATCCTTCGTTTGGCCCATTAAAAGGATTGCCCTCATGCGAAGTTCTTTTACAAGAATCGAAGATGCTAAGAATTCAATGGACATATTATTAGTGGTACAAAATTGAGAAATAAATATAAAATTCTTTTTCATGTTAGGGACACAAAGCACATTGGATGGTAAAGGTAGTAAGAGAAGTGGAACCAGTATGATAATCGGTAGACCCGTGCAATCGCCATCATAACATCGTCAGTGCCAATGTATGGTGCATGAAGAGATATGTTGCTCAAGTCGACGGTGACATGATGAAAAACGTCACTCTGTCAAGTATAGATTGTGAATGAATAGGTACACAATGAATCAAGGGGCAGTGCTTGGTGGTGGTGGTCGATCACCACAAAATTTATAGTGGCCAAGATATAGCCTTGGTGGAGGTCAATCACCGATAGGTTGATTTGTGTCTAGTCCAGGTAAGGGGTGCCAACGATTGGTGGAGGTTGATTTTTGGATGGTCATGGTAAGATTTGGGTAATAGGACCTCAAATTGAAAATATTGTTTTCTTTTTTAAAAATTAAACTTGAAAATATTAAGAGTAAGGTGAGGTGTGGGCTGCTAGGATTGCGCGATTAAAGAGTGGGTTGCCGGGAGTAGGGTTCATTTTTTTTTATTTGGTTGTTTTGAGGTAGTAGGAGTTGGTGGTGGGGTCGAGTAAACAAAATATGGGTTAACGAAACAAAAGTGGTTACAAAAAAGGTGTTGTCGATTTGTGTTTTTAAAAAGAAGAAATGAAGAAAAATAGTATGGATAAGGAAGAGGATAAATGGTGAGGCCGGTTCTAGAAAAGGTGAACGACGATGAGAATTGCAGGCGATGGTTGAGAATGTTCTTTGGGTGAGCAAGCGATGATACTAGGGTGTTATTTTGATGGGTTAATGTTTTCTAGCTTGGATAGAAGGAAGGTAGATGATAGAAAGGTATGGCTGGGGCTAGAACTGTGGCCAAGGGAGACGACAGAGGTTATTTTTGGAAAGACGTAAGATAGGCAATTGTGTTTTGAAGAAAGAGAAGAAAAAGGGAGATGGGACGAAAAGGTAGAGGAGCAATTGGTTGTTCGAGCTGCTCCTACTATGGTTTGGTTAAAGGAAAAAGTGTGAAGAAGGGGATAACGAGAAAGAGTCTAGCAAGGTTTTGGGTTAATGTGTTTGCTGGGTAAACAGGTTTCCTTGTTTTTGTTGTGCTTTGTTGGTTAATGGGTTTGCTGTTGGATTTTCTTTGTTATGATGTGTTGTGTTGTGTTTTTTTTTTTTGTTGTTGCTGGGTTAACGGGTTAGATAGGTGTGCTGTGCTATGCTTTTTTTTTTTTGTTTAGAGACAGAAGAACAAAAGTGTAGAAGGGAGTCGACAACTAGGTTTGCATTAAAAAAGAATTACTCTGATACTATAAAAGAATAGATAATGATTGAAAAATATGATATATTTTTCAATTAATGATTATAGGTATATAACATAGTACAATAATCGAAATCCCCAAAAATAAGATACACCAAATAATTAATCATTAGTGTAGACATCTAATTTCGTCTAGATCGAATTTCAAATAATCTGAAATAAACCTTGACTTGCTAAGTAGTTCTCATTCTTTGATTCTATTAATTCAGCCTGGTAATCGTGTTCTTTATTAATTTAGTTTGAATTGGTAGTCGGGTCTGATCATTTTCCAAATCCAATTCCCTTTATTTGGGGTTCATTGTGCAAATTGAACTTAAATCATTTAACTAAATTTAGATTGATTTGAGCTCAAGATTTGTTTGGGCTTAGGAATTTTTATTGGACTTTGATCTTTAGTTGGATCTTAATCTTTAATCGGGCCAAAAACATTACGCGCACACACATAAAAAAAAAAACCTTGAAAATGAAATAGAAAAAATGAAAAAAAAAGAAGCTTGAGGCAGGCTGCTGGTAGCTGGAATCATGCTGCTGGTAGCTCTTCAATCGGCCTCACAAGCCACCCTAAGCCTTGCAACGGCACACATCAGTGCACTTAACCTCCTAGCCAGCTACCCTTGCTCCCCTAACCCTGCACACACACTCCCCTTGCTTGAAGCAAGTTTCATAATCCTAAAAAACATGGGATTTCCTGGGGAATTTGATCCCCACGATCCTTCAAAAATAGGGCCAATCGCAGCAGAAAAAAGAAAGGGGGCACACAACAAAAAAGAAAGGGTTATTCCCCTGCTCTACCACCATACACTACTAGACCAAATCACCCCAACCATATCCCTATCACTTTTCACTGAAAGGAGACCACAAAATGAAGCAGAGAGAACAAAGATAGAATCACCCCTGAGAATCACCTAGGAACAAAAACATAGCCTAGACACCACCCAGCCAGACTCCACCTCGCCAGACTCCACCACCGTGAACCATTTACTCACCATCACCACCATTGTACGCAACCCCTTGCACAACTTAAGTCCTACCCTAAATCCTCCACCCATTTTCATCATCTAAAAAAACCTAAAAATTACAATCACATCCCTCAAAAGGGAACCACCAACAAACAGCAAACAAAAACAACAAAAAAGCAAGAAAAAGAAAAAAAATGTGTTTGGTTTGGTTGTTTCAGGTTTAGGGAGTTTCATTGATAAGGATGAGGGGAAGGCTCGATTTTATTGTAGGGATGATCGGACGGCTGGAAGCAGAGGAAACGAAGAAGGAAGTTGAGACATTTGGTTAGATCTAGGCCTTTTGGGTATAATTTTGAAAAAACTAAGGTCGAATTTGAGAAGACAAGGTCGAGAAGAACTTTTGGGTGAACTTTGGGAGAAAACGACGGTCGACGACCGTGATCGACGACCGACGCGTTTGTCAGCCTTCGAAATCTGGGTTTGGGATGGCCGATTGCCAGAAGGTTTAAAGGCTGAAGAACAGGAGAGAGAAAGAAGAGAGAAGGAAGAGAAAATGAGAAAGAGGAGAGAGAAGCAAAAGAAAAAAAGGAAGAGGGTTTTAACCCTAGACGGGTTAGGCGCGACCACTGAGTTGGACTGGGTCCTCGCCTGGCCCCCCCAAAAAAAAGATGTGAAGAAAGAAAAAGAAGGGAAAAAAAGAAGAAAAGAGGAAAAAAAAAAAAGAAAAGAGAAAAGAAAAGAAAAAAAAAAGAAGAAGAAAGAGAAGCAGAATTGTCAATTTACGCCTGGAGCTCGCTTAATGCGCAACCTAGGATTTTGGTTATCTGACTATTGTTGCGTATAATTTCTATCACTTTAAATTTTAATCTATTTATTTTATGCATATTTAAATATTTTTTATGCATATTTAAATATATATTTTATTTAGATGTTTAAAAAAATATAAATGAATTATGAATATCTGAAATACCAATTATTTTAAACAAAACAAATTTTTAAAATTGAAATAATTTTGGAACCCTACCTAGTTGTTGGAGGAGTCCTAAAAAATATATTTTCAAAAAAATATTTTAATTTCACAAAAATTGTAAATTAAAGACAATTTTTGGGATCTTGTTGGAAGAGTTCAAAAAATACATATTTTCAAAAAAAATATTTTAATTTTCACAAAAATAATTTTCTAAATTCAAGATTATTTACGAGATCCTACCTAGTTGTTGGAGGAGTACCTAAAAATATATTTTCACAATTGTTTTTCTAATTTGACAAAAATTTAAGTTTAAGATATTTTTAGGACCCTGCTTAGTTGTTGGAGGAGTCTCAAAAATTATATTTTCACAAAAAAAAGAAAAACTATTTTTAAAAAATTATTATTAAGAGAATTCTCATGTAGAGGGATTCTTTTCTAATTTTCACCTAGTGTTAGGGAACTTGGGGAAATATCATGAAATTAAGGAGTCTCTCTATCTTGTAAATTAATTAAAAAAATAAAAATAAAAATACAATAAAATAAAATAAAATAAAAATAAAAATATTTATATATTTTAAAAAAATATTTATATTTATATATATTTTTTAAATTGTTATTATTTTGCATCATTGGTCAGTTGGTTCCAATATTTGTTTTTTAAAAGATTTGAATAAAATGTGGTATCCCGAGTAAAGATAATTATTGAAACTCTGCATAGTCATTGGAGAGTTTTTAATAATTATCATTTATGAATGAATATTATTTAGATTTTTTTAATATAATGTTATGGGATAAACACGACGAAAGAGATTATTCTGAAATTTTACCTAGTCGTTGGGGAATTCAGACAAATACTCAAATGTCGAAAATCTTCATTTTTTTTAAAATTAGAAAATTCCATAATTTTTTATGGGAATTATTTTTGAATACAAGATTAAAATTATTTTATTAAAATTTGAGGATAACAAGTGATTAAATGGTACCGTTGTCAAACGGATGCTGTGGGGGTGCTAAAACTACCTTACACGTGATCGTACTCCCGAACTCAACCTAGATTTGATATTTTCTGTAGACCCCAAATTTTACGTAACTAAAAAAAAATGGTAACGACTCCCATTATATGTTCGATTTTTAAACCAAATATCTCAAATACCTCTAACAATTGCGACATCATTACGATAAATAGAGAAAATATATGATAATTATTATCTTTATTAATGAGCACCATACCAATTAAGTATTTGAAGAGTCATAATGGTCAATGATTGTTCTTACAATATAATGGTTTGATTAATGGATTCTGAAAATGTTGAAGGCTACTATTTTTTTTTTCTTCAGAGAAGGAACACGTCACTTAACAAAACCATAGTGATTTTGTTAAGCGCGAAATTCCTTATAAACTCACACACCACACACTTTGACAATCGATGTGGGATAGGGAACAGATGTACACCATCACAATCGGATAGAGCTCCGAAGCCCTTAGACCTCTACACATTGCACTCTCTCACCATCAATGTTTTTTTGTTCAGATAACCAACACGTCGCTGCTAAAATTTTTGTGGTTTCTTATGCAGTGAGCTAAAATTGAGTGCCGGTGCGGTGGGCAACCCAGGTTACAAGTTGAAAAGTCAAAAAATAATAAAATTGGAAAATGTGGCAATTGACTGGAAATATTTTAGGTGATTATGAAGAAAATAAAATTTTGATAAATTTATTTTTATGCATATTAAATCAAAATATGAATCTTTGATTAATTATCAAAAAAAAATCTTTGATTAATTTTGATTCTTGTAAAGCTAATTTTTAAGCCAATTAACATTTTACTTTTATATAATAGAGTAATAGTTTGTATTATATTTATTATTTTAATCAAATTAAATTTTAAAATAAATATAAAATTATACTGAATTTTAAGTTATTTCGAATTATAATCTTTCATATTATTCGGATTTTCATTCCAACCCTCTTTTTGCTTATCCTTTAAATTCAAAAATATTATCGTCACTCATCCATTTATAGATAAATTAATTAAAAATTATTTTATTGTGTTCAACTTACACATACTTTAAATTTTGTCTTCATGCTGAAAATTATAACAAAAGTTGTCAAATCATTTACCTAATAATTAGATCTGATAATTCGTATATTTATGTTATGTTAGTATATTTTTTTGTATCATAATCATGTTTAAAGAATTTATATTAATATAAAATTTGACGTATTAATAATTTATGTTATATAAATTTTAATATATTTGTGTATTCATCATATTCGTGTAATGTTCAATATTATCGTGTCTACCTCATATCTAATTATTAATGATATTATAGCAGCCAAAAGTCAAAATGCTTGAGATCAAATTGCACATGGCTACCGCAGCCTCAATACAAAAGTATGGCAATGCAGAAGATGCCACCAATTTTATTAGGAACATACAGTTTTTAGTAGATGAATTATTGAAAGGAGAGCAGCAAACTTTCTCCCTTGTTTATTTACATCTCTTGTGTGTTTTTAGCTGCAATTAAACCAGCAAAATAATTGTTATATTTGATGTATGTTACTCAAATTCGGGTGCAAATGTTGAATATGGATATGTATTAAATACGGATATATTTAATTTTTTAATTTTTTTTTATTTGGAAGGTTTTCGAAGAGTCATATCTTCATATTCATGGCCGATTATGTGTTCAATACGATGTCGAACACGAATATTTTAAAAAATAAAAATCGGAACTTTGATGGTTGACTTGGATTTCAAAAGCTGAGCAATATAATTTGTTGTGGCTCCATAATGGAAATTAAAACGTTTTCTACTTTTTTCTGCAATTCAAAATGACTTCAGCTTGGTTCTTTTTTTGAACCTCCTTCAGCATTCAAAATTTATTTGGCCAATGATCTTTTGCAAGATGTTAGTGAACAATATATATATATATATATATATATATATATATATATGCAGTTTTACACTTTTAAGTCATATATAGTTGAAATTTGCAGATGCCATCCATTATGTCTAACATGATCCAGGTTCTAGGAATGAATTCTATCGGGGCAATTTATGTTGATTTAACCCATATGTCTTGGAAATATTATTTTGATCCATGTCCTTTAATCAGTTCTGTTTTACTGAAATGCATGATTTGAGATAGTCACCAGATATTATTTTGGCTCTTAAGTTTCTTTTGTTGGTGAATATTGCTAACATGTAGTGACTATAAACACCAAATTTTTATCGGAAAGCTTTGTTATTGTTTTTGGATCTTGGATTGAAATATTAAATTTGGTGCTATTTTAAAATCTAATATGACTTGTAGGCCTATTTATGACTTGTAGGCCTATTTATTTTTGGAGTAAGCCCAATTTCATTGGTGGGTTTTGGACCCATTGGAGTGGGCTCATATTTGTTTTTATCTGATTTTTATTATTTCACTTTCTTTTCGCTTTTTTTTTTTCTTTGCTTCTTTTTCTTTTTTTACTTATCTTTTTTTTTTTTTTAATAAAAAAAAACTCCTCTCATCTTTCTCGGTCCCTTTTTTATCTCAGCAGAAAAACAAAATCCTGATAAGGATAAGTTGAAATTCAAAGGAAACATGCACATCAAAATGAGAAACGAATATTTAAAATCAATCTAATAAGATAAGTTAGGTTTCTATTTTTTTTCAAATCGTATCAGAAACACTATAAACGAGAACAACAATACACAACACAAAGCGGGGAGATTATACAAAAATTAAAAAAAGAAAACAGAGTGAACACAAATTTGGGGATCGTTTGGTTTGCTTTTTCTGTTTAAGGATTTCTGGGATCCGGGTTTTTGTTTTGTGTTTGAGGAATCAATCTTCAAAACAGGGAGAGACAGTTCGAAAAAGGTTTAATTTTTTTTTGGAAATCTGATTTTTTTTGGGGTTTGAGCTATTTTTCGATGAAAGTTCTTGTGGGGTTTGAAGATTTTGGTTAATTTTTTGGTGAGATTTAAAGATTCTGTGACGATCTCACATTGGAAGAATAAAATTTTTTTTGTAAGCTTTATATGAACTTAGGTCCTCCCACCTCTATAGCTATCCCACCTCAATAGCTAACTTTTGGGATATGGTTCTCCAAAGATCCATACCAATTGGTATCAGAGCCAGCCCCACTTTGGTGGGACCAGCACTCGAAGTGGTGGTATGGACCTAAAACAGAAAAGAAAAAGGGTGCCAGCCGTGACCAACGTGACTGTGACCAACAAGGATGTTGGTCCTTTTAGCATGTTGGTTTGTTACGATCCCACATTGAAAAATAAATGACTTTCTTGTGAGGTTTATATGGACTTAAGCTCTCACACCTTAATAACTAGCAATTGGGGTGTGGTTCTCCAAAGGTCCATATCAGATTTCGGGGACAGAATCTGCAAAATGTTGCAATTTTTGGCATCGTTTGAAATTCTCAGCACAGACTTCGGCGGTGGTTTTTTAAGAGAGAGGGAGAGAGCAATGGAATTTTTTTTTTCAAAGGTAAAAAATTGAACTCGATTTTTTTTTTGTTACATTTATATTGATTCGGTGCCTGGACCCGACCCATATGTGTGTCATTCTGTTTTTTTTTTTTTACTTTAATTCCATTTTATTTACTATTTAATTATTATTATTATTTGTATGATTAACTAAGGATTTTGCTAACAAGTGTCCTAAAGACACTTTTAATATATATAGTAATATCTTTATTCAATGTATGAAAAATGATGAAAAAAAATTGTCAAATACTACATTTAATACAATGTTTATTCTATAAATAGTATATTAATTAATCTTAAAAAATATCCTAAGACCACTAGTTAGCAAAACCCATTAACTAATTATTTTTTTTACATATAGGTATTGTCATGCATAATTCATTTTTTTTCAATTAGTTGATTTATAATTTTATTATTATTTGGATCATTATATATGAAATATTAATTTATTTATCATTAAATAAAAACTTAAAAAAATAATAAAGCAGAAAATTTGAAAATTAGACCAAAATTAATCAATGAAAATAAATCTAAATTTTTCTAATGATGAAATTCTCAAAGGGTCTACACTCTAGTAGACCTTTGAGAAATTTCTAAGTCAGAATACATTTTTTAAATTTTACTAGTTTGATAGAAGATTTAGAAAAGAAATTCGATATCAAAATATTAATATTTTTTATCTTTAATAAATTTCAAATAAAGTCTAGTGTCTGTTCTTAGAAACTCCGGCACCAAATCAAATAGGTTGAAATCTTTCCGACGATGAAATTGTTGAGTAGACCTTTAAAAATAATTTAGGTGAGAATACTTTCCGAAATTTTACCAGCTTGATGAAATGTTTAATAAGAAAGCAATTCAATATATAAATACTAATGCTTATTTTCAAATAAAATTTTGTTAAGAAATTTTAAAAATATTGAAATAAGGTTAAGAAATAAAAGACCTGTTAGATTAGGACCTTTAGGATGTCATAAGATTAATTAGGTACTATTTTTAGGATAGGCGTAACCGAACTCCCGAACCTAATTTTGAAACATGGACCACAACCTATCATTTTTAAAGTGCCTTAGTCAAGCTTAGGATTACCTTAAGAATTATAGATTTATATAGGTGATCCAATCACACCTCATAAAAGGTTAGTGACGACTCCTTGTTTGTGTCTAACTGTTAAGTCTTAGGATTTAACACGACAGTGGGCTATTCTGATATTTATATCAACAGAAATAAATAGAGAGGTGAATAGCACAACTAAGGATAACAACAGATTGGATATTTACATATTTTTAAATATCTAAATCTGAATCTACTTAATTTATCCGAAATTTGGATTCGTTTATTATTTGCATACTATCCGAATCTACATTTGATTTAAAGAGAAATACTCGTCGGATATCCGAATCCGATAAATATCCGAATTTATTAAATCAAATTTTTGTTTAAAAGAAAAACATAAAATTAAACAAGATCTAAATATGTAAAGGGATATCGGATTCGAATATCTGAATCTATTATCCGTATAAATAAAATGGATTCGCGTAATAGATTCGGATATCCAACACTATTCGAATCAAAATGAAAGCGGATTCAGATAATAGATATATAAGTGGTTCATATTCGAATTCGCTTCAGATGGTAAATCTAATATTCGAATTCGCTTCAGATGGTAAATCTAATATTTGAATTCGTAAATTATCCGAATACATAATATTTAAATTTACAAAAAAAAAAAATCAAATAATATCGATTATTCAATTTTTTACTATCAATTGTCATCCCAAACACAAGTTTGCATCCTTAATAGGTGTGTTATTATTGGACTCTTAAGTTTCTTTCAGTGTATGAATGTTTATTTAAATTAAAACTTAATCACGAGGAATTGCATGTATTGTGGGATATAAATTTAAAATAAAACAGTTAGAGCGGGTGAATACTGAACAGCCAAGTGATATTGCCAATGAGAAAAAAATGAAAGAAGAGAAAGTATTTCTTATGTCTCTTACATAATGTTCCATTCCATTTACTATATTGAAGTAATTATAAGTAGACCTATCCACATGGACAAACTATTCATCCGAATCTGAAAGCTCGCTTAATATTTTAAAAAGTTTAGATAAAAATATTAAATTCGAAAAATAAGTTTGAATAAAAAAATAAAATTCGTTTAAAAAATAGGTTGGACTTTGGCTTTAATATTCAAAGCTTGAGTCCGACTTGGCTCGTTTTTCATTATATAATATATATTATTTTATTTATATATATATATATTATGTAATTATATAATGTAAAAAATACATATATAAAATATTATGATATAAATATTAAAAAATATATAAAATTATTCATATTTTAAAACTTAAAAAAAAAAATTAAATTACTAAAAATCAAATAAAAGATAACATATTTTTCAAATCTTTTTACAAAAATAAATAATGAGACGAGCCTGGACGGACTTGAATTACATATTTACAGATATAGACGAGCTAGGATAAATACATATAATACCATACTTAAAGTTGACCCGAATCCGACCCGACCCAGTTCGTCTAATCATAAGACAATAACAAGAACTCCAAAGGAAAGTGACATAAAACAGGTTTAAGTACCCACATAGTTCCTGTACTTAGTGAAAAGAGTAATTTAATCATTATTCTATAAATGTGAGTAATTTATTCCCTGTACAATTGAAATAGGTGCAAATAAGTAAAATTGATAACGGTGTCAATGAAAAACCATTAAAATGCTGGCGTGTACTCGTAAAATCTAACAAATTTAGATATATTCCAAGTCATATTTTATTACAAGTCATTAATTCTGTTAGATTTTACGAGTCCACGTCAGTATTTTAATGGTTTTTCATTATCACCGTTATCAATTTTACTTATTTGCACCTATTTCAATTGTACAGGGATTAAATTATTCACTTTTACAGGACAGGGACTAAATTACTCTTTTCACTACAATACAGGGACTATGTGGGTACTTAAACCACTACGCCAAATTTGACATATAACAGCATTTTGAAGTGCTACGAAAACTAAAAAAACTATTGCTGTAAGATAAGACAGCATTTATTCATGTGATGTATATGTGACCACAGCCTTATGTCTTTAGTAACATTTTTACATATGTATAATAACACTTATCAAAATGCTACTATTTCTACTTTATAACAGCTTTTCATGACCTTTTGCATGTATTTTTCATTTGCTACAAAAGATCTCAATGATAACAATTATAAGTGCTACCAAAAGTATTTTTATATGATAAGATTTATAACAGCACATGTCAAATGCTTTTAAAAATTTTAAAAATGCTGTAATTATTGGCCATTATAATATATAACAACAATATGCAAAATGCTGTCAAAATATTGTATTTATTATTTTTAACAATATTTAAAAAATGCTATAAAAAAATATGTCTAAAACTAATTTTGGCATAGTGAACCCATGAAAGGGGACCCGCTTATTTTGCTGCAATTAGATCAGGTGCTGATTATTTTATCATGGAATATTAGTTCCTTTTATTCTCGGTATACTAGAAGATGTAAACAACAAAACAAACTTTATTTTGATTGTTTTAGAGCTACTACATTTCTTATTCTTTTTTCTGTTTTCTTCTTCAAATCCTTTCCAAGTAAATCCTCAATACAAATATAAATTATTATTTTGACATTGTTTATGTATGCATTGTGTAAAATTCTAGATGTATCGCACCATGATGCTGACTATGTATATTATTATTTTGACATTGTTCATGTATCATTACGTCAAATTTGACATATAACAGCATTTTGAAGTGCTGTGAAAACAAAAAAACTGTTGCTGTAAGATAAGACAACACTTATTCATGTGCTTTATATGTGGCTGCAGCCTTATGTCTTTAGTAGCATTTTTACATATGTATAATAACACTTATCAAAATGCTGCTATTTCTACTTTATAATAGTTTTTTATGACCTTTTGCATGTATTTTTCATTTGCTGCAAAAAATCTTAATGATAGCAATTATAAGTGCTACCAAAAGTATTTTTATATGATAAGATTTATAACAGCACATATCAAATGTTTCTAAAAATTTTAAAAATGCTGTAATTATTGGTCATTATAATATATAACTGCAATATGTAAAATGTTGTCAAAGTATTGCCTTTGTTATTTTTAACAACATTTGAGAAATGCTATAAAAAAATGATGTCTAAGAATAATTTTGGCGTAGTGTATCTGTCAAAAATACCCATATTTTCGATGGAAAAATATCAGATACTTGAATATTTTTGACGAAATTTTTTGATAAAAAATTCTATCGAAAATACTCTTTTCCGATCCCTTATAGTATTGCTTTAGCTCTTCTTATTGCCATGGGAAAATGTTGTTCAAAGACTTGCATTTCAATTTTATATTGTCATCCATATCTTTGTATTATATATATATATATATATGTAATTTACGAATATGCAAAAATAAAAATTAAAGAATTTCTCAGAATGCATAGGCTGAAAATATTTCCTTGGTTACAAGGGATAGGCCTTTTCAATTATTATATGTTATTATTCAGGTTAGGCCTTGTGAAACAATGGTTGGAGATTTCAAGTTAATTATTTATAATTGGAAGGAACTGTTTCTTCATGCTTATCGCTTATCTTTTTAATTTCATATCAAATCAAATTATAATTATTTCGTGACAAATTCGGAAGGGGTAACAATTAAAAGTAATGCAGTAACAATCGAATAGAATTTGGATTTTAATATCATGTTAAGCATCCAACTTAAAATCAATTAGTAATAGGTGAAGAGATTCAACTTAAATATATGATCACAAACAATCTAAAATTCAATCTATATGGGATAATATCACGTTAATATACTAAAAGAGGTTGCCTCAAAACTGCTATCCATCTGATTTACAGTGTTAGTCTAGGTTCTTCAAGAACTCAAAATTGTTGCTCTTGGTTTAGCAAAGTAGTATTGTTTGTTGAACATGCAGAGGAGGGGCGGGTCATCCGCATCCAGGCTTCACCGCAGTCAAAAACCACATAAATTAATGAGGATTTAAATTGCTATTGTAGATGCATTTTTGATATTGTCGTATTTATCGCAGTTGTAAACGTAAAGAATACTATTGCGATCATTGCAGTCGTGATTTTTGTGTGTGCATAATTTACTGTAAAACATAAAAATTATATAATCATAAAAATTCTTTTTAAATAATTTTTAAAAAATTTTATGATATTCTATGTTCTTTTATTTATAAAAAAAAATTCACAAGTAATAAATTAAATTTATATACATGTAATTCATAATCGTGAGTTTAACCGAATTACTAATCATTCACACCTTAATTATAGTGAATATCGACTGTGAAGAAAAATGAAATCGTAAAATAATGATCATAACATTGCGTTATGACCATTATTTAAATACATTTGGAAATTTCTCAAGGATTTGTAAGTCGTTCTTAAATCATGACTCACTTTTTTTTTCCCCACTTTCTTCTCATCCTACAACTTCTCTGTGGGTTCAAAGAAGGTATAAGGACTTGAACCACTCAAAAGTATTCATATCCTCTCCAAGAAGCTACCAATGATGGAGTTCCAGTTCTGTCTTTTACGATTTATTCGCATCATCCCACGAAGTATGCCCATGGTACTAAGCTATAAGAAATCATGTTCAATGTTAGACAAGCAATTTAAACTAGCTTTATATAAGGAACCCTCAACTTCGTTGGAAACTAACTAGTACGACCATAGATTAGAATATAAGAATGTGAAATTTTCAGGATAACAAAGATCTACCATACCTTAGAAACACATTGTCATAATAATTTTTTGATCGTTAGATGACTTTTAAAAACATATGGGTTGACAGAATACAAATTCAGATACTTAATCGTGAACTTTTTTTTTTAAAAAAATATCAAATCGTAAAAAAAGTATAGTACAGGGGTCAATTTATGCATTAACCCTTATATATGTAATTTGAGAAAGTTGTTGAAGAAATAATTATAAATTTAGCAGCTTTGTGACGAGAACAACCGGAGAGCACAAGTGAGTTGGGCAGCCTTGTCGAACTCTTGGTTTTCTCTTGCTTTCAAGATTTGGAACATGAAAGCAAGCCGGATTTGGGTGCTCACACTCTGCTGCATTATTTGGTTAGTCTCGTTTCGGAGTAGCTCACATTCCAATTCAATGGCTTCAAATTTTTCCTGTCTTTGCCCTTCTTTGATTTTTTTTGTTCCTCACTTATTTCTTCCATCTCTCATCGTTGCCTTTTCATGCGATTGCAAAGGTATTTCGACTTTCTTCTCTGCTTCTTGAAATGTCTAAATGAAATGTCCATGACAAGCTAATGCGGTTGCAAATGATTCCATATTAGCTTGTCATGTAGAAATAATTCCATATTAGGCCGTCCATGTAGTTAGACAAGCTAATATTGGAATTTTTATTTAGCAACAGAAGCAGAGAGGAAAGTCGAAATACCTTTGCAATCGCATGAAAAGGCTACGTTCAGAGATGGAAGAAATAAGTGAGGAACAAAAAAGATCAAAGAAGAAGGGCAAAGACAAGTAAGGGAAAAATTTAAAGCCATTGAATTGGAACTGTCGCAACCTAAAAAATAAAAATTTTCATCGCGAGACATTACTCGTTAAGTGTGACATTGGGAGAAATAGAGGAAAAGACGACTTAATTTTTCTTGAAATAAAATGAGGGCTTGAAAACATCCTTGAAAAAGAAATGGAGTAGCCACTAATTTGTTTTGGCTAGATGTGATCGGTCACCTACTAAAACCTGTTTTGTAAAACATTTTAAAATTAATTAAAATATTTTTTTTAAAAAACCAATTTTGAAGTCTGCGCTTTTAAATCAGAGAAATCAAAGAAACGGGTTCGGGAGTCGATTACGTGGGGGAAGGATTAGCACCCCCACAACGCCTGTATAATACGGTAGCTTATTAATCGTGTATTATCTCGAGTCTCAATAAAAGCCGATTTTAGATTTGACATTTTAAAATAATTCATAATTTAAAGAAAAGTAATCCCTTTTTTAATTTGAAAATGATCCGCAGTTCATTAGCACAAAATTTTTCTATATTCCCCGGCAGACCCGGTAAAACATAGAAAATTTTATTTATTTGAAAAATCTCTGAATCACTTTCTTTTTGAAAGAAAGATATTTCGTTGTTAACGATAATTGATGATATCCTCCCTGACAAACCCAACAGAGAACTCATGAATTACTTTTCTTCTTTTTTCCTTTTTTGCTGCATGCCCCAAAAATTCATGCGTGATTCATCTTTAGCCACAAATGATGCCTCATTTTGATTTACCATTCAAGTGAAGGTCCTTTGGTTTGTGGGAATCTTGCTGTGAAGAAACATCTCATGTTTTTATCTTTGAGCTTCTCGCTACATGAACTTGTTTGGGTTTTAATTTCTTCAAACTATTTCCAACACATGGGGAGAGAAAAGAAAGGTGTTCTGGTTCATCCTTTGGTTTATGTGCTTCTAAATCAAGGTTTTGGAAAAGGCCTAGAGATTTGGCATTTGGAATCCTTCAAAGTGATTCAGGAGGTTTTGAGTCTTTTTGGAAGCTTTCACTATGATTGGTAGTATGGCATAACTTTAACACGTATCAAACCACCAAATCTAGATCTTTTGAAAGATTGTCATGTTTGCTTGACTTTCAAGAAATCCACGAAATTATTTTTTAAATTTTTATTACTCATGGCCTCGATAAAGGTTATTCTTTGTTGCTTTTGAATGGTATTTATTCAACTAGTCTATGATCTAGGTACATGTAGAGATAAGGTGTTTCCTAGAAATCCATCCCCCCATGATGATCACCAATTCTTTCGAAATTCATTTCACTTTTCAAAGGAGTATTGTTTTATTTTTAAAACAGAAAATTATTCGTATGGACTTTTATTTTCAACCCTTTTTGTTGTTTTTTTTTTCCTTACGAAAATCATAAAAACAAAGCTCAAGAAGAACCCAAAACTTCAAATGAGATATGATGTATGATGCTGGCAATTTAAAGTTCATTCATTTCAAACAAATTGAAAATATGTACAAAACTTAAAACAAGGTTAAGGATTGCCCCTGATTGGCATGCTATCTTGAGAACAAATGATCCTTAGCCCTGTCGTCCTTGATAAGCATCCATAAGCTCTTTAAACTTTGCCGGGTTTACATCAATTACGACTTGAACTTTGTCCTTGAATGCAGTGTAGTTCCCCGTGGAATGCCCTTTAATCCCACTATGATACTCGCATGTGGCATTAGGATCATACCATTTCGGGTAAGGAGACTTCCTGGGCTTTGCAAGTACAATGGAGAT
Source organism: Fremontodendron californicum (assembly GCA_030761205.1). Lineage (NCBI taxonomy): Eukaryota > Viridiplantae > Streptophyta > Magnoliopsida > Malvales > Malvaceae > Fremontodendron > Fremontodendron californicum. The sequence goes on along the minus strand of JAULJL010000023.1, from coordinate 19,494,346 downwards.
CATTTGTCATTGCACAAGCAACTGAAGAAGTTCTGTGTAGGTCATCGAAATTGAATGGTACACCTTTGCCTTCTTTCTCTTACTGCTCTGAGAACAGACTGAATTAACCTCCGGATCATTTAGCATGACGAAACCTTGAGGTGATGTGAAAGGTCTTGGAACATGATGATGCCGTGCTGAAGCCAATGGTCAACATAGGGTCAGGGATGTAAATGACCACCAAAAGGATCATCTTGTATTGCACTGAACCCTCTTTTGTTTCTGCTTCAATATTTATGACCTGAACGCGCCCCTTAGCAACATAATCTTTCTTCTCGAAAAACATTCCGGCATTAGTATCCACAATTTTCCCCTTTTTTATCCCATCCTCAATCCTACCCACTACAAACAATATATATGCAAATTCTGAAAAAAAAACATTACCGATCAACTTGTCATAGTATAGATGCAGAAGGATATCCACAAATAAAGCATTCATTTCTCTATCAGTAAGAAGTGGTTGGACTTGCGAGGCTACATCTTTCCATTTATGAGCATATTCTTTGTAGTTCTCATTGGGCCTCTTTTTCATGTTCTGGAGTGTCGATCGATCTAGAGCCATTTCCAACACGTGCTTGTATTGTTTCAGGAATGCCCGAGCTAAGTCTCTCCATGTACGCACTTGGCCTTTTTTCAGCTGATCATACCATTTAGATGTTCCCTCTGTCAAACTGTTTTGAAAAACATGGATAAGCAGTTTCTCATAATGCACGTGCCCGCCATCTTATTACAATATGCAAACAATTGTGTTTTAGGGCATTTAAATCCATCATACTTTTCAAATTCTGAAACCTTTAATTTGGCGGGATGACCACATCAGGGATCAAAAGAAACTCCCTTACACTTACTTCATCTTTACCTTCAACAACTCGAATCATTTCCTCATATTCTTGTTGTATCTCTGCCCCTTGGCTTAGAACTTGCTGTGAATAAACCTGATCAGAAATCTGGCCTTGAACATTCTTACCCAGATTGCCATGCTCTTGAAGTTGATTACTTTTCTATGTAAAGTGTTCTCCCATAGTTTCTATCCATTGTTCACTATTTGCCTGAGTCATCTGAATCCCCTGTGCGACCTGTTCAGATGTCTTATTATGCACTTGTTCTATTTTTTCCAATTGGGTAGTATGATCCTCTCCCATTTTACTTTTCTGCAAAAAGAAAACCAAGGCTATCTTTTAGGCATTAACTCTGCCATGGCTCTTTATTTTAGGGGTTTAAGGGAAACCCCTTTTATTTGCCTCTAGAGATTAGAAACTATTGATGACAATATTGACTTCTCTATCATTGGCGTTGGTAGAGCCATTGCTATGCGCAAATAAATTTAATGCCAATGCATGAATTAATGAAAATGTATGGCAAATAATTGATCGAATGCAAATGCAAGGGGAATGAAGATACCATAGAGGAAATAAGAATCGGAGGAACTTAATCATCAATATCTCATAAATCCGAAGCATAATTAATTCATTCCAGTTCCAATGTTCAAAAGACATAAACTATATCTACACATCTGATAAGTGGTTAAAACTGTCTTTACAAGTATTTTATTTTTCCTAGAATCCTAAGGCTATAAGAGTCGGCTACTGAAAAAGACCAAAGTCCTATTACATCATGAAAGACCAAAGTCAACATCAATTTCCCAACCCTAGTTGGCTTTCCCAAGTCTTCCATCAATTAGTGTTTTCGGATCCAACCACTTGGCATCTATAAGAGACTACACTTTGTTCTTGAGTGCAGTGCAGTCTTCAATGCTATGCCCAAAAATTCCACAGTGATAGTCACATCTTGCATTCAGGTTATACCACTTGGGATACGGTGGTGACAGGGGTTTCAACGGCACATAGGCAACCAGGTGATTTCGGATCAATATAGGAAAAATCTCTTGGTAGCTGATTGTAATGTGATCAAAATGCCTTTGGGTCTTGTTCTTGGGTTGTTTCTTAGTCACACACGGCCTAGGAGTTAGGGCACTTGATGGTGGCATTAAGGCTCGAACCGGAGTGTTTACATGGAGAGGTGGCGGAATAGCAAGGCAAGGGTATGGATTTGGATACAGACCCTTAGAGGTTGCACACAGTTCAAAGTTTTTATCCCGGATGCTTGATGAAATGGTTGATGAGGAAAAAAGTACGAGTTACAGTCAATATGTGGTGATGGAGTGAGACCCAAAGACCTTGTGTTGGTCACCTCAGTGGATGATTGGCAAGTAGTACGGTGAGGGTATTATTTTGGAACGAGAACAATTTGCAGGGATGGTATGGGATCCGGAGTTTCCGTCTTTGGCATCAGGCTCCCTAATTTAACCATTTTCATGATACTGTCCCCAATTTCACCAGAGTTTAAATCCTTATACAATTGACCAGTGTGGGATCCAGTAGAGATCATTCGACCTGGACTCGATGATCTTGGTTGTTCCGAAGGCAATGAAGAGCCTTGAGAAAATTTCCCCTTAACCTAAACAAGATCCTCAACCATTTTCATCAATTTGGCGAGTTGTTCTTTCACCTCTCGGATTTCATGTCCGAATTCCTCTTGATTGCGCTTCAAAGCGTACACTCGTTCCTCCAATTCATTCCTCATATCTTAAACCCCTTTCATGCAAATGTAATTGACATTAGTGTCACAAGATCGAAAATGCAAATAAATGTACATGATCTATTCACATATGCATGAATGTGATGATGATTGATGCATGAAACGTACAAGACGCGAAGATGTTTGAGGAGATGAATTTCCATATTTATAACTGCTTGCATGTTATGCAAAAATGCAAATGAAAAGATCAAGGAAAAGAAGATCCTAACATCACTCTTTTTTTCTTTTTTCTTTCTATTTTTCTTGAATTTTCTTGACAACTATTTTTTGACATTTTTTTTATTTTCTCATTTTCTCAAAAGTTTAAAACTAAAAGGAGATTTTTATTATTTTCACATCACTACTCCACTACAAAAAAACTTTTTTTTTTTATCATTTTCTTCTCAATTTTTTTTTTCATATTTCCTTTTTCAAAGAGGAAATATTCTCTATCATCTTTTCTCTTTTTTCAAATTCCTACAAAGGTATAAGTGTAAAGAAAATTCTTAAAACAACCCACAAATATTACTTTTCGGTATTATTACAAATGATACATGGAAAAATAGTGACGCAAGAAAAGAGTGGAATAATCAATGCAAAATAAGAAAATTAATGAATGTGTGCCCCAATAATATCAACTTGTTTGGGGCTGAGTATTAACCTTATTACGGGCGATGTACGTTCATCTTTGCCCGTTTATGAAACTTATTCTGAATGTAGAATTAGGGGATAAAGGGTTAGAAACGTCTCTCCATGTGTTCCTAACTTCGGGATATCTAACAGAAATCTAGCATGGCATCGCCTAAGTTCACTATATGAGGGTGAATCGGTTCTAAAGGCCCCGAATTATTCCTCTCTGGCGTCGATGAAGGCTAGTAAGGCACCCCGATAAAAGCAGGTTCAATTCGTTAGAGTATATTTCCCTAACCCATGCGGATTGTTAATCACGAAGGCATATGTATTTTAGTACTCCAGAAGTGTTTCACTAGCTCATGCGGATTGTTAATCACGAAGGCTTAGTTACTTTGCTTCCATCTAAAAGGACGAAACTTAGGTATAAGGCTTATGTTATGTAAATGCAAGTATAGTGTGTGAGGAGGAACAAACAAACCTTTCACCGCCTATTCTACAATCCTTATTCTAAATGCCCCAACAATTTATTAAAACAAAAATCAAGAATAGTGTAACGCATTAACCAACCAGAGAGCGGTAATAATATTCAGGGTTAAATAACCAATGGACAATAACAATGTACAAGATTAAATAACCAGAGAATAGTAATAATATACATGCAAATGAACATATTTAAAAATATTTTATTTTCAAAATTCTCTTTATTTTAAAAACATGTGGGAATTAAAATTAAATACCAACTAAAAATTGACAAACCGAGACTTTTGATAACACACAACTAATTTTAGGCCTGACTCTCTATGTGTCCCCAGCGGAGTCGCCAAGCTATCGCAACCTAAAAAATAACAAGTCTAATCGTGAGACATTACTCGTTAAGTGTAACATTGGGGAAAACAGAGGATTTGAAAACATCCTCGAAAAAGAAATGGAATTTTTTTTAAAAGCCAATTTCGAAGTCTGTGCTTTTAAACCAGAGAAATCAAATAAATGAGTTCGGGAGTCGATTACGTGCAGGGAAGGATTAGCACCCCCACAACGCCCGTAAAATACGATACCTTATTAATCGTGTATTATCTCGAGTCTCAATAAAAGTCGATTTTAGATTTGGCATTTTAAAATAATTCCTAATTTTAAAAAAAAATAATCCCATTTTTAATTTGAAAATGATCCGGAATTCATTAGCACAAAAATTTTCTATATTCCCGGGCAGACCCGGTAAAACATAGAAATTTTTATTTATTTGGAAAACCTCCGAATCACTTTCTTTTTGAAAGAAAGATATTCTGTTATTAACGATAATTGATGATATCCTCCCCGGCAAACCCAACAGAGAACTCATGAATTATTTTAACTCGGGAATAACCTTATTTTATTGAAAATCATTATCTTAGAAATCATTTTAAAAAGATGGTTATGAATATGCAAATCATTACTAATGACGTGGCAAAAGAGTAAATGACATGGCATGCTTGACATGGAAAAAGAATTAATAACATGGCATGCTTGACATGGCAACGTCTAGATGACATGGCATAATCTAAATGACATGGCAAAAGAATTAATGACATGGCATGTTTGACATGGAAAAATCTAGATGACATGGTATAATCTAAATGACATGGCAAAGGAAATTATAACAAGGCAAAAAGCACAAAATGACATTATCATAGAATATCCATGTTTATATCATAACTAAGTTAACAACATAAAATTTAAATCAAAGCAATGACATCACTATGAATTATTCATACATATGGAATTTACATGACTAAGATAGGAAAAATTAGATATCATGGAACATGCATGAACATGGAAAATGCAATGCATGGAAATGTATTTCTCCCATGAAGTAAGGACATCCGTATACCTAAAAAGGTATCCGACTACTTTTGGAAGAGACCTAAATTGGCTTTTCTAATTTGGACTCGGGTTTTAAAAAAATGGAATTTTTGGGATGAAAAATGCCTCATGGCCAAACCCTTCTTTAAAAGGCTCTAATTTTTCTAGTTTTGAAATCTGGATTGACCACCCTTGACCCGACTTTTATAAAATAAAATTATATGATTGAAATGACATGGAAATCACCCTAAGACAGTAACTAATGTCCCAAATCAGCCCCCTCTTAATATACTAATAAAAACAGAAAATTATTATTTCTTGAAAACAAATCTGACTCCTACAACCAGTTTTGAAATCCGATTTTTTTATCCTTTTAGAAAATTTCAAAAAAAATCTAAAAACATTAGGGGAGACCTATAACATGTTGATCTATATGGGAAAAAATCAGCTTAATTTTTGGAGCATGGATATTATGACCGAATTAACAAAAACAGAAAGTTACTATTTCTAAAAAAACAACTCTCACTCATACATGCAGTCTTGAAAACCTATTTTTTTGCCTTTCTAAAAAATTTCAGAAAAATCTGTAAAAATTAGGGTAGACCTAGGACATGTTGACCTCATTGGAAAAAAAATCAGCTTAATTTTTCGAGCATGGATACTATGACCGAATTTTACCAAAATCAAAACAGTGAGTTAAAAACTGCTTTGTCAAAATCCATTTTTCAACCATGACAAAAAAAAAATCTAAAAACCATGAGAAAAATATCATGGCATCCCCTAAATGACTACTGCATGTGGTAAAAAAAAAACAATTATTTTGACCATGGATAAGTAGTGAAATAAAATCACAAAGTCAGAATACCCAATCTAGACTATTAATTTTCCACAAGCATGCTCAAGAGAGCTTGGCTTTGAGCCATTGATTGGCTTAAGTCAAAAATCAAGTGGGGAATGTATGAAATGCATGAACAAACAGCAAGTTAAATGCATGAAATAAGTGGCATGGCATATGCATGACCTATATTCTAAGTGACATGGCAAATAACCTAGAATGCTAAATGACATGGAAAAATGACATAGCACATGAAAATAACCTAATAACTAAATGTCATGGAAAATGACATGGCATATGTAAAATAACCTAAATGCCTAAATGACATGGAAAATGAAATGGCATGTGAAAAATGGACTAATGCCTAAATGACATGGAAAATGTCATGGCGTGTGAAAAATGGCTTAATGCCTAAATGACATGGAAAATGTCATGGCATGTGAAAAATGGCCTAATGCCTAAATGACATGGAAAATGTCATGGCATGTGAAAAATGGCCTAATGCCTAAATGACATGGAAAATTTCATGGCATGTGAAAAATGGCCTAATGTTTAAATGACATGGAAAATGCCATGGCATGTGAAAATGAACTAATGCCTAAATGATGTAGAACATAATATAGCAAGGATGCTAAATGACATAGCCACAAAATGCAAAGGCATGGATAACTTGGTATGAACAAGTTAGTATGGCAAGAATACACATGAAAATAAATAATAAAAACAACAAGTTAAAGTAAGCAAATAAAGAAAATAGAGGTGAGCTCCATGGTTGGTACCTTGGACAAAGTCCTCTCCTAACCATAATCTCTTGATTTTATCAAGGTCATGAAGCCTTTCCACCTCTTTATTTTTTATTTATTTTTGAAAACTAAACTATCAAGGAAAGCTATCCTACCACAACCAAAGTAAGAATACAATCAAACACATGGTGAGCACAAAAATGGCTAGTATTTGGCCAAGGTAAAAGAAATGGTAAAAACTGTTTTTGATATTTTTTTAATGAAAAGAAAAGATGAAAACCTTCAAAGAAAACTTTCAAAACCTTTATTTACATAAGAAAAGGATTGGAAATCACATGGAAAAGAAAAAGAAACATGGAAAGGAAAGAAAAATGCAAGAGAGGGGTGCCAATGGCTACCTTCAAAGCTTTCTTTCAAGCTTGCTTTCTCTTCAAAACTTTTCTTTCTTTTCTCCAAGTTAGCTACTGCCTCTATCCTTTAGAAATGACTAGCCAATCTCAAAAATGAAGACCCCTCCCCCCTTAGATAGGCTGGCCGAATCCCCTCCTTCTAGAATAGGATGTGCTCATTTTTTTTTTTAAACTAAGACATGTGGCATTCATCACAAGGTAAGCTAGCCAAAGAAAATAAAAATGTCATCTTGCAACCTCATCTTGGCCATTGGATGAAATGATCAGCCTCCCTTTATGAGTTGGCTGAAAATTTTTAGCTAAGAATGTTCTCATCCTTTTACAAAATATCTTGGTCACTTGGCATAATCACAAAGGAACTAACCAAAGATTAAAAATGTCTTCTTGCAACTTAGTCTTGGCCATTGAATAAAATCAATCAAATCTCAGCCTTCATTCCATCATGAACTGGCTGAATGTCTTGGTATGTTCCCGCAACTTCCTCATTTTTAATTTACAAAATGGCCCTTTTTCGGTTTCTTCGATAAATTTGCATTTTAGCCTCCAAACTTAATTTAATTGTAAACGAACCCCAATTATGGATTTTCTTTCTCCAATCCCTCCAAATAAGTGTAAAATTCAGTTCTGAATATTTTCATAATTTTTCGAGCTCGTTTTCCATTTTTCCTAGATTTTTCATTAAAATTGCGGATTAAGCCTCCCCGAACTTTGCCTTTTTTCAAGTCAGCTCCAATTTGAGATTTTTATTTTCCAATACCTCCAAATCAATATAAAACTCAGTTTTGGAAATTTTCATAATTTTCTGAGCTCGTTTCCTACTTTTCCCGGAATTTTCTTAAAAAGTTTCGGTTTAGTGCTTCCCAAATTTAGCCTTTTTCAATTGAGCTCTAATTCCATATTTTTCTTCACCAATACCTTCCAAAAAATATAAAATTGAGATTTGAAAGTTTTCATAATTTTTCGAGCTCGTTTCCTATTTTTCCCAAAATTTTCTCTTGGAATTTTGGATTAGTGCACCCAAACTATGTCATTTTTCATTTGAGCTCCGATTTTGGATTTTCTTTCTCCAATACCTTCTATACAATATAAAATTCAGATATGGAGGTTTTCATAATTTTCCAAGCTCGGATTCTATTTTTTCGGATTTTCCAAGATTGCCCTTTAACTCTCGAAAATTCGATTTTGCTCAAAACAGGTCTGATTTTTGGATTTTCTTTTTCTATTGCCTTTTTCATATATTAAATTGGTGTTGGTCCGAAAACGCCCAACTTTTAAGATCGAATTCCCTTCCGATTTTGTTTTTCCCTTTTCAATATCGAGAATTTTCTTTTTCTTTTTTTTTTCGTTTTTCCTCTAACCGGCTCTTCCTTGGGATCCACTTCAAACTAAGCTTTGGGCTATTTTTTTATTCATTTTTCATCAACTGGGGCCTTCAATTTTATCGAATTGGGCCATCTCTGCAGTTTTCCCCAAATTTGTCGAATTAGGTATTCCCCTACACTGAATTTCCGTAATCTATCTTCCGAACTCTATATCTTTCGTTATAGACCTCAAATTATCAAAATTCTTTCACCATTGCTCAATTAAACCTTGAACCTTGATTTTGACTGAGAGTTTACTTTTTTAGTAGTTGACTTTTCGAGATTAACTTTTTCGGAGTTGAGTTTTTTCGGGTTGACTTTTCGTGTTGAACTCCGAATCACAAGTCTTGGAGAACCATCTGTGGAATGAGGGGAGTTTCTTTGCATTCTGAGAAGTACAAAAAGGAATTTACCTAGTTTAGGGGGCCCGGACAAAATTAGGTGTCTACAAGAACGTGAGCAACTCTAAAACGAGACTAACCAAATAATGCAGTAGAGTGTGAGCACCTAAATCCGGCTTGCTTTCTTGTTCCAAATCTTGAAAGCAAGAGAAAACCAAGAGTTCGACAAGGCTGCCCAACTTACTTGTGCTCTCCAATTGTTCTCATCAAAAAGCTGCTAAATTCATAATTATTTCTTCAACAACTTTCTCGAATTACATATATATACTCTATTTTCAGAATTCCAAATCCTATCACTAACATTACTTTTTCACTTGCTATTTATCACAGCGAGCTGATAGCGAGAGAGAATCAGCAAAAGGAAAGCATGAAACAAATCGCTGAGACATGCTGTACTAAATAAATAAAGGGTGGGGAGGACAAGATGGTTTTGTATAATATAATTCTAGCCAGGAGCTAGCATTAATCTCTTGTTTCCTGCAAAGTTATTTAGTTATGTTTAAACAACTGTTCTTGTGACCTTGCCAATTGTTCTTGTAATTCTCTCTGTACTCTCTCCATTCTCTCTATCCGAGTGTTTTGTTCATTCTTCATAGCTGTAGTCTATGATCGAGTATAATAATGATGCTGGATATCCAGATTCTTAGGAAGACGCCTAATCTTTATACCTTTGTTTAAACATCATGGATTAGAACTTCATGATGTATTATTCGTTTATACTTATTAAATGTATGTAGGAATGAATGTATGAATAAACGGATGAATAAACAAGTAAATGAACAAATGAACGAATAATTGATTAATGAATGAATAAATGAAAGAGTTAATGAATGAATGAATGTATGAATATATGGAAGGTATTGGCCACGGGATAATTCCAACCAAACGATCTTTCATTAATCATCGAAGTTGATTACATCATTGATAAAAATATTGAATTTGCCTATATTACGCTATGGCCACATCTAAAAAGTTTAACATTTGTTGTCCATGTGTTCCCAATGGGATGACCTCATGCCTTAGATCTTTTGCCCTCTCGACCATCTCTCCGACTTTCTAACCTACCCTACGGATCTATGCCGTGATGTGCTCAATGTACTCATGCCTTTTCAGGCAAGCCTCGGTGGTTCTCCAGTGAGTGAATTGCCATTCCCTTTCTTTCTCGTCCAAGGTCCTCAACAGGGTATCAATATGACCCTTGTGGCTTTGAAGCAATCCCTCTAGGTCTTGAACTTTCTTCCAAAGGGACTCTCTCTCTCGAGCTGCTTCTCTTCTTCAATTTTCAATCTACCCTCAATTTCTCGTTCTCTATTTGGCATTTTAGCAACTCAGCAGAAGCAGTAGAGTACATACCTTCTTTAGTTTTTTTTTTGGTGAAAGTCTAACAACCTTGTCCTCTTCTTTCTTGGCCTTGCCTTTCTAGAATTCAATTCTTTTTTTAAACCCTTAGACTTCCTTTTTTCATTCTTTGAAAGTCTTGACGACCCCTTCATACTTCATTTCAAATTGAAGCCTCTTGTTTTCTAGGTGCAAGTCCTTAAGATCTCCCTTTGTCGTGTCTCGATCCTTCTTGACCTTCTCCATTTCAGTTCCTCAAATCAAGTCTTTGATTTTCAAATCACTGACCTCTTCTTGAAGTCAGGCAATTTCCTTAGTCATTCGGGCTTTTTCTTTCTCAAACTCTTGTTTCACGATTTTTGCTTCTGATGGTGCTTCTTCCGATTGTATATCCATTGGCTGAGTATCCTCCTTATCGGGTGTCAACAAAGTATCATTAATTCTCTTGGCTCTCCATGCCATGTAATATGGTGTAACAACATCGGCATATCAAGCCAACTCTACCTGATAAGTTTGTTTCCATGCTTCCACAACCTCTTGCACTCTTCTTGCATACCCCTCTTCACCATAGGTAAATTCTAATTGGTCTAACTCATGGGTCATGGGTGTGAACTGTCGATACCCAAACTATCTTTGCACTAGCAGAGGTGCATAGCTTATAGCTCCCCATATCCCGAGTAGTGTGACCCTTGTCTTGTCCCCACGTTTTTTCAATATCGGTACATGAGCCATCCACGAGGCTCTCCAAGTTACCATCTCACTCTTAAGGTTCCAAAGCGTATCAGTCCATCGCCCTTCAACTATATCTTCTGGCCAATCTGTCTGGAGAAAATCCTTGATCGACACTAGGGATTTCAAAATGATCGAAGGGGGGTCTTCTCCTTTTTTCCAAAAATTGCTCCTGATCCAAATATAGGGGAGTTGTGTATAACCCATGAATCGCTTTTTTCCTCCCCGTTTACAAAAATTCAAGGACCGGATCGTTTTTGCTATGATTGTCGAGGCAGGATTTATCTTCTGTCTCAACTTCTCGAAGAGGTCAACAACCGCTATTCTACACGTCCCAATGTCCCTGGGAAGATAATCAAACCTGATGCACTCAAAAGAGTATATCTTATTTAATCCTTGCACTAAAAATATCAATTGTAAAATATAGCAATAAGCAAGGGTTGAGTCCACAGGGATTGGTGTTTAGTTTTAGAATTATTAATTTATACTTAAATTCAAAGAAAACAAAATAAAATGGGAGGTTTTTAAAATTAGTTTAAATCAAAGCAAACAATCAAAAGAAGAAAACGAGTAAATAAGAAGTAATCAAATATGAGAAAAGTATGGTTAAGGTTTCATTCTCCACCACTAGACATCATTGAGAATTAATAATCAGATCTATCAACATCAATTAACTATCAAAATTATCAACCGTAGATAACAACAAGCTTTGTTACCCCAATCTTTTCTTAGTTCGTCGTTAAATAGAACAAGCTCTCTATTTAATCTCTAACCACTAGACAACCTAGAATAAGCTCTATAGATTTATTGTAATGGCAGCTTTATGATGAGAAAGATAGGTTGATCTAAGAAATAAACACATAAGCTCAGATTGTTTAACCTATGTTATGTTCTACTTTGCAATTAGCGAAAACTAGACCATAATCATTAATCACAAATTGCCACTTATGTATAGAAAATCAAGACAATTACACGGATCAAGACTCATAAACTAGCAATAGATAATTATCAAGATCTATCTAGTTCGCGACCTAAACAAATCAATACAACATCATGAACAATTTTTATGGAAGAACATAATCAAATTTGATAGAAAACTAATGATAGATAAATCTGAAAATAAATTACACAACTTGTCTAGGGCTTTGAAATCACCTTTAACCAAATAAAAGTTTAGCCTTGCATAGGCATTGTCAACATAAACATGAATATTCAAAAGAAACTAAAAAGAAAAATAAAATAAAACTTGAGAAATTAAAGAAGAAGAAGAAGAAGAAGGTTGATAAAAAAACAAAAGCATGTCCTAGTTGGTGGCTCAAAAGATGATATAAATAGAGCCTTAAATTCTTGGAAACCCTTTCTTGCTCTTCAAGGAAGTTATGAGTTAAAATAAGGCTAGTTTGGATTTTTGACGGATTTTTGGGATTTTGCGATTTTTGGGAGTTTTTCTGGCAGTAACTCGGCGTAGAGGCCCAACACCGCGACGCCAAATTTTCTGTCCCTTGGGCACCGCGACGCCGAATTGCTGTCTCTTCCTCATTCGGCTGCTATGCTATCTCGCACTTCGTCAGCTGATTTGGATGACCATCCATTGTCCGATTTAGACGTTTAAACAATTTTTGGAAAGGTATTCAAGTCATATTAAAAAGTCAAGAAGGAAGTTTCTTCAAATAAAGTCTTTAACATGACGATTTCTTAGCAACAAGCTTCGGAGGTCAGATCTGCCTGATCACTTAGCACTAAGAATTTAATTTTTTTGACTCCAAAATCTTCTTCCATCTTATGATTATGACTTTATAAGCTTTTAACATCATATTTGACATGTTTTGACTTTATCTCTTCCAAAATACCTATAATTCATAAAATCATAGTAAAATGTCAAGGAACTTAAGAATTAAAGCATAAAGTATAACGAAATAATACATGAAAATGTATGAAATTAAGAACTTATCAAATTTCCCCACACTTAGTCTTTTGCTAGTCCTCGAGCAAAATAAAATACAAATAAAAAAGAAATCCTAATCTAGTCCACTTTCAATAAAAATGAGAGACAATCATTAAACAAGTCTTATAACTAATCAATAACTTAAAGAGTTTCACAAAGAATCATGCTTGATAGTAAAAGGTTTGAGTTAAGCTAACATTAACATAACATATCTCAAACTTAATCTCAAGTTCTCACATGGGATACTCTCATGATTTTCACTTTTTAAAGTAGTGGTAAAGTGTTTACACTCAATCAATCTCATGAAAACAGTTTTACCATATGCTTGCTTGTCCACCTATTCTCCACTACTTAGATCATGCAATTTCATGAATCAAGAGGTCTTTATTCAAGTTTGTAATGGGGCCAAGGGATTGTAATGTGGTTAAAGAATAAAAAGGAAAATATATCACAAAGGTTCCAAAGACTTCATAGAATTTAGAGACAAAATAAGATGATGCAAATAAAACTTTCTCAATATTCCTTGGAAGTACATAATCACATAGGTTGAATATCTCATGTTGAGCCTTTGCTTCATTCTAACCAACCTTGTAACATTCTTTTTCTTTTCTTTAACTAGAAGTTCAAGAGATGATTCAATTTTTTTTTATGGGAATGTATTTTTACAATGTTCCCTTTTATTTTTCTCTTGACTTTTGCCTTTCTCCTCCCCCACACTTATCTTTTGTTCTAACCCAAATTTTCAAAAAGTATCCCTTGTTTTTGCAATATGTCTCAAACATTCTAGTCCGTCTTTAGAACAAGGATAAAGATATAAATGTGTTTAGGCTAGGTGTAAGATGTGTTTACCAATAAAATAGCATATTCATTGTAGGCTCAAATTGGCTCATTAGGGGGATGTTCTCTTAGATCATCAATAGGGATGGTTGTTTGGACCTGGTCATAATCCTATTGCCTCTATCATATCCATGTAGTTACATGCATCAATATAGTCTCAAAAAGGTTTAGAGCAAGTTCTAGAGAATCATGTAATTATAAGAGCACTCAAGAAAGAAATTAGATTGATATGTACAATGCATCAATCATATAGGCTCAAAACTCACAAGGATGATTATACAAGTCAGATTTAAGTCTAAACATGATTCTTTCTCAATCAACATATCATATCAATCTTGGCTCATAAAAAATAGTATCAAGCTTAATTCTCATGAAAATCTTACCACTAACGATTAATTTCAGACCTATTTAAATCATATCTCATCATAGTAAGGAAAGTAACTAGAACACACTAAAAACAAACTAAAACTAAAGGAAATCCTAAATTCTTCCCCCCAATCTTAATTCTTACATTGACCTCAATGTAATTCTATTATCCCCAAATATAAGAATCATGTGTAAAAGAAAAGAATTACTAATCAAAACAAACTAAAGAAAAATAATAAAAGATAGAATGATGGAGAGTAAAGAATATCAAATCTGATTATAATATGTGCTCTCCATCCTTTTGGGTTGCCTCCCAAGAAGCGCTTGGTTTATTGTTGATAACTCGTATAATTATATAGTTTTTAGTTATGTTTTATTATTGTTTTGTGTCAAATACGAGTTATTATTGCTTAGTCTAATTGTGTTTATGATTTTTTATATTTTTATGTAATTTGGTGTTTTTCACGAGTTTCTTTGAGTGATTTCAGATTACTAGGTTAAATCAAGAATTAAGGGCAAATCCAGTTCAGATCCAGTTCCGACACCTTTTGCCATATCAGCTATATCTAGAGTTTCACTAAAGCAATAAGGCTGAACTTTTAACAGTGCAAAGTTAAGAGGCATATCTATCTTTTCCATGCTTTACACCTCTTGAAACATAGTCGTTTTCCCTAGCGAAATCAACCATCAAGTTGGCTGATGTGCAATGACGTCTGTGCTGACAAGTTTTGGTATTTTGACCATATCTTCTGATCCAAATCAGCAAATGAGCGGATTCCAACGGCTATGGGTCACCGACTGATAGGGGAACATATTTCTAGAAGACCATTGGATCAGATGAAGCCTCCAATATTAGCGAAATCAACCATCAAGTTGGCTGATGTGCAATGACGTCTGTGCTGACACGTTTTGATATTTTGACCATATCTTCTGATCCACATCAGCAAATGAGCTGATTCCAACGGCTATGGATCGCCGACTGATAGGGGAACAGTTTTCTAGAAGACCATTTGATCAGATCAAGCCTCCAATATTGACAAAATCGACCATCAAGCTGGCTGATCTGAATTGTCATACAATATGACAAAAATTGTTAGAAAAATGCACCCACCTATTATACCTACCTTTGAAATTTATAAAGCTTGTCTCTTGTCATTTAGCTCTCCAAAATATGTATAAATAGAGGGCCTTGGATGATTGTAAGGGACATTATACATTGGGAGGATATTAGCCATTGTAATAAAATTCTCTAAGTTTTTCTTTCCTTTCTCTAGTTTTCTTTTTCTTTATTTACTTATGTTTCTTACATTTCTTTTCATTTTATTCATATTTAGTATGTGTTGCTAATCATATTGTTGAGGTGATGAGGTGAAGCTTTTGGTAAATGCTAAGGTTAGTCTCTTAAACATGAGCTAAAATGAATCATCATTTATAAACACTAGTATAGATAATATTTTCTTTTGGTTTAAAATCATACTTGCAAAGTAGGGATCTTGATTCATTATTGACAAGGAAAATGGCACAGTAAATGCTTGGTTTCATAACCTTGATTTGTTGTAGACATATACCTTGGCATAAGGAATGCTTGGACTCTTTTTATGAGTTTTGAGGACACCAAATGAACATAATATCATATGCTATGGACGTTGGACTGAATTGCTAAACCTTCCGATTGGAACCTCCTTTATGTGTGGATTTCAATTGTGTAATAAAACAAGATTAATCTTAGCATAACACCAAGAGTGGATTCTCTAACCTCAACATCTTTTCTTATTGTTTTTTTTATATCTTGTTTAATTTCTTTTATATTTTGTTTATTTTGTTCTCTAATATCTTGTTTATCTTATTTTGTTGTTGATTCCCTAATATCTTGTTTACTTTCTTTGTCTTATATATTTATAAACTTATACTTACTAATACGCTTCCCTGTGGTTCGACCTCGGACACCCGAGAATTTATTACTTGAACATAACCTGCACTTGGGTTTACAACTCTTAATTGAGTCTCCATCAAGTTTTTGGCGCCGTTGCCGGGGAAGCAATACTAAGTATATAAGTTTATAAGTATATTTATTTTTATTGGCTGGTTATACCGCCTAAGTTTATAAGTATATTTATTTTTATTGGCTGGTTATACCGCCTAATTTGTATATTAACTTTGTTTTATGCTTGTTTGGCGACGTGATTTTAGATCTCGTCGTTTAGTTAGATTTTATTGTGAAACTTTTTCAGGTAATCTTTCTAATACAACTCCTACCATGGCTGACAATGAAAGTGTTCATGCTGAAGATGAGAACAGACAAGTACGCACCATGCGTGACTACTTGCAACCAACTCGAAGCTCATCACCCTCTTGTTTTATTTTTCCTCTCAATGCAAACAACTTTCGTTTTAAACCAGGTATGATAGCTTTGCTTCCAAATTTCCATGGGTTAGAATCGAAAAGTGCTTACTCGTTTCTAAAAGACTTCGAAGATGTATGTGTCACCTTTAATGACCAACAATGTACAAATGAAATTGTCAAGCTAAAATTATTTCCTTTTTCTTTAAAAGATAAAGCAAAAATTTGGCTTCATAATTTAAAACCAAGGTCAATTGGCACATGGCAAGAATTACAAACTGAGTTTCTAAAGAAATTTTTCCCAGCACATAAAACTACTGCTTTGAAAAGACAGATTCAAAATTTCAATCAAAATCAAAATGAAGCATTTTTTCAGTGCTGGGAGCGTTTTAAAGATTTGTTAAGTTCTTGTCCACATCATGGTTTTGAAAAATGGCGTCTTATTAGTTTCTTTTATGAAAGTTTAACTCCCGAAACTAAACAATTTGTTGAAACAATGTGTAACGGTGAGTTTCTAGAAAAAGAACCTGAAGAAGCCTTTGACTACCTAGACCATTTGGCAGATAACTCTCAAGCCTGGCACACAGATAATTCCTCTGAAAGTTCCAATAGATCTAATCTTGTTTCTAACAGAGGTAAATATCATTTTAGTCAAGAAGATGAGATAAAAGCTAAAGTAGCTAATTTGGCTAGAAAGATTGAAGCCATGGAACTTAGAGAAGTAAAAGAAGTCAAAACGGTTAAAAATGAAGAAAGTTGTGGAATTTGTGAAATCATGGGACACCTCACTTCTGAATGTCCAAACATTCCCATTCTTAAAGAAGCGTTGCATGATCAAGTAAATTCCATAAACACATTTAAAAAGCCTTTTCCTTCTCCTTACTCTGAAACGTATAACCCTGAATGGAGAAATCATCCTAACTTCAGTTGGCGGAATAATAATCATGTTCAGGTACCACAATCTCAAAAGCCGGGCAACACTTTTTCCTATCAACCTTCACGTGTACAAACCTTGGAAGAGACATTGCAAGCATTCATGCAAACACAAGCAAATGTGAATAACCAAACTTCACAGGACATCAATGAGATCAAAAACACCTTGTCCACATTGACAGCTTCATTACGCACTCAAGAAAAAGGTAAGTTTCCTGCTCAACCTCAGCCTAACCCTTCTACTCAATGTCTTGTTTCTTGCTCCAATGAAACTCAACAGGAAAATGCCAGTTCTATCACAACTCTTCGAAGTGGAAAGGCAATTGACAAAAACATTCCATCAAAAGACCAAGATCCTCCTTCCCCTCCGAAAAGTAATGGTAAGGATGATGGTAAGTCTGAATTTCTTGAAAATTTGGACAAAGAAAAAGGTATGCATCCTGCTCCTTTTCCTCAAAGGTTGCAAACAATAAAGAATTTGAATCAAAATGCAGAAATTTATGAACTTTTCAAACAAGTTAAGATTAACATTCCTTTATTGGATGCAATCAAACAAGTTCCATCTTATGCTAAATTTTTGAAGGACATGTGCACAGTTAAAAGGAAACATAATGTACAAAAGAAAGCATTTCTGACGGAAAGTGTGAGCTCAATCATTCAGCACCTTACTCCACCAAAATTCAAAGATCCTGGATGTCCAACAATCTCATGCATCATTGGAAACACTAGAACAGAACGTGCATTGCTTGATCTTGGTGCTAGTGTTAATCTTTTGCCTTTTTCTGTTTATCAACAGTTAGGTTTAGGTGAACTCAAGGAAACACTTGTTACACTTCAACTAGCTGATCGTTCTGTAAAAATTCCTCGAGGGATAGTTGAAGATGTTTTGGTTCAAATTGATAATTTTTACTTCCCTGTTGATTTTATTGTTTTGGACACACATCCTGTTTCAAATCCAAATGTTCAAATTCCTGTTATATTAGGCCGTCCATTTCTTGCAACTTCTAATGCTCTGATAAATTGCAGGAATGGTATGTTGAACATTTCTTTTGGAAATATGACTTTAGAATTAAATGTGTTCAACACTTGCAAGCAACCTGGTGATGATTCAGAAGTACATGAAGTGGATTTCATTGAAGAACTTGTTAATAAACATCTCACCACTACCATATTCCATGATCCTTTAGAAGCTTATTTAATTGAATGTGAGTTTGATAATGCTTCAGAAATTTCACACACTGATTCTTTGTTAAATTCTTTTCAGGATAAGCATTGTTGGAAACAAAAGTTTGAGGAACTTCCATCACTCACAAATGTCACTGTACCATCAACTATTGAACCACCCAAGCTGGATTTAAAACCATTGCCATCCGAGCTAAAATATTCCTTTTTGGGTGAGAATGAAACTTTTCCAGTCATAAATGAACTTGAGGAACTCAGAAAAGATGCATATGAGAATTCTAAAATTCATAAAGAAAGAACTAAAGCCTTTCATGACAAGTTAATTTCAAGAAAAACATTTGATGTTGGGCAAAAAGTTCTACTTTATAATTCTAGACTTCACATATTTCCTGGTAAGTTGAGATCAAGATGGACTGGCCCATTTGTGGTTAAGCATGTGTATCATTATGGAGCAGTTGACATTGAGAATCCTCAAAATGGTAACGTATTCAAGATGGATGATATTCTCACAAGATTGCAGAAACGATTTCCTCCTTTTCCTCGGAATATTTTACTGAAGCTTTACCAAGTTCGATTTGAAAGATTAAGAATGCTTATGCACAAAGGGATTCCTGAAGACATACGTTGGATAATTGAAGCCAAGGTACGTGAAGATGAATATCTTCCTGTTTTGCATTTACCAGGTACAGGTAGAAGCACTTTTGCAAAGAAGCGACGAGCAAAGCGCATGAGTTCAAATTGCCACAAATGTGCACGATGGACGTGTAACGGTAAATGTCGTTCTATTGGGATTTCATCCTCTAATCGAGATGATAAAATTGAGTTCATTAAGGATGGACTGAGTAAGGAGAATTTGGGTGATATCCAACTTTCTCTTGAGACGCATCCTAGTGGAGACGTACAAAGAGAAATTCTTGATTTATGGACGCAATTCCAAAGGGAATGGCAACATCTTGGGAATCTGATGTTAAAAGACCCTGTTTGCCAGCTTGTAAGAAAACTGGATGGGAAGCATATCCTCGACTCATAGAAGGCGTTTAAGCCGTTTCTGGACGTAAAACCAGAGGAAGATGTGAACCACAATCACAACTACAATAAATGACTTCTCAGCTTTTGGTTTGATTTGCAATAACTTCATTTCGGTTTAATTTACGTGTTGTTCGATTTGTGTAATTATTCTCATTTTTGTTGCATTGGTCTTTTACGGTTGATTTTTCTTCTCTTTTTGATTTTCTTCCTGAAATCACGCAAAAATCTTTTGTTAGGTTAACATTTTCTTCTGACAGGTCAAATACACTTTCGGCGACATTATTACTCTTGTCTGATTCACTACTCAGTCCTCTATATATTACACCATGTACTCATTCTCTTTCAGGCACTCAAAAAAAAATGGAAAGTACTTCGTCCCAGCGTATTGAAAAAATTTGTGTCTTTGGAGGTGCTTATCCAGGGGAAAATAAAATATTCGCTGATAAAGCCATAAGAGTTGGAGTAATACTTGCCCAACAAAAGATCCAGTTGATTTATGGAGGCGGTAGTACGGGTTTAATGGGAGCAGTCGCTACAACAGCACACGCCGGAGGAAGTCCAGTTCTAGGAATCGTGCCAAAACTATTCACAAGTTTTTGTGGACCTACCGTGGGTAAGGAAATACAAGTCTGGAGTATCCCTGAACGGATGACAATCATGTACCATTCTGCCGGTGCATTCATTGCTTTACCAGGAGGTCTGGGTACATTGGAAGAAATAGCTTGCGTGGCTTCTTGGTCATCTTTGGTCACAAATAAGAAACCCATTGGTTTGCTTAATATTAATGGTTATTTTAGTAATTTGCTTTCATATTTATATAATGCTGTGGAAAATGGATTCATGTTTTCAGAGGCAAGGAGAACCATAATTTCTGCTACAACCATTGAAGATTTACTCAAAAAGCTCCAAGCTTATGAGTATTTACCTGCTACGGTTGTTTCGCAAACGCTCGGAAAAAGAAAAAGAGATATGGACGAGCAAGGAGTGGATTGCACTTTGTCTTTGTGACATTATCTAACATTTTGTTTGTTGTGTCTCAGTTATAATAAGTGGTTAGCAACCTCTGCAGGTAATATGTCCCTTACCCCCTACTAAAAAAAAAAATTTGTTGTGTTTTAAGACATTTAGAAGTATTCATTCTGAACAAGGTCTGAGTAAGGGAGACTTGAGACATACCTTGTCAGTTTGATTTTAATCTTTTTATGTTTACTTGTTAATTTTTGTTTAGTATTTTAGGATTATTTAGGTTGCATGAGTTTGTTTTGTTTTGAGTCTTAGTTGTTCCTATTCTTATGTTATTAGTTCTTTTCTCTTACACATGATTCTTTCATTTGGGTTAATAGACTTACATTGAGGACAATGTAAGAATTAAGTGTGGGGGAATGATTTAGGATTTCTTTTATTTTTGTCTACTATTTTTTTTTATGAGTCTTTATTATTATTTTTAGTGTGTTTTAGTTCCTTTTCAATACTATGATGAGATATGAATTGCATAAGTCTAAAACAGATTTATTAGTGAGAAGATTTTCATGAGAATTGAACTTGATATCAATCTTTTTATGAGCCAATGTTAATATGATATGTTGATTGAGAAAGAAGCATGTTTAGACTTAATCTGACTTGTATAATCATCCTTGTGAGTTTTTGAGCCTATAATGATTGACGCATTATACAAATCAATCTAATTTCTTTCTTGAGTGCTCTTATAATTACATGATTCTCTAGAACTTGCTTTAGACCTTGTTGAGACTATATTGATGCATGTGACAACATGAATATGATAGAGGCATTAGGATTTTTAGCAAGGGCCAAACAGCCATCCCTTATTGATGTTCCAAGAGAACACACCCCTAATGAGCCAATTTGAGCCTACATTGAATAAGCTATTTATTTGGTAACCACAACTTACACCTAGCCTAAATATAACCCTTGTTCTAAAGATGGATTATATATTTTGAGACATATTGCAAAAAAACAAGGGATATTTTAGTTAAAAATTTGGGTTGGAAACAAAAGATAAGTGTGGGGGAAGAAAAGAAAAGAAAAAGTCAAGAGAAAAAGAAAGGGATCATTGTCAAATACATTCCCATATTAAAAAAAAAAAAAAAAATCTTCTCTTGAACTTCTAGTTAAAGTAAAGAAAAAGATGTTACAAAGTTGGTTAGAATGATGCAAAGGCTCAACATGAATATTTAGCCAATGTTATTATGTGCTTTATAAGAGTTTTGAGAAGTTTTATTTGTATGATCTTATTATGTCTCTAAACTCTATGAACTCTTTGGAACCTTTGTGATATCTTTATCCTTTTGTTCTTTAACCACATTATAACCCTTTGGCCCCATTACAACCTTGAATAAAGACCTCTTGATTTATGAAGTTGTATGATCTAAATAGTGGAGAATAGGTGGACAAGCAAGCATATGGTAGAAGTGTTTTCATGAGATTGATTGAGTGTAAACACTTTACCACTACTTTAAAGAGTGAAAATCAAGAGAGTATCCCATGTGAGAAGTTGAGATTAAGTTTGAATATGCACTATTTTGATTGAAATATGTTATGTTAATATTGGCTTAACTCAAACTATTTACATTCAAGCAAGATTTTTTTGTGAATTTCTTTAAGCTATTGACTAGTTTTTAAGACTTGTCCAATGATTATCTCTAATTTATATTGGAAGGATTAGTTATAATTATTATTTTTAGTTTTTCTTATGTCTTCAATGTTTGTGGGTATCGTCCTAGTAAACCCTCACGAGACTAAACTCGTCCACTAGGGACACCTAGGGGTTTAAAGGCTTGTGTCACATGCTAAGTGCCACCGTGATTTCCTACGAAAATGGATTAGATTAGATTTTCTTATTTTATTTTTATTGAGTCGTTGCTAGGGACTAGCAACAATCTAAGTGTGGAGGTGTGATAACTCGTATAATTATATAGTTTTTAGTTATGTTTTATTATTGTTTTGTGTCAAATACGAGTTATTATTGCTTAGTCTAATTGTGTTTATGAATTTTTATATTTTTATGTAATTTGGTGTTTTTCACGAGTTTCTTTGAGTGATTTCAGATTACTAGGTTAAATCAAGAATTAAGGGCAAATCCAGTTCAGATCCAGTTCCGACACCTTTTTCCATATTAGCTATATCTGGAGTTTCACTGAAGCAATAAGGCTGAAATTTTAACAGTGCAAATTTAAGAGGCATATCTATCTTTTTCATGCTTTACACTTCTTGAAACGGAGTCGTTTTCCCTAGCGAAATCAACCATCAAGTTGGCTGATGTGCAATGACGTCTGTGCTGACAAGTTTTGGTATTTTGACCATATCTTTTGATCCAAATCAGCAAATGAGCTGATTCCAACGGATATGGGTCACCGACTGATAGGGGAACATATTTCTAGAAGACCATTGGATCAGATGAAGCCTCCAATATTAGCGAAATCAACCATCAAGTTGGCTGATGTGCAATGACGTCTGTGCTGACACGTTTTGATATTTTGACCATATCTTCTGATCCACATCAGCAAATGAGCTGATTCCAACGGCTATGGATCTCCGACTGATAGGGGAACAGTTTTCTAGAAGACCATTTGATCAGATCAAGCCTCCAATATTGACAAAATCGACCATCAAGCTGGCTGATCTGAATTGTCATACAATATGACAAAAATTGTTAGAAAAATGCACCCACCTATTATACCTACCTTTGAAATTTATAAAGCTTGTCTCTTGTCATTTAGCTCTCCAAAATATGTATAAATAGAGGGCCTTGGATGATTGTAAGGGACATTATACATTGGGAGGATATTAGCCATTGTAATAAAATTCTCTAAGTTTTTCTTTCCTTTCTCTAGTTTTCTTTTTCTTTATTTACTTATGTTTCTTACATTTCTTTTCATTTTATTCATATTTAGTATGTGTTGCTAATCATATTGTTGAGGTGATGAGGTGAAGCTTTTGGTAAATGCTAAGGTTAGTCTCTTAAACATGAGCTAAAATGAATCATCATTTATAAACACTAGTATAGATAATATTTTCTTTTGGTTTAAAATCATACTTGCAAAGTAGGGATCTTGATTCATTATTGACAAGGAAAATGGCACAGTAAATGCTTGGTTTCATAACCTTGATTTGTTGTAGACATATACCTTGGCATAAGGAATGCTTGGACTCTTTTTATGAGTTTTGAGGACACCAAATGAACATAATATCATATGCTATGGACGTTGGACTGAATTGCTAAACCTTCCGATTGGAACATCCTTTATGTGTGGATTTCAATTGTGTAATAAAACAAGATTAATCTTAGCATAACACCAAGAGTGGATTCTCTAACCTCAACATCTTTTCTTATTGTTTTTTTTATATCTTGTTTAATTTCTTTTATATTTTGTTTATTTTGTTCTCTAATATCTTGTTTATCTTATTTTGTTGTTGATTCCCTAATATCTTGTTTACTTTCTTTGTCTTATATATTTATAAACTTATACTTACTAATACGCTTCCCTGTGGTTCGACCTCGGACACCCGAGAATTTATTACTTGAACATAACCTGCACTTGGGTTTACAACTCTTAATTGAGTCTCCATCAATTGTCCTCAGCCTGACTTAGACCCATGCCTTCATTACTAAATATAATTTAAAGTGGCAACTCCTCGATATCTTGCATTGGAAAGTTCTCATAATAAGGCTTCAACCTATAGCTATTTACCTTGAATGCTTTATCTGTCTTTAAACTTTTGATTTCAACTGCACCATGAGTAAACACATTAGTAATAACAAAAGGTCCAACCCAACGAGAACATAATTTACCTGGAAACAACTTAAGGTGTGAATGGAAAAGAAGAACTTTTTGTCCAACAACAAAGTCCTTTCTTGATATCATCTTGTCATGGAACGCCTTAGTCTTTTCCTTGTAAATCCCAGAATTCTCATATGCATCATTCCTTATCTCCTCAAGTTCTTGTAACTGAAGTTTTCTTTGCTTACCTACCTCATCCATCTCCATGTTGCATTGTTTGATAGCCCAATATTCTTTATGTTCTAATTCAATCGAAAGATGACAAGGCTTACCACAAACAAGTCGATAAGGAGACATACCAATGGGTTTCTTATATGCTGTCCTATAAGCCCAAAGTGCATCATCTATACATAAACTCCAATCCTTCCGATTTGGATTGATCATTTTTTCAAAGATAAATTTTACCTCTCGATTTGACACTTCAGCTTGCCCACTAGTTTGAGGATGATAGGATGTGGAAACCTTACGTGTGATGTTATACCTTCTTAAAAGTGCTTCCATGGACCTATTACAAAAGTGAGTACCTCGATCACTGATTATGGCCTTTGGTGTTCCAAACCTTGTAAAAATGTTAGTTTTCACAAAATCTGAAACAACTTTAGAATCATTAGTCCGAGTGGCTTTTGCTTCCACCCATTTTGAAACATAATCAACAAGAAGTAATATATAAAGATTACCAAAAGAACAAGGAAAAGGTCCCATGAAATCCATGCCCCACACATCAAAATTTTCAACAATTAATATGGGAGTTTGAGGCATTTGATTTCTAGCACCTAAGTTACCTGTTCTTTGGCACCTATCACATGACTTGCAAATGAGGTATGCATCTTTGAATAAGGTAGGCCAATAAAATCCACTATCAAGCATTTTCATGGCTGTTCTTTTGGGTCCAAAGTGCCCTCCACATGCATAAGAGTGACAAAAGGTCAAAATAGAATGAAATTTAGATTCAAGTACACACCTTCTTATAATCTGATCAGAGCAATGCTTCCAAAGATAAGGCTCATCCCAAATATAGTATTTGGCATCACTCTTGATTGTATTTCTTTGGGCTATTGTCAAATCTTGTGCCAAATGCTTGGTGACTAGGTAATTAACAATATCAGCATACTAAGGGGTTATTGTGCTTATGGAAAATAGTTGCTCATCCGGAAAGTTCTTATGCAATGGTAGTGCATCCTCTTCATGAACTAATCGGCTAAGATGGTCACAACCAGGTTGTCCTTACCTCTCTTATCTCTTAATTTCTAAATCAAACTCTTGTAAGAGAAGTATCCATCTAATTAACCTTGGTTTGGCCTCCTTCTTAGTGAGCAAATACCTAAGGGCTGCATGGTCAGAAAATACAATTACTTTAGTACCAATTAAATAAGAACGAAATTTCTCTAAAACAAATACAACAGCCAAAAGTTCTTTTTCAATAGTGGAATAGTTTAATTGAGCATCGTTAAGAGTTCGAGAGGCATAATATATGGCATGTGAGACTTTGCCAACCTATTGGCCCAAAATAGCTCCAATGGCATAATCACTAGCATCACACATAATTTCAAACAATCTGGTGGTTGCATGATAGGAGCTAACGTCAAGAGTTCCATTAAAGTGTCAAACGCCTCTTTGCATTTATCATCAAAGTGGAAATCCACATCTTTTTGTAACAGCTTACAAAGAGGTAGTGTTATCTTTGAGAAGTCTTTGATAAATCTTCTATAGAAACTTGCATGTCTAAGAAAAGAACGAACCTCTCTCACATTTTTGGGAGGTGGTAAAGAATGCATAATGTCTATTTTAAATTTATCTACTTCTATTCCCTTAGAAGAAATAACATGGCCTAAAACTATTCCTTGTTCTACCATAAAGTGACATTTTTCCCAATTCAAGACAAGGTTAGTTTCCATGCATCTTTTAAGTACAAGGGTAAGGTTCTCTAGACATCTATCAAAAGAATCACCATAGACACTAAAATCAACCATGAAAACTTCTATGATGTTCTCTACATAATCTGAAAATATACTAACCATACACCTTTGGAATGTAGCTTGTGTATTACAAAGACCAAATGGCGTACTTCTATAAGCAAAGGTACCAAAGGGACATGCGAAAGTGGTTTTCTCTTGGTCCTCCAGAGCAATTGCAATCTGATTGTAACCTGAAAATCCATCAAGAAAATAATAATGAGAATGACCAACTAACCTTTCAAGCATTTGATCAATAAAAGGTAAAGGAAAGTGGTCTTTGCGAGTTGTTGAATTAAGTTTGCGATAGTCAATACAAACTCGCCACCCTGTTTGAATTCTAGTAGGAACAAGTTCATTCTCATTATTTTTAACAACAGTTACCCCGCATTTTTAGGAACTACTTGGACCGGGCTCACCCATTTGCTATCCGATATAGGATAGATCACTCCAACATCTAGGAGCTTCAATATCTCTTTTTTCTCAACCTCCATCATAGGTGGGTTCAATTTTCGTAGTGCCTCTCTTGTTGGTTTTGACCCTTCCTCCAAAATCCGATGCATGCACATGAAAGGGTTTATTCCCTTGATATCGGCAATTGTCCAACCAATTGTTGTCTTATGCTCTCTAAGCACCCTAATAAGTTGTTCTTCTTGCAAAGGTGTGAGCTCTTTTGCAATGATGACTGGTAATGTGTCCTTTTCACCCAAGAACACATATTTCAAATGATCCGGTAATAGTTTCATCTCCAAAGTTGGTGCCTGCAAAATGGAAGGTAGAAGTTTTTCATCAAATATAAGCAAGTCAATATAAGAAACATCATACCTTTTATCAAGATATGGCAACACTTGTAGGGATTCAATTTCCTCTTTCACATGTTCACTCAAGGCTATTTCTTTTGCACAAACAGAATTTAGATGGTTGCTAATGGTTACTTCCAAATTGTCTTCACCATGTAATTCATAAATTTGCTACATTAAAGAGTCAATTATGTCAATAGAAAAAATAGAATGCACATCACTAGGATATCTCATGGCCTCAAAAAATTTAAAACGAATTATTTCACCATTAAATTCCATAGTGAGGGTTCCATCATGCACATCTATTTTTTAGTCCTAGCTATTTTAAGAATGGTCTCCCTAATAGAATGGGTGATGGATTAGAAGACATATCATCTTCCATCTCAAGAACTAGAAATCAGCAGGAAAAAACAACTCATTAACTTACACTAGGACATCTTCTATAACTCCTCTAGGATATGTGTTAGAACGGTCAGCAAGTTGTATTATAACACCGGTTTGCTCTAATGGTCCTAGATTCAATGAAGCATAAATTGAATATGGCATGACATTAATGGATGCTTCTAGATCTAGCATAGCACGCTCAAACCTGGTGTTTCCTATCTTACAAGAAATGGTAAACATACCTGGATCCTTGCATTTAGGTGGGAGTTTCTTTTGAAGAACAGCTGACACATTCTCCCCACACTTACTTTTCATTCTCTTTCAACTTCTGTTTAGATGTGCACGTCTCTTTTAAAAATTTGGCATACCTTGGCACTTGCTTGATAGCATCTAGTAAATGAATGTTCACCTCTATTTTTCGAAAGGTTTCCAAAATTTCCTTCTCTTGCTCCTCATTCTTGGATTTTGCTAGCCTGCTAGGAAAAGGTAGAGGAGTTATATAAGAAGGAAAAGCTGGTTTAGGAGTTCCCTTTTGTAGTGGCTCATTGGGATGTGAAGATGATTCCATGGTGTTGTCCTCCCTTTGAGCACTATCCTTTTGTGGTGTCTCAAGCTGTTTCCCACTTCTTAAAGTTATGGCATTGGCATTTTCTCTGGGATTCACTATGGTTTGGGAAGGTAATTTTTTGGAATCCCTTGCTTGGGTTTGACTTATTGCTGTTGCCATTTGTCCTATTTGAGTCTCTAATTGACTCATCCTTGTTGCTATTTGTTTGTTTGTTTCCTTTATATCCTGTTGCATTTGCAATTGGTTAGTAGTAAGGGATTTGACAAGATCTTCTAGAGACTCAACTGAATTTTATTGTGGCACCTGCTCTCGGGTTTGATATGGTTGTTGCGTTCTTTGCTGAAAACCCGGTTGTCTCTTATCAAAGCATGGAGGAGCAACATGTGATTGGTTCCCTCTATAATTAAAGTTTGGATGATCCCTCCATCCTGGATTGTAAGTGTTTGAGTAGGGATCATACTTCCTTGGTTGACCCGAAAATCCACCATAGCATTAACATGTTCATTTGGATCATCTTGAAGTGTTGGACATATATCAGTTTGGTGCCCCATGTTTGAACATATACCACAAGCCTTAATTTGCTATATTCGACCTACAGCCATTTGTTCCACAAGAGAAGTCATTTTATCAAATTTTTGTTCAAGGGATGATATACTTACCTCATTCACTTTCTTAGGTTGTGGTGGTAGTTCATCTCTCATGTTGAACTGTTGTAAGTTGGCTGCCATATTGGAGATTAGAAGTCTAGCAGCTTTAGGAGTTTTATCAACTAGTGCTCCTCCACTTGCTGCATCTATCATGCGTCTCTCCATGGGCAAGAGACCTTCATAGAAATATTGGATGAGCATGGTGTGGACATGATGCACAAAGTTTCTTGAACCTCTCCCAATATTCATACAAGGATTCTCCGTTGTATTGCCTAATCCCACATATTTCCTTTCTAATGTTGGCAGCCTTAGATGCTGGGAAATATCTTTTCAAGAATGCTTTTTTCATCCCATTCCATGTAGTGATAGTCTCGGATGGTAGGTAATAGAGCCATTCCTTTTCCGAATCAGCTAGAGAGAATAGGAATGCTCTTAACTTTATTTGCTCTTTCGTGATTCCGTTTGGTCTCATGCTAGAACATACTACATGGAACTCCTTGAGGTGTTTATTTGGATCCTCTCCCGCAAAACCATGAAAAATTGGAAGAAGATGAATCAGGCCAGATTTTAATTCAAATGCTACCTCAAGAGTAGGATTATCTATGCACAATGGTTTTTGATCCAAGTTCGGAGTGGCTAGCTCCTTAAGAGTTCGGTTGTTTGATGCCATCTCTCCTTTTCTCCTCTTGAATAGTTGGATAAACTCTTCGTTTGTTCTTTGGTGGGAAGCTATGAATTCCCGAATTCTCCTAAGTCCTAAGTGAGGTTCTTATTCTTTGGGAGATTGGGACATTCACTAAAAAAGAAAACAAGAAAATAAACTAATTAAAACAGAAAATAAGAATAAACCAAATAACTAATAAACTAAATAAAGCAATCCCCGACAACGGCACCAAAAACTTGATGCACTCAAAAGAGTATATCTTATTTAATCCTTGCACTAAAAATATCAATTGTAAAATATAGCAATAAGCAAGGGTCGAGTCCACAGGGATTGGTTTTTAGCTTAAGAATTATTAATTTATACTTAAATTCAAAGAAAACAAAATAAAAGGGGAGATTTTTTAAATTAGTTTAAGCTAAAGCAAACAATCAAAAGAAGAATAAATAAGAAGTAATCAAATATGAGAAAAGTATGGTTAAGGTTTTATTCTCCACCACTAGACATAATTGAGAATCAATAATCAGATCTATCAATATAAATTAACCATCAAAATTATCAACCGTATATAACAATAAGCTCTGTTACCCCAATCTTTCCTTAATTCGTCGTTAAATAGAATAAGCTCCCTATTTAATCTCTAACCACTAGACAACCTAGAATAAGCTCTCTAGATTTAATGTAATTGCAGCTTTATGATGAGAAAGATAGGTTGATCTAGGCAACAAACACATAAGCTCGGATTGTTTAACCTATGTTATGTTCCACTTTGCAATTAGCGAAAACTTGACCATAATCATTAATCACAAATTGCCACTTATGAATAAGAAATCAAGACAATTACATGGATCGAGACTACTAAACTAGCAATAGATAATTATCAAGATCTATCTAGTTCGCGACCTAAACAAATCAAGACAACATTATGAACAATTTTTATGGAAAAACATAATCAACTTTGATAGAAAACTAATGATAGATAAATCTGAAAATCAATTACACAACTTGTCTAGGGCTTTGAAATCACCCTTAACCAAATAAAAGTTTAGCCTTGCATAGGCATTGTCAACATAAACATGAATATTCAAAAGAAACTAAAAAGAAAAATAAAATAAAAGTTGAGAGATTAAAGAAGAAGAAAAAGATTGATAAATAATCAATAGCATGTCCTAGTTGGTGGCTCAAAAGATGATATTTATAGAGCTTTAAAGTCTTGGAAACCTTTTCTTGCTCTTCAAGGAAGCTAGGAGTCAAAATAAGGCTAGTTTGAATTTTTAACGGATTTTTGCGGTTTTTGGGAATTTTTTTGGCAGTAACTCGGAGCCGTGGCGCCAACTTTCTGTCCCTTGGGCTCCGCGGCGTCGACTTGCTGTCTCCTCCTCATTCGGCTGCTGCACTTTCTCGCACTTTGTCAGATGATTTCGGTGACCATCCGTTGTCCGATTTAGGCGTGTAAAATATCGTTGGAAAGGTATTCAAGTCATATTCAAAAGTCAAGAAGGAAGTTTATTCAAATAAAGTTTTTAACATAATGATTTCTTAGCAACAAGATCCAGAGGTCAAATCTGCCTGATCACTTAGCACTAAGAATTTGATCTTTTTGACTCCAAAATCTTCTTCCATCTTATGATTGTGACTTTATAAGCTCTTTAACATCATATTTGACATGTTCTGACTTTATCTCTTCCAAAATACCTATAATTCATAAAATCATAGTAAAATGTCAAGGAACTTAAGAATTAAAGCACAAAGTATAAGGAAATAATACATGAAAATGTATGAAATTAAGCACTTATCAAAACCATAAATGGCTAGGGCAAAGATATCCCTAGTGATCTCTGTATTCTGGTAACTCCGGATCAAAGATTGTAGAGTGTCCCATGGAATAAACTCACTCTTTCCTTTTTTGACCACATGGCTTTCGACCCATTTCATATCCATCCCCACGATCTTGGCTAACTTTTTCTTGAACCCTAATATCTTCGAATCCTTCAAGTAAATCCGATCCGGGATGGAGTTCTCGATACACAACAAGGCCGAATACTCTTCGATGGTCAAGGTCATATCCTCTTTGTTGAAGGTGAAACATCGATAGGCTGGATTTCAAAACTACACATGGCCCGGATTAACTCACCATTGACTTGGACCGAGATTAACAGTGCTATGTCCTTAAACATCTGAGAGAAGGCCTCTTGTTCTGATGCATCCTATGGTTCTAAATATCTGTCAACCCGCGGAGATCACTTTGTCGGAGGTCTACCTCCACTCGTTCTGGCAATACTGATATGTAACCATCATTCAAGCAATCCCCATCTTCTCGCTGAGCTACCTCTGCGTGCTTTCTTACCACTATATGCTTCTCTACCATTAAGGCAACTTGTCCATCCATGAAAGCTCGTTCGATTGAAGATTATCTTGAGACCTATGACTTTCCGAATGCATGATGATGACAAACAATGCATGAAAAAAAATGAAATGAAATAGTAAGACAGTGAATTGAAAGGTATAAAAAATAATATATGACAAACAAGCAATTGCACCGAAATGTTAACAAAATTTAGGCATTACGACGCCTTTAGGGCGGAACATTAAACTTACTGCGGGGTCAGAAATGTTCCTCCATGTGTTCCAAGCTTCAGTATATCTATCGAAAATTTGGCATGGCTTCACCTAAACTGGCTTCTTATGGCCCACTATATGTTGTTCAATCGGGTTCTAAAGGCCCCAAATTGTTCCTCATTGTCGCCTGTGAAGACTAGTAAGGCACACTGATCCAAAGAAAAGGATTCAATTTGTTAGAGTATATTTTCTTAGCCCATGCGGAGGATCATCAAGAGAGCTTAGGTACTTTACAACTCCGGAAGTATTTCGCTAGTCCATGCGGAGGATCATCACGGGAGCATAGCTACTTTACTTACACTTAAAAGGACGGAGCCTAGGTACAAAGCTCATGTTATGCAAATGCAAGTAAAGTGTGTGAAGAGGAACGAACAAACCTTTCACCACCTATTCTAAATGTTCCGACAATTTATTAAGATAAAGAAAACAAATAATGCAAAGCATTAACTAACCGGATAGCAACAATAATATGCATGTAAATGAACATATTTATAAACATTTTATTATTTAGGGAAATCCTCTTTAATTTTAAAAAAATGGGAATTATAGTTAAATACCAATTAAAACCAACAAACCAAGACTTTTGATAATACATGATTAATTTTAGGCCTAGCTCTCTAAATATCCTCAGTGGAGTCGCCTAGCTGTCATAACGATCTCGCGACCGCTAAATGACGTTGGGGGAAGAAAGATAATTGGTCCTCGTAAATGATATGGGTTTTTAAAAACCGAAAAACAGGAGTCGCCAATGATAATTTTTTGGCTAGGTGTGATTGGTCACCTATTAAAACGGTTTTTGTAAAGAAATTTAAAGTTAATTAAAATCCTTTTAAAAAAATTTGAAGTCTGCACTTTAAACCAAAGAAAAACCAAAACGGGTTCGGGAATCGGTTACCTGCGATGAAGGTTATAGCACCCCCCACAACGCCCATATGAAACGGTACCTTATTAATCATGTGTTATCATTAAGTCTCGGTAAAAGTCGATTTTAATTTTGATATTTTAAAATAATTCCCTTTTGAAAGCAATCGTATTTTTTAGTAAAAACTAGAATTTATTTCCATAAAAAATTTTATATTCCCCGGCAAACTTGGCAAAACATAGAAGTTTTCTTTATTCTAAAATCCTCCGGATCATTTCCGTTTTTAAAAGAAGGATATTCCGTTGTTAATGATAATTGACGATATCCTCCCCGCAGACCCAGCAGAGAACTCATGAATTATTTTAACTCGGGGATATTACCTCGTTTATTATTAAAACGTGATTTTTCATGTGCATTGAAACTAATTTAAATAAATGTGTATATGCAAAACAATATTGATATGCAACATGAAATAAATAATATGGACACTAATTATCACAAGGCATAAACAAGGAATTAACCTAAGCAACAATCATCACATGGCACGATCAAGATCATATTATAAACAAAAAAAATCATGTGAATATTGAACATCAAACAATATGATCATGGAATTTTATGAGCAATAATTATTAAATAATATAAGCATGAAATATGCACACAACCTAAATTTGAAAACTCTTGTTCATGTGTTTATTTATTTGAAATTACATAAGTGGCAAACGTCGAAACATTTAACCGAACTCCCAAGCAGATTCGACAAAGCTTAGAAAAATATCCTTTCACTTAACACGTACGTAATTTTGGATAAAATAAAAACCATACTTTACAATTCACTACAAACAAATTGCCATATACTGACGGTTATCTATACCGACGGTCGAAATCCGTCGGTAAAAAGTATCTATTCCGACAGATTTTTTTAACCGTCAGAATATACATAACATATACCGACGCCCCACTAGTCCGTTGCTATAGGTATACCTATACCGACGGTCAATGAAAAACCGTTGGTATATACTACAAACAAATGGTAAAATACTGACACTCATCTATACCGACGGTCGCGATCCGTAGGTAAAAAGTTTCTATTCTGACGGATTCTTTTAACCGTCAGAATATACATAACATATACCGACGCCCAAATTATCCGTTGCTATAGGTATACCTATACCGACGGTCAGTAGAAAACCGTTGGTATATACACCACAAGCAAATTTAGGGTTTATACTGACAATCATATATACCGACGGTCCGGTTCGTAGGTAAAAAGTGTCTATTCCGACGGATTTTTGTCACCGTCAGAATATACGGACCATATACCGACGCACAAAATCTCCGTTGCTATAGATATATCTATACTGACGGTTAATGAAAAACCGTTGGTATAGGGGTATCTTTTACCGACGGTTTTTTCTATTTTTTTCCGTCAGTAAAAGTCCATTTTATTTGGGCACAATATCCTTTCATTTTCGCACTAAAAAATCCATTTTATTTGGGCCTTAGACTGAATTTTTTTTTTTTAACCCTAGGGCATTTTAAACGGACTGATTGTTTTTTTACTTTGCTTCTATCGACATTCTGAGCATTTTGACTTTACTTCTCTTCTCTTCTTGTATCTCCTTAGTCTTCTCTCTTCCTTCAAATCCTTGGTTGTCTTGCTGCACTTTCACCCCTCATCTGGGTTTTCTTCAAAACAGCTCAAAAAGCTTCCCCAGTTCAGATTCTCCAAGGAATCAAAAGCTACCCCATTTGGAATCGGACTCTTGTGTTATTTGTTTCGATGGGTTCAGACAAGGGCAATGGTGTAGAAACCTTGTTGTCTGTGGCCACTTGTTTCATAGAAAGTGTTTGGATTGGTTAATGAAACTTGCTGCTTGTCCAATTTGTAGAACAAGGGTTTGCTTGGATAACGAGGATAAAGGGGTTTTGGTACAAGGAGAACAGATTTTCAGGGTTTATTATCCATTTTCCTGTTTCAAGTTTTTTTTTTCTCCATTTTTGTCCTCCCTTTTTTTAGTTTTATTATCCAAAAAAACTCTCTTTTTTGTGTGTTTTGATTTGTTGTTCTTTGTATGTATTTCAGGAACCAGCGTTTCTCTAATGAAGAACACTATGAGTGGTTCAAAGATTATTCTCATTTTCGCCATCTCATTCAAGCCCATATTGAACCCAATTCCTCAGTACGTTCTCTCTCTCTCTGTATCTTTATTTTTAATGCATTTTGCTTAATATTTTGTACTAGTTTTGAGTGAATTTCTAGTCCTTCAGCTAAAAGTCTATACTTCAAGGCATAAGAGCAAATGAGTAGTCGCTTATTTGGGTTTCTGAGCTTTATTTGGGATACTGGATTAAATTCTTGATATTTAGCCTAATATTTGAGTGAAAAGAAAAAAAAAAAAGAAGTAAAGAACAAAGAAAGACCTTACTTTACACAGTAGGCCAATATAAGCTTTTAGTGTGTTAGTCCTATTTGCCTAATTGGTAATTGGCTTGCTGGGTTGCGTTTTCATTTTGGTTGTGCTTGATTCTGGTGGGAATGGGATTCAATTACTTTAACATGATAATGATGAGAAAATTATTTGATGAAGGTGCTGGAATTGGGCTGTGGGAACTCACGGTTGTGTGAAGAGCTCTACAAGGATGGGATCACTGAGATAACATGCATTGATTTGTCATCTGTTGCAGTAGAGAGGATGAGGGAAAGGTTGTTGTCTAAGGGATATGAAGGTGCGTTTGGCAGATATTTTCTGAAGTTTCTATTGCATTTTATTTTTTTTGTCTGTTTGGCCTATTACAATTTGAAGCTTGATTTGAGTCTATGATGAATATGCACATGAACTGTTGTCTGACTTTGTGATTCAAGTTTACTGCCTTTGTCCAATGAATTTTTTCACATATGGGGCAGATCATTGAACTAAGTATTGAATATGACATTTATGGAAGGAAATTCTTGCCATTTTATGTTTCCATGATATCTTACACTGAGAGATTGTATCCTAGATAATTAGATAGCTATTTGTAGTCTTTTCATTTGAAAAGTGGTAATCTAGACTCTGGAAAAACACGAGTATAAAACAGTCATGGTGAGTGCTAGACTTTAATATGAATTCTTCACTTGTTTTGCCATATGAAACAAAAACCAGATAAGAGTTTGACTCCTGTTTCAAAGATAATTTCCTAACGAGAACGTAGATATTTTGGCTTCTGCTACTCGCGTTAATGAAAATGAAGACGGTAAACTACTTGATTATTTTATTCTTCTATATTGACTTCATTACTTAATTGCTGCACATTGGTTAATATTTGTCAATTTTATGCAGATGTTGCTCGATAGGAATATTCATGAGATTTGGATTGCTTATTTCACTGTATTATGACTTTAGCTTGCGACTTCTATTTAGCTTGTAAAAGTTATATAATTAAGACAATTTATTTGTAATTTTATTTTTAATATTATGAAATATTTTGTACTTTCTTATAATGGTTTTTGTACTTTCTTATAATGAATTTTTTATCTTGGATTAAATTATAAATATATCAATATCAGTAATTGAAAATATGAAAAAAATTTATTTTTACTGACCTCTATACTGACAGTTCATATAACAACAAAAAATGTATAGTATACTGATGGAGTAAACCGTCAGTTAATTTACGACAAACGGTCGTTATAGGTTAATTGTATATTTTACATTTTAATCTATACCGACGGACACAAAAAAAAAACCGTCGGTATACGTATATCAATGGTATCTATACAGAATCCGTCGCTATAGGTTAATTGTATATTTTACATTTTAATCTATACCGACGGACACAAAAAAAACCGTCGGTATACGTATATCAATGGTATCTATACCGACGGAAATAGAATCCGTCGGTATAGATACGGTATCTATACCTACGGCTACAAAATCCGTCGGTATAAATACGGTATCTATACCGACGGGTACAAAAGCCGTCGGTATAGATGCGATATCTATACCTACGGCTACAGAATCCGTCGGTATAGATACGATAACTATACCTACGGCTACAACAGCCGTCGGTATAGATGCGATATCTATACCGACGGATACAAAATCCGTCGGTATAGGTAAGGTGTAAAAGGGGCTACCCCAACATAGGCTATACCGACGGTAGTAACATTAGTGACGCATAAAACCGTCGGTATAGGTTATACATCCTATTCCGACGGTCATCTTTTCCGTCGGTATAGGTCTATACCGACGAGGGTTTTACCGTCGCTTAATTTTTTTGTCGGAATAGTCATTTTGACCGTCGGTATAGGGTTTTAGGACTTTTAGCGACGGATTTTGAAGATTTACTGACGCTTTTTGGACCGTCACTATATGGCAATTTGTTTGTAGTGATTTCATAAATACATGCGTTGAAGAATTTCCTAACCTCCCTGACGAACCCGGCAAAGATTAAGAAATAATTCTCGCCAAATATTCTTGAAATCGAGAAAGCATGTTTTATGCTAAATTTAGAAAACATCTTCTAAAATATGAAGTGCATGAAGACAGGACCATTATCTGAATATGTTTTTCTCTTGAAGAGAGGGCATCGGAATACCTAAGGAGGTATCCTAATACCTTTGAAAGAAACTTAAATTAGACTTACAGAAAAAATGAATTTTTGGGCACGGATTTTGCTCGAATTAGAGAGGGTATTTGAATGCCCTTGTTTGGCATCCGAATACATCTAAGTGAGCATTAATGCAATGTTTTAAAACTAAAGAAAACAAAAGATGCAAAATTGTTAAAGGAAAACATGTATTAGCCGAATGCCCCTAGGGCAAAAATGCTCAAATATTGACTCAATTTTGAAACTCATTTTAACTATCCATAGCCCAATTTATCAAAACCTTTTTTTTTTTATTCTTAAAGAACCAAAAACAACCTAAGAGCAGCCCCCAAGTGTCTCGGCCAGCCCTCTCCTTTGTATAAAAAATTCAAACTTTTACTTGTTTTAAAGCTCGTTTTACTTTCCAAATTTCGATTTTATCTAAACTATTTTTAAAACCTATAAAAAAAACTCATAAAAAACTTAAACTTTAACTATAGATTCTGTTAAGGGTATATAAAATGGGATTAAAAGAGTTAGAGGGTAGGCGGAGTGGGAGGCTAGTGCTGCCTCTCACCTGACTTTTTTTTTTTTTTTTAAATCTTTTTTTTTTCTTTTTATTATTTTTTATTTTTTTGAGATACTTTTAATTCTGTGCAATTAAATGTTATTTTGCATTTTCACTCTAGTTGGTCTACAATTGAAATTCCAAAGCTCGTTTTCAATTTCGCGGTTGACTTAGACAATTTAATTGGAAATAATCGGATTTAAAACAATCTGAATGGGTAATTAATCGAAAACAATTCACTTAAAATTATATTGGTCTTAAAATTCAATCGAAAATTCAATCGAAAATTTACCTAATTAAATTAATTAAGATCCAATTTAATCGAAAAAAGAGTTGATAAACAAAATTTCGCAAAACAACTCGATTTTTCATGAAAAATGAAATTCAAACTTCGAGTCTCAATGAGACAAATTCAATCTTATTTTCAATTCAAATTCAGTGAAATACAAAAATAACAGAATTCAAGAAAATTTCAAAATATTATTCGAACAAAATTAAGTATCTTCACACATGATTTAAATTAAAGAAAAAACAATTTTTACTAAATTAATTTTATTACTCGTTTGATTTTGGAAAAAGAACACAATTTTAAGACCAAAAACCTGGATGTACGTCATTAACTACACACCTTTAATATGAAAGTTACTTGAAAATTGTTCTACATCTCTGCCATGCCGCTGTTTTCTCCCATATAACTGTAGTTTTTTGTTTCAAACCTAATTTTAGCGTAGATTAGTTTTTAGTTTCAAAGTCTGACTTTCTTCCATCTCTTATCCTTTGTTATATCTTTGAATAGAATTAATAATTTTGAACATGATACGAATATTATACAAAAAATAATAATTAAATACGATACAAAAAACGATATAATAAAAAAATAACACGAACATGATACGAATATAAAAATGTGTTAAAATTTATATAATAAGATTTATTAATGTATAAAAAATTATATATATATATAATATTTTAAACATAATTATAACACAAATATAACACAAATCCAGGAACCACATATAGCTTTGAAATTATTGAATTTCAACTTTGGAAGTTTGTCATTTGAAAAAGAAAAAAAAAATCAATATTACGACATTGAAAATCTCATACAAGTTCTAGAAACTCCGGAAAATTTTGCTGCTCATTCTTCCATAATAATGTCTGTATTGGAAAATTGTATTCAAAATGAAATATAAAACTATTATTCATGGCATTCTGAATTAGACAACTGATGATATTCAACAGCCAAAACCTAATTTATAAAGAAGCCACGGTCAGAATTTTGGATTGAACGAACTTGATTGACAAGTATATTTCATCCATACCTGAATATATTACAGGTTACCAACATTTCTCAACTTCTATGAAATTGTGGTTGACCCACCAACCCAATCCATGAGTGCATGTCAATGTCAATCTTTTTTTTTTATTTATTATTATAAAAGAAGTCGTGTGATTTAAATTTTAAATTTTAAATTTATTAAATGTTATTTTTTAAAAATATTTGCATGAATTAATTAGATTAATTTTGAATAGAGATTTAAATAGTAATCGCTACGCAATGTTATGATCATTATTTTACAGTTTTGATTTTTTTCGTTGTCGATTTTCACCGTCGATGTTTATCGTAATTCACCGCGATAATATTCACTATATCCACAATTAAAATAGATATAATACGACCCAAAATACGTCCGCGATCGTAATTTAAATTCTTGACCTAGATTCAATATTCTTCTTTTTTTATATAATATGTTCTGAAATATGACATTTTCTTATTCCCAAATCCCAACCGACCTATTAGACACTTTCCAGTTTCATAAAAACCTTTCGATAGCCCGGAGTCATTTAAAAAAAAAAAAAAAAAATCCTCTAAGAACAAATCATACACACACAAAAAAATGAAAGCATTAATCAATAAAATTCAGTATCAGACATGAACATGTAGATTTTTGTTATACAAACTACAATCAAAATCCTAATATAAGTACAATTCTAAACAAACGAGAAAGGGAACGGAATTAAAAGAAATAAAAGAGGAAAGGAAAGGAAAGGAGGAATATCGAACTGTATTGTTTCGCTGCATTGATAAGCATCCATGATGTTATTTCTGGGTTGTCGTCTTGCTGCACTTTTGTTTGATCCAATTAATGCCCGCAGCTGCTCCTACCTTAGCTTTCTTCATTCCTGTTACTGCTACCGCTTTCGTTTTGCCGAGGCCGTCTTCAACCTTCTTTGAATACTTAGCCTTAGCCGCCCCTCCGCTGCTCTTGCTAGGCTCGGTAGGGAGGGGATCCGATCCGTAGTCCCACTGATCAGCCCATGAGGTTCCATATGAGCTGTGCGGTTCCATTTTTTCAAGCTTTAATTGAAGGATAGAAAAAAGAATACGATCGGATTGTTAAGTATAGTTCTCTTTCCTGCAGTATATAAACGCGCCAATGTTTAGCCGAAAGCAAAATATTTATGCTTCTTGGTGGAAGCAGCTTGTTGTCGTCCGTACAAAAAAAGTATAGAAAACAATGCTTTTATTCCCGGTTCTGATTGTGTTTTGCCAAAAAAAAAACAAAAACAAAAAAAAACGTGTGTTTTAACAGTTCAAAAGAATCCTTCAAAATAGTGGTTCCGGAAAATTAAAAAACAATGATTATTAGTGTTTTTAAGATAAACAAATTTTATAGTATGATAGAACCTCCTCATGAGTCGGATTGGAGCAGACAAGTCATGGTTTGAAATTTTTTTTATTTTTTTATCTAGGCTTGGCCCTATTTATTATTCACATAATAATAAAAAATTATTTTTATATTAATATTAATATATTTTTATAATTAAATTTAAATAAATATTTTTTTTATTAATTAAACAGTGATTTGAGCCAAGCTGACCCGAATCACAAATACCTCTATCCAAATCCAGCTCAATACGGATCGGACGAGCTATCCGACCCTTGAGCAGATGTAGATAGAAGTAGTACTTTATAAACTCATTGCAATTATTTTCATGTTTTCAAAACATTTGACAACTGGAAAAAAGAATTATAATTTTAGTCTCATATATAGATATATCATTATATAATTAATTTTGTTAGACTTATCTGGATCCCGTCATGTTGGACATCTACATGTAAAACATTTGAAGGGCTTATAGCAGTCCAGCAACTCCAAACAGAACAGATACTTGATTTACATCTATCAAACTCACACACACCTAGCAACCAAGTATAAATAGGTGAAATAAAGATTGACCTGAAGTAAGTGAAAACATCAACACTTAACCTTCTAACTTTTCATATCTTTTCTTTTAAATATTTTTTAATCTCGGATTAACTTAAGTATCGAAACACATTTCGAAAATCAAAATTCGGTGCTCTCTGACAACTCCTACCTTTACAGACCACTTCCAACCACTGTTTGACAAGCCTCAGAACATCATTCTGTTCAACCTACTAAAAGACATCAACAAATTTATACTATCTAATTTTGTATTATGAAATTAATTCAACAAATTTTTTGCTTTTACCAAATAATTAAATTGATTTCAAACTTTTATACAGAAGAAAATGTGTGCCTGTTATTTTACAAAAGAATTAATTAATATATTTGGTTCCAAAACCTATATATTTGCACGATATGTCATTTCAAATATGAAAATATATTCTCAAATGAATTCCAATATATAATTTGACGGAAAACTTTTGGTCCATACAGTGTAAATCATGAATTTGTGGGTATGCTCTTTTTTATTTGAATGAACAGAGAGGGTCAAAAATATATAAATTTGAGCCATTTTTAGAATAATTTAGTTAAGTTTAACTTGTATGAGAATTATTAGAATAATTTTAGTTTATGTTTAGTTTGGATGAGAAAAATATTTTAGTTATAAGTTTAAATTTGTTAGGTTTAAGCCAGACTAGAGATATACTAATATTCTAGGACAAGCAATTCAATGGAAGTTTCTTAGTTAATGGTAACCTATTTAACTATTGTTAAAGTTGTTAGCTAGGCTTTTTTTTAATAAAAAATTTGATACTTTTGTACTCAATATGAAAATATGATATATTTAGTAAACACAAAAACAATATAATAAATAAGATACGTTTAAACATAATTAACATAACACGTTTAATATACGTATTATATTTATGTTTAAAATTTTAAAAATTTTATTAATTTATACTAAATTTATATTTTCACGATTGAAAAAAAAAAAACATGAAACGAGACAACATACTCGAATTACCATATTAGAAAAAGCAAAAAATAAAAAAAGTTGTTAGCTGGGTTTGATTAAATATATATATTTTTTTTTTATAAGGGTTTGATTAAATATATTGGTAAGGACTTAAAGGCTGCTTTTGCTGGACCATAGTCTAGGGTGGGGACGGAAACGTGAATGGGGAAGAAATGAAACGTGCTTGTAATTCAAATCCTTAGCGTAGATCGACGGCGTTCCTCTATAAGGCCATGCAAAGACATAGTGGACCTTTACAAACGACTTCTTTTTCCCCCTTTTTCTAGACATTTTGCATTCGAAGTCTAGAGTTAGAAGTACTTGGAATTTTATTTTATGTATGATAAGTTATGTTATCTGATTTTATATTTTTTTAAAATATATTTTTTAATATTTATATTTGACACATATTCGGATATAAATATAAAAATATTATCTTTCAAATATATAATTTTATTTTTAGAAAATTAAATATACTCTAGGATAGAGGTGCCGTGGCCGGATTTTTTTTCAAATTCTTTGTCTAGGCCCGGTCCTGGGCCGGCCCATGAGCCCAAATTTACTGTTTATATATATATATAATATTTTTTTTTATATATTTTTATAATTAAAATTAAATAAAATAATATTATTATAATACAAAACACTGTTCTGGATCGGGCCGGATCAAAAAATTCTTGCCCAAGCCCAATCTAATACAAGTCTACTCTAGGACATATACTTATATTCATTATTCACCTTGAATTCGAGTAAAGATAAATAATAAGAAGAAAAAAAATTTATTGGTGCTTCAAAATGTCTCTAACAACTTAATATGTGGCTAATCTGTTGATAGTTTATATTTGATACACTGGCAGTGTATATATTTATACAAAGTCAGTAAACCAAAAAATGCTATCTCATTAAAAAAATTAAAAAAAAATATACAGATAATTTTTTTTAATGAGGTGATATATCTGATTCACTGATTGTCAATACATTAAATATAAATCCATATCATAATATCATGTTAATTATATTTAAATATGTTAAACATGAATATGATATTTATATATATATCATTTTATATTTAAACTATGAAAAATGTTAACCAATTTAATTCAGTAAAAATAATATATTAAATATAAAAAAATTTAAATAATAAATAAATAATTTTAATGGGTATCTATAAACATCAATTAAACGTACACTTAAAATATAACATAAGCTACCGATTATTATACCTTTCAACTTTCATGACTTTCACCTTTCGTTCATTTCCGCGTGAAAATTGAGGCGTGAGGGTCGACAGGTTGCCGAACTACAATTTACGACATTATTCCACGCGTGACCTAAAGGAAGCGTCAACGACTTTTTCCCGCAAGACATTGTTGCCAATTCAAACACTAAACATCAGCTTTTAGAACATTCCTAGAAAACGCGATCGTTTCCATTCATAATTTTCCATTCTCTGAATCTCAACCCGTTCAAAACCCACTATAATAATATTATGTTCTTCCTCTTTGGCTGAAGATTTCAAACAAAAAATCTAGTAATCGTCGAAGAATTAATACACGAAGTATAAACTAGATAAAAAAAAAAATCCAACAATTCAAAGCAGCCGGCTTCAACTTCCAGAAACAAGAACAAAGGTTTTTACTTTTTAGACTACTGGTTTTGTCTCTTTATCTACTATATCTCCCATTAAGTTTTTCTTTCATTTCCATTCTTTTTCAACCACAAAGAACGAAAGCACAAAATTAAAGAAGATGAAGCATCACGTTTTTGTGATTACGATTTTGGTTTCGCTCTCTTTTGCTTCAGTTTCAGCTAGATTCTTTCCAAATATAACAGCTATTCCGCCATGGCTTCCCCCTAACGCCACCTCAATCGCCCCATGGGATGCCTTCACGAAATTCGCCGGTTGCCAACCAGGCGAAAGACAAGATGGTTTGTCGAAGCTCAAACAGTACTTTAGCAACTTCGGTTACATCCCAAACTCTCCGTCTAATTTCAGCGAGGAGTTCGATGATGAGCTAGAAAAGGCCTTGAAAACATACCAGCAGAATTTCAACCTTAACGTTACCGGTCAACTGGACGATCGGACTCTTCAACAAATCGTACGGCCGAGATGCGGTAACGCCGATATAGTCAATGGGACGACTTCGATGAACTCCGGTAAATCGTCGTCGTTTCACACTACTGAACACTTCCATACGACGGCTCATTACACTTTCTTCCCGGGAACTCCGCGTTGGCCTGCCAACAGGCGGGACTTAACATACGGTTTCTTACCCTCAAACCAATTAACAGACGAGGTAAAGGCCGTGTTCAAAAGTGCCTTCGAGAAATGGTCCACTGTTACGACGTTGACCTTCACTCAAACGGATTCATTCTTATCCGCGGACATCGAAATCGCTTTTTACAGCGGAGACCACGGAGACGGAGAGCCATTCGACGGGGTTTTAGG
Source organism: Fremontodendron californicum (assembly GCA_030761205.1). Taxonomy (NCBI): domain Eukaryota; kingdom Viridiplantae; phylum Streptophyta; class Magnoliopsida; order Malvales; family Malvaceae; genus Fremontodendron; species Fremontodendron californicum. The sequence goes on along the minus strand of JAULJL010000023.1, from coordinate 19,449,701 downwards.
AACGTTGGCTCACGCGTTTTCTCCTACAAACGGGAGGTTCCATTTGGACGGGGACGAGAACTGGGTGGTTTCGGGTGATGTCACGACGTCAGCGCTGTCGTCGGCGGTGGACTTGGAATCCGTAGCTGTTCACGAGATCGGTCATTTGTTGGGGCTGGGGCATTCGTCGGTGGAAGATGCGATTATGTACCCAACGATCTCTTCGAGAACAAAGAAAGTGGAGCTGAGAAATGATGATATCGAAGGGATTCAAGTGTTGTACGGTAGTAATCCTAACTATAATGGTTCGACGACGACTTCGACTACTCAGGAGAGGGAAACTAGCGGTGGTGCAGCCCGTTACTTGGGTTCACGGTGGGGCCTTGGTGTATTCTTGGCCGTTGGATTTGGGTCCTTATTTTTTTAAATTAATTATTACGTACGGTATTTATTATAAATTATTATATCATTTATAGATATTCTTTGTTTTTTTCTTTTTTAATTTATAATTATTTAGTATTTGTTTTTTAGGTGAGACTCGTGAGAGCTTTACTACTATGCCGCCCTTCTACATATTGATTTGTTAGTATAGTTATTTGATTATATAAATAGAGTTCGATTAATTAGTGTTTATATATAAATACATATTAAAGATTATTTAATTATTATTTTAAAAAAATTATATTTAATACATTATTATTATTAAATTAAAAAATTATTAATTATACTTTTTCTTAAATATCACTTTAACTAATGTTACTACATATCTATTAACATTTCAAGTAGTATTTTGTTTTTAACATTTGTTCATAGTTGAAGCTTGGTTTCCTTTGTCACATTGGGATAAAAGATCAGCAAAAGGAAAATTTTAGCGGACCCTAATTTTAGTACGGTTGAGGCGTTTTTTGATTTCAACCGCACCGAAATTGGCGTTTGGATATTTGATGCAGCATGGTGTAGTGGAAAGTAATCTCTCTCACTAGTGAGAGGGATTCCTAAAATGCCATCACTCTTTTTACATTATTACTACTTATTTTTATTTTTTAATGTTAAATAATTTTAAAATTTATTATTATATAATAAACTAATAAATATATAATTTTTATTATTATATAATTAATATGAGTTAATTAAAAAATAAATAATTACATAAATAATAAGAAATTAAATACAAAAATGTTATTTGATATATTATTATTATTTTTATAATTTTTAATTATCTATTATTGAAACTTTATTTGACATAAATATAATTTAATATTTAATTCCATAATTATTAAATAGTCTAAAGCTTTTATTATATAAAAAATTTAATCTAATGTTCATAACGGTCATTTTTATTTCTCACTATAATTCACCACATTGCCATCGCTGCTTTTAAATTCAAACACATATTCCACCATTGATTTTAATCTCACCACTACAGTAAATAATCTCACTACTACAGTAAGTAATCTCACTGCCACCATTATTTTTAATCTCACCAAAGCCAATCTCACCTCTCATCCAAATGAAGCCTTAGACAATCGTGGAACTTTGAGTAAACAAAATCATATAGGAATAATTAGCTGATTCTCGATGCATAATTTGATAAGGTTTAAATATAAAATTGATCCTTGTACTATATTACTTTTTTTATTTTGGTAATTAAAGAATTTTTGTTCTTGATCAGTATTTGTATTATAATTCCGTTAAACAAATTGATACTTTGCACTAACACTCTTAAATAAATGATGATATGGCAAATAACATCCAATGAGATCGTGACATGTGGCACAAATATCACGTCAATGCCAACTCTATAATGCTAGGTCATCATTAAAAAGAATTTTTTTTTAAAAATTATAAAAATCAAAATTAAATTAAATTTTTATTAAAAAAAATCTAAAAAATACAAAAAAAAAATTAAACAATTCAAAAAAATCTAATTTTTTAAATATATATAAAAATAATAAATATAAAAAAATTTAAAAATTAAATTAAAAAAACTAAAAATTTATAATTTTTTTAAAATATTATGTAAAAGAAATAGAAAAAAATCTGAAAAAAAAAATCTGAAAAAAGAAAATTTAAAAAATCAATTTAAAAAATCAATTTTTTTTATTTTTTTTAAATTTTCTTTTTTGTTTTGATTTTTATATATATATATTTTTTAGATTTTTGAATTTTAAATTTTTATAATTTTCTTTTTATAATTTTTTAATTGTATCTCTAAATAATGACGTAACTGGTATTGATGTGGTATTTTTTTTGTCACGTGTCACAATCTTATTGGATGTTAATGACACATCACTCATTTATTTAACGTTGTTAATATTAAGTACTAATTTATTTGACGAAATTATAGTACAAGTACCTGATCAGAAAAAAAAATTAATACTAAAGTGAAAAAATATTATATTACAGGGATCAATTTTATATTTAAGCAATTTGATAATGACAAGAAAATAACAATTTAATCCAGTGCTTGTATTTCATTTCTTTTAGCCAATACTATGCTTACTTAATGCTTCTATTTCTAGTTATTTGAGTTTGGAAATGACTTCTACTCATAGAAGTTTTATTTAGATCTAGCAATTCGTGTATAGATGTTGCATTTTGTGTTTTTTATCAGTTATATAAATATAAACACAACAAAAATTATTAAATATATCAAAATCTTAAATATGAATACGATATGCGTATTAAACATATTGTATTAATCATGTTTAGATATATCGTATCGTGTTCTTAAATTGTCTCGTATTCATTAAATATGCCTTAAAAATGACATTTTTTTTTTCATATACCCAAAAAAAATTTAACATAACAATATTTATTTCACATCATTTATGCCTCATGATAATTTCATCTGAATTTACAAAGGACGTTAATAATGTTAAAATTTTCATACAAATAATTCAATTGATTGTAAATTAAAGGTTTCATTGATAAACTTAAGGTTTAACTTAATTAGTTCATACAATTATCCTTAACTTTATGTGTTGGATAAAGGTGGCATCCAGCAGGTCCTTAATTAGAATCCTAACATCTGTAACAACTTCATTTATTTTCATGATGTGACCTCCTTTATAAAAAAAAATAAGTTTCATTAATTATATAATAAAACAATAAAACTCATATGATATATTTAACTAAGTACAAGGATTTATTTTGTGTTTTAGCCTACTTGTAACCATTTCAAAAAAGATGTAATTCCAATCAATTTGCTGCATGAGTAACTGCTATAGTAGAACTTTTGCATAAAGACTCTTTTTATCTTTATCATAGAAATAGTACTTGCTAATATATGATTGTCTTCTGCCAGTTTTGTTCAAATTGAAATTATGCTTGATTAAGTTCTTAAATTATTTATTTTTAAAATAAAGTTAAATTTACCCATCTATTTTGCAGTGATGATTGCTGAATCAAATTTATTATTCATCTTTAAACGGGTGTAACTTTAATTCTATAGTTTTAATTTAGTTCAAATGGTTAAAATTATTTTTTAACAAATTAAAAGTATAATGTTAAAATAACACATGGTTCAAATTAAAGATGAGTGATAAATTTTCTCCGTCAAACTAAATAGAGTAATGAATCTGGAGCTTAATTAGTTCAGTTGGTTCATACAGTCACTCTTAAGAGGTGGCATCCATCAGATTTGGGATTCGAATCCTAACATCTGCAACCCTTCTCATATCTCTAGACTACAATTTCTTTTATATATAAAAAAAAAAAATAGAGTAATAAATTTGGACCGTATCTCTTTTTCTTTTTAGCATACTTTTGAACTTATTAACAATTAAATTTCAAAATCTTGTATGGAACACTTGGTATTATATAAAATTTGTGGTTCCTTCTAGAGCTGCTCATGGGCCGGGCCAGGCCGCGGCCCATTTTTTTTTTTCTTTGCCCAGGCCCGCCCGTTTAGGCCAAAAACACTGTTCATTGGAATAAAAAATAATTTTTTTATTTTTTTATAATTAAAATTAAATAAAATAATATTATTATAATAAAAATTACTGTTCATTGGAATAAAAAAACACTGTTCATTGGAATAAAAAAATAATATTTTTATTTTTTTGTGCAACTGATAATGATTAAGATTATCCTCCTCTGATCAATGACCCAACTTGTTTGACGGTTGTGCTTGAACGTGGGATTTTGGCCTTCGTAGATATTAGACATAACAATTATATATATATATATATATATATATATAAACTAGATTATGGCACATCCATTTTGTGAGTGATAAAAAATGAAAAAAAAAATGGGTGAAAGAAAGAAGAAGTTATTTAAATATACATTTTTTTAAATGGAGAAAAAGTAGTTAAAGCAGTTTTTTCTTTCTTTTCTCAAAAAATTTAAATTACTAATACAATCCTATTAATATATATTATTTTTATTTTATAATTTAGTTTTTTTGTTATTTTCTTAATTGAGTTGATATCACTTGACTCGTGACATCAATTCAGTCAAAATTTTTGTATATAATGTAGATATATATATATATATATATATATATATATATATCTAATGACTTTTTCACGTTCAACGGATTGATGAGATCAAGCTCTTTTTTATTCAGTTATAAATATCAACTAAATATAAAGAATTATCAAATAAAAATCATCATCATTAAATAAAAATTTAAACCAAATAGAAAAAGAAAATCTTAACCCGTCCAATTTTAATGGGCCCGATCCCGAATATGCAACTATTCATCTGAGTCCGACAAGGGTTAGGGTAAAGCCCAAATCTCTATGATTTTGACCTGGCAATTTTGAGCCCGAGCCTTTTCTATTCTTTTACAAGTTGATCTTAAGTCTTAACGAGATCCAGGCAAAGGATACTAGATATTTGCTGGCTGGTAGCATGGCTTAGATCTGTTCATGGCCGGATTACTTTCTCTATTTGATTGGTCCAGCTTGAATCTAGTTTAGATAAAGAATTTTGATAATTTGAATCGATCTGACTTGACTCGAATTAATATTATCAAATAAAAAAATTTTTTTTATTTAAATTTAATTATAAATATTAATATAAAATATTTTTTAACAGTAATACGGGTTTTCGAGTAATTCGGACTCGACCCGAAATGAACTTGAGTTAAAAAAAGAAAAAATTCCAACTGTAGCCCGACCCATGACCTGACTTTCCTTTTTTTGGGAGGTTAAAGACCATCATTCATTTTCGAGCTTTTATTTTTTTATTATATATTATTGGATTCCAATATATATGCTCATTAACGTTCATTTATATATTAAATGTTTTATAATTTTATCATTTTTTTTCAATAAATTAATTTGAATAAAAAAGAAAATTACGAAAAGTTATCATTTCATTGTTTACAAATATTATTTTTTTTAAAAAAACAAATTAGTATTAATAAAAAAGTAGAATATGGAAAGTTAGCATATAATATATATATATGTAAAATTAGGTTTTTACACGATAAATACAAATTTGAAATATTTTTATTTTTTGAAGACCAAAAAATACTTTTATTGTTTAAAATTATTTTAAATAAAAAAAAAGAATATAAAAAGTTATCATATTAATTCAATATTTATAAATATAAATTTGTTTAATAAAATAGTTGTTAAAAATGTAAAATATGAAGAATTAGCATATTAATTTTAATGTTTTCATATTTTATTAATTCATGTTTTGAAAATAAACATTTAAATATATATATATATAAATTTTGAAAACTTTTTATGTTTTTATCATTAAATTTAATTAAAATGATAGAAATTGAAAAATCAATAAAATATTACATTATTATTCAATATTTTCATATTTAATTTATTTTGAAAAAACTTCATATACTAATAACCGTTAAATTTTAAATGAGACTAGAATATGCCCACTACCCTTCGAGAAATTGGATTAAAGTTTTGAACATAATATTTATACTAATAATTCAATTTTTAAGTAAATAAATTTAAAGTTCAAATTGAGTCACTATTACAAACTATGTAAAATATGGGATGAATTGAGACATGATACAAACACAACATGAGAAAAATAATTAAAACACGACATGACACGAAAAATAACATGAACACGACACGAATTCACGAACGTATCAAAATCTATATAAAACAAATTATCAACATGCAAAAATTTATAATACATTGAACACATAAAAAAAAACACAATACGAAAACACAAATTTTTTTAAATTGAATAACTATTGCAAATTATACAAAATATGTGATGAATTGAGATAGGACATGAACACATAAAATTTTCTCTAAATTGAATCAATATGACAAACAATGTAAAATATGAGATGAATTAAAATACGATACAAACACAATACGAAAAATAACATGAATACGACACAAATGCACGAATGTGTCAAACTTACATAAAACAAATTATTAACATGACAAAAATCATATAAATTTATAAAACTTTGAATACACGAAAAAATAACATGAACATGAACACGCAAATTTTTCCTTTCTTTTTTTTCTCTTTCCTTTCTTTTCCTTTCTTCCCTTTTTTTTTTTTTTTTTCCTTTCTTCCTTTTTTTTTTTTCCTTTCCTTTCCTTTCTTTTCTTTCTTTCCTTCTTTCTCCATTACCCAAAAAAAAGAAACTTGAAATACCCAAAATAACCCTTCAAACTCCCTTAATACCATTGCCTAGGTGTCTCCAAGACAAAGACACTCAAAATTGAAATTGAGTGCTCTCCTGCATTAGGGACAACTTTTAATAATAGTTATATATTATATATGAGGAGTACAAAAAATAAAAAATATATTTTATTAATTTCAATTTTTACATATTTCATTAATTAATGATTTAGAAAGCAAGAGATGGGTTTGTTTGTTGAGTACAATTTTACCATAATATCAGATAATGCCCGCACTTTGCTGCGGAATGTTATCGAATTTGAATTAATATTTTGTAATAAATTTGAAAGATAAAAAGGCAGAGTAGTAAATATAATAATTTAGGAAAATAATAATTCATATTCTTATAAGACACCTGATATAAATTGAGAGTTATTTGAATATGGTTAATTACATCCGATAATTTTAAACACAACATAATTATACGATATGAACATAACATGGGAAAAATATTTAAAACACGACATGACACAAAAATAACATGAACACGACACAAATACACGAATATGTCAAAATCTACATAAAACGAATTATTAACGTGTCAAAATTTATATAAATATATAATACCCTTAATACGATTATAACAAGAAAAACAACACGAACATGATGACGCGCAACATAAATTTGAGAGTTATTTGAATAGTGTCAATTAGACTTGGCAATTTCGGACACAACATGATTATGCGACACGAACATAACATAAAAAAATAATTAAAATATGACACGAAAAATAACATGAACACGACAAAAATACATGAATGTGTCAAAATCTACATAAAACGAATTATTAACGTGTATAAATTTATATTACTTTAAATACACGATAAAATAACACGAACATGTTACGAACATACAAAATTTTCTCTAAATTAAATAATTATAATAAGTTATGCAAAATATGGGATGAATTGAGACACGATATGAACAAACACAATTTTTTCTAAATTGAATCACCATGACAAACTATGCAAAATATTTGGATGAATTGAAACATGACACGAACACATGAAAAAAATAATTAAAATACGACATGATACGAAAATAACATGAATACAACACAAATGCACGAACACGTCAAAATCAATATAAAATGAATTATTAATATGTAAAAATTTATATAAACTTATAATACTTTGAACATATGAAAAAATAATACGAGCACGACACAAAAAATAATATGAACACGAACGAATATCCGAACGTGTCAAAATTTACATAAAACGAATTATTAACGTGTAAAAATTGTAAAAATTTATAATATTTTGAACACACAAAAAATAACACGAACATAAAAACGATACGAACACATAATTTTTTTCCATCTTTTTTTTTCTTTTTCCTTTCTTCCCTTCTTAATAAAAAAAAAATTAAAAATACCCAAACTAACCCCCTCAACCCCCTTAATATCCATGCTTAGTTATCAACTAAGCATGGATTCAAAATCTTTAATTCTTTTCTCCCATGCATTCTAGGGATAGTTTTTATAGTAAGTAATAGATAAAAAGAACGACAAAAAACACTGTTCACAATTGTAGAGATGGAGAAAGAATTTTATGAATTGTTGAGAGTATTTTTGGTATAGAAAAAGAATGAATAGAGAGAGAAAAAATACTAGTAGGGATGACCATGGATAGTAAAAAATTGAATATCTGACACTATTCGATCTATTTTTTACGAATTTAGATATTGCGGATTCAGATAATTTGCAAATTCGAAGATCAGATTTACTATTTGCATCGAATTCACATATGAACCCTTGGATATCCTTTATCTGAATCCACTTTGATTTTGATACAAATAGTATTGGATATTCGAATCCATTTTGTTTATATGGATAACGGATTTGGATATCCGAATCCGATATCCATTTACATATTTAATTCTTTTTTTAAATAATTTAATTAATTTGGTTATTTAGCGGATTCGTATATCCGACGGATATTACTCTTTAAATCGGATGCATATTCGGATAGTAATTCGAATAGTAAACGAATAATAAATTGATTCAAATTTTGGATAAATTAAGCTAATTCGGATATTTAAAAAATTATAGATATCTGATCTGTTGCCATCTCTAGATACTAGAGCCAAAGAGAAAAACAAAAAAATAGGCTCGGGAGTACGATTACGTATGGGTAATGTATTAGTATCCCTACAACGCCTGTAAAAAAGGTATCAACAAATCATGTGTTACCTTTAATCTAGATAAAAATGATCTTAATTTTGATATTTAAAAATGGTTCCCTAAAAAAATAGAATTAACAATTTATTTATTAAAAAAAACAATTTATTTTGAAATGAAATGAGAATGTTTTTTGTCATAATAAAATTCCCTCTGTTCCATGCCAACTTAGCAGAATATAGGAATATTTTCTAGATAAAATGTTATCTCATTTTCAACGAAGTATTCCTTTATGATGAATAATTGTTGAAATGATCTCCAGCAACTTGACGGAAACTCATGAATTATTATCACTCGAGAATATTGTTTTATCTTATTCTTAAAAAAATGTCGCCACTAAAAAAAATAACTTTGTAGCCTATTTTATTTAAAAACAATGCAATAAGTACGACAAGGATGAATATAAACGAATATAGCATCGTGAATAAATAATTTTTCATTTTTTGAATTAACCATTATTTTATTTATTATTTTTTGATAATATCATCAAAATTACTTTCGTCGGAGAATCTCCTAGATTCCCCAATAACTTGGCGAAATTTAAGACATTAATCTTTCGTCCATTAGTTCTCATGTTATTCCGTAAAAACGAGAATAATGATCTCTCATGAGAGGATCATGAAGAGCCCCCCTATTTTATATAAAAACAATGCAATAAGTACGACAATGATGAATATAAACGAATATAGCATCGTGAATAAATAATTTTTCATTTTTTGAATTAACCATTATTTTATTTATTATTTTTTGATAACATCATCAAAATTACTTGCGTCGAAGAATCTTCTAGATTCTCCAACAACTTGGCGAAATTTAAGACATTATTTTTTCAGCCATTAGTTCTCATGTTATTCCATAAAAACGAGAATAATGATCTCTCATGAGAGGATCATGAAGAGCCTCCCTAGCAACCTGGCGAAAGTCCCGAAATTGTTTCACTAGATCACATTATTCCCTTCTTTTCATTTTTTAGAATTTTCTTTTTTAAATCCCCAGAAAATAACATAACAAAATTATTTCCTTTATATACATTTTATTTTTTAAAAAATTAGTAATTATTTTATTTCTTTGGTGAAACGTCTTGAAAACTCATTGCGTTTAATAATTTCCTGAACTCTCCAATAATTTTACGAAATTCAAGAAATTATTCATTCGTCGTAAATTTTACGTTTTTCAAAAAACAAGAACAATATTTTTCGTAGGAAAATTATAAGGATTCTCCCCAGCAACCTCACGGAAGTCCCTGAATTACCCCACTAGATCACACCATCATTATTTAATTTTAAAAAAAATATAATTATTATCTATTTATATATACTTCGAAAAAGAATGATTTTCCCAAAATTTCATTTTTTGAACATCTATATAAGTAACATAAACAAATAAATAAAATGCATATTCAAAGAATTCAACAAAATAGTAAATAATAAAATAAAATCATACCTAAATACCACAAATCTTAGAGCTTGGATTGTATGTCGGGTCGAATCTACAGAGGAGAGTCCACTTTCTTTCTTTTTCTTTTTCTTTTTCTTTTTTTTTTTCTCTTTTTTTCCTTCATTTTCTCCTTTTTTTTTCCTTCTTTTCTTCCACCTGGATCCGGGTCAGCGTGCGGATCTAGGGTCACAGGCTTGCGTGCGGGTCTTGACCCAGGTGAAACGCTGAGTTTCGATGCAACTATAAGAGGGGGATTTTTTTTTTTCAAAACTCAGACCTCCCTCTCTCTCTCTCTCTTCCTATTATCTCCCGACCACCAAAAAACACTTAGAAAACCTAGATTTTGTCACCTAAAAATTTAACCCAACTCAGAGTCCGATGAACACCTTCCCCAAATCCTAGATTTTGACTACCTTTCCCCATTCTTTTTCGCCTCAAATTTCACCAAATTCCTCTTTATCCCTTCCTTTTTCCTATTCTCCCATTAAAATTTTCAAAACAACATTCAATATTCCTAGATCTAAAATCTCAGACATTGACTGCCAAACACCCTACCATCGTCGTTCATCACCCGATCAGCCTAGAACTTTCACCAGGAGCTTATTCTCCTCCTAAACATCCTCTTCACTGTTTGGATTGGCTAAACTTACCCTAAAACCCTCTCAACCTAAACAACCCATACCCAATATTTTTGTCTTTTTGTCTTTTTTTTTTTGTTTTTTGGTATTGTTTGGTTGATAAGTGTTTGATCTTTGTTGTGTGTAGTATTTTTGTGCTTGCTGATTTGTGATTGTTTGATGATTGTGTGGTGGGTTCATGGAGGTTTTCTATTAGAGTTCAGTCTCATGAATCCTCATTCTTTTGGGGTTTTCGATTCTGATTTACAGGGTTAGAAAATTCAAATCCCATATCTTATCTACGATTTGAGCTCTGAACAGAGCATGGGAAAGGATGGATTATATAGGGGTTAGTATGGTGGTTGGGAGAGGTTGGCCTGGGGAAAGGGAAGGGCTGATGGTGGTGTGAGGCTTGGGAGTTGCCACGAAAAGCCTGGTGGCCTGGAGAAGGGGAGGGGTTGTTGGCAGAGGATGGGGATGGGGATAGGGCTGGCAATAGAGGTGTCCATGGGCAGGGCTGGGCCGGGTTCAGGCCCTTGTATGGTATCAACACTACATTTGCTTGCCCAAGCCCGGCCTGGCCCGAAATATGGGTCTCAAATTTTGTCCAAATCCGTCCTTATTTGTAAATGGATAGCCCAAACTCGTTTAGACTCGCCCATATTATTATATATTTTTTTTTTTTTAAATATATATTTTTATTATTTAATCTTTAGTAATTTTATATATATATATATATATATATATTTTTTCTTTTATTAAGTTCTTAAACATGGACAACTTAACATATTTTTTAATGGTTACACTATAATATTAATAATTTAATCTTTATATGACATAAATTACATAATATATACTAGATATTGCACGACCATAATATGGGTGAAAAAGAAAAAAAATTATGAGTTAAAATTTATTTTAAAATAAATAATTTAATATATAAGATGTGAGTAATTTTTTTAAAGGAAGTTATGTAGTTTTTTTTTTAAATAAAGAAAATGATGTCACATGTGAAGTAGTTTTTTTAAAAAATAAATTACATAAATATCCTTAATTGTATTTAATATTATATTTTTAATTTGATTTTTTGATATTTTTTCAACTGAGTTGGTGTCCGTTAACTCGTGACACCAACTCAGTGACTCCCTTTAATAATAGTATAGATAAATATAAATATAAATAATATATTATTTAATTAGAAAATGGGTCGGGCCGAGCTTGGGCCTTGAATGTTGGAGCCAAGGCCTGGCCTATTTTTTAAATGGGCTTGACCTATTTTTTTGCCAAAGTCCATTTTTCGAGTCTAATATTTTTGTCAAAGCCCTCCCAAATATGGACGGATCTTCGGGTTTGGACGAGTAGCCCGACTCTTGGATAGGTCTAGCTGACAACATCTTCCAGCCACCTACCCCATTTTTTTTAATTATTATTATTATTATTATTTTTGTCTGAAAATAATCAAAATAAATAAATAAAAGAAAAAAACAAGAACATCAAAAATTAACAGGCCAGTTCAATAGGTTCCAAGGCCCAAAAGTTGTACTCAAAGTCCAAAGGCTAATGGAGCTTAAGAAATCAATTGAAAGCCCAAATAGATAGAAGTTCAAAGTCAAATTCAAGCCCAAAAATCAATTAATGGTAAAAAATCGATTAAAGGCTCGAGGAATCATGACTAACATCGACTATATAAAAATTTCTTGTTAATTCTTAAACCGATCTTAACCCAAATTCGAGCCAAATTATATTCGATCTAAATTATCTAGAAAGAAATCAATTTAAAATCAAAATCAATTCAACTCGACTAATTTAAATAATGTTTAAAAGATTCGAACAAAATTGAGTGTCTACAACATTAATTGTTACATGACATATATGTACTGATACACGGTCTCGGCATTTTGGGTTACTGTACTAATGTCGACACAACACGACACCAGTAAGAAAATGAAATCTGTGTCTGACGATGCATTGACTATATGAACATGGTCTCTGCTCCCTTTGATAGCTTCCAATCCATGATCCCTTGTCAATTTGCAGCAGTGCTGTGGTATTTTTGCTCTAATCCAATCTTGAGAGAGATGCGACGAGATTTGAGGGTAGAAAAAATAATTAAAGCATATGGTAATGGTAGGTGTTGCATTCATTGGGTTGGTTTGGGTTTTGGGTGGGTCTTTCGTGGGGTGAGAAAATTGAAGTTGGATGGGGAAGAAACATGCATTTAGACATGGGAGATTGGAGTAGACATAGGAGGTTGGATGGGGAACAATTGTTGTTGAATCACATGAGGGTTTAAAAGTTACAAAAATATATTTTTCTTTTTTTTTTGGGGCCATTTTTTTTTAATTAGATAAAATTTTGGGAGGAAAAGGTTTGGTTGGAAATAAGAATTTGATGGAATAAAATTATTTTAAATCAATACCTATAAATAAAAATTAATATTACTTTAAAGATTTTAAAAAGAGAAAGGTTTTCTTTTTTATTTTTAACTAAAATAAAAATAATATTTATATATGATATTATATTATTTTGCATTTATAAATATTTATTTAAGATATTGTTATAAGACATATTTGCGTACATGTATCTAATATTTGAATCATTTTTAGTTGACTCTACGTATCAAAATTTTAATCAAAAAATAAATTAGATACGTGAATACATACCAATATTGGATACTCATATCCAATCCATGTAACTTAGCATATATGAAGTACAATTAGATAATTTCGCTTTGTTATTTTTAAGCATGTTTATGATAAAAAAATGATTTTTTTATTTCTTATATTTTGATACATGCCTTGAAAATGATAGATTTTTATTTTGCCACATGACCAAATTTATTTAATTTCACATGATAATTTTACTCTAGTTGGCAGAAGGAATTAGGTGTCAAAATTTTCGTTCAAGTAAGAGCTCAATGTAAATAATTGATTATGACTTAATTGATTACAATAAAAAACAAAAAATTATGATAAATTTAAGCCAATTGTAACCCAACTCCAATAGAAAAGAGATATATAAATATTACAACCATTTCAATATGATGTTAATTTGGAAAAAAATATGTTAATTACTTCACTCAACTTTTCATAAATTGATAACAGAATTGCAATATTAATATGCTTTGGCACTAGCTAAATAAATGTTTGTTTGTCCAATTTTCCTTAAGGAAGGAAGAAAGTCAAACTAATTAATTAACTTTTCAAAATATGATCCATTTTCTTTTCTTCTGCTATGATGGAGGGTTTTGTTTGGTAGGATGATAAAGTGAAAAAAAATAGAAGGGTGAGTAAAACATTGAAAAGAAAATGATTTTTACTATTATATTGTAGGAGAAAAAAATCATAGGAAAAAATTAAAAGAAATAGTCATTTTCCATCTTTGGCAAAAAGAAAAATTAAAAGATTATGATTTTTACTAATTTTTCGTAAGAGAGAGAACTAAAAGAAAAAAAATTAGGGATATGGTTATTGGCAAAAAGAAAAAAAAGATATTAATTATTTTACTTTTTAGAATTTTTTTTCATATACAATAGAATTGCAATATTAATATTCTTTATTACTAGCTAAATAAATGTTTATTTGTTCAATTTTATTTAGCATAGAAGAACGTGAAACTAATTAATCAACTTTTCTATGTACGATTCATTCTGTTCTACTATATTTATGGGGTGTTTGGTACCTTATCATCTCATGATTTCAATTAAATGTGATTCTTAGAGATTAAATTATTAGGAAGATAACATTATATCGTTTGGTATATATGAAAAAATGAAGATTAAAATCTTGAAAAAAATTATATTGACATGTTTGATTCACTAAACACTTTATTTAGAATGTGATGATAATTTTCAAAATTATCTTTATTTAAATTTTATAAATAATATTATAATTTTATTTTTATTATATATATATTATAATCATTACATTTGAATTAGAACTTTTTTTAATAAGCTATGTATATGATTTGAACAAAAATTAAATTTATGTAATTAAATTTAAAAATAAATATTTAAAAAATAAAGTTTATGTAATTAAATTTAAAAATAAAATTTAATTTGACTGGTCCTTCTTTTTTCTCATATTCAAGATTTTTAACTGATTGCTAATTAATATGACTTATCATTCTTTTGATTAAAAGAATAATTTTGTTTCAGAATTTTATTTTAACTTTCCCACATATGGAAAAGTCACTTTACCAACCTTTTTGGAAGGAAAAACATTCTCATGATTCATGGTAATTTGATGCCTATGCCAAAGCTACATTACCAGAAATATACTATATCAAACATGAGAATCTGCTTTCCACGAATTAAATTCCCATGAATGTGACACATTCTATAATATCAAATGCCCCCTTAGGGTTTGGCTTGATAGCGAGAAGATGGAATGGTGTAGAAAATTATAAAAAATATTTTTATTAGTGTTTTGTTGGAGAAGAAAATGGGAGAAAAGAAAGAGAGAAAGATAATGATTTTTCATCCTTATTCACAAAGATGGCAGGAATTGCAAAACAGAGTGGCTCATGTGGTCTCTCATGCCTATAGAAAGGTTCGGGATAGTTGCTCCTATAAAGATGTCTTGAAGGGCATTTTCTCTTCTATGCCTTTTAATAAGAGCAATCTTCAACCTGATCAATAAAGCAAGCATGATTCTATCACTCCAACATCTTCTTTGATATTGGAATCGAGCAGGATGATTTCAAGTGATTACATTGGAGTGCCATTGGTATTTTACTTACATAACTACGTTGATCATGATGCAGTTCAATCAAATTAATTTTGCTCGCGAGGGTTTCTTGTGTCAAAGTTAGATCTATGGGAGGTAATTATGTTGTGAACTTGTGATTACTTTTGTAGAGAAGGAAGACATGGATGAATGCTTGGAATATTTTCATTCTTTGGCTTGATATCTGGTTTAAGAGAATCAAATCAATCTTTGGGAGGTGCATGTTGTGAGTCGGGATCGGTTTGTATGGTTGAGGCCTTAAGGTATTCCTTTTCACCTGTGTTCAGAGAAGCCTTTTAGCGAAATTGGTAGACTTTGGTTTTTTTTTTTTTTTTTTTTTTTTTTTCGGTGTTAACCAAGGTTTTTCACATTTTATAGTTGATGGAAGACTGATTCTTGTCGGGTCGGGAGTGCAATAGTAAAACTCTCTCAACATTGAAAACTCTCAAAATTCGAACTTTAATTTTCATCTAAAGGGTTGGAGCTGCCACTCCAACCAACCAAATATTTGACTTTGGGTTTTTTTTTTTATTAAAACTGATGAAAGCACACACGGCCGTAGGAGCAGGTTTGACATTACCAGGATTCTTATTTCTATACTTCTATTATCCCATCCTCCATTTTCTTTAAAGCAAATGGTGAGTATTTTAGCATTAAAATCACTTAAGAACCAGTTTATAGCTTCCTAACTTTAGTTCTATACTTCTATTACCAGGATTCTTCTCACCAAAAAAAAAAAACTTTAGTTCAGATTTATTTCAAAAAGCATGCTGGATCTAAGTCTATTTCTTCTGATAAATCCCTTTCACTTCCTGCAAGTATAGAGCATGCTAGCTACTAGTGAAAAGGACTTGCAAGTTCCCGAGAGAAACATCATTACTGATGTTCATGCTTCCAGTTCCCCAACACAACGGTTTTCTTTGGATAATGGAAAGACCACTCATGAACAGTTGGTTATGGGGAAGTCAAATTTGGTGCAACTTAACAAAAATATCCCTCAACTGGTGGTTTTATCTTCTGACATTGCGAGAAATAGCCACAACCCAAGTTTGGATTGCTTCCTTTGAGCCTTATAACTCTATGCTCATTTATCCTGAGCCCAATAGTTCAAATAATCCATCAGCAGCCCGTCCTACAGTGATATTCCTATAGCTCAATTAAAAAGGCTGCCCAAGAAAGCCTATTTGGCTAGGAAAAATTCCAAAAGTCCAAAGTCTTAGCTTGCCTTGAAAAACCTTCATCTCTCTTCTAAACTCTAAAAATACCTAGTTATCATGCATCGGCATAAATTGGGTTTAAGTACCACATAATCCCTGTACTATAGTGAAAAGAGTAAATTAGTCCATGTACTGTAAAAGTGAGTAATTTAGTCCCTCTACAATTGAAATAGGTGCAAATAAGTAAAATTGATAACGATTTTAATGAAAAATCGTTAAAATACTGACGTGGACTCGTAAAATATACCAGATTTAGATATATTTCAAGTCATATTTTATTCAAAGTCATTAATTCTGTTAGATTTTACGAGTGCACATTAGCATTTTAATGGTTTTTCATTAACACCGTTATCAATTTTACTTATTTGCACCTATTTCAATTGTATGGGGATTAAATTACTCACTTTATAGAGACTAATTTACTCTTTTCATTATAGTATAGAGACTATGTGGATACTTAAACTCATAAATTGTGATGGAAGCGAAGGGGTGTGGCAGAAATTGCATTTGGTGCTCGTAATTTCACGCTTTAAGATGGTGATTTCTTTCCTTTGGATGAAGCAATTCGAGGTAAGAACAAAGCTAATTTTAGGGAAAGCAGAACAAACTTCGGAAATATGTTCTCATTAGGTTTGTTTTTTAATCCGAAAAAGGATGTTGTGGTGAACCATGAATCGTCTCCAGCAATTAGAAAATAATGGTGTTTCTGTTAATGGGTCTAACCCAACTCTAATGCTTGTTAGTGGGGCTTTGCGGGTTTGTCCGATTTATTATCATTATGACTGAGCAGAAAGGAAAAGAAAAGGGCGATTAGGAGATTAACTAATAATTGTTATAATACATATAGTGTTTATGATGGATGACTAGATATGCATATTGTGTTTATGGTGAATGACTATATATGTATATTGTGTTTATGGTAAATGACTATATGCACATTTGAAATCCTATATAAGGATTGGTTTTTAATCATCAAAAAATGATATTGATAGACAAAGAATTGAAAACTTAGCTAGTTCATGGAGAATTAGACTTTCAAACTCATATTTCATTAGTCTAAATCTCTTTTGAATTTTTTCTTTCATTTTATTTATAACACGTTATAAGTACGATTAAATCTCTAACGGTAGTAAAATCTATCAAGTTTCTTTTCATTATATAAAGGTAAGAATTTTGCTCTCTTTAATATGTGTTATCTAAAAATTTAGTATATCTTCTTATTTGTAAAAAATATATATTTTTATATGTTCTATAATATGATATATGTGAGAGGGTTCATTTTTATTTATTGTTTAGATTTTTAATGTCTATTTGACTTTGAACTTTTTATTTATCTTTCAAGTGTCTTTACAATGTTAAATCTCACGAAGCTTGAATTCGTTACTATTGATATTCATGGAAGAAATTATTTATCATGGATACTTGATGCTGAGATTCATCTTGATGCTATGAATTTTGGAAATACTATTAAAGAAGGAAACCAAGCATCCCTGCAGGATTGCGCAAAAGCAATGATTTTTCTTTGACACCATTTACACGAAGAACTGAAAACTGAGTACTTTATTATTAAAGACCCATTAGCCTTTTGGAATAACTTAAAGGAAATATATGAACACCAAAAAACGGTAATTCTTCCAAAAGCTCGATATGAGTGGAATATCACCGTTTTTTGGTGTTCATATCTTTCCTTTAAGTTGTTCCAATGGGTTAATGGATCTTTAATAGTAAGGTTCTCAGTTTTCAATTCTTCGTGTAAATGGTGTCGAAGAAAAATCTTTGTTTTTGCCCGATCCTGCAGAGATGCTTGGTTTCCTTCTTTAATAGTATTTCCAAGATTCATAGCATCAAGAATTCAAGATGAATTTCAGCATCAAATACCCATGACAAATAATTTCTTCCATAAATATCAAGAGCAACGAATTCAAGTTTCGTGAGATTTGTCATTGTAAAGACACTGGAAATATAAATAAAAAGTCCAAATTCAGCTAGACATTAAAAATCTAAACAATAAATAAAAATTAACCCTCTTATATATATATATCATATTATAGAATATGTAAAAATATATATTTTTTGCAAATAAGAAGATATACTAAATTTTTAGATAACACATGTTAAAGAGAGCAAAATTCTTATCTTGATATATAATGAAAAGAAACTTGATGGATTTTACTACCGTTAGAGACATGGTCGTGCTGATAACGTGTTATAAATAAAATGAAATGAGAAAATAAAGAGAGATTTAAACTAGGGGTGTAAATGAGACACCTGTACTCGCAAGCTACTCGAGTTCGGCTCGAAAAAAACTCGAATTCGATTCGGTCATTATCGAGCCGAGCTCGAGCTCGAGCAGCTCGAGCTATCGAGCGAGCCGAGTTCGAGTATCTCAATACTCGATTCGAGTGGCTCGCGAGCCTAATCGAGCTTTTTATTTTATAATATATATTTTTAATATTTTAATATTATTTTACTATTTTACCCTTTATATATATATATATATTTAAAACCCAAAACCTAATTATTTTTTCATAACCTTCCTCTCTTCTCCTCTCCTCTCCTCTCAGCCGCACCTCACAGACTCTCAAATCTCTCCCTCACAACTTCTATTCTCTGCCATCAACATCTTCGGATCTTCTTCACCGTGCATCAGGGTGAGTCACCCAAGAGAATCAGGCTCGCAGCAGCCAGCAGTTGCACTTCATCTTCTAGTTTTCAGGTTTGCCTCTTCTTATAAAAATTCAATCTTTTTCATTTTGTTTTTCAATTTTAAGTTTTCAGAAGCCTTTTTTTTATATTCTGATTCGGAGGAAGCAAGTCCCTTTTGTTTTTTTCTTTATTCTTTTCACTTTTTATATTCACTGTTCCATGTTCGGGTGATGCTTCATTCTCAGCATAGTACTCTGCTGCATTACAAGTTCATAGTCATTCTTAATATCAATATTCTGGAGAAACCCATTTTCCAGTTTCAATTCTGAATGAAAATTGTTGAACTGATTTTTGTGAGAGTGGCAGAGCTGACTACTCCCCTGCAATCATGCATTTTCACTGGGGTCTTTAATCAAACGAATTACTGGTATTAATCATCAAACAATTAGTCCTACTGTCGTTGATTAATTGGAAACATTAGAAAAAAATGAACACCAAAGAAGATAAAGGTGAAAACAAATCAAAAACCAGACATTTTGGTTATAAAATTCTCCATAAATAACTCATTTTTCTTCTGATTAGGTTCTTGCTAGTTGTCGCACTACTGATCATTGTTATTCTTTTCTAAAACCATGTCATATGAAAAAGTGAATTGTTTGTTCATAGCGCCACGCAAGATTCTTACTGAGGTTTAAACCAAGAATACATGGAGAAATAGTAAATACCGATTAAGAGCAGCAGCAGTTGATCACTTTCTATAAGTAGAAGAAGAAAAATTAAGGAAAAAAAATAAAAACAAAAGGTTTTTAAGTCGTACTACGACAGACGACTAGTAGAAACAAAATGTTGAATTTTAGAAACAGGAGTTTAAGTTTCGTCTGTTCTGCAATACTAGACATGTTTGTGAATTATATTGAGCTATTGGGTGGTAGAGAATTTATATTTTTCTGCATTAAATAAAATGTTACATTGAAAATTGAACTTGGTTTGATGCTGGCTGATTATAGCTAGAGGTGTTTTCACTACCCAAATAATACAAGTTTGTGAAGTTCTCTGGAGTGAGCTCCGAGAATAATCTTTGATTGTAGATAGTCAATTGTTTGGAGTACATTTTGGTGGATACTGTAAGTCGATTGACCTTGCATTTTGATGTTTCAACTTGTATCTTTTTCCTTAGTTTTTCTAATTGGACTTTTCATCATTTTGAATGCTCCATGCCTATTTTGTGGTTATCTTTGCTTTAATCTTACTTTTAAGTTTTTAACTATTTTTCATTTTGCTTTGTCTATATAGAAAGAGAAGAAATCAATTGAAATTGTTCTTAAAATCCCGTAAAGTGAGGGTGTATTGTCTTGAATGGTATGGAATATTCTCATCTTTCATTCACTTCTTAATTTTAAGTTGTTTTTCTATAAAGTTTGCATTTTATTGATTTGATGTTTGGAGTGAATTTGGTATTATTTTTTCTATAAATTAAGTTATTTTATTTTGTAATTGTTATTCTTTTTTGTAGGTTTGATGGACAAAAATTGAGAAATTATTCTTCTTTTGTTTAGGTATGGTAAAAAAATGTGGGCCAAAATTTCATTTGAAGACAATAGTGTGAACCATATGATGTGTGTAGATTATGGATATAACTTTTTTCAATTATATTAAATGGACAAGGATTTTATTTTTAAGTAAAATAATTTGAATTGATGTAATAATATTGTTATTTTGATTGAGAC
The DNA here is from genome assembly GCA_030761205.1 of Fremontodendron californicum. Classification (NCBI taxonomy): domain Eukaryota; kingdom Viridiplantae; phylum Streptophyta; class Magnoliopsida; order Malvales; family Malvaceae; genus Fremontodendron; species Fremontodendron californicum. The sequence continues at coordinate 19,428,539 of JAULJL010000023.1, read as the reverse complement.
TTTTACCTTTTTGGTTGTTGTGTAAATTTTTTTTATCATTATATCAATTTTAAAAATTTCATTATATAAATTCAAAAAATTTGTGTATGAAACGAGCTCGAACTCGAGCTCGAATTCGAGCTCGAGTATGTAAATTGAGTAAACGAGCTTAATCGATCCGAGCTCGAATAGTTCGATTTTATCTCGAGCCGAGCTCGAGCTTAGAAAATAGTATTCGGTCGAGCTCGAGCCGAGTTTCGAGCAGCGAGTTTCGAGTCGAGCTCGAGCTCGAGCTTCTCACTATTCGAGCTCGGCTCAGCTCGATTACAGCCCTAATTTAAACATATAAAATATGAGCTTTGAAAGTTTAATTTTCATGAACTAGCTAGGTTTTCAATTCTTTGTCTATCAATATCATTTTTTGGTTAAAAACAATCCTTATATAGGATTTCAAATGTGCATATCTAGTTATCCACCATAAACACAATATGCATATCTAATCATCAATCATAAAATACAATATACATATTTAATCATCCACCATAAAAACAATATTTATTATCATTATGACTGAGCAGAAAGGAAAAGAAAAGGGCGATTAGGAGATTAACTAATAATCTTGTTATGCTTTTCATACAAGAATCGGAAGTCGGTACTGTTGATTCTTTTCTATTAAAGACTCTCTGGAAAAAAAGTCGCTTCAAAGGAGAATTGTCAAACTCAGCTGGGGTCTTTGGTGGTCTTATTTATATTTGGTTTGAATTTTTCAAACTCGATTATACCAAAACTCTTCAGAGATTCATTTTACTTAAAAATACCATTACTTCTATCAATTTATCTTCTGTATTTGTGAAAATTTATGCTCTAAATAATGATGCTGAAAGAGATTCTCTCTGGGCTGAACTAATTGACTTAAAGCTTGCTTCTAATGAGGTGTGGTGCATTGGATGGGATTTCAATGTGGTCAGAAGTTTAGAGGAGAATCAAAGTCTATCCTTCAACCAGGCTGCCATGTCTTCATTCTCTAATTTCATTACTGCATTGACTAGTGGATCTCCCTTTAATTAGGGGTTGTTTTAGTTGGGTAAGCAATCGAGAAAACCCTACCTTCTGTTGGCTGGATCGCTTCTTAATTAATGTTGAAATCTTAGAGAAATTCCCCTCTTTGTATTAAAAAGCCTTGCCAAAGTCTTTTTCTGATCACAATTCTATTATATTGTCTGTTGACGGCAAAAAAAATGAGGTAATTTACATTTTGGGTCATTAAACTTAAAATCAATTTTCATATAGGTCACAAATATTTAATTTCATCAAATTATATCACTGAACTTTTATTATTAATAAACTAGATAACTTATGCTGATTTCGTTAAGTAATTCTAACGAAAAAGTAGACTCAATGTGGAAATTTTTTTTACCTAAAATGCCAGTCATGCATTATCTTGATGAAATGTAAAAAATATATGCATGATGAGTCAGCTTTTCTGGTAGAATTACTTAACGGAGTTAGCACAAATGATATAATTTATTAATAGTAAAAGTTCAGTGAAATAATTTGATGAAATTAAAGGTTTGTGATTTACATTAAAGTTGATGCTAAGTTCAGTGATTTAAAATGTAAATTATCTAAAAAAAATGGGTCCAAAACCTTTCAGACTTTTTTCTCATTGGATGGAAGATGGAAACTTTGTTGTTATGGTGAAAAAATCCTGGGATTCTATTACTCTAGATTCTGGCACACTCTTTGGGATTTTTTACAGTTTAAAGGCTCTTACACCTTCAACAAAAAATACAGCAAGACAATGTTTCGGCCGATGCCCATAGGATTACTTATGTAGAAAATGAGATGGATAAATTAGAAAAGAAAGCTGAATCTCATCCGTTCTCCATTGACAAGTGACTCTCTCTTGCTTCTCCCAAGGCTGATTCGTGGTCTCGTATAGAGAGGAGGAACTCACTTGGTTCCAAAAGTCTAGATTAAAGCGGTTTAATTTGGATGATCGTAACACGATTTTTTTTCACTCCATTGCCTCTGATCAAAGAAGGGAAAATTTCATTGAAAAGATTATGGTGAATGAATGGCTGTCACAAAACCTAATGAAATTCATCTTGTTGTACTCAAGCACTTCAAGGATTAATGTAGTTCAACTTCGACTCTGAAACTCAAGCATTTTAACAGTTCTTTCAGGAGAATGAGCAATGGCCAGGGCATTTTTCTTGACCCTCCCTTCTTGAAGAAGAAGTTTGGCCTGCTATCCAAGATTGTGATGGGAATAAAGCCCTCGACCCTAACTGTTTTAACATGGATTTTTTTTTAGAAGCAATGGTGTCTTCTCAAGAATGAGGTTATGATTTTTATAAACGAGTTTTTTAATACGGGCTCCTTCGACAAAAACATTAATTATCCCTTCTACTCTGGTGTTGAAATGTGTTGGTCTATCCAAATTGGCTGATTATAGACCCATTAGTCTTGTTAGTAGTGTCTACAAAATCGTTGCTAAAAGTGCTTGCCAATAGACTAAAAAAGGTGATGTGTATAGTGATTGGGGATAATCATATTACATTTATTAAATGAAGACAAATACTTTGACTTTTCCATCATTGCTAATGAGATTATTGACTCGTTAAAGAAAAGCTCTTCTAGTTATCTTGTATTCAAAGTTGATTTCGAAAAGGCTTTTGACAATGCTGACTGGCAGTACCTCGATCTTGTCATAGAACTTATGGATTTTTGCCCTAAATGGTGTGGCTTGACTCATCAGTGCATTTCTATTGTATCAATTTATTCTGATTAATGGAGCTCGTACTTCTTAATTCACTATGAGCAGAGGTCTAAGACAAGGTTGTCCCCTTTCCCCTTTTCTTTTCAATCTTGCTGCAGAATCTTTTAGCATCATTTGTCATCAGGCCGCCTCAATAATTGGAATCTTTGAGGGTATTCGTATTGGCAACAATACCCTAAAGATCTCCCATCTCCAATTTGCAAATGATATTATCCTTTTTTTTTTGTAATACTGATTTCAACCAGCTTTTAGGAATTAAAAGGATTTTAAAGGGCTTTCAAGTTATTTATGTCCTTAAAATAAACTTCTCAAAAAGCAGTTTGATAGGTGCCAACATTGATCAACGACTGGGTTAAAACTTGGCTGATTCGATCCAATGTAAAGTGGAAAATTTTCCTTCTAGTTACCTTGGTCTTCCTCTGGGGCTAGTCCTAATTCATTTGCTACTTGGCAGCCTGTGATCGAGAACTTCAAGATCAAACTAGCGGGCTGGATCAAAAATCAGTATTTGTCTAGTGGAGGTAGGCTCACTCTTATAAACTATGCCATTGTCTGTTTCTCCATTTATTTTATGTCCCTTCTGCAAATTCCAGCTAGTGTAAAGAAGGAAGTTGACAAGATTATAAGGAATTTTTTTTTGGATAAGTAGATGTTTTCCATTACCCAAAGAAGCAGCATGGCTGCTACAGATTACAGAGTTTAAAAGGAATGTCAGTTTACATCAGACAGATTAGCAGCTAGTAATAGCAGAGATTAGATTCCAAGCCAAACACAAATCACTATTGACAGCATTCACCTTGACCTTCATCAGTCCAGACAAGCGCATGGAGACAATTTCCTTGATCTGCTCGAGTAATTGATCGCCAGTTGCTTCAATTTGGTGAAAGAGTCTGTTGTTCCTTTCTCGCCAAACCAGATAAATCAGAGCATTCCATGCTATGCGAAGAATAAGAGAGGCCAACTTTCCTCCTCTGAGAGAATTGGAAGCCCAAAGCAGTTCCTCAATCCAATCAGTAGCTCTTCTGTTAATCTTGCATAAGTCCATTACTCCTTGCCAAACTAATTTGGAATAGTCACATGTGATGAATAATTGGTCTCTTGTCTCCTTGCCCCTTCTGCAAAGCATGCAGTCTTCCTCTACATTCAGGCCCCAAGCAGAAAGCCTATCCCTGGTGGGCAATCTGTTAAGGATTGCCATCCATGTAATCATGGAATGCTTTGGGATGGCCATTTTGAACCAGAGAAGTTTGTGCCAAGTCACTTTCTCACGTTTGGGTCTGATTGCATTCCAAACAGCAGTCACTGAGAACTTGTTCCCTGAAAATGGCCAAACAATTCTCCCATGTTGTTGTCTCACAATTCTGGCAGCAAGCTCCCTAAGTTTCATGAGTTTCCTCCAACTCCAACTACATCCACTTGGAATAGAGACCTGCCAAGTATCTCTACCCTTCAGCATATAGGCATTGATCCATGCGATCCATAGTGAACCAGTATTTGCCAGGACTGACCAGAGATTTCTGAGAATACAAGCTTGGTTCCATGATAACATGTCTTTGATTCCAAGTCCCCTTTCAGGCTTTGGAAGACAAACAGTAAGCCAACTGACCCTAGCTCCCTTGGCAAATCCAGTTTTCCCCTTCCAAAAAAAACAAGAACAGAGCTGAGCAAGTTGCTTTAACGTGTGTTTTGGAAGGATGAAGTGCCTGCACCAGTAATTCTGCAAATTAAAAAGGACAGACTGAACCAACTGCAATCTTCTAGCAAATGATAATTGTTTTGCTGTCCATCCATTGATCCTGGCTGTGACCTTCTCAATTAAGGGCTCACAATCTTTCATTGTCAACCTCCTTGTCACCAAAGGAACTCCCAGGTACCTGACTGGCAGAGTGCCCATTTTGAACCCAGTATGCTCTTGAATAAGTTCCTGCCCATCCCTGCTGATCCCAGTGCAGAAAAACTCACTTTTTGCATTGTTCAGTTGGAGACCTGAGAAAGAGTAGAACAATTCCAGGACCTGTTGAATGCCTTCAGCTGAGTCCAGGGTTCCTTTAGCAAAAATCATCAAATCATCAGCAAAACATAGGTGAGTGAGTTTGACCTTTTTGCATTTTGGATGATAAGCAAAGATACCAAAACTTGCAGCATTATCAAGCAATTTGGAAAGAACATTCATAGCAAGAACAAAAAGATAGGGTGAGATAGGATCACCCTGCCTGACCCCTCTTGCACCTTTGAAGTACCCCATTAGTCCTCCATTAATGGAGATTGAGAACATGGGAGTGGTGAGGCAGTTTCTTATCCAACCAATATACTGATCAGGGATCTTTAAGACTACTAAGATAGCCAAAATAAAGTCCCAACTCAAAGAATCAAAGGATTTCTGTAGATCTACCTTGATGGCACATCGAGGAGAAAGAGAAGATCTACCATACCCTCGAACAAGCTCTTGTGCAAGAAGGACATTGTAAGTGATGCTTCTCCCAGGAATAAATGTACTTTGGTTGCCACTTATGATGAGAGGAAGACATTGCTTGAGTCTGGCTGCCAGAATCTTGGTAATGCACTTATAAAGAATGGTGCATCAAGAGATGGGTCGAAAATCCTTGATGGTACTAGGATTTACACATTTTGGAATCAGGGCAACACAGGTTGAGTTGAAGGCTGGGAGCAAGTCACCAGTGCTGAAGAAATACTTCACAACTTCCAAAACATCCTTACCCACAATAGTCCAGGCTGTTTTGAAGAAGTGTGCAGTGAAGCCATCAGGGCCCGGGGCTTTGTCACTGTGTTGGCTGAACATTGCAGCTTTGATTTCCTCATTTGTGACTGGTTTGATCAGAAGGTCTTTGTCTTCAGCTGAGATAGAAAAATGAAGGAGTTCTGCAAGAAGTTCCTGGGAGCAACCAGAAACGTTGGGATCAATGGATCTTAGCAGCTTTCGGAAAAAAGAAACTGCCTCATTTACAACCTGGGAAAAGGATTCTAGGTTTTCCCATCAGCATCAATCAGCATTTTGATGGAATTCTTGCTTTGCTGGAATGCAACCATTCTATGGAAATAACCTGTGTTCTGATCCCCCTCTTGAAGCCACCTAATTCGTGACTTTTGTCTGAAAAAACTCTCCTCAGCCTTAAGCATTTCATGAAATTCCTGAGAAAACAAGGTTTGAGCTGCAACTTGATCAGAATCTGCAAGGTTTCTGAGGACAGATAATTGCATTGCTTCAAGCTCAATCTTTTTTGCTTTAACTCTTTCTGAGATAGCTCCAAACTTGGCATGATTAAACTTCCTCAACTCTTGCTTAAGTCTCTTCAATTTTTTGTGTAACTTTGACATTGGATTACCAGTAACAGGCTCTGCCCAAGAAGCTTCAATAATGTGCATGTACTCAGGACTTTTTGTCCAAAAGTTGAAAATTTTGAAGGGCTTGGGGGGAGACGTGGTATTCCCAGCAAGTTTAATCATTGCAGCACAATGATCAGAAACATCAGGTGCAATGAACTCTACCTGGGAGTGAGGAAGGGAAAGATGCCATTGATCGTTAATCAACACTCGATCAAGTTTCCTAGCCAGACGATCCTCCTGATGGTTGGACCAAGTGAACAAAGGGCCAGTGTAAGCATGATCAACTAAAGAGTTGTGCAAAAGACAATATTGAAAGTCTCTGATGTTTGATGAGCAAGTTTGGGAGCCATTGAAGTTGGAGCTCTCAGAAGGGTGAGCAATGATATTGAAATCCCCCGCCAGAATCCATGGATTGCCACAAGCCATGTTGTAAATAGAATTCAGATGAGACCACAGCCCTCTTCTGCCCATACCATCATTTTTCTCATAGACTGCTGTCAGATAGAACTTCTGAGAATTATGAATAACCTGACATGTGATTGCTTGGTCAGTCAAAGCCTTCAGCTCAACATTCATGTCTTCCTTGTATATGAACCAAAAGTCTTCCATTGGCTGCATCTGAGTAATTGTGAATGAGTTTCCACCCACGAAAATGCCTATCCATCACTGGCTGCATCTTAGTGGTTTTTATTCTAGTTTCAATTAAGCAAGCTATGTCTATCTTCAAGTATCTAATTCTACTAACTACAATCTTTTATTTAAGAGGACAGTTTAGTCCTCTTACATTCCACATCAAAATATTCATGAATGAGATTGGCCAGATAACTGACCTCCTAAGGCAACTGTGCTTGCCTTACCTTTAAGCCTCCCCTTATCTGGTCCCTGCTTCCGATGCTTAAGGCCCTTCATCAGTTCTGCTACTCCAGCAGCTGCAGCCCTAGGCTTCCTTGGGCTCGAGATGGTGACCTCCTCAATCTGGTCAGTGTTGCTCATCTTTCTCAGACACAGAATCCAGAATGGAAAACCTATTAGTGGAACTTGGTGAAACAGTACTAGTGGAATCAACAATTGTTGGTTCAACACTGACAATGCCTGGTTGAGCAGGTTGAGGATCCGTGGGAACTTCATCTTTATTCAAAGCAATTGTTTCAGTCCGCTTGGGAATCCACACTCTGGAGGTAGCCTGAGTAGGCTTATGAGAACAGTCTCTATCAGAGTGCCCAAATGTGCCACACTGGGTACATTTCAGAGGCAGCCAAGGAAATTCAACTTGGATAGATGCAAAGGAACCATCACTGAGCTCCACATCAATGTTTTTTGGCATATCACGAGTTGCTTCAATTTCAACACATATTTTAGCATATGCCAGTATTTGTCTAGTGGCAGTGATTTGGTCCATGTAGAGGGGGTGCCAAGGGCGCTCGCAATGTAGCTCAACCCCATCTTAGAGTACAATTCAAGAGGCACGTTTCTCAGGTGGACCCAAACAGGAACTTTGGACATGTTGAACTCCAAAGATTGCATTCCTCGCTCCTATTTCCGGAGAATGATAGGATTATTTTGGATATGCCATGGTCCATGCTCAAGAACCCAATCCTTGATCTCAGCATTAGCAAATTGAATCAAGTAGATGTTCTTCCCCGCAGGTTTAATCTCTACTTCCCCTGTTTTCCCCCAAAGTAAGGTGACCAATCTTTGAAACAAACTAAAGTTTGGTGGACGACCAATGAACTGCGCCACAAGAGAATTCTTCCATTGATGGATTCCTTCTTCAAAGATCTCTTTAGGTGGCTTCACTGTGACTATAAGGAATTTTTTTTGGTATGGCTGTTCAGATAAGAAAAAAAGATCCACTTGATTAATTGGGGCTCTGTGTGTACTGACAAAGATTTTGGGGGGCTTGGTATTACTGATTTGAGGTTTAAAAACATGGCTATACTTGAACAAATGGATTTGGTGTTTTGGCAATGAGCCTAATACTCTTTGGCATAAGGTTATCTCTGAAAAATACTCCTTGAATCGAACCTCTTTGCTTCATCCTTATCCTACTTAGAGACCTTAATTTGGTCTCATATTTCTAAACCGCTTCTGCCCAATAATCAATTTCATTCTCTGGTTAATGATTCTTTGGGGTTATCTATTGGATGTGGATCTCGAATCAAGTTTTGGTTGGAATGATGGATTATGATACTATATTATCTTTGTCTTTTCCCCGGATCTATGTTCTTGTTTACAACAAGAATGGATATTTTTCTGATTTTGGTAGTTGGAATGCCAACAACTAGTCCTGGAATGTTAATCTGCGCAGAAGACTCTTTTGATTGGGAACTTCAACAATGGGAGAGCTTCTTCAATCTCATAAACCAATTCTGCCTTCATAAGTCAGATTCTGACAAGATAATCTGGAAAGGTTCTATAAGTGGTAAATATTCAACCAAATCCTCCTGCAAATCCTTTTATTCGTCTTCATTTTCCTCATCCAGGTTATGGAAAGTTGTATGGTCAGGCCTTGCTCATTAGAGGCGTTCTACGTGATCATTCTGGAATTATCAAAAGGTATTCTCTAAGTCTATTGGAGTTTTTTTTTTTATTCAAATTATGCAGAATTTATGACAATCAAGGAAGGTCTATCTTTTTTTTTTTTTTTTTTTTTTTTTTTTCTCTTCGCCTTGGGTTAGTTCTCACTATTTGATTTTGGAAAGTGGCTCCACCAAAGCAATTTTATGAGCTACTAATCATTTTCTAGTGCCTTGGTGGATGAAACATATTTTAAATTAGATTGACAGATTCATAGGCTTGATTCAGTGCCTTTCTTTTAATCACATTTTTAGGAAAGGCCAATTATTTAGCCGATGGATTAGCGAAATCTAGGGTTAAGCAGGCTTACTGATTTTGTTGCAATATAGTAATCTTTTGAAGGGCCGCATCTTTCTTTTTTGTTCTCTTTGAGACTTTGTTTACGAATATTGTGATTAATATATTAAATCTAATCTGCCTTTAAAAAGAAAAAGAAGAAAAGGGTAAAAAATGATTTGATTATTTTGTGGGAATATTTTAGGGTTTAGCCCTGTCGAAGAAAAGAAAATTTGAAGCGATGGAGTATGGTACATCTGGAAAATGAGCGGTACCTTGTACGCTGAAATTGTTGGCAGAAAGGTAAGCATACGTGTCACGGAAACTTTAGCTTAACAAATCGTGCGCTCGTGTCTAAACGAACATGACACTATGCTTTTCTCTCCTGCAATCCCATAATTGTGACAAAAACTACTCCATTGGTTAATGCTCGGCCACAATAATTATTTGAATTTAAATAATGATTGCAATATTATATTATAATAATTATTTTACGATTTTGAATTTTTTTACATGAATACTTATAATAACTGATTACAATAATATTTATTATAATAATAATAAATGTGACGTAATTTAAAGATCAATATTATTACAATCTTATCGTGTCAAGAGATGGACCATTGAAAAGCATATACGGACTATATTTGCCATTAACCATTGCTTGCAATTGGACACTATTTTATTTTAGTAGTATTTGACGTTGTTACTGTTTGACAGACATCCATGTTTCTCATTCACCAATCACGACCAAACTAAAAGCATGAAAAAAATAATAATAAATAAATTTGAAAAACATATCATCATCAATACAATAATTGTTAAATGGTATAATAAATAAAAATTATTTAAAAAAATGAAAAATAAAAAGTTTTTAAGAAAAAAATTATAAAGATAAAATTATTCTTGATAAAAAAAATCTTTTCCTCCATTTTTCTCTTATTTTTTAATTTATTTTTTAATTAAAAAATAAAATTTTCTGAAAATAATTTTTTTTTAATTTTAAAAAATAAATTTTTTATTTTTTATTTAAAAAAATTTAAAAAATAAAATTATTTTTTTTTTATTTTTTAAAATTTTTTAAAAATTAAATATTTAAATATTTTATTTTTTAAATTTATTTTCAATTAAAATTTTAAAAAAATAATATTTTCTTAATGAAGAGAAAGAAAAAATAGATTTTTTCATTAAGGACCATTTTTTTTTACAATATCCTTTATAATAATTTCTAATTGTTTATTTCTCTTTTTTAAATAACTTTTATTCATTAAATCATTTAATAATTATTTACTTATCGACAACATATTTTTCATATTTAAAAAAAAAAAAAAAAAACCATTCTTCTCTTATGAAAAAAACATGACGTCATGCATGTGCGTCATGCATATGTGGCAGTGAAGCTGTGATGACTGACCCCATGACGATTAGCCACCTAAAACACGTGAAGATAATTATAATGTCAAAAGGGCGGTTTGGGTTGGATAACTCGGATTTTAAAAAGCTCGGAACGATTTTGAGTTCATATTATTTTGGATTTAATTATTTTGGATCGATTTATTTTTTATTTTGATCATTTTAAATTTGGATCATTCAGGTTTGACACTCAAATTATTCGAGTTCAGATTATTCTGGTTCGGATAATTAGAGTTTAACACTCGAATTATTCGAATTCAGATTCTTTTGGATTCAATTTATTAATTTTTAAAATTGAATTAAATAGATTATTTGATCTAATCATATTTTGTTAGAATTTTATTAAAAGATAAAAATGAATAATATTGAAAAATAAATAAGTTATTAGCACGTATCTGAAATCGTTACCAGAATCTATTTAGATATTTGTAAAATATGTAAAATTTTATGTTTTTAGAAATATTCGAACATTGATAAGTAATTCTTAATACTAAAATTTTTATTAAGTGAACCAATCTTAGAACTTAAAATGATGTGCTACTAAAGTTAAATTAGATTTAAGAACTTTACTTAAAAATTTAATTATAAAATGTAATAAAATACAATAATAAATGTTTATCCAAAATAACATTATAATAATAAATTAATTATTAAATTAAATTAGTTAATTATGTTAAATATTTTTAAATTCTAAACATAATGTATAAAATTAAATTAATAAAAATTTTATAATAAGTAAAGATGCAATTTTTAACATATTGACGTAGTAACATATATAATATTTTGTATAATATATAATTTTTGTTATATTAATATATACATATATGATTATATGCGTGTATATATATTTCTCTTTGTAGTTCTTTACAATTTTTATGAACTTAGTAGTCAGTATCGTTAAACGGACTAATATTATGACTATTGACGAAACTAATCTAAATCATATGATAAGAAAATATAAAATTGAAATTAAAAACAACGTATTTATTCTAAATAACATGTATAACGATAAGAGATTAATTTATTATATATCACATGATAAGATATTATTATAATGTATACAAATCATTATAATAAAATACACATATCAATGATCTATTTATATATTTTTAAAAATTACATGATAAGACTTAAGAGATTATACATTTGAAATTAAAAACAACACAGTTATACAAAAAATATGTATATTAATAAGAAATTATCTAATTTAATTTAAATAACATGATCAGAGATTATTATAATGTAATTTACCAATCATTAAGATAAAATAACATTGTCATTATCAATGACTTTTTTTTATGTATTTTATTCTACATTGCATGAGAAAATGTTATACTTTTAAAATTAAAAATAATACATTTATTTTAAATAACATGTATAATGATAAAATATTGTAGACATCCAAATTTATCCGGGGTCTTTTATAGCATTATTCGGGATAATCTAATTTAAACCGTATTTGATTGTTAGATTAATCCCGCTTGAAATATTTTAATCTTGATCAAATATTGTCTAAATTTAATTCGATATTAAAGTTGATTTTTTATTTTATTTTATAGCCATATTTTTTATATATATAAATTAGTCTTAGTCTAACTTTAGGATTTCGACTTATTTTGGGTTCGAAATTATTATTTTAGATTTTATTTTGAGTTTTGAGCTCAATATTATTTTTTAGACCCAATTATGTTTTTGGGCTTTAAACTTGGACTTTGGATCCAATTTGGATCATATCTATTTTATTTTAGTTTTTTATTTAGTTTTTCCCGTTTTTATTTTCTTTATTTTCTATTCATTTTCTTAATATTTTTTTGTTCTTAATTTTTTTTGAAAGTTACAAAAATAAATAAATAAAAGACCAAAAAGAAAGGGAAACAGATTTTGAAAAAAAAAAAATCTTTGAATTTGAGACGGAAAGAACAAAACTTAAAACTCTTAATCTAATTCCTATTTAAACAGACAATAATCATCATCACAAAACAATCACGAAGGGAAGCGAGAGATTTTTGGAGTTTTCGATGTAAGGTGTTTTGCGATTATTTCTTTGTGGGTTTTCTAAATCGAGGAAAAAGAAAAAAAGATTTTGATGTTTTGGTAACAAAAAAGTGACGACAAATCTTATTTTCAAACTTATATTTAAGAGATTCTAAGATTATTTTTTGGAAAGCTAATCTAGCCGAAAGATCAAGGAAGTGTCTAATGGTCGAATTTTAAGATTTGGTGGAACAAATATTATATAATTTATTATAAATCATATATACACCCATGAGAATAAAAATATATAATTTATATTAAATTATATTATTAGATTATTATAAGTAATATAACATATATTAATTTGTTTAAAATTAAATTATAAGATTATCATAAGTAATATAACATATAATTGTATTGAATTATTGTTAATTATTTTTTGTTTTAAGGTAATAATTATCGATCTATTTAATTATTTTATCAAAGTAAAAAAATAAAGAACATTATTTATAATATATACTAATAAATATAAATATAAAATTTAATTATAATAATAATTTATTTTTAAATGATAATTAAAAAAGATAATATTAAAAAACCTATAGAATTGTAATAGTAAAGAAAAAGATTTTAAAAGATAATTGAAATTATAAAATTAAAATAAATAAATAAATAAATTATTTTATTTTATTTTATTATATTTATTTTATTTTATTAAATTAATATTTTTAAAATAAAATAATATTTAATTTAAGTTTGAATTATTTCGAATTCAGATCATTTCGAATTCAAATTGAATGAGTTCGAATTGTTAATTTTTTATGATCAAATCAAATTGGATCGAATTTGACTCAATCGAATTACTTTTTTGAATTCGGATAAAAATTAATAAGTCTAAATTGTTTTTCATTCACCAATCACGACCAAACTAAAAGCATGAAAAAAAAAAAAAAAAAAGCCATTCTTCTCTTATGAAGAAAACATGAGCGTCATGCATATGTGGCAGTGAAGCTATGTCTGACCCCATCACCATTAGCCACCTAAAACACGTGAAGATAATTATAATGTCTTAATCGATACTTATATAAACATAATATCTGCCCTCCTTCTCTTTCACTCCTTTGAGCAAGCAGCATTTTCTTTTTCCCGTCTCATTCCATAAGCATGTTTTTATATATTTTAAAATATTTTTATTCGACGCATATTTAAATATGAATATGATCTTTTAAATATATATAAAAAAAATTAAAATTGAATATATGTATATCAAATATATATTCGTATCTAATATTTAATTTTAAATTCGAATAATATAGTCTAACACTAAATTATACCATTGTTGAAAAACATGTTATATATTTTAGCTATATGTAACAAGACTTTTTTACCTTGAATTTTCAATTTTCTTTTTTACCCTGATTTCACAGTTAAGTTAATACCAAGTTACAGTTGCTTAATTTTTTTTGGCCTTTCACTGGTTTTATGTAAAGCTATAGCTTTAACAAAGTCAGAGATTATTCTGTGAAGTTGCAATTATTAATTTAACTGTTTATATTTTGTTTTGAAAAAACAAAAATGAAAAAGATATTATAACGTGAATGTAATTATTTCAGAAGGGGAATTTAACCGAAGTTGACGAATTTGAGGAAATAGAAAACGTGGAAAATGTGAAAATTATTAGATAGTGATGCAAGGCCAACTATAAGATTGATAATATTGGATACCATGCAAATACAATATAAAAAAAATAATTAAAATAAAATATAAAATGAAATGAAAAAAAATACAAACATGATACGAATACATGAATATGTCAAAATTCATGTAACACAAATTATTAATAAATCAAAACTTATATAAATATAAAATATTTTAAATACGATAATGACACGAATACATAATTATCAGATAAATCCGATGAATATGATTCTATCATTGAAGTCATTGGGCGGGGTGAGTGAACGGCTAGATCCATTACCAAAACTTATCACTTAGATTGATCCAAAGGTCAAGAATCATGCAACAAAATGTAATGCATGAAACCAGAAACAGAAAAAGAAAAAATGCTACCTATAATAAAGAAAGTCAAGAGAGAGAAAAAGTCATATATAAAAATCCTATGAATTCCTACAAATCTTAACCACCCACACCTTTTTGTATCACTTGAAAACCAACTTGGCCATGGCCATAATTCTACAACACATCTTCTTAATTATCTCTTTACTTCTGTCTCCCCTTTCTTGCAATGATGAGTGCTTCAGTTCTTTATCTCCCACAACAACTTGTCCGAACGTGTCAGTCAAAGACCAGATACTTAGGCTTGCAAATGATGAAGAAACAGTGGATTGGATGAAGCAGATATGGCGGAAAATACACGAATACCCAGAACTTGCTTACGAAGAAATTGAGACAAGTGAGCTTATTAGGCATGAACTTGATCTGCTTGGTGTTGCTTACCGATGGCCTGTGGCTACAACTGGTGTTGTGGCTACAATTGGGTCTGGTTCTCCACCTTTTGTTGCTTTAAGAGCCGATATGGATGCTTTGCCTATTCAGGTCAGTTTTTGTGTACTTCTTTATCATTCAAATTTTTTCACTTCTTTTTTTGTTTTGTTTTTTAATGAAGAGAGCAAATTGAAAACTTTCTAATCCAAGCTTATATTGAAGGAATTTCTGTACAGTGTACTCAGTAGTTATGGATTATGGAACCACAGGGTATTGAAAATTGATTCGTTGAACGCTGTTACCTTGATGTAATATGTATTCTATAGGATTAGAACATCTGCTGTTGCAAACAATAACTATTAACAGTTCTAAAAGAATTTTTGATGTGAAACATACAAAAGATTCTTTCCTTTTTCTTGCCCTTTTCAGTAAAAGAGGCCGTAGTACATCTTTAAAAGTTTACTAATCGTGAATTCGAAATTTAATTAAATTGATTCGTACAGTTATTTTTAAAAAATAGTATTCAATAAGTTTGCCTTCGAGTTGCAACCCTATGTCCCTTTGTACCAATTTTTTTTTTTTTTCAGTAGGCAACGGTAACAGTTTTGGGTTTGACTAAATCCAGCTGCTGGGCTATTTTGTATAAAATTTAGGGGAAAAGTTTTTTTAGATGATAATGAATTATGGGAAGCAATATCAAAAAGGGGGTGAGTTTTCATATTATTAGAAGATCAGAAAAAGCAAGAAAGTTCCAGCTTTTTATAGATTTAATTTGCCAGACAGAAAAAAAAAAAAAAACTAAGAAACAAATTTCTAGCTCTGCTTGGCCATGTTTTCAGCTTTACTAGATTGCATGAAACAAATGAATGAAGAAACTATTTGAGTTTGGGAAATTTGACTGTCTTTCAATTGGACTGTCAAGCCCTGCCCCTGAGAAAAAATAAATTTAAATTGTGATAGCGAATGCGTTTTCTGTTGCTTCGAGCTTATCGCGATTGCGGACTAAATGAATGCTATCATGATCAATTACGGTAAATATTGACCGTAAATATCGATGATAGAGAGAACTGAAATCATAAAATAATCACCGTAACGTCGCATTACGACTTCTATTTAAGTCCATGCTACTACTAGCTTTAATGGGATGTCTGTTAATTGGTATGACATGTAGTCTGCACCTTAATATGCAGGAATTGGTGGAATGGGAACATAAAAGCAAAGTAGATGCCAAAATGCATGCCTGTGGCCATGATGCCCATGTTGCCATGCTGCTTGGAGCTGCAAAGATACTGCAAAAATTGCGATGCTCGTTACAGGTGAAGCATAATTACGCCTAGAGGTGTAAACGGGACATTTATGCTTGCAAGTTACTTGGGTTCGATTAAAAAAAAAACTCAAATTCAGTTAGGTTATTGTCGAGCCGAATTCGAGTATCCTAATGCTTGACTCCAGTAGCTCACAAGCCTAATCGAGTTTTTTTTTTTATTTTTAATTAGTATTGAAAATCTAAATTAGAACTTGAACTCAAGTTTGAGCACAGATAATCGAATTTGAAATTGAATATGAGAATCGAACTCATTTTTTATTAGGTAAACGAGTCTAATCGAGCGAGCTCGAATATTTCGAATTTTATCTCGAATCAAGCTTGAGTTATCAAGTTCAAGCCGAGTTTCGGACCTCGAATTTCGAATCGAACTCGAGCTTCTTACTACTTGAAATCGATTTGATTACACACCCCTAATTACGCCACAGGTCAATTGATTTTCCTCACTTCTCTTATGAGAAATGAACTCAATTTTGATTTTTTGATATAGGGAACAGTGGTGCTAATATTTCAACCAGCTGAGGAACGGGGTGAAGGAGCAAAAGACATGATCAAAGAAGGGGTGCTTGAAAATGTAGAGGCCATTTTTGGGTTGCATTTGGTGCATGCATATCCCGTTGGTGTTGTTGCCTCACGACCTAAAGAATTTCTAGCAGGGTGTGGGAGCTTTAAAGCCACAATTAGTGGAAAAGGCGGTCATGCTGCAATTCCTCAAAACACCATTGATCCAATTTTGGCAGCTTCAACAGCAGTAATAAGTCTACAAAATATAGTTTCAAGGGAAACAGATCCTTTAGATTCTCAGGTATTCTTATTTCCTATCTTACTCGGACTCGGGTGTGAGTACCAAACACGGGTATGTGTCCGACACAGATATGTTTGATTTATTCTAAGTTTTTTTTATGTATTTGGAGGGTCTTTGGGGGATCATATCCCCATATGTCCGGATATATGTCGGACACGAATATTTCAAGAAAAATGAAGAATCAGAGCAACATAGCTTATTTCTATTTTCAGATAATGTCAAAGGGATTCATTGATCAGCCAAACAAAGTCATTTGATCATGCGATCCTTGGACATTAAGTAAATCACAATTTCCAGAGTATTGCATATGCAGGTGGTCTCAGTAGCAATGATTCATGGTGGAACTTCATTCAATGTGATCCCGGACTCGACAACCATAGCAGGAACTTTCAGAACTTTCAGCAAGAAGAGCTTTAATGCACTTAGGGACAGAATAGAAGAGGTGACTACTTCACTCCTGCTTGACACAAATTATTAATGGTACTAAGAAATGCTTAGGGATTTAAATAGTGGTCACAACGTAATGTTACGGTTGTTATTTTGTGATTTCACCTTTTTTCGTCATCGATATCAGGGATTTAAATAGCGGCCGCAACGCGACGCTACGGCCGCTATTTAGCTGTTGCGGCTCCCTTCGCCGTCGATATTCGCGGCCGATATTTACCGCAATTGACCTCGGTAACATTCATTACGTCCACAACCGCGATAAATACAACGTGACCAAAACGCGTCCGCGACCGCAATTTAAATCCCTGATCGATATTTACCATAATTAATCGCGATAGCATTCATTTCATCTGCAACCGCGATAAACATGACGTGACCGAAAACGCGTCCGCAATCTCAATTTAAATCCTCGATGTCATATAACATGTGAATAGAGATGGTAATGGAGCGAAGAGGGGCAGATATTGCAAAATCTACTTTCGTCTCGTCAATGGAATACTCTGTCCCGGCCCTCGCACCGCTCCATTGTGAATGTTGAAATTTCAATATCACTATACCATCTCCATGGATGTCGGTTATATCCATAACCATCTCACCCATCCCGTCTCATTCGATATTTATTAGTTATTTTTAATTTTTACAAATAATAAAGCATTGTAAAAAAAATTTAAATATAAATTTAAAATTATATATAACCTGCTAGATAAGAGGACTATTTTGACAAGAAGAGATCTAAAAAAAAATAAATATAACTTCAACATAAACATCAAATAATAGGTTTAGTTATATTACTTTATTATCCTTTTAAAAACTAAATATTTAAAGGTAAAATAGTCATTTCAATACTTGGACGGGATGAGACGGAGCAGGTAATTATCAGAGCCGCTTCATCCCCACCTTTCAAACAAAAAAAAAATCCTATCCCGCTCCGTCTCCACTGTTAAAAAAACCCTCTCCATTCGAAACGGATCGATTCGAAATCCATTGGACAGTTCGAATTTTGCCATCCATTATCGCTGGAGAAAAAACAGTAAGCCTGCATTTCTAACTAGGGAAAGAACATGATAAACTTGTTGTACCAGGTAATTAAATCCCAGGCAGCTGTACATCGATGTTCTGCTCAGATTGACTTCTCAGGAAAGGAACACCCGACCATTCCTCCGACAGTCAACGATGAAAAAGTGTATGAACATGTAATCCGTGTGTCCAGGGAGATAGTAGGAGAAGAAAACACAAAACTAGCTCCTACTTTCATGGGCAGTGAAGATTTTGCTTTCTACTTAGACAAGGTTCCAGGATCATTTCTCTTTTTAGGCATTAACAATGAGGAAACTGGAGCCATACATCCTCCACATAGTCCTTATTTCACCATTGATGAAGATGTGTTCCCCATTGGAGCAGCAATTCATGCAGCATTTGCACATTCATTTCTCTCCAAATATTCTACAAGAAGTTCAATTTGATTCTTCCTAGTGCTGAATTGGTTTAGTATTTGATCATTCTATTCCTTCTCTATTGTTTATATTTATATATATTTGCTTATTTGATGAAAAGAACTTTTACCAAAATTATACATAGTTTGATTGATATTTGGAGGGAGAGGTGCATCAAAGGAAACTGCAACTTAGATCTGACAATTTGTGTATTCGTGTTGTATTCGTGTATTTTTTCGTATCATAATCGTGTTTAAGGTGTTTTATATTTATACAAATTTTGACGTGTTAATAATTTGTGTTAAATAGATTTTGACATGTTCATGTATTCGTGTCGTGTCCGTGTTTTTTTTCGTGTCGTGTTTTAATTATTTTTTCCATGTCGTGTTCGTGTTGTGTAATCGTGTCGTGTCCAAATAGTAAAAATGTAAATGCTCAATTGCTCATTCCATAGACTAGTTATCCTTTGGTTTAAATCTGAATTTGGTTCTATGATATGTCAATTATATGGTTATGGTTAGGTTCAACAATTTTGGATATAAAATGATAACACAATATGAACACGACATAGTTAATAAATACGAAAATAGTATAATAAATACGATATAATACGTTTAAACATGACACATTAAATACACATATCATATTCGTGTTTAAGATTTTGACACATTTAATAATTTATGTTGTATTTATATTTACACATTATTTTCTGGTTTAAATCTGAATTTGGTCCTCTATTATGTCAATTATGTGGTTATGATTAGATCTGACAATTTTGGACATAATACGATAACACAGCATGAATACAACATATTTAATAAATACGAAAACAATGTAAGAAACATGATATAATACGTTTAAATACGATTAACACGATTCATTTAATACACATATCGTACTCGTGTTTAAGATTTTGATACATTTAATAATTTATATTATATTTATATTTACACGATTGAAAAAAAAATATAAGACATAATACACATACATAAATGTCAAATCTAGAATTTGATCACGTATCTAATCTAATTTTAATAAATTTAATCTTTATAATTTTATAAATTCCTTTGACATGTTTTTATTGGCTCCAGGTTTGGGTTATCTCCCCATAACATAGGAGAGATGAATGATTGGATTGAACAAGGGTTAAAGAAAAGAAGAAAATGAAAATCTCATATACTATTATCGTTTCATTTAGACATAACAATATTAGACACTACACGTTATATGATACAAATACGATATAATAAAAATAACTAAAATATGACATAAAATACAATACAACACGAAAAAAAAAATACGGATACGACAAGAATACACAAATATGTCAAAATCTATATAACACAAATTATTAACACGTCAAAATTTATACAAATATAAAATAACTTAAATACAATTATAACACAAAAAAAAATATACGAATTAATCATATCAATCAAAAGATACAGATGAATGGATCAAGAAAAGGGAAACTGAAATGAGAAGCAAAATATGAAAAACCATAGTGATAACTGATAACATTCAGACAGAAAAAAGAAATAAATTAAAGGGAAATCCGAAGAACCCTTGGCAATTAGATTATTCTGACAAATTAACGTAGGATCAGGATTTCTCTCCCGCCGCAACCAAAATTGTAACAATCAAAGCAAGAAATCCAATCACCGTAGTTGGAGACACAAGATTATTGCACAAGACACAACCATGCAAAAAAAAAACATGCAGAAAAGATGGTTGTTGTAACCGGAGAAGCCATATTTGCTATGCCTTTAGACTTTAGAGCAACAATGTCTTAGAGAATAATGGATTGATTTATAAATGAGTTTTTCCCAATACTAAGGTTGTTTGAGATGTTATTTCTCAAATTGGAGTACTTATAAACTTTATTCCTTAAATTATGTAATTTGCTATAATTAGATTCCACATCATCATTTTATTAAAAAAAAAAATACACGTCATCATCTTCCTTTCTATCCTCCCTTCTTCTCCTCTCTGTAACTGAATATATTCTTCTCTCTTCAACAAAAAAGAAAGATTTAATAAAAACAACTAAACAATACAACACAAACAAAAATAAAAATAAAAACAAAAACAAAATCCAGCAAACAGTTGTGAAGTATTAGAAAAGCAACAAAACTTGTTATATCACAGAAAAACAAAATGAATGAGGGGCTGGAAGATGTGTTTATATATCTATTTCCAAATTCATTTTCTTTCTTTTTCACATAAAAGATATTGGTAGATTTTTTTATTTAAAAAAAAAAAAGAGAAATTGAATAAAAAACAAGTTAGGTCACTTGATGCTTGTGAATGTCTTCACTTGCTGTCTTCTTTGCAAATCCATTAATTTTTTTTTTTTTTTTATCTATGATAATTGCATTCTTCCTCTTATGAATTCTTCTTTTCTTATTATCATATTTGTATGGAAGTGAAGAGCATGAATAATCAAAGAACAGATTCCAAAACCCATTCGCCTTTGAAACTCCCGTAAAAAAAATGTTCTTCAAATTTTATTCCACAACCTTTTTTTTTTTCTCTTGCTCATTGTTCCTGTTATAGATTTAGAGTCCTTATTCTTTAATATATCCTTAACATGTAGTAATATGAGTTTTATTTGAAACATTTTATAGACTACTTAATCTTCCATTAGATCCCTCTTCCCCTTCTTTAATTTAGAGTTCTAGATTTAGATTTAGGGTTTTATGGTTTTTTCTCAATAAAAATATATAATCTTACAAATTCAAATATTTGTTTCTCAAAGTATTTAAAAAAAAACCCAACTGCAAAAGATAAAACCCAGATATTGGAATACGTTGATTTTACAAAAAAAATTTGGCAAAATATTTATGTTTTTTTGTTACGATTTGTCAATTATTGGTGACATGGATTCTATATATGTGGACAAAAGTATCTGATTTTGAGGATTAAGTTATTTTAAGAAATAAGATCAAAAGTACCTTAGCATGGGAAAAAACTCATTTATAAATAGATATAAGTTGATTGCTTCTGACTTGTGAGTTTTAACTTCAGTATTAAAATGAATTTATAGAATGTTGACTGAGCAGCACATTCGTAAGGGTAAACATTGTACTATCTTGGTAGCTGTTCTAGGAAGCTTTGATAGTTGAATTTTAATTTTAATGTGCCTAATTAGCCATTTACTTCTGAAACTGTCAAGGTACCATAAATTTTCTTTCCAAATATGAAAATGCTAGGATTTGTAACATAGTTGACAATTAGCCGGGTTTGGTTCGAGTCATTTCGGGTTTGAATTGTATCAAATTCAGGTCATTTCGAGTTCAAAATTTATCAAGTTCGGATCTTTTGAATTTGGGCCATTTTGGGTTCGTGATCTTTCGGGTTCGGCTTCGTGCAAGTTTTACGTCATTTTTTTTTTATTATTTTATGTTATAATGAAAAGATCAAATTTTCCCTTTTGATTTGAATTTTTAAAAGCAAACAGGTTGTCTTTTATCTTGTTTTCGATATGTCTGTTTGTCTACTTTTGAATACAATTGAAGATATAACAGAGATGGAGATTTAATGATTTATTATATATTAAAATTTGTAAATATCCTAATCTTATCTATTTAGTAAAATGCAAAAATTTATGCTCATGGAGAGAGTTGAACTTTGGCGCAAGGTTAACTACTAAAGACTTTACCAAGTGAGCTAATCTTGAATTTTGAAATAATATGATACTAAAATTAAATTATATCAAGTATAATGAAATATAATAATAATTTAAAAAATGTTTTTCCAGAAAAAAAAATATAATAATAAATTATTTAATTATGTTAAATACCTTTAAAATTTAAAGATGCATGGTACTTTTATAAAATAATATTTGACTTAATCAGTTTAATAAATTAAATCACTCTAAAGACAAGATTTGTTTTATTTTTTACAAAATGACCTTGTAACAAAGTTATTTACTTATGTTAATTAAAATAAATATTAAAATATAATTTTTTCTAATATGACATAAATATTTATATATATATATATATGTTTTAAGTATAAATTTTAGAAATTGTCTGTTGTTAATTATAAGTGACTTTGAATTTAAAACTAATTTTTGTTTGATTTTATATTTTTATTTTTAAAAAAAATTTACTTACTGAATTCGGATTTTTAACGGATTCGGATATCCGGCGGATAATGTTATTTAATTTGGATTCATATAGTAATATTTGGATTTAATGCGATAATAAACGGATTCGAATTTTAAAGCAGATATGCAGATTCAGATATTACAGAAAAAGGCAGATATCCGACCCGCAGCCATCCCTAAATATAAAACATAAAATTTATGCCAAAATCAACTAATTGAACTTTGTTTCGAGTGCAAGGTTTATCTCTGATGAAATTGAGATTAGATGTACTAGAAAGGGTTATTGTAAAATCATAAAAAAATTATTGATGTTCCTCTAATCTCTTGCTAAACCTTTTAGCCTGCTGAATAGAGTAACTGGCATTTTCATAGCATGTGATTTGTGAGATGGAATTCTAGTTTTTGTTGGCTATTCATATTGGATAATTCTATCTAAATTAGTAGAATGAAGTCAATTTAAACTTTGTCGCGACTGATGGCAGCCATTCATTTGATTGTTCACTTACCTTTTCATCTTATTTAATATTTATCTTGACATAAGTTTTTAAAAATATTTGAAGTGATTTTAGTTATTTATACAATTTAAATTGTTTCATACTCGTATAGTTTCAATATTCTTATAAGTACAAAATACAATTGACTTTTTGATAAAATTATTATTTTACCTAATATATATTAAATTTTAACTTTTGATTAAAAAAGTAAAAAATAGATTAAAACAAAATTGATAATTAAAGTTTTTGTTTTACAAAAAATTATTTAATTACAATTCTATCATTCTTACTTTTAGTATTAAATTCGGGTTATTAAAGGTTTATGATTGGGTCCGTCTCGGGTTTGGATCATTTTGGGTTCAGGTCATTTTGAGTTTGGATCATTTTAGGTTCGAGTTGTTTCGAGCTCAAATCATTTTGGACTAGGGCCATTTCGGGTTCGAATTTTCTCAAGTTTTGGGTCTTTGACTTTTTTTACTAAATCGGATTTAAACGTGTTCAAGTTCAAATTTTTTTGAAAGAATTTTTGCATTTAAGTTCAGTATCACCTCTAATTTGTATAAAATCAAACAATTAGGTGACGGAACTCTATTGTCATTAACAAAAATCTTTCAATGATGAAAACATGCGTCACTATATTTGCTTCATAATAATAATGAACCAAAATTGTCACTAATAAAACATATTAACAATACTAACGTGAGATACAAAAAATTCTTTAAAAAAAAAAAATTCTACAATTCATCACTAATAAAGTGTTGAATTAGTGACCAAAAAAAAAAGTCTCATACTAGTTGATGCACTCCAAAGAGTATATCTTAATTACAACCTTGCACTAAAAATAATATCAATTGTAGAGTATAGTAGAAGCAAAGGGTCGAATTCATAGGGATTGGTGTTTAGTTTATAAATTACTAGTTTAAAACTTAAATTCAAGAACAATAAAAGAAAATATTTTTTTAAAGAGTTTTAAAAATTAAGAAAACAAGAAAGTAAAAAGTAAGTAAATAAAAAGAATATTAAATATGAGAAAAAACATGATTAAGAGGTCATTCGCCACCAGTAGACATTATTGAGAATCAACATCAGATTTATCAACATCAATTAATTATCAAAATTATTAACTGTAGATAACAACAAGTTCTACTATCCCAATCTTTTCTTAGTCTGTCGTTAAATAGAATAAGCTCTCTATTTAATATCTAATAACCTAGAATAAGCTCTCTAAATTCAATTTGATAACAGCTTTATGATGAGAAAGATAGGTTGAACTAAGCAACAAACACATACGATCAGATTGTTCAACTTATGTTATGTTCCACTTTGCAATTAGCGAAAACTCTAACATAATCATTAATCACAAATTGCCACTATTGGATAGGAAATCAAGACAATTACACGGACCGAGACTCCTAAACTAGCATTCGACAATTATCAAGATCTATCTAGTTGTACACCTAAACAAATCAAGACAAAGATCATGAACAATTCTTATGGAAGAACATAATCAACTTTGATAGAAAACTAATGATAGATAAAATCTAAAAATCAATTACAAAACATGTCTAGGGCTTTGAAATCACCCTTAACCAAAGAGAAATTTAGCCTTAGATAGACATAGATAATATATACTTAAAACTAAAAAGAAAATAAAAGAATGGAGAAGAAGAAGAATATTAATGATGATCCTTCAGTCTCATCAAAAATGTCTAGTTTGCGGCTCAAAAGATGGTATTTATAGAGTTTTAAAACCCTGAGAAAAGTCCTTGCAGCACAAGTAAGCCTGGAGGCAGAAAAATCATGTTTTTGGGCAGTTTTTGCGGTTTTTCCCGAATTATTGGCGCCGCGACGCCGAGCTCTCTGTCCCCATTTTTCTGCTGCATTTTCCTTCACTTCTTCGGCTGATTTGAATACCCATTTATTATCCGATTTGGGTGAGTAAACTACCGTTGAAAAGGTATACAAGTCAGCTTCAAAAGTCAAGTAGGAAGTTTCTTCAAATAAAGAATTTAACATAATGTTTTCCTTGCAAAAATCTCCGGAGGTCAAATCTGCCTTCTTGCTTTGCAACAAAATATTGATTTTTTTGACTCCCGAGTCTTCTTCCATCTTGTTATTATGATTTTGTAAGTTCTTTACCATTATTATTGACATCTTTTCACTTCATTATCCTTATTGTACCTAAAATTCAAAAACATAATATAAGTAAACAAGGTAAAGATCGAAAACATAACAAAAACTAAAGGTAGAAAGGCACAAAATGTATATTTTATGAGCTTATCACTAGACAGAACATCACAAAAAATTTCTCACCATTTTTTTGTGTAAATTTTGGCGCCAAACATTTAGCAACATAATCCTATGATATTTTTAAAAATAGTCATATAAAATATAACAGCAATAATAAAGAGTGACGAATTATTGTGTTCGTCATGTTTGACTTATTTTTCGTGAGAAAATTCATGCATTACTTAGAAATTTTGTTACTAATTGACAGCTTTGTTGTAGTGTTTCCTCCTTATATGGAGGAAAAAGAAATTTTTTTTCATCCTTTATTTGTTCTTCACATGGGAAGAGGATTGTGTCTTCTTTTGCTTTGCTTTTCTTTTTCCTATTTATGTGATGGAAAAGAGAGCTCACTTGTGATCTTCATTTCTCTTTCCTCCTTATTGGGAGGGTAAAAAATTAGAAGAATCCCCTTTTAACTTTTGAACTTTTTTGAATTTTACATTTTTCCTCCAAAAAAGTGAAGTGAAAATTAAAGAGTTCAAATCAATCTTGACCTTCCATTGCTTCTAATCTTGGCCCTTGAATTTTTAAGACCACTTTTCCTTGATAAGTGTCATTTTCTTTTCTTCTTCATTTCATTTCATTTATGAAGAGTTCTTAAGTTGGAGAGAGCAAGTGAGTGAATTTCTTTGAAGGTGTAGAGGTTTTTTGGTGAAGAAGTGATTTTTTACTTCAAAGTGAAGTAAATTCTTCTCCTTTCTTCATTTTTCAATCCTTAGAAGCAAGTGAAATAGTGTTGGAAAAAGTTTGTTGGAGTTCTTGAAAAACTTGAGGAGTTGTAAGGCGGCCTCGACTTCTGGCATGAAAGAAAAGTTGTCGAGTAACTCAAAGTCAAACATTTAGGTGTTTGCCATCACTTTCTTCTCCATGGCTTTGACTTTTTCCCTCATGTCATTCCATCTCTTATAAAATTCAGCTAGTTCTTTTTGCTCATCAAGTTTTTCAATCGAGTTGACTTATTTTCTTTCATTTTCTTCTCTTAATCTTTGATTAAGCTCCCTTAACTCTTTTCTTGCATTAAGTCTTTTTCTCAAATCAGAAGTGTGCCTCACTTTCGCCAAAGACTCTTCATTCTCTTCTTCTCTTATGTTTCTTCTTGGACGGCTTCTTGTGGTCCAAGAGAGTCTCATTGGTATAAGTGAGTTTCCCATGGTGGTATTTGTCCCCGAAGTCCCTAAAGTGTTTTCAAGCCTCCAAGTCATGTCACCACTCTCACTTCTCTCCCTGACGTCTTTCATTATAGCTGGGCTTTTCCTTATATTGTAATGGTCTTGCCTTTGCTCTGAGGTGGTAAATTTTAAGCTATAAACTCCCTCACCACTTGAGTTAGGCTATGGTCATCATCGATCAGCTTTTCAAACTCCTCATCTATTACACCATTTTTCTTGTTGTTCTGAATGGTGGGACTGTTTGAATTGATCTCCTCTTCATGCCTTTCTTTTTGGTATAGGCGTGGCGATCTCTAAGCATCGTGTTGGTTTTTTTCCTTGTGCCCCTTGGAGTGATGATCACTTCATTTCTTCATGGATCACTTCCGGGTGTTCAACTTGGTCCACCTTCTTTCAGGACTCTTTTTTTGGGAGGCATTACTTGAATTCTTGAGTTCGACTCTCAAGAGGGCACCGCATGTTGCGAGATGCAACTTGGTGTTTGTAGCAACCTAATTTTGTCATGGTTAAGGCCAGATCAGGTCCTGAATCAAGTCCGAATCAAGTCCAATACTGATTAGGCCCGAATTCAAAATTTGAAAAAATAATGTTTTTTTAATATTAATTTAATTATTAATTAAGTATAATTTTAAACAATTAAAAAAAAAAAACAACCCCTGCCACTACAAGAAACCCCTACCAAACATCTCCCTACCTCTTAGAATTACTTTAAAAAAGATAGATTCATATAGGTGACTAATCACATCTAGCAAAAAAGATTAGTGGCGACTCCATGATTTGCGTCTAGCATGTTGAATTCGTATTTGGCACGTTGTGACAGTTTGGCGACTCCACTGGGGATATTAGAGAGTCGAGCCATAAGTTATTCACATGTTATTTTGGATCTTAAAATTGGTCTTAAATATTTTATTTGTATTTTGTTATTTTTTTTATATTTTGATTTCTAACGTTTTTTAATCATTTTCTTTTTTTTTAGTTAGTTTTTTTTTTACAGGTTTTTTTGTGAGTCAAAAGTTTGCTATGTTCTTTCGTACACACCATACTGGCATGAACATAAGCCCCTATAACCGGGCTCGTCATTTTAGGAGGGGCAAAGTAAATATGCCTTCATGGGGTGATAACCTTCGTATGGGCTAGCGAAACACTTTCAGGGTGTAAAGTATCTATGCTTTCGTGGGGTGATAACCTCCGTATGGACTAGGGAAATACTCTCACCCAAGTTGAACCCTTTCCTGTTGAGCCTGTAATGGGTGAGGATTGGGGTGCCTTACTCATCCTCCATGGATGAAGCTAAGGAGCAATTTGGGAACCTTTTAGATTGTCAAATATCCTAAGCCCAGCATATAGATAACACTTAAGTGACCAACCTTAAGTTAGAGCCATGCCCACCCGTTTCATAGATGATAACTCGAATTAGGACACATGAAGGAACACCTCTTACCTTTGTCTCACATTTTAAATTTATATTTGTTGTTTTTTTCCCTTTATTTGTTTATTATGATATAACTTTACTGACTATTTTCTTTTTTCCCTTTTATGCATTTACATCATCATCATCATAGGAATATTCTGCCACATAGCAATTGGTTGATAAAATAAATCTTCACACATATCTATAAAGGTTCAAGGATAGCTCGGCAATCAGAATCTTCGAGACAGTCCGCTCGTCATCGTTATAATACTAGGTCAAAAGCTAGAATAATGGCCGAAGAACAAGCTTCAAGGATAGATAGGGTGGAACAAGCTCAAGATGAAATTAGAGAGCAATTAAGTACATTGTTGGAAATGATAAAGAGTTTGAAGGGGAAGAATAAGGCAGAAGAAGCCAGTTCTCAAGAGAAGAATCAGAATGTGGGTGAATCTCTGTGTCCACCAGGTTTTGACTCGTCTCAGGTTCAAATGTCTCAACAAGTGCAATATCAACAAACATACATAGCATGGTAAGTAACTCATGACATCGCATGCATGACGTGGCATATGATTCATGACATGACAAATATTTTATGACATGGAATGCATAACATGGCATATATGACATAAGAACCAATGAAATAATCATAGAATATTCACAATCATATCATGACCAAAATGACAACATGAATATTAGATCATAAAATGACATCATCATGGAATATTCATAAACATAGAATTTACATGATTAAAATGGCAAATGTAGATATCATGGAATATGCATGATCATGGAATATGCACACATTATTATTTTAAAATTCTTTTTTATGAATCTTCTCTTTGGTGGAATTATATAAATGGCATGCGTTGGGATATTTTACCGAACTCCCCGACAGACCCAGCAAAGCTTTGAAAATATCTTTTCACATGATGTATATATAATTTCGGTTAAAACGAAAATCATATCTTTCGATTTCATAAACACGTGCTTTGAATAATTTCCTAACCTCCCTGGCAGACTCGGCAAAAATTAGGAACTAATTCTCGTCAAATGTCTAGGAAACCGAAAAATAGTTTTTGTGCTAAATTAAATAAAAATATTTTAAATTATGCAATGCATGAAAACCGAATGTGTTTCTCTTAAAGAGAGGATATCCAAACACCTAAAAAGATGTCCGACTACCTTTGAAAGAAACCTAAGTTGGATATTTTAAAATAAAAGATTTTGGGCACAGAATTTGACTCGGATTAGGGGGCATTAGAATGCCCTTGTTTGACATCCGGGTATCTTTAAACAAGCTTTGAATGCAACCTTTTGGAAACCAAAAATGAGTAAAATAAATAAATGCAAGTCTTGAAATAGAATCCGAATGGCCGAATGGCCTAGTGTCAAAATTACTAGTTTTTGACTCACTTTTTGAAGCCCGGATTAACTACCCATGACCCGATTTTTGTAAAACCAATTTTTTATCTTTGAAATAACGGGTTAGGATCCAGTCAATTATTTTCCAATACATTCATCATTACCATTGACATGTGTAGGGCCCACTCATTAATTGTGAAAGTTTTATTTGTGATTGGTGATTAAGATGTTAAAAAATAATGGAAGGGAGCCGGACCCTGAACTAACATGGAAAACATCCCAAAACAATAGCTTATGGATTTCGACTAGCCTTTCCCCTTTGGTAATGAGATCTTTACTAGCTTTAAAACTTGTTTTGGTTCCTAAAAATCGATTTTACAAAGCTATTTTTTAGACCTTTATAAAAAAATATGGAAAAATCAGTTTATAAAAAAGGTAGAAGCATTTTTTTTTTGACAAAAAATGCATAGTGAAAGTGTTGCCCAAAATCAACATATTCAACTTGCGAAATATTATTTTTTTCCAACTAGTTTGAAAAATAGATTTTGGTTATGGACCATTAGTTGATCCTAACCAAAATCAAGTTGGAAATGAGTTGAAAACATATTTTTACAGAAAGTAAAAATGATGGGCTCAAGGCTAGTCTATTGAAAATGAATCATACTTAGCCAATCACTTGGTGGGAGGCCAATGTCATCAAGCACTAACATCATTTCCCAACAAGCAATATGCAAAATGCAACACAAAAATCAGCAAGATATATATATATATATATATATATATATGATAATATACAAGCAAAAAAATGTAAGCAAACATGAAAACAAGGTTGGCTCAAAGTTTGGCCTCTTGGATGCTAGATCCGGCTCAAACTATCACTTGGTAGAACCAAGATCATCAAGCCCAAAAACGTTCTTATTTGATTTTTTTTTTTTTTAAATCAAAAGAAGAAAATCTATCCTACCACAATAGAACAACCCACATCACAATGGCAAACAAGAAAAATGAGCAAAATACAAGCACAATAACAACTACAAAGTTTCGGCCAAAAGGAAGAAATAGGAGAGAAAATGTTGTTTTCTTTGGTTTCTTTGAAAAAGAAGAAGAGGAAGAGAAGAACCTTTGAGAAAATCATTTTTTGAAACCCTTATTTTTTAAAAGATCAAATGAAAAATAACATAGAAATGAAGAGAAATAGAGCATGAAAATGAACAAAAAAAATAAAAATAAAGAACAAGTAGAGAATAAAGCTACCTAGCCAAAGCTTCCAAGAAATCTCTCATCCTTCCTCTTTCTTACCTTTTCTCCTTAGAGGATTTTAGCTACTACCCTTAGCTCTCCAATGTAATAAAAGTGTATGTAAAAATGAAGAGAAATCCCCTTCTTTATGCCTTGGCCGAATGGCCTCTTGGTGTGTGGTGTGCATGCTCATCTTTTTTTCTCTTAGTCATGCTTTCTTTATGCTTTCATGGTCCCCCTTCCACATGGCCACCTCTCCTAATATTAAGGATCTAATAACATTCCTATTGGTCCTAAATGCCATGTCAAATATTCTTGTCCCCTCTCTCTACAACATGTTTTTAGGCACTTGTCTTTATCATGTAGCTTAGCCAAAAATATATTCTTATTGTCATCTTTTTTATCCACTTGGCCTCATCCTATGGCTTTCACATGGCCTTTACATGGCCTTGGCCAATAGTTTTTCATCCTTAAAATTAAAATGCGTCTCATTGGCCAAGAATGCCACATAAGGCATTAAGTGGTGACTCATGTCCTTTCTCTACTTTCTCCTCCATCTTAACTATTGGATCAAAATTTTCAGCCCCCTCTCCCTCTTGTCCGAAAATGGTTTGGAATATTCTAGGTCTTCCCTTTTTTTATTTTGCTAGTTGGTCCTTTTTCGATTTTTTGGTAAAATTATATTTTGGCCCCCAAATTTGATCTATTTACATTTGGGCCCCAACTTCAGATTTTTATTTTCCAAATCATCTTATCCAATATTAAACTCAGTTTTGGAAGTTTTCATAATTTTCAAAACTCGTTTTCCATTTTTTCGGATTTTCCTCTAGAATTACGATTTTAGCCCCTAATTTAGCTTATTCACATTTTGGCCCCAATTTTGGGTTTTTTTCTTCTCATTTCCTTCTTTCCATCCTAAAACTTAATTTTGGAAAGTTTCACAATTTTTTGAGCTCGGATTCTATTTTTCTTGGATTTTCTAAAATTACATTTTAACCCCTGAAACCTCGATTTTACTCGAAACGGGCAAATTTTCTGGATTTTCTTTTTCTATCCCCTTTTTCATTTATTGAATTGGAGTTGGACCCATTTTGCCCAATTTTTATATCCAAATTCCTTTCCAATTTTATTTTCTCCCTTTTTCCCCAAATTGGAATTTTCTCTTTATTTAATTTTTTGGCTTTTTTTTTTTCACTTGGCTTTTCCTTTGAATACACTTCAAATTGGATCTTTAGATACCTTTATTTATTGATTATTCTTCAATTGGGACTTCAATTTTACTCAATTTGACCATCTCCTTAATTTTTCCCAAATTTGTAAATTTTCATTTATTCACTTAATCTTTAATTTTTCAATTATTCTTCAAATTGACTTCTTCTTCGATTCCACTTTAAATCGGACCTTTAGATACTTTTATTTATTGATCTTATTCCAATTTGAACTTTCAATTTTGCCCAATTTGATCATTTATATACTTTTTCTCAAATTTGCAAGATTTTATATTTTTTTTTCCAAAATGGCAATTTTCAATTTTTCACTTTTGTCCAGTTTTTCTTCAAATTGATTTCTTTTTGTGAAATTGGAACTTGAGGTATCTCTATTTATTGATTATCCTTCAAATTGAGATTTCAATTTCATCCAATTTGATCGTTTATGTACTTTTTTCCAAATTTGAAAATTTTATGTTTTTCTCCTACATTGAAATTTGCAATTTGTCTTTCCACTTTCAATTTTCCTTATATGTTCAATTGTGGATCTTCAATTATTAAGATTGCTTGACCATTGTTCAATTTTTCTTTCGAACCTTGATTTTTCCTAGAGTTGACTTTTTTAATAGTTGACTTTTCGAAGTTGACTTTTTTCATGTTGACTTTTTCGTATTGACCTCTGAATCAAAGTCTTAGAGACCCAATTGCGGAATTAGGGGAGGTTCTTTGCATTCCGAGAAGTTGAAAGAAGAACTTACCTTATTTAAAAAGCTTGAACAAAATTAAGTGTCTACACACCTATTCAATTTTTAATTCAAAAAGATAACTACCAAAAACTTATTTTAACCTACTAAACTTTTTTTTTTTATAATAGTCATAATAAAATGACATTTAAAGTACACTGAAAGTTTTAAATTGATAAATGCAATTCATAAAGCTACTATTCAATTTGATAAAATTCCCCTTTTAGTAATTACGATGAATAAGGTCTAATGGGTTACCTCTGAAGTTTATTGAAAGTATTCTACCAAGGTCACTGTTTTTTGGATCTGTTCAAAGACAGGGTTACTCGTTTGGTTT
Organism: Fremontodendron californicum; assembly: GCA_030761205.1. Lineage (NCBI taxonomy): Eukaryota > Viridiplantae > Streptophyta > Magnoliopsida > Malvales > Malvaceae > Fremontodendron > Fremontodendron californicum. The sequence goes on along the minus strand of JAULJL010000023.1, from coordinate 19,395,376 downwards.
GATTCAAATAGGATCGAATAGTAAAAATTTTAATAATTTAAGCCAGCTCGATCCTATCTGAATTATTATTCATTAAATAAAAATTTATTTTTTATTTAAATTTAATTAAAAAATATATAAATATTAATATAAAATAATGTTTTAATATTTTGTGAACAGTAAAATAGGCTTTTGAGTCGACTCGAACCCGGCCTGACCAAAATTAGGTAAAGAAATAAAAAAATTCTAAATCACGGCTCGATCTAGAGGTGCTCATGGGCCGGGCCTAGGCCTAAAATTACTAAAATATTGTTTTTATTATTTTTATAATTAAATTACTAAAATATTATTATTTTATTATATGAACAGTAATCTGAGTTGGGACGATCTGGATTACAAATATTTCTGTTCAGGCTCGGTCCGACCTAGTACAGACCGGATTTGTCTGACTGGACGGACTGCTCGACCCGTGAACAGGTCTAGCTCGATCCATGAACAAATTTTTTTCCAAATAAATGTGAAATGTTTGTCAAAAAGAACAAGTGAAGAAGCTTTGTTAATTTTTAAAGGTGTTATAGAAATCTATTACAATATATAAAAGCAATCCCCTCAATTGAGGGGATTGCTTTAATTGGCCTTCCCACGTGGGTAGGCCAAATTGTTTTTTTTTTTAGTTTTAATGAAAAAGAAAATTCTGTATTTGTGTGATTTAGTTAAAAGAATAGGTATAGATAGATTTCAAAAAAATTCTATGTACCTACCCCAGCATGGTGGGCTTGGGGGTTGAGTTGGGAGAGTTGAATTTTATTAGAAAAAATTATAACAATTTTTAAAAAGTATAAATTTATCAAAATTCTACTAAAATTATAATATTTACAAAGAAAATAATTAAAAATATTATAAGAATTTAATGGAAAGATGAAATCTAAATCATTGAATGACATACACTTCTTATTAAAGCAAAAACTCAAATAATTTATTTTTAAAATAAAAAAACTATGCCTCCAAACTTAGTTGAGTAAAAAATTAATAAGGTATATCAAATGCTTACAGAAATATAACAAAACCAATGATCAAAATATCTTCTAATAATTGTAAATCCCATCTTGCAACACTGATAGTTTTCTAGTTTTATATTTGATAATATAATGATAACCTAACTAAATATAGGTCCATGTTTTCGCGAAAAATAACTTTTAAAAAATATTTTTATTTTTTTTATATTTGTTTCATGAAAAATAATTTGATCAACGAAAAATAAATTTTGAATCAATGAAAAATTAATCAATTTTTTAGAAAATATCTTACGTTTTTTAAAATTACCCCTTAACATAAAGATCGATCCTTTCTTGAAGCAAAGCAAAAAAGGATCAATCCCCTATATATAAAAATCGAACCTCAAAATATACAAATTAAAGCAAAGCTAAAAAGGATGATCCCTGTAGAGATTACTCATTTTTATATCAATGTAGTTTTTTCGGAAAATAACAAAAAAATGAAAAATATTTTAAACAGAATCATTCAAATAATAAAAATATCAATTTTCTCAAAAAATAAATCTATTTTCTAAAAATTATTTTTGACGAAACGAACCCATAATGAAAAAAAAAAAAAAAACAAAACAAAAGGAAGAGGGAGAGTGAAGGGCTGAAGGCTAAAATAGAAAACTTGGGCTTTAATTGTTAATCCAAATAAAAAATGGGCCAAGACCAAGATCCAATAAAACCCACGAGACGAAATCGAAAGACATGGAGAAATGGTTTTGGTAGTTGTTGATAGAATTAGACAGACAAGTCTGGTTTGTTCTTCCGGAGACACTCTCGCCGCTCCTAACCCTTTCTTTCTTCTCTTCTCTTCTCTGTAAACGGTAAACCCAAGCAGTAGGCGCACGATAAACAGCCTCTCTCCCTTATGCGCATTTAATCCCACCTCCATGGCCTTCACTTCTACTCTCCCTCTCTACTCTCACCCCAAGGTAATACACACGCGCCCACTCTTTTTCAAAATCTCTTCTCTCTTGAAATTTGTACGTAACTCTTTTCATTCATTCGTTTCATAATTTCTCAGGTTCTTCCTAACCAGCAGAGGCTCGTCTTCGAACCGTTGGCTTCGGACTACGGCCGCAGGCTTGTTCCTAATACCACGTCCTTTATTACTAAGGGGTTTTATTCGAGGTCGAAGAGATTGGTGGTGGTAACGGCAGCGTACGGTGCAGAGGGAGGCACGAGGCGGCGCGTGTACAGACAGTCGCAGTCGCAGCAGCCTCTGAGTAGTGCTCCGGTGAAGGAGATTGCTACATTTGTGGTGCCCGCTGGCGTTTTCGTCGCCGCTACTTTCGGTATGGATTTCCGTTTCTGTTCTTTTCTCGTGGATGTTGGATTTGGAAGAAAGTTAACTGATTGATTTTATATCTAAATTCATGATTATGTTGAAATTCCCCAATTTGGTTTAAAATAATGAAAATTTACTAGCGTTATGGTTTTTCTTGATTTCTTACTCACGCCATAGTTATAACCATTACATTTGTTAATGGCATTTGATTTTTAATCTGATACCAGCATTTCTTTAGTCTTTAAGCCAACGTGTATCAATTTTTATACGTTACTTACCATTGCTCTCTGTTGCGCTAGGGGTATCAATGGCATTTCGGAAGGTTCTGTTTTTCTTTTATTGGGACTGCATTAGGTTTTCTATAGCACATTTATGCGAGTGCAGCACATATTCATCGTATTGTTTATCCTATGTGTGTCCTAATTGATGTCTTCAGCTGGCAGTTTTATGGAAATTGGTGGAGAAACTCCTTATGCCGAAGCCATCAAGGTCTTCATCAGTTGAAAATAAATCTCCTTCACAAGGAGTGAAGTGGTCTTTTGCTCCAGGAACAAATCTATTGTCAGGTGTTGCTGCTAAGATCGATAGACAGTCAAAGCTGACGCTGAAGGAATTTGCCAAGGAACTCAGGGAATTCAGCAGTGTTGACATGTCAGGTATGCTGACTGAATAGATGTAGGCAAGGGAGATGCATACTGCTGAACTTTTCTGATTGTAGACTATTTCCGTAGATAAGAGTGAAACACCTATTTTGATCATGTTCAGTCTTCCAGTTCTGAGTTTAATGATGTAGCCATGAAAATCCAAGATTAATGAACGGAAAAAATGGTCAACTAGAATCTTTAAAAAAATTTCATTGTGGTGTAATTACTTTCTTTCCTTTGCATGGCTAGCGAGTTATCCAGATGGATTTAAGATGCAATATATTTTTTACTGCATATAAATTCATTTCATTTGAATGAAACATAATACACCTTACAATACATTTTTATCAGGACGCAACTTTGGAGATGAAGGACTGTTTTTTCTTGCCGAGAGCTTAGGTTACAATCAGGTTATGCTTCTCTATTCTTTATTTTGACTATCTTGTTTTATTATTTTCATGGTGTCTATGATTATGATTTAGGTGTTGTACCTTATTTTCTGTAAGATCTTCATTTTGACTGTATTGTCTACTAACTTTCTATAACAGTATTGAAACTTTGAAGCATTGATGCTCTCCGTTATGAGTTTTCTGAATGGACTCTTCTCTTTTTCAGATTGTTGAGGAAGTAAGTTTTGCTGCTAATGGAATAACAGCGACAGGAACGAAAGCCTTTGATGGTGTTCTTCAAGCAAATATTGTATTGAAAACCCTTAATCTTTCAGGAAACCCCATTGGAGATGAAGGAGTAAAGGTCAGCATAAACCATTATATAACTTACAACTTATAAATATTTAAATGTCCCTATCCTGCAACATTGAGGGCTCAGTAACTTTATATGTAATATTTTAGGTCGGAAGAAGGTTCTCAATCAACATAAGTTTTCCTTTTGGTACCTAATATGTATAGGGATAGGTTGTGTTTATTTAGAGATTCCTTGTTCTTTCATATTCTCAACACTATTTTATGGTTACTACTTTTTCATTCTTATATGAAGGGTGGACATTTTGGAAATTGGAAGTGTGCTTTCTCATTCAAATTCCTATTAAATTATTTTAGTAAATTCATTTCTTTGGCTTCTATTTAGTTTCATTTGATAATGTCATAATGAACTATAATGGGACGGAGGCACATGCTTATGGAACCCAGATCAGAACAAAGCTAGCATATGAAGAAATTCTATAATGTTCAGGAAAACTGAAACAGAACAAGATCGCGTATGAGCAAATTCTATATTGTTTATACTTTATAATGAAAATATTACAAACATATATTCCCTACTTCTAAAGCACCATATAGTGAGGTGATCTTCAATTAAAGTTTCCTTGTAACCATTCAAGGATAGTTTATGATTTTTTTTTTTTTATATTGTTAAGCAGTCAATATTAATATAAATCAAATGCATGCGGTGATGTTGAATTCTTTTCCGTGCATCTTCATGGTTGAGATATTTAGAAATCTAATTTGCGGTGATTTATTTATTTGTTTTATAGTATCAAAAAGAATATTTATTTATTTTATGGATATTATATACTTTAGTAATGTTGTAGGTAGAAAATATCATCTTCACATGGTTTCACCTGCATAATGTGCATGAATGTTTGAATCCCATTGGTGTTATGATTTAGTTGGGAGCATGGTTAAGCATAGAAGCAATGTACTGTACTTTCTAGCATATGCTTTCGCAAACAAAAGGCTCCTAAGAATTCAAATGTCATTACTACATTACAGTATATATTAAATATTGTTTGTGCCCATGTTCTGTGGATTCACATTTTTGCTGAGAACTTTTGTTTATGCTCAGGTGTCTGGTTTAAGTAATCTATCTTTGTCTGCAGTGCCTATGTGATATTTTGGTGAATAATGCTAGCATTCAAAAGCTCCAGCTAAACAGTGTTGACTTAGGGGATGAGGTTAGCTTTCTGTTAACATCCACTCTATTTTCCTTGGAAGTGCTTTATGAAGAAGAACTGAAGGCCAATGCAGTAGAGATTTACTTTAATGGTGAATCGCTATTCTATGCAGGGTGCAAAGGCTATTGCAGAGTTGTTGAAGAAAAATTCAACCTTACGTGTTCTTGAACTTAATAACAATATGATCGACTATTCTGTAAGAAATTACCTTACCATATTCCGTAAATTATGGCTTCAAATTTAATTAAGCAAAGTGGAAAATTTATTCTTTTATCTCTGTTTTGTTGTGGGAATCGAGGTAGGGATTTACAAGTTTAGCAGGAGCACTTCTTGAGAATAACACTATCCGGAATTTACACCTAAAGTAAGTTAAAGTCTTCCGGTTTCTGTATTCTAAAAAATATATTGAGTTTCATTTGCAATAGGTTATGTCTCAGTTGGCTGGATGGCTGATGCACCTTTCATTCTTGAACTGTATTTGATTAAAAGCAAAATCTGCTGAAGTTTCATCTGGGAATATTTTTCATTTTTAACCAGCATCTGTTAATCTTTCTGACATAATGTTTATGTTCAAGTGGTAATTATGGTGGTGCTCTGGGGGCTAATGCGTTGGCCAAAGGGCTCGAGGGGAACAAGTCTTTAAGGGTACATTTCTTATTTACTTCTGCTTCTGTTTGTTCTAAACTATATGATGAAAGTTCACTGGTTTTAACATCTTTTTTGCTTCATTTATACTTGCATTTTAACATTACTTCTGGTACTTAAGTAATAATTTGGAGCATTGGAGGGCTTTGCTATGATAATATTGGATGAAAATGCTGTTGTGGAGATTAGAGTGTTCATTTCCATTAAGTGGTCATATTGGCAGTTGATAAGCTCTGTTGCATGGACTCGGCATTTAAGGTCAGTGTACTAGTGTCGACACGACACAATGCCAGTATGAGTATGATATATGTGTCTTCCTTTGAACATTTGGATGCTTCCTTTTCGCCCTTTGCTTAGTTGCTGTTGCTATCTAAATAAGGAAGAAGAGAAGAGAAATGGAGGGCGAGAGTACTTTTGTGACGTGTCAGGCTACTGAAATAAGAGGAGAACGGCGGTGCAAAAAATGAAGAGGAGAGATTAGGGTTTTCTCTTAGATTACCAGTAGGGTTTGAAAATGGAGTTAATAGTTGGGCCCAAATCATCTTCAATTTTGTCTTCTATAAATTGGGTTTATATGGATTTTTTTTCAGTCCGATCCAAAAGGCAAAAGTATTATGTCTTGGGCCTTTTATATCTTGGATATTTGCCTAGCTACATAATTAAAGGATTTGAGATTAATATCATTAAAAATATATCTAATTTTTTTTAGATACATACCAGTATCGGACACTCGTAACCAAGTCTATGTAACTTCAAGTCAGATGCTTAGATACATACCAGTATCGGACACTCGTAACCAAGTCCATGTAACTTAGTTGATAAGTATACCAATTTTTGTTGAACCTAAGCTAAAACTTCTTCTCCCTCCTTTCGAAATTGTTAACTTATTGACTTGCAGGAAGTTTAAGAAAAAAGCTTTGACTTTGGTGTATATAATATTATATATATATATATATATTGTTTTTGTAAATTTGATGTTCCATAATTTCTAATGCCAAAAAGTTAAAAAAAAAAAAATCATGAATAATAATTTGGAATATAGAAAAAGTAGAAATTTAAGTGTTCTATAAAGGAGAGGACATAATTTTGGGACATCCAGAAAATGAAAGATGGACAAAGAAAACGTGATGGAGGGAGTATATTTTATTTGTTTATGCATCTATTATTCAGTGATTGGATTTCCTTGAGGTATTTTCAGGAACTTCATTTACATGGAAATTCAATTGGTGATGAAGGAATCCGCTCTTTGATGTCAGGCTTATCTTCACATAAAGGTTTACATTTTGTTATATCAAATCTCTCTTTCTTCTTTTTTTTTTTTTTTTTTTTTTTTTGGAGTCATTGGCTTTTATCTTTACCAGCCTATTGCAGCAGTCCATCTAACAAGCATATTATTTCTAGGGAAAATTACCCTACTGGACTTTGGGAACAACTCAATAACTGCAAAAGGTGCTTTTCATGTCGCGGAATATATCAAAAGGAGCAAGAGCTTGCTATGGATGAATCTTTACATGAATGACATCGGTGATGAGGTATTCAATAAATTAATCACATAGTCAATATATCAAGTTTTTCTCTTGTAGGTTTTTCATTTTTAAGAGTTAAACAGTGGCAACCAAACAAAGGACTATTTTTTACTGGATATGTTCTATGTTGGAGAAAGATGGAAGAAAGCTCTTATGTTGACCTTTTTGTTTAGAATTTTGATCATAGTGAATTTGACTGCCAACAGTTGTGTAGAAACTTGGAGTTGAACTTCATTGATACAAATTTTTTAAACTTTATCAGGGTGCAGAAAAAATTGCTAATGCTTTGAAAGAAAACCGGACAATAACAACCATAGACCTGGTGAGAAGAGAATGCTTCTTTGTAATAAATTCTTATGTATATATTTCAGATATTCAATTAATTTTTGGATCATGTCTTATACAATATGAATACAAGAAATGGTTTGTAATGTCTTAGGGTGGAAATAATATTCGTGCCAAGGGAGTCGGCGTGATAGCTGAAGCCTTAAAAGATAATACTGTCATTACAAATGTGAGTCCTTTCATCATGATAATCATCTTCAGCTGCCCTTTATGCCTCCGTTTCTATCTCAATTTGGCATGATGACATGATTCATCCCCATCCCATTTTTCTTTCCCCTCTTTTCTTCAGTTGGAACTTGGTTATAATCCCATTGGAGCAGATGGAGCAAAGGTTTTGTCTGAAGTTCTTAAGTTCCATGGAAATGTAAAAACACTTAAGCTTGGTTGGTGTCAGGTAAATTCACATCCATAAACCTCTATAGAAACCAATTTCAACGATCTTTTCTTTTATATATAACAGTGCGAAATGGGATCTTTTGTAGATAGGGCCAAAGGGTGCGGAGTTCATTGCAGATATGTTGAGATATAATAATACCATATCGATTCTGGACTTGCGAGCAAATGGACTTAGAGATGAAGTTTGTACCTGTAGATAAAACTCCATTTTTTTTTTCATTAGACTACCATGGACATTGAATCTTAATTTTTTCTCTGTTATACACTTATTTTATTTGTAGGGTGCAGCCTGTCTGGCTCGCAGCTTGAAAGTGGTTAATGAAGCTTTAACTTCACTTGACTTGGGATTCAATGAGATTAGGGTAAATTCATTTTTCCTTATTAAGTTATTATCTAGTTTATGACTTTCCTGCATGCTGTATCATTTGACATGAGGTTTTATGTAGGATGATGGTGCTTTTGCTATTGCTCAAGCATTCAAGGCCAATGAAGATGTCACAGTAACATCTCTCAACCTTGCAAGTAACTTTCTTACAAAATTCGGGCAGGTACTTGTTACTTCTCAACCTAAAATCCATTTAATCTTCTGCTTCAATTCTAATCCAGCAAAATTTTGTGGCTGTTTTCACCTTTTCGTTTGGCCAGTGCTATATTTCAGTTTTAGATTCCTCGTTCGTTTCCGTCTGTCTCGAAAAATTCATTGTTTTTCTCTATATCATGCAGAGTGCATTGACTGATGCAAGAGATCATGTTTATGAGATGAGTGAAAGGGAAGTCGATATTTTCTTCTAGGGTTTTCTCTTAATGGAGAGAAATAGTTATGTAGACAATCGGATTTTTTGGTTTATTCTTCCTTTGGCAGGTATTGGTTAGAACTCCCAACTTTTGTGTTAAAATTTTTGAGCCCTAACCATCAACCAGAGGTACATATGGAAAATTTTGACATTGAGAGATAATAGTTAGCTTCAACAATGGCATTTTGCTCCCAAACATTGTAGTTTACAAGCTTTACTCCATTTGGCCGAATCTGTTTGTATTTGTAATTGATGAAGAAAGGTTCTTTTATTTGTGGATTATAATAGCATAAAGTCTTTTTCTCTTGTTTTTTTTGCAATTGAGCCTTGTTCCATGTTTGAACAATTTAACCATACCTTTTATGTTCAATGGAGGTGTATGACTTTATATGCTAATGCGGCGGATAAAACATGTGGGTTGATTTGCAGTTGTTGGCTAACGAAACGCATGAAGTGAAAAATATAGGTGCCGGGTTTATCTTAGACTTAGACTTGTCCATGAGCTCGGCTATGGTTTGAATTTTTTTTTTTATTTTTTTTATCCATACCCATGTTTGGGTTTGGATCGATCTAAAAGTCTATTCACAAAATATTAAAAAATTATTTATATAAATTTCTTATAATTAAAACGAAAAAAAAAAAATTATAAACAGTAATTTGAGTCAGGTTGATTCGAATTAGAAAAATTTATGTTCAGGTCCAGTCCAATACAGGTCGAGCTTGTCGGGTCGAGATGGGTCGGCTCGAATTAAAAAAACTTATGTCTTGACCCGTCTTAATACGAGTCGGGTTGGGTCAGCTAGAATTAGAAAAACCTATGTCTTGACCTGACTTAATGTGGGTCAGGTTTGTCGGATTGGATGGGTAGTTCGGCACTTGGACATGTCTAGATTTATTTGATTATAGTCAGGTGGCATTTGAATCTTGGTGCTTGTGACTGGCCCGAATTAGAAAAGCTTATATCTAGGCTTAACTCAATATGAGTCGGGTTTGTCGGACCAGACAGATAACCTGGTTCTTGAACAAGTTTAAACTTACTTGATCACAGTCAGGTGACATCTGAATCCTGCGGGATCTGGGAATTCGCTTCTTGTATTATTGATTTAATGCCATTGAGCCAGGAAGTATAAATGTTTGGTGAATCCATAGATGAAATTTTGAGTTTTTGAGTCCTTGGGAACCTTTTCTCAAGCAATATCGTCGGTCTTTACATAAAACTTTGTACTAGTTTTTAACTGGTTGTTGCTATCACGATTGACTAGGCTAATATTTTGGATTCTCTCCTTAGTCCTTACCAATTGCAGACAAAAGTAGAAATTGTCTTTTTTTCAATCAAGTAAAAAGGTGTAAAGCTAGCTGGTTAGCCCAAATTACTGATAATATAGAGTGAAGCATCCAGAGAGTGAACATTGGATAAGCAATTGAAGACAACATAGGATATACAATCACATAATTGCATGATTGAATTGAATTAAATTAAATTAAATAAATGGTGAGGTGTGTTCATTAATTTGGATGCTTGACAGAGTCGTATTTGAAATGAAAAAGTAAAAGTTGGGTTATCCTAGGCAGATTAAAAGTTTTGAGTCTTTTTATACATGTAACCAAATCTTCGAACTAAGTTCCTTGATAATACGAGATTTGTGGCTTTAGTCCCTATAACCGGTTCTCGATTTCTAGCTTAAATCAGATGGCAACTCCTAAAATACCATAATTTCATACCTTGAGTTTCGTAAAATTTTAAACTCGTAATGGAGCCTAATGTGGTGATTCTTGTGCTGCTCACATAAGCCAAAGAAACAAAACTTGAATTCTTTGAGCTAGCCTCATATTCTTCCATGGCAGAAGCTGTTTTTAACTCTTAGGATTAGAAGAATAAATGTTTTTTTTTTTTTTTTTTTACAAAAGTTCATTAGTATTTGATGGTCGTGGTTGAAGTGTAGGTTCTATTTGATAATACTTTTGTTTACTTCATTTCATTAAACAATCTATTGAGCTTTCTGCCTAAAGAAATGGTGCATTGTTGACACCATAATTTTTTTCATCCATTGGATGATTGACATGTGAAATTTGATGAAAATATTAAAGGCCCGAGATTCTACCCTTTGTCAAAATCAATTTCAAGAAACAAGAAGAGTGGAAAATATGAGATTTGGTCAAGACAAAAATGGTTACAAGTAGACATGCTCAAGGTCGGATAGCTTTTCCGATCCGATAAGTTTGGTCCGGTTCTGGTCGGGTTTGGATAAAAGTATTAATAATTTAGGTCGGCTTGTCCCAACCCGAATTATTATTCAACAATTAAAAAATATTTTTATTTAAATTTAATTATAAAATATATATTAATATAAAAATAATTTTTTAATATTTTAATAATTTATGAATAGTAAAATGGGCTTATGAACAGACTCGGACCTGACCCGAAATAAACTTGGGTAAAAAAAATTATATTTTTCCGAGCTTAAACTTGACCCGATCTATAAACACCTCTAGTTACAAGATAGTTGGAGATTCCTAGAATCTTGCAATTACCTTAATTTCCTCCTCAAAATTTTCAGGTGATGGTTAGTGGTTGGTTAGCAAGATTTTAAGGGAATTTATCAGCCAATATCATTTGGACACGTGACAGACATAAATGGTTGGCAAAAATCTTCCAGTTGGCAAAAATCGACCTAGCTGCAACAAAGAAGGATCAAATCAACAACTACATACATAAGTATCAGTTGGTAATCTAAAAAATCTAAATTAGTTGTTGATTTAACGGCAAATGTGTTATTTGGGCAAAAATTCAAGCAAAAGGAAGTTATCATTGAAAGACCAAGTGATGCTAAAATCAGCTACTAGACATTGAAAATAGAGATAGTTGCTGCATTTTGGGTAAAGTAAGCTTCTTGAGCAAAAATCTTTAATAAAATGGAGCCTAAATAAAAATATTTTTTATTTAAATTTAATTATATAATATATAAATATTAATATAATATAATTTTTTATATTTAATAAACAGTAAAATGAATTTTCGAATTGATCCAAATTTAAATAAAATATATATATATGAACTGCGAACCGATCTGATCATGAAGAGGTTTATTCTGCACGCCCAAAGAATCCATCCGTTAGAGAACCAATGCTAAATGTAGCATTATGGAACCATTAGCAGAAAAGGAAAGCTTTGGTATTGGGGAATCAATGCTCTTGCCCTGCACTAAAATCTTATCGAATTTATGCGGGTCATATCAATTAAACTTGCAACGGTTGTGTCACTTTTCATCTTTTTTTTTTTTTCTTCCCCTCCTTTATGCTCAATGATCCCACTGAAGCCTTGAAGACTCATCTTCAGTCAATAGTCTCTACTAAAAAAATTTTAATCACAATAAAAATACACAAATATATTATTGAAATATTTTCAAAATTAAGTGTAATAAAGGGAAATTTTTTTTGATTAATTGAGAAATTAAGAGACATTAATCACGATCTTTTCAAAAATAATCGATTAATATATTAGCTTTAGAAAGTTCTGAGATCAAAATATTCATCGATTATGTGGAAATTATTTATATCAAGCACCAGAAACTTTTCTTACATTATATGAAACAGATAAAAAAAATTATATATAATTTCTTTAAAAAAAATGTATAAAAAGATAATTTATCGTTTTTAGAAAATATTTAATGATTTAATTTTATTAGTGCAAAGTAAATCAAATAATGATTTCTTACATCTTAAATTTATTCGATAAATGACATTTGTAGCAATATGTCTCCAAACCATATTTTTTTTTTTTTAAGATTTTGCTAATAAGTGTTCTAAGTGCACTGTTTAAGGTTATCATATATAGTAATATCTCCATTAAATACATTGAAAATGATGAATATAGTTATCAACTATTTTATTTAATATTATGTTATTACTATAAATAGTATATTAACTTAACTTAAAAAATATCGGCACTACTCGTTAGCAAAACTCTTTTTCCTATTCCGATTTTTCATATATATATATATATATATATATATATATATATATATATATATATATATACACCCTTTCACACCTCTCATTCATCAGTTGCCATTATTGCTTTTTTTATCATTCGGGAGTGGGAATGGCTGCTCGAACCCGAGTTATATACCACACAAAATTTTTGACCATTAGGTCAGGAGTTGCAATTATTGCTTTTAGATAGATTGTTCGATCCCTTTCACATCTCGGAAGCATATTAATCTTCGATCACCAAAACGAATATTTCTGCCAAATATATCGTACAAAAAAAATAAAAAAAAAAAAATCGAGAAACATGTGTTGGAAGTATTTTCTATATCAAATTTTATGCGTTTTTACTGAAGATCTTGACCTGTGACCAACTTGAACATACGTTAAGTTCTCATTAATTCTAGCTAGCATGAGAGGATGAAGTTATATATATATATATATATATATATATATATATATATATAGTGTTTAAAAAATTGTATCGGTTGAATCGAGAATCGATAATTTATTCAGTTCGGTACATATCATAAAATCGAACATCCTCTAAACCGATAAAATATCGGTTAAACCGGCAAAATTTTGGAAAAATCAAAAAATTCTGTTTTAAACTTATTTTTTAAATATTTTAAAAACAAAATTATTGTATGTAATTACATTTGAACCTTTAACCCATTAAATCTATATTAAAGATCATAACATTTAGTTAAATACATATTTTTAATAAATATTTACTATATTTAATACTTATTTAATATTAAAATTACTTATGTAATATTTAAATTCTTTTTTTAATGTAACCGGCCGATCCAATCGATTGGACCGATTGAACCAGTAACCGGAGGCCTTACCTATTTGACTTTTGGTCCAGTTTTTTAAACATTGTATATATATAAAAGAGAAATCCACTTACACTAATATAAAATTAATTTAGTTTTACATCTTTTTTAAAAAATTTATACGATTTATATATATTTAATCCAACCGTTGTATTTCATACTCTATTTATGTAGATCATACACGTCAAATTCGAGTAAATTAAAAATGTCTAACTATTTGTTCGATATAAAAAAAGTTCAACCGTTAAATATATATAAAAAGGCGATACTTTTGATCAACATAATATATATATATTGGATTGATTCTAAATTTTACGTGCACGACGAGTGCGATTATACTGCTAAATTCAACAGTCGATTTATTAAAATATCAACCATAAACAAAGTTATAAAAGAATGCTAAATTAATTATTTTACACCAATATAAATTAATCCCATCCTCATATATATTAGACCTGCTTACGGGCTGGGCAGCCCGCCCGGCAGGCTCGACCTGTACTGGGTCTGGTATTGGCAGGAATATTTGTGATTCGGGCCGGCTTGAATCACTGTTCACATATTAAAAAATATTATTTTTTTAAAATTTAATTATAAAAATATATAAAAAAATAATTTTTTTTTATTAAGAGATTAACAGTAATTCGGTCCGGGACTGGGTAAAGAAAATGAAAATATTCCGGGCCACAGCCAGGCCCATGAGCACCTCTCTCTCTCTATCTATATATATATATACACACGTACTAATTGCTCGATTCGCTTTTCAGTTCAACAAATATTTTGAGTTTTTTTTTATAATCTAAAAGTAAGCAACAACTATAAGTACTCAAACGTGTTTTTCATATGCTTCTATTCTGTGGAGAATAATAAAGAAAATTAAAACTGCCAAATGTGTGTTAACTAGTGTTTATGGACCGGATTAACTTCGGATCAAGCTCGGATAAAATATTAACACTTTATATGTTTATCCAAATCCAGTTAGACTTGAAATATAGATAATATTATATGATCAAACTCAACTCTAATTGCCAAAGGATACTCGGCCCGACCTAACCCGATCAATTTTACTTTCACTTTGTTAAAACATCCTATTATTTTGTATGCAATATCTACAGAAAATCCCCCTTTATTCCAAATAATGGTGTTTGCTTTATCTGTATAGATTTTTGTCTATATCATTTTTCGTACTTTTTGTTGGCATGTGAACCTCTGACAAGCAAAGCTAGTGAAACCTAACCTTCTGATTTTTAAATAATGATGCTTAGAGGTGGTAGTTGGACGGGTTCGCTCGAGTTTATTTAGGTTTGAATTCATTTAAGTTTGGATTTATTTGGATTCGGGATTAATCGGACGGGTCCATTTGAGTTCGGATCAGATCGGGTTCGGGTCCGTTCGGGTCCGTTCGGGTTCGGGTCCAGTCGGGTTCGGGTCCAATCGGGTTCGGTTTCGAGTTTGTTTTACATCATTTTTATTTTATGTTAGATGTAATATTTTTACATAATTTAAATATTTACTTTTAAAAATTATTTTATTATTATTTTTAAAAATAATCTTTTATTATAATATGATATTTTTAATTATATTTATTTATTAAAATTAATATTTGTTAGCACCAAAAGAATATAAAATTAATTTTTTATATAAAATAAAATTTTAAAATAATTTATTATAAAAAATATGATATATTATAAATTAATCATATTAATATTTAGAATAATTGATTTGATGAACTCGAATTTCAATATGTAAATACATTATAATTTATATTCACTACAAAATAAGAAATTTTTAGGGACGAACCCTGGCATTCAACTTTGAGGCCTAAACGGGCTTTGACTACCCATTTACAAATATAGACGGGCTTGGGCAGAATTTGAGGCCTATATTTCGGATCGTTCCGGGTTTGGGCAAGTGAATATGGTGTTGATGACTTAATTTAATAATATGCCTAAAAAAACTATATATATGTTGCAAAGAGCGACACATTTTTTTAAAAATTAGTTTTTATCTATTTTTTAATATAAAAAATATTATTATACTAGAGATAAGCTCAAATGAATGAATTGTTATTAATTAATTTTAATATATAGAAAATATTATTATACTATTATAAGGGTGCTCTTAAAATAACATAAATAAAGGAAAAGTAATATTTTATGTCAAAAAAATTTACATTTCTAAAATTTTCATGAGTTTAGAATTTTTAGATAGTGGATTCATCAAGATATGGAACATTAAAGTTATAAGTACAAAATATAATTTTATTTTTGATAAAATTATTATTTTATCATATATATATATATATATAAATTTAATTAAAATTTAATTAAATTATTAAAAAAGATATTAGAATAAAATTGATAAATAAAGTTCTTGCTTTATAAAAAAATTATTTAATTACAATTTGATAATTTTTATTTTTAGTATTAAATTCGGGTTCGGGTCGGGCTCGGACATTTTCAGGTTCGGATTTTTTCAGGTTCGGATTTTTTTCGGTTCGGATCTTTTCAGGTTCAGGCTCTTTCGGGCTCGGGCCATTTTGGGTTCGGGTTTTTGACTTTTTGGTCAAATCGAGTTTGGACGGGTTCAGATTCTAATTTTTCTGGACGAGTTTTCGGATTCGGGTTTATTTTGCTACCTCTACTGATGCTCAAGTGTCCTTTTATATATATATATATATATATTAACAACTAACAACTCACTTTAATTGTGTTTTGATATATGTTTGAGATTCATAGAGTAAAACTACATAACTTTATCCTCATACCATGATGCCATGATGCAATTGAAATGCTTAAAATACATTGTTTTCGGGTCGGGTTCAAGTTTAAAATTCTCTATCCAAGATCCGATCCATTTAACAAAATAGACTTTTCAGTTTGTTTAGATCTATTTTTCGAATCTAATTTTTTGTCCAAATCCTCTTAAATATCGTACGAACCTTCGAATTTGGACAGATAACCCGAACTTTGAACAGGCCTAATGTTAACCCATTATTCATTATTATCGGCCTACATCATTGCAGTGCCTAAATTAATCTTAGAGCTAGTTTAGCATTGCTTTTGAAAAAAGCTTGGGTTTAAAAAGTATTGTGAAAAATTGTGGTTTAAAAACTTTTAAATGGTTGGCATTGCTGTGAAAAAGTGTTGTGAAAAATTAAAATATCAAAAAATAATATGTCTAAAATAATAAAAGTGTAGATATGTGAGGATAATAAAGTCATTTTATTCAAAAGCCAATTTTTTAAAGCCCAAAAACTATATTTTTTGGTTTGGCTTTTCAAAGCATGATTTCAACAGCAAAAGTCAATTTTTTTACCTGTTTAGCATTGTGTTTGCGATGAAAAACAAATTTTAAAATAAAAAACTGTTCCAAAAGCAATGCTAAACAAAGTTTTAATCCCCCATTGGCCGGCGTACTTAAAACATTGAATATGAACAAACTGATTATTTAGCATTAGTTAAAATGATGATATTGCAGGATTCAACCAATGTAGCATTAGTTGTTTTTAGACTATATCAGTTTACTATTAACATAGTTAGTGTGTGGAGCAATTTGCCTTACGAAATTAAATGTATTTGATTGTAAAGTTTTATTTATAAGTATCAAAATGATATAAGTGATATAGCTTAAGAGACAAATGAGTATTTAACCCAAAAACTAAGTATTTAACCCAAAAACTAACTTTAAGTGGACAACAAAATACTTTATTCTTAAAACTTTTTACCAAGCAAATACTAAATTTGAAAATAAATTTGTTCATGGATTTGGCCTTAATAAGAAATTTTATAATTCGGGTTGGTTTGGTCTAATAATTCATTTAATAAAAATATTTTTATCTAAATTTAATTAATAATTATATATAAATATTAATATTAATATAAAAATAAAAATAAAAATAATTTTTTAATATTTTTAAATAACAAAACGAGTTTTTAAATCTGACTTGGCTCGACCTAGATTGAGTTTGAACAAACAAAAATAAAAAAAATTAGGCTCAAGCTCGACTCAGACTGATCCATGAACACCCGAAAACTCTGGACTAATATTTCTGCACTCTTTTTAAAAAGGGAATTCTAAAATTCAACTTCAACTACGATTTTGAAGGATTTTACTAGTTAACTTTCATTTTATATCTTTATTTCATTTTAAAAAAATCACAAATGTAAATATAAATTATAATTATCATACTCAGATCAATCCGACAATCGAATTGGTCAATTTGGTGACTGTTTTTTTTAATCTTTTAATAAAATTTTACTAAAATATGACTTGATTAAATAATTTATTTAAATTTTAACTTGATTTGATTTTTAAAATTAATAAGTTGAATTCGAAATGATTCGAACTCTAATGATCTAAGCTCGAATAAATCAAGTATCAACCTCAAACCCGAATCCAAAATGACTTGAATCAAAATAGAATCGAATTTAAAATAATCCAAATTTGAATTGACTCGAATTTTTTTAAATCTGAATTAACTCTATCTAAATTAATCCGATCTAATTAATCTTAACTCGATCCGTCCAATTTGCATGACTAATTACTAACGGAAAAAGCTTTTTGCCTTTTATTTTTTTCAATTCTGTCAGCAGAAATATGATCCACTTGGCTTGTCAATCACCGACCTTTCTTCACGCCAGATCCTTCTCAACCAACTTAGATTTTCTTCTGCTTCTCTATAAATGACACCCTTGCTATCAAGCAGCCTTCAATAAATTAGAGAAGATCCTTTAACCAAAGAAAACCAAAAAAAAAAAAGAATGGAAGACAAACAATTTAAAGGGCACGTAGTAGTACTGCCATACCCAAGCCAAGGCCACATAAACCCTCTTCTCCAATTTGCAAAACGTCTAGCCTCTAAAGGTGTCAAGGCAACACTAGCCACGACCCATTACACTGTCAAGTCCATATCTGCAGCTCACATTGGGGTCGAGCCTATCTCTGATGGGTTCGATGAAAGTGGCTTTTCTCAAGCAGGAAATGTAGAGTTTTACCTTAAGTCATTCATGGACAATGGCTCCAAAACCCTGTCTGAACTCATCCAAAAGTTCAGAAATTCTAGCACCCCAGTTAATTGTGTAGTTTATGACTCGTTTCTGCCATGGGCTCTTGATGTGGCAAAGCAGCATGGGATTTATGGAGCTGCATTCTTTACAAACTCTGCCACGGTTTGTAGCATCTTTTCTCATATTCACCATGGCCTGCTTGCTCTCCCACTCACTCCTGAAAGCACACCTTTAATGTTACCAGGACTTCCTCCATTGAACTTCATTGACTTGCCCAGTTTTCTTAGGTTCCCAGATAGTTACCCTGCATACTTGGCCATGAAATTGAGTCAATATTCGAATTTGAATAAAGCTGATTGGGTTTTTGATAACAGCTTTGAAGACCTTGAAGGAAAGGTATGTTTAAATCAGTTTCATCATCATCATCATCATGCAGGCTGCTTAGTTTTGTTATATGTTAGCATTTCAAAGAATATTTTAGGTATGTTTAATTAGATCTTAATTTTGTGCTGATATTTTTAGTTACATGTTCTTATTATAGGAAGCAAGAGGCGTATCAGAGCTATGGCCAGCGAAGTTGATTGGCCCTATGGTACCATCTGCTTACTTGGATGAAAGGATCAAAGGTGACTTAGGTTATGGCTCAAGTTTATGGAAGCCACTTAGTGAAGAGTGCATCGAATGGCTAGAAACAAAGCCATCTAAATCCGTGGTCTATATTTCTTTCGGAAGCATGGTTTCATTAACAGAGGAACAAATAGAAGAGATTGCTTGGGGCTTAAAGGAAAGCAGTTTGCATTTCCTTTGGGTTGTGAGAGAATCAGAACAGAAAAAACTTCCCAAATGGTTCGTAAACTCAACTCAAGAAAAGGGCAAGGTCGTAACATGGTGTAACCAGCTAGAAATGCTGGCACATCCAACCGTAGGCTGCTTTGTGACACACTGTGGGTGGAACTCAACCCTGGAAGGGCTGAGCCTTGGCGTGCCAATGGTTGGTGTGCCCAAATGGACCGATCAATTGACCGATGCAAAGTTTTTGGAGGAGATTTGGGAGATTGGAGTGAGGGCCAAAGAGGATGAAGAAGGAGTTGTGAGGAAACAAGAACTTATGAAGTGCTTGAAGGAAGTAATGGAAGGGGAGAAAAGCGAAGAGATGAAGAGAAACGCTAACAAATGGAAAGAGTTGGCTAAGAAAGCAATCAGTGAAGGAGGGAGCTCAGATAAGTGTATTAATGAATTTGTGGAACATCTAATGGCTTCTTATAAAAACTTGAATGGACATTGTTAAACAAATTAAATAAGATTGTTGCCTGCCTGCCTACTTCATTTCTCTACTATTCAAGATCAGTTATTGACTTTGAGCCAGGTTTTAAGGATGAAAGGATTATGGGAGAGCTGACAATTTATGTATGCGTGTGATATAGTGTGATATAACTTTTTTTTTAGTTCTTCGTATTAGATGTGTAAAAATAAATACAACACAAATCATTAAATTTGTCAAAATTCTAAATACGAATATGATATGTGTATTAAAAGTGTCATGTCTATCATGTTTAAATATTTTGTGTTGTATTTATTATATATTTCTTTTGTTTATTAAACGTGTCGTGTTTTTGTCGAATCCAAAATTATCAGATTTAGAATATGGTTAGTTTTGTTTTTCTAGAAAAGAAAAAAATAAATAAAATAGAGGGTAGATCCACTTATATTAGTGTAAAACTAAATTAGTTTTACACACTTTCATAACTTTTTATATGATTTATATTTATTTAATCTGACCGTCATATTTCATGTTAGATTCACGTAGATCATGCATGACGAGTTTCGAGTAAATTAAAAATGTCTAAATATTTGTTCGATGTAAAAAAATTTCAACCATTAAATATATAAAAAAAATATAGTATTTTCGATCGATATTATAGAGATATCAGATCGATTTGAAATTTTACGTGCACGACGAGTACAATTATATTGTTAATCCAACTGTCGGTTCGTACAAATATAAATCATATAAAAAATTATGAAAGTGTGTAAAATTAATTTAATTTTACAATAATATAAGCGGATCATTCCTCAATAAAGTAAGTGTTGTTTATATAATTATTTGTGATAGCATGCACTCAGCTTTCTTAGTTTCTAGCATATTCTGGTTGAAAAAAGTAGTGTGTTCTTGATTTTTTGTTCTCACGAAGCGTTTAATTCAAATTTGTCTTGATTTTTTTTTCATTGATTCCTTTTTGTTAATCAACCTTTTAGCATATAGAATTGAATATATCAACATGGAATGATGCTATTCTATATATATTGTATATAGTTTATAAATGTTAAAAAGTACTCACTCCGTCCCATATTTATAGTCTTTTATTGACTATCAACGGAGTTTAAGAAAAATTATAATTTTGATATATTTATAATATTAATTTTTTATTTTTTATAAATTTGATATTTCATAAATTTTAATGCTAGAAAATAAAAAATAAAAGTATGATTTTTTTTTTGAAATATGTAAAAAGTAAAAAATTAAGTGTTAAAAAAAGAATATAGTTTTGGGATATAAAAAAAATGTACAAAAAAGTAGGTGGAAGGAGTAACCGATTGATCCATTCAAGGATCGAGTTATTTGTCTGATCCGATAAATTCAGTTTGTATTGGATTGAATTTCAATATAGATTTTCCTAATTCGAATTGATGGATTTAAGTTACTATTTATTAATAAAAAATATTTTTTTAATTATAAAAATATTTTTTTAAACAATCAATGAACTTTTGAATCCGATTCAAATCGAATTTAAATAAAAAATTTCAAAAAAATTCGGACCGGAATCCAGGGTGGCGAATGAACACCTCTAGTAACCGAGGAAGAGTTTTAAATTCTCTTTTAACTAATAAGTTCCCTCTCTTCGATTCGTTTGTCTTTTTATTCTCCATTTGGATTTAAAGGCTGGCACTTATGTAACTTCGGTGAAAGCTTTAATTCTCATTGGTGGGGAAGCGGTGTGGTGGCTCATTGCAATTTTATTTTGATATTTTCATCCCATTAATATTTTTGTAGTCCAATTTTATTCTTATATTTAAAATTTTAAAATTAAAATAATTTTAGTGAATTTACAAAATAACATTTCATTTCTACTTATATTATCTGTTTTTTTTTTCAATTATATCTTTAAGCAATTAATGTATTTGCTAAAATAACTTTAAGTAATTATTATTATATAAAATAATGTGTCAATATTATTTTGAATATTTTTATAAAAAAAAAAAGAATTTTCAATATTGATGGACAAAAATAACTTTGCCATTTAATCTTTTATTCTTCTATATAAAAAAGTTAAAATGATTTTATTAATTTAATCATAAATAAAATTTATTATATAATAAAATAATAAATAAATAAAATTTATTATTATATAGTAACTAATAAATAATATGTATTAATATTTTAATTGAATTAAAATTTCAAGATTTTAAATGTTATAAATAACATTAAGATGTACATAAAAATAATTTAGTAGTATCATTTATCATTCTCACCCCATCATGACTGTTTTGTTATCCAAACACACATCAGTTACAGTAACCAATCTCACAATTACAATAATTAATTTTATCGTTATCGTTGTTTTCAATCTAATTGAAATTAATCTCCTCGCATATCCAAATAAAACCTTAATGAATTAGAATTATTATACTTTTTGTGTCTCATATATTTTTCATCTTTCTGTTTTTGAATGTCCCAAAAATATATCATCTTTTTACGATTGAACACTTAAATGTTTTACTTTTTATATTTTACAATTATTTTTTATGATTTTTTTTTATTTTTTATATTAAAAAATGTGAAACATCAAAAATATTAAAAATTTAATATATATATATATATCAAAATCAAAGTTTATTTTAAACTTCATTAAAGTTAATAGAGACTCAAAATTTGTGATAGAGGCAGAATCTGAAATTTAGGGCTCATAATCTTGGCCGTCTTCAGGGCTAAAAACCAAGGTAATCAGTACTGTATCGATGGGAGTATTATTTTAATTTTGATATTGGTACGTATCGATATCGATGTTTTTCGATATATGTTTCGGATTTACTGATATTTTTCAAATATTTTTTCATATATCTATATATAACCTATTTTTAAATTTTTTAATAAAATATATATTATATACACATCAAATATACATCCATTACATGTATATATATGTTTTTATGCAAATATAAAATTTAAATATTTAATATCTAAAAATTTTAAATATCAAATAAGTAAAATAAATATTAAAAAAATATAGTAAATTATGATTAATTATGTTCAATAGCTTAATTTAATGAACATATTTTATTTTTAAATAAGTGATTTTTTTTTTAAAAAAATCAAAACTTGTACCACCCGATATGGACCGGTATTAACCAGTATTGATCGATACAGATCGATATAGTACAGATCGATACGGACTGATACAAAAACCAAAACGATATGAGATTGATACACTTTCGATTTATTTTAAAAACGATATGTATCGACCAGTACGGTTACCGACAACATTGATAAAACCCCCAACTGTACCGTGAAGTACATTCCAAATGCATCCCCGTGCAGTGTTACTGAAGTGTTCCTCTAGCCTCTCATTAGAGGGGCGAGAGTCTAGATGAACAACGGCACCTTAAAGTTGGAAAAAAATTTCTCTTTTATCCGTTTTTTTCAACAATTTTTTTATTTTATTAACTTATTTTTAATTAAAAAATTTTAATTATTTATTTTTAACCCTTTTTACATGTATATACATGTTTTTATGCAAATATACATCCATTACATGTATATACATGTTTTTATGCAAATATAAAATTTAAATATTTAATATCTAAAATTTTTAAATATCAAATAAGTAAAAAAAAATATTAAAAAAAATAGTAAATTATGATTAATTATGTTCAATAGCTTAATTTAATGAACATATTTTATTTTTAAATGTAATTATGAAAAAAATAAAAATATTATGACACAAAAAATATTGAAATTGGTTTAAAAAATTAAATAAGTGATTTTAAAAAAAAAATAATAATCAAAACTTGTACCACCCGATATGGACCGGTACTAACCGGTATTGATCGATACAGATCGATACAGTACAGATCGATACGGACTGATACAAAAATCAAAACGTTATGAGATTGGTACCCTTTCGATTTATCTTAAAAAATGATATGTATCGGCTAGTACGGTTGCGGATAACATTGATAAAACCCCCAACTGTACCGTGAAGTACATTCCAAGTGTTACTGAAGTGTTCCTATAGTCTCTCATTAGAGGGGCAAGAGTCTAGTTGAACAACGGCACCTTACAGTTGGAAAAAAGTTTCTCTTTTATCCTTTTTTTCAACAATTTTTTTATTTTATTAACTTATTTTTAATTAAAAAATTTTAATTATTTATTTTTAACCCTTTTTTATTTTATTAATTTATTTTTATTTAAGGTTTTCAAATTATTTATTTAATATAATAAATAAATTTATATACATATATAACAATTAATTAATTTATTAAAATATTTAAATAATATATGCTAAAATTTTAAAATTTAAATACTATTAAAATATATATAAAAATAATTTATCTATACACTCTTATATTAATATCTTTAACGATCATTTTTCTCACCGTCACCATTATTTTGTTATTCAAAAACTTATGCCACTACTAATTTTAATATTATTGTTTTAATACATATCATCATTATTTTTAATTTTATAAAACCAATCTTACCTTCGATCTAAATTTGCTTAAACTTTAAAGCACCTGTCTTTTGCAAAAGTAAAAAGAAAAAACAAGTTGATGGAAATTGGGAAAGCAACGAGCCTTATTGGATGGCATTGCCAATGGTGATTTACAAATAATTTATAATATTTAATGATTGTTTTTTTTTTTCTCTCAAATATTGAGGACACCTTCTATGACAAAATGAATAAGAATTCAAAATTTTATCCGAAAAAATCCAAATTCAAATTTGTCCAAACTCAATTTGATAAAAAAGTTAAAAATTTGAATCCAAAAAAACTCGAATCTGAAATGATCCAAACTCAAACTTGAAAAGATCATAAACCCAAATTTAATTCTAAAAATAAGAATGATAATTAAATAATTTTTTTATAATACAAAACTTTAATTATTAATTTTATTCTAATTTTTTATTGATTTATTTAGAAACTAATATATATATTAAAATAATAATTTAATCAAAATATTGTATTTTTTACTTATAATTTTAACCTCTCATGTCTTGATGAACCACCATATTAATGAATATGTCTAATTGTTAATAATTAATTTAAAAATTAATCCCGTCTTAAGATAATAATATATAAAAATAATTTATGTGTAGATAATTGAGTTGTGAACAAAAAATAAATATATATATATATTTTTAAATTGTAAAGAATAAAATAATAATTCTTTTTTAAAAATGATTTAAAATAGATTTTTCGGGGATAAATTTAAAAGTATCTAAAGTGATGATTATTTATATATATATATATATATATATATATTTCATTGTTCTTAAATTTTAATGTATCGTTTTGTTTATTTATTTATTTATTTATTTACATATATTTGCATATGTGATATGTCTAAAAGTTGTTTAAAATAATATATTAAAAGTTGTGAGTTACAAGGCTACAAACAATCATACTAATAAATCATACTATTAATTTTATATAAAATAATGAAATAAATAAAAAAATTAAGAAATCAAAATCTCAGTTAGTATGAGAACATGATTATTATATATTTATATTACTAACTGTTTGCTTTTCTTTCATGCCTAGACTTAATTAGTTTATTCATACTCCCTATTCTTTTAGAATTCACAAATTTATTTTTTAAATAATTTTTTTTATTTTAATCACGACCTAATTAATTAACAAGATCATGATGTTATCTTATATATCTTGTGTCATTCACGTGTCATATAATCGTATTATGTCTAAAATTATCATGTCTACACATCATTATATCATCTCATCTTCATTGATCATTAATATTTAATATTTACTATTCAAATATTAAATTATTTAAATATATACTACATATATCAAGTAACTTTTAATCATAATTTCTTAAAAAAATTAGTTTTAAGTTAAGATTAGATCATTAAGACAAATAATTAAGCAATAACTAATAATAGTATTTTTTTACATTGTTTTATCAACTTTTAAA
Organism: Fremontodendron californicum; assembly: GCA_030761205.1. Taxonomy (NCBI): domain Eukaryota; kingdom Viridiplantae; phylum Streptophyta; class Magnoliopsida; order Malvales; family Malvaceae; genus Fremontodendron; species Fremontodendron californicum. Next base: position 19,369,760 of record JAULJL010000023.1, on the reverse strand, counting down.
TCTTAATCTTATTTTTCTTCAAATATAATCAGTTGCCCATTGTGATTTAATTATTAGTGTGTACTATTATATTTATATGTATGCATGATATAAATCATAATATACATCGAATATTCGAGTTTATCGAATCAATTATATTAAATATCAATATGGTAACATATTTTCTATAATGAATTATGTTACAAATTGATTTTATATAAAAAAAATAATTTTATATTCTTTTGGTGTTAACAAATATTGATATTAATATAAAAATATAATTAAAACAATATAATATTATATAAAAACTTACTTAAAAAATAATAATTTATTTTTGAATTTAAATATTTAAATTATATAATAATGATTATATAAAAAATAAAATAAAAATTTACGTAAAACCTAAATTCAAATCGAAAAAAATTCAAATTTGAAAAGATACAAATCTGAAAAAGCCCCAATCCAAAATAATTTAAACACAAAAAAATTCAAATTCAAATCAGAATTAACCCTACCGGAAGCCGGCCAATTGCCCACTCCACTCCTATGATTTCTATCCTATCCTATGAGCTATGACGCAATTCTAAAACGTAATCACGTGGCGTACTAATATCATCATCTATAGATACTGTCTATAGATACTGTCTTAAATAATGCTTATTACGATAGATATCATCATCTCATATTCCTTCTTTTTTCGGCAAATTTATTAAGATGTTATTAAAAAAAAAAAATTCAAAATATTTACATTTTTAAATTATATATCAAAATACATTGATTTTAAAATCAATTGAAAAGTCACAACATGATATGGTGATTTTCCAATTTTAAATTTTTACTTTTTTTTTTAAAAAATTTCACTCGGAAGTCGCGACTTTCGAGTTTAAATTGTTTTAAAAAAAATAAAATTACATGTTAAGAAGTCGCCATATGATATGGCGACTTCCCAACATTATTATTATTTTTTAATTGTTAAATTTTATATTTTTTAATTAAAGTATTTTCTAAAATTTTAAAAACTAACATAATTAAAGTATTTTTGTAAAAAAAAAAAAGTATTTTTTAAAATTATTTTAAAAGCCTAAATAATATTTTTTTATATATAATTATTTTTTATATATATAAAATAATAAGATATATATAAAGATAAATAATATTTTAAATTATGTTACAGTTTTAAAACAGTAAAAAAATTAACTTTTAAATTTAATTTTACAAAATTAAAATTTTAAATAATAAATTAAAAAAACTAATTTTACAAAACTAAAAAAATGAAAAAATTTGTACCATTTTCCAAACTAATTTTTTTAATAAATTTAAAAATTAATAATAAAATTTAAATAACAAAATTAATAAATAATAATTTAAAATTTTAAAATAACGGTTTATTTTACATTTAATGAAAGAAAAATACAAAAAGTAACATGATTATTATACAAAAAGTACATTATTAAAAAAATTATACAAAAAATACATTATTATTATACAAAAAGTACGTTTATTCTAATTATTTACGGAGGAGCTCTCGTATCGCATGGTGTTGAGCAACAATGTCGAGCTCTCCTATTGCGTGGTGGTTGCACCCGTCGTTCAACCTCGTCAGTGGCACGTATTCGTTGTCGACCTCGTCCTCAACCTACCGCCACTGGTTCTGGTTCTATGTCATTCACATGCTCAACCACATCAGTCGATGGGAACGCACTACTAGAGGGACCCATATGTTCTGCATCAAAAAATGGAAACCCACTGCTCGAGGAGCCAGCACCTAGTCCACCCATAAAGGAAACCTGACTACTAGATGGACCCACAAATGATGTAGTACCAAATGCAGACGTATGGGTTCCAAACTAATACATTGTAGTTAAATATGTTGAACTTGAACTTGGGGTGAGGAGCTGGTCATCTAACCTCGTCATTGATGGTGATGGTCGGTAACACTCATCAACATCAAATCCGGGGTGACTGACGGAATGACGATGACTGAATGGTACTCCATGTTCTGTTTGAGGTTCAGGATGACTAAATGACATCCTTGGTGCAGTGAACTCCACCGCATGTGATGAGGCCGGTTGACCCGTCCGCCCACGTTGTTGGCTAGGTCTAGGAACTCCCATTTCATGTGTAGGACGGACTGGATTTGAAGTCTCTCTAGGAAATGGCATACTTCTAACATCCTCAAACTCCGACGATGGACAAACAAAAGGCCGACCTTCATTTTTAAACCATCTTATGTAATCAGCAGATGGGTTGAAATTATTACAAACAATGGGTATACCTGTTGAAATTTGTTCAGAACGTAGATTCCACAACTGGATCCATTGTCGATGCTTCGTAGGCCAAACTACTTCATGGTGTCCACACATATCAATCTTGTGAACCTTATCAAGGTTCACCTGTGGTTGCGGAATTGGTTGTTGCATCCCAAATTGTCGCAACACCCTATCAGTAGCGTGCCACTCTACATATGCAAAGCATATCAATGCTATGTTTGCTATCCATATATTACAATTATTAGTTGTATCCGATGGAAGACACGCCATAATTTGATTTGAAGAATATGGAATCCAAACAAACTGCGAATAATTATTACAAATTATTAGTTTCATACGGATTAAATACAAAAATACTTGAATGTAACAATTGAAACATTTACCTTATGATATCCTTCTCGATCTAATCGTGATCTTATAGTTCGAAGGTCGAGCGGAATATCGCTACAATCTTTAGGATGACTCCACCTGTTAAAAAGCATATAAAATCTTAATAAACTTAATAAAAATAAAATTTCGTACAAAATTAATAAAAATAATCAAAATTATTACCTGCTTGCAAGGGGGTATACAGGCGAAAAAATTTTCGCGCGGAGTAATAAATGGCAATCGATGCCAAGCCCATGACTGCAGAAGCAGTAAACATCCACCTATGTCATAGCAGTTAGGAACTGTAGCCCGGCACAGTTCTCTATACAAAACCTAAATTTTTAATATTTTTTAAATAATAATAAAAATATAAGAGTTTATTTAAATAAAATGTAATAGTTCAAGGGCTTTTTTAATATATGAACCTAAATTTAATTATAAAATTATATAAATATTGATATAAAAATAATTTTTAATATTTTTTAAATAATAATATGAGCTTTCAAACTCGACTTGAGCCAATTTTGGACAAATAAAAAAAAAATCCGAACCGTAACCCGATCCGGTCGACTCATGGACAAGTCTTATGCTCAGAAGAGGCTTATTGTAGACAATATGACAGTGGACTCCAAGATAAATAAAACGTTTATTTGAACTATATATTGCATGCCAATTAAAAGTACTGGTTTAGAAGATTGTGTTTGCCATACAAGACGAAATGGCTTGTCCAACTATCAGTCTCAATTGAATGCAGCAAAGACAAATAGGGGCATCTTCATCCTTCAACATTCCCCTTCATTAATAATCTCTTCACTGGTCTTAACTTTTCTGACTACATTCCAAGTTTTTTTTTTTTTTTTTTCTTTAAGCAGATATCTAAGTGAACAATTACACACAATTCTCTATTTCAAAGAATTCTGCTCAATGAATGATAAACAACACAGAGCTAATAGTCTGATCGTTGTACGAACAAAGTCCATGAGGTTCTCCCATATGTGTCCATGACATTCCTAGAGTGGATTATTCTATGCATAGTTTTAAAATACTGACTGTTACACAACGCAACGAATATGTGTGTACAATGTAACGAAAATTGAAATTTTCGTATCGTATTTTATTCGTTACGTGATGTCCGTAACATTAAATATCAAATTTCTTGAAACACAAACAAATTCATTTCCGCGACAACCGCGACGCATTACGTAACGCCCTGACACCCGCAACCACGATATCGAGACCGCATCCCAACGGAATCCGCAACCGCAATTTAGAACTATGATTCTATGGCAATTGTAAGCAAGTTTAGGAATCAATAGAATAATAACCATTAGACTCATTCAAATTGTTAAAGTGGCACATGGGTTAAATCTTGGATTGCTTGTGGTCTTCTATTTAAGTTGGACCTCTTCACATATTATCAATTGGTTTTAGGTTTGATGTACACGGTATCAGAGTCCAGGTCTTGTTCTTCCTGCCTGTTACCCCTTTTGAGTTTGTCACGTGATAGGCTCCTCTATCTCCGCCTACACGTGATAGGGCCTGTTAAAGTGATATTATCCCACATCGGTTAATTCCTAAATTGCCTGTGATATTATATTCAAGTTGGATCTCTCCACCTATTATCAATACTAATTGGTTCTAGGTTAAATGCTTAACACAAATTATCAAACTATCCGGCTGCTCTTCCATACAAAAATGAGGTGAACTGGGCATTATCCACGTATTATAGTTCCTTCGTTTCTCATGATCTAATTACACCCAATAGTTGAGGACATGCATATTGTAGGATCCATATGAAAGCTTTTCAATGAAAAATTTTATAAAAAAATAGAATTTACGGATTAATCGAATATTTCTTCTTTTTAATATTTGCCATTTTTTTTTTATGATTCTAATATTTTATCCTGATAACTTATTTTGTTAGAACTAATATTTATTTCTTGAGTTAGAAATTCGTTTTTCTTGTCTTTTATAATTTTTTCTATTTGATTTTTGATTGTGTTTGTTCTCTTAGTCAGATCTTTTCTTGATGCATATTGGCCACTGTTAGCATTAATTGACTGTTTTTTTTTTTTGACAATGGATCACCGATTACCTATGAGTTTATTTTAAGTGATCTAGGCATAATCCTACAGACATGAGTCTAATGAATAAGATAAAAAATGTCAATACATTGTGATGATGCTCAGCCTACGTTGCACCATTTCTACTAAAATGTTAGGTTTTTCTGAAGCTTAAATGATGTTTTTCGTTTTCTAAGACAACCACAGAATTAGACCAATTAGATCTACAAACAGGATCTGGAAAACCAAGCATTTCTCGTTAACTATATATCCTCTCATTTGAAGTTCGAACCTTCTGATAAAATTGTTGTTTTAGTTTGATTAGCAAGTGGTCATAAAAATTATGGTCTTTGAGTTTGTGAATGAAAAATTCAAAAATAACATATATCCAATCAACCAACAATCTTCAATTTTAACTCAAACAACAATTCTACACCCGACCAACCTTAAAATAAGCAAAAGGTAGATAGTTTTTCTAACAAAATGAAAGACAACTATATCTCAGTGCAGATTCCGACAACTTCTTCAATTGAATCTCCATAAATATCCCTTCTTGAACAGTTTCTTGACCAGTTGCGTCCTAAACCTATCTGTTTCCTGAACACCCCTTAACATGGGAATAAATTTGTCCAAGGATCGGGTCTAGATAAAAATTTGAGTAATTCGGGTCGGTCCGGCCTAGTCTGAATTTTTATTAATAAAATAATTTATTAAAATTTTAATCATAAAATATATAAATATTAGTATAAAAATATTTTTTTAATATTTTGTGAACATTGAAATGGACTTTCGGGTCGGCTCGACCCAAGTTTGGATAAGAAAATAAAAAAAAAAATTCGGGTTGCGGCCCGACCCGACTCATGGACAGGTCTACACATGAGCATTTCACCTGCAATTTCTTTTATTACAATCCTGCAATTATTCAATCACAATACAGAATTATGTAGAGTCCACCACTTAAAAGCATAGGTTTCACATAATATTCCGATGAGTCTTATACAATTTCATGATTGTGATTGACTAATTGCACTGCAATAATTGTAGCTGATATGCTCCCTCTTAAAACACACAAAAAAAAAAAAAAAAAAAACCAAGTGAATTTTCCATCAACATAAGTCATACCAAGACATTGGAGACATAAATGTGTAAGAGCAAGAACTAGAAACTTACAGCACCAACGAATTCGGCAATTGGGTCTAGGAATTTGTACTCAGCAGCTTTGCAAATGAACTTGGTGGATAAGAAGGATAGCAAAAAGGTGGCAGGTTCTGCTAAATGAGGGTAAGTGGAAGAGTTTTTTTAGTTCGATGACAGTGGTGTTTTGAAACGCAAAGGAAAGTGAATGCCGAGAAAATAAGAAGAAGAAGAAGAAGGAAAGTTGGTGTTCAAGGAAAGGAGTGGAATGGAGGAAGAAGGAAATGAGGGAAGTGGATAGGCCTGAGCATTCGACTGATTCGATTTTAAATTTTTAAAATTTTGAAAATCGAATAGATCCAAACAATCTAAAAAGTAACTGAACCAACCGATTAAGACTCCTAAAACTGAAATTAATCGAACCGACATAAATTAATTCGATTCGATCAGCTTGTTCAATTTTGGTTGCTGTCGTGGGGGATTGATCTTTTTGAGCGTCCAAGGCCAAAAAAAAAAATTGTATGCATTAAGATCGATCTTTTTTTTTTTTTTATGGGGATCGATCCTCTTTTACAAAACAAATATTTTACACATTTTAATCTTTAAAAAATCCTAAAAATCATTTGACCAAAACCAATTAAGGCTAACAACAAATAAAACAAACATACCATTTCAACTCAACATAAAGGCAAAACTTAAATGAACCTAAAAATCATTTAAAAATCAATTCAAGACTAACAACAATTAAAGCTAACATACCATTTCAATACAACATAAAAAGCAAATTTAAATAAAACAGGCTTTAAAGTCTCAAGTCTCAACAGCCTAAGCACACTTAAAAAAAAAAAAAAAAAAGGTCAAACATAAAATTTTTCATAGATCTCCTCAAGAAATTACACTCCAACAAGTAAACAACATTCATAGCCAGTAACAACATTCATAGCAAATCATCCCTACACTTCTAGATTTATGTTTGAAACAAGCTTTTAAGTCTCAACATCTTTAGCAAGGTGCAAAGTGCAAACCATCATGCCACAAATCAATAACTGAGAATAGGATTTTGGCAATAAATTACAGATTAAGAATCAAAAAAGTAGCTAACACTAATATTTCCTCAAATGATCAATTCATTTTTTATAGATCAATTACGAGATCCAATACAATCTTGGACAAATCTAAAATACATAAACGAGAAATAGAAAAAGTTAGCTTAAATAAAGAACTAAAATATTTAAAGAAACACAAATAAAAAAAATGACATTGTGTTACAAATAAAAACTTACCAAAATCAATTTTGTAAAACTATGCCACTTCATCATCGAGGATAGCTGGATCGAAATGTGAAAATCCACGTAACCAATTTTGAGCACAAATAAGGACTTACACAATCTTAAGAGTTAAAGAACTCCTATATGCATCAAGCACATGACCACTAGTGTTAAAAGAAGATTCAGAAGCAACATAGGATGTTCGAACCGCCAATACATCACAAGCTAGAGGGAAAAGGATAGAAAACCTATGATTATTGAGTTTCCACCAAATGACAAGATCAAACACTCTCCATTAATATCATTGGGCTCTAAACTTAAATATTTATCCAGTTCAGATTTATGCTCTTCTTTCCCACATTGAATCCTATACTTCTTAAACTCAGCCATAACAACTTGTGTCTTTATTGGGTTCCAAATCCTATGTTCATTGGTGGATTCTTGAAGTTGACTCACTTGGCTACTTTCACCAACTTGTTTAGATTGAGGGTGTAATATTGTTTTATATTTATTAAGCAACGCACTTATTGCTTGCACTTTCTTCATATCATTGAAGTTTGCTCACGAGAATACTTTTTAATAAGCAAAATTTCACAAATGAAAGTTTTTTTTCAAGGATCAAGAATAGAACCAATATAAAGCTGCATATTCATTTTCTGTACATTCTTCCAATACTTATCATATTTATCCTCCATTCTTTTTGCCATTGCATTAAACTCAACAACAGGATTCAATTATCAATCTCGCAAAGTACCATAAACACCACAAATATAATCAAGAAAACTTTAGAGGTGACATAAGAAAAACCTAAAAGTTTTTATTGTGAGGGCATAATTGTTTTTCAAAAAAAGACATAACGTCCTAAAACTTGCACAATCATTTTGATACGGCACCCTATCACTCCAAGTGAGACATCATCAAATAGCTCAAAAACTCTTTCAAAGTTTTGAGCTTGTCCCAACATCAAGTAAGTAGAATTTCATCTAGTGCTAACATCCAAACACAACAAACTCTTACTTTCAATATGTTCATTTGCAACACACTCTTTAAACTTAGCTAACCTAAAAGGGATTGTCTCACATATCTCACCGCCCCTCTAACATTAGCAACTGAATCATTCATTTCTTTTATCCCATCAGAGACAATAAAATTAACAATATGTACAATGCATCTCAAATGAAGCTATTTGCCTCCTACAACATTAGTTCTTGCATTGTTAAATTATTTCCTCAAGTGTGAGATTGCAACATCGGCGAAACTAGCATTATCAACTGTAATTGTAAAACCTTATCAATCTCCCAATCTCGCAAACATTGCTCAACCACCTTACTAATGGCCTCACCTATGTGACTAGAGATGGGACAAAAGTTTAATATCTTTTTCTTTAGTTTTCAATCATTATCTATAAATTGAGCCGTAAGGCACATATAATTGATTATTTGTAATAACGTCCATGTATCAGTAATAAGAGATACTCTTACAGTAGATGATTTCAAGAGTTGCCTTAGGTGATTTTTTTTATCTATACAAAATTGATAACAATCCCTAACAATAGTCAATCATGATGGTACAAAAAATTTAGGACATGCAAGTGACGTGCAACATTTAAATCCTTTCCCTTTTACAAACCTAAAAGGCAACTCATCTATAATAATCATCTCAGCCACACTTTTCTTAATGGCATCTTGATCAAATTTCCAAGTGCCTAAAGACTAATCTCCTCTGGATTGAAAACTAATTCTGTTTGGGTAAGATAACCACTAACACGAGGATATTTGGCACAAGAACCCATGTGATTTTTTAATGTTGTTGTTTCATTTTTTAAGGATAAGCACAAAATTGTCTATCACAATAATTACATTTAGTTTTTAGATCACCTTTCTCATCAGTAAATTTGGTGAAGTGGTCCACACTTTTGACCTCGGATTAGGTCGATTCCTATTTCACTTTAGGATAGGCAACTTCACTTTTTGCTTCATCATGTGTGTCTACTTAAGGGATTGGTTGTGCATCAGTAGGTATAAGATTTGCATCACTCATTTCATTTGACATCTTAAAAAAAAAAATAATAATAATACATGAAACCATAAAGTTGTTTGCCTGTAGCTCAAGTCCAGATATCATGGCAAAGCTAAAGAAAAATGATTCTAGCAAAATTACTATGAAGATGCTAAGGTTAATATTTGATGAAGCTATTTATGATAAAGCTGGAAAAAAAATCTATATTGGTAAACGACACATATGGTATTGAGAGCAAGAAACTAAAAAAATATGAAACCATAATTAACATAACTCTTAGTTATATATCCAATAAAAAAATCAAGAGAACTCTTGATTTCTTCTGTAATTATCCTCATTTTTCCTTGGTTTTGCGATGAGGTCTCCTATGCTTGTTCATATCATATCTTATTCCCTAAAATATTTTGAGATTTTTTCATAATCCTAGTTTGTATCTCAGAAGTAGATATGCTCATGGATCAGGCTGCAATATGGATTTTTTTCTTCCTTACCCTGGCCCCGTCCTAGGTGAGTCCGAGCCGATCCGTCAACCTGTTTCACTGTTTAAAAAAATAATAAAAAATTAAAAAATTATTTTTATATTAATATTTATAATTAAATTTAAATAAAAAATATTTTTTTATTAGTTAAACAGTGATCTGAATCGGACCGACCTAAATCATCAAAACTCCTACTCAGACCTGACCCAATACGGAACAAGTCTGCCGAACCGGACGAATTATCTGACCCATGAACAAATCTACTCAAAAGTCAAAACTTCATTTAATATTTGGCGATAGTATACAGAAAAATATCCCATATCATAGTAAATGTAAATGTTTGTTCAAAATCAACACCTTAGAAATTGTCATCATGCTCCTCGTTTCAAGTCAACATCTTATAGATTGTCATCCTTTCAAGTTTCATCCCTCCCTCTTTTTCCTATAATTCATTCATCTAATGGAGTTCGTTCTTGACAGAATAAAACAAAATTAACTTAAAGGAAACAAAATCCAATGACTCAATTTTAATGAATTAATGTATAAAGACTAAATCTACCATTTTCATGTGAACAAATGAATGAATTATACAACTTCACCTTCAAATATATTTTTAAATATCCAGCTACGAGTATTCGCAAGTTAGGTTTTGGGTTTATGCGACGAACTTAGTAGTTATCAGTTGTGACTCGCAATTTGTGTATTCATATCGTGTTTGTATATTTTTTATATTATAATCGTATTTAAAATATTTTATATTTGTATAAATTTATCGTGTTAATAATTTATATTATATAAATTTTGACATGTTAATGTATTCGTATCATATCCGTATTTTTTTCATATCGTATTTTAATTATTTTTTCCGTGTCATGTCCAATATTACAAAATCTAATTGTGGCATATGGGAAATTGGGAATATGATATGTTATAAAAGCTATATGATGTAGGCTTATACTTAATATTTTATGCATTCATATATTATTTTCACGTATCACGTAATGTTTAAAATATTATATAAATTTTGATACGTTAATAACTTATATAAATTTTGATATGTTCATACATTCATATCATTTTCGTATTATTTTTCTATGTCGAGTTTTTTGTCATGTTTTAACCATTTTCGTGTCGTATTCAAAATTAACAAATCTATCAAAATACATAAAAAGTTGTACACGTTTGTATAATTCATTCCTAAATGGTCAAATTGACTAGATCTAATGCTCTAAACCCATGCAACGGAAACAAAAAGCCCAAAAGTGAGAGGAGATGCTACTACTTTAGTGTTCAATGTTACTAAAAAAGTTGCAATGGTACTCTTTTCAACCATAAATTACTGGAAACATACACTTCGAATTTAAAGACACTTCGAATTTAAAGATAAGTCCCATGAAGGAGGGAAATAAAGAATATGAAAGCCTTATAAAACAAAACCAGAACCAAGGATTCAATCTTGAACACTTTCACCGGATTACATGCCTAATCTTTCTATATTTGGATAAAATGAAATTGCTTGCCAGCTAATGAACATGCACAATAAACCCCAAGAGTTATCTTATGGCAAAGAAAAATCTATGCCATAAAGACGTCTCTAAAGGCATTCACTGCCTTCGCGGCGGACGATCTTAGACAATCTTAGGTTCCCATAATAATCTGTTGACTAAGGCTTTAAAAAAAAAAACCGAAATATATGCCATTTGGTGCCAATCTGGCAAATTTCAGTCAATTTGAGCTGCCGTTAAGTTGCCTCTGCCATAAAAAAATGGCATTCACATTGTTTCTTGCGGACATGAGCTTGAAGGCCAACAATCATATGATCTTCAGGGGTTTAAACTTCTAAAAGTTTTGCACCTATACAGGAACAAACTTTAGCCCAAAGAGTGACAAAATCCTAGACTCATTTGTACTTTATAAATGTATTTTAAAACAAACCTGAAAAACGTATGCCTGCAATCAATTACTTATGCTAATTCCTCCTGGATTTGACCTTCTGCAACAGTAGGAAAGATCTCATAACACCCAGGAATAAATTGATTAAAATAAAACTGCAGAAAGGTTGAACCATATCCTGCAAGCCTCACCAGCAAGTTTGACAGCCAAGTTGGCTTGAGCATCAGCCTCGGCGTTCAGTTCCTTTTAGAAGTGAGGAAGAAAAAGTTAAAATCTTGCAATGCAATCTTAAGACAAAATAATCTTGTTCAGAAACTGGAACTTAAAAAGTCTTATTAACATCATTGGTGAAAAAGCAATTCTGCAGAACAATGGATTGGTTTAACTTTAAGGCTCTGAAAGCAAAGAAACAACAGAAAAATAACATTATTGCAGATGCTGATCTGAGGTAGTTTAGTGTTGAGAACTACCAGTAAAACTAATCTTAAACTGATGTTTCAATACTTCAGATTATTTACAAGCAAGATCTCATTATTCATTCTGCACTATCTAGGAAAAAAATGCCACTGAAAACATAGGCCATCAGTTTCTAGCTTACTGGTTTCCGGCCAAGAACATGGTACAATAGACGAAGTACGCATGCCACAAAAGAGCTTAAATATTTACAATTTATTTGTCTTTAATCATAAAAATTGTAGATGCAAGCAAGGATCGAAGCTTTAAAAACGTCATAAACACCTAAGAATAATGGGATAACAAAGAGGCAATTGTGGTGACAAGAAAAAGAAAACAGTTATTCTACCAATTACATTGCTATCAAGCATAAAAACTGGCCATACCCTTAAAACATGATTGATCTGGAATGAAAGAAACTTATTTTTCAGTTCCTTTGCCTGCTCACACAACTCAGACATGTGCTCATGTTTGACTCTCCATAAACCCTGCATCTGTTTAAGGAAATACCAGCTATAAGAATACTTGAACAAAAGAGAAACTAAGCTGCTTAACCTGAAATCATAATACCAGTGTTGTCAAGGTGTGCGCCTAGGCGCGCCTACGCCTTGCGCCTTAGAGCTAGATAACAAAAGCGTCTCAGATCCTTTCAGACGAGGCTCATTTGATCAGGCGTGCTTTTTTATAAGGCGATAGGCGTAAAAAAAGCCCGCCTGATTGAAGTTCTCTTTAATTTCTTTTATTTTAACTTTTTTCATTAGATGTACCTTTACTAGTAAGAAAAGAGATGGTATCAAATTCTCTACTTTTCAATATTTGAGTATTCAACAACAGACATAGGACCATAAGGAAATCATGCATATTGGGCAACAAAAAAATTGCATGTTTTGTAGATAAACTGAACCACTCTTTAGAGTTTATTATCATAATTATATATCTTAAGCTTATTTTATATATATATATATATATATATATATATATATATATATATATATATATATATACATACACACACACACACATACAAAAACACACACATATATATTGCGCCTTACTTCACTCAGGCAAGCGCTTTTTTTGCGCCTTGCACCTGAGGCAATATAAGGGTTTTAGCGCCTAGAGTGCGTCTTGCACCCTTAACAACACTGGATAATACTTCAACAAAATGGAAAAGTAAACTATATGGATCTAAGATTTAGGCCCTTATTCGAAGGTCCAGGAATAGCAACACTTGAGCTACAAGTTTGTCCAGAGACAATTTGGTTTTTCCTCAGGTAACAGGCCAAACAAAAAAGAACAAAGATTTCCGTTCTTTTTTTTTTTTTTTTCTTTTTGGAAAGAGGGGGAGGGGGTAGGAAAGACTCTAAAACAGATAGAACCAAGTTGAGAAGGAAAATTATGACTTTCTTATTTCAAAAGTTTTTGGGGGAAAAGGGAGGAAGGGGAATGCTCTTCCCTGCCGAACTAAGTTGATAAGGAAACAACTGTCTAAAGGCTACATCTCAAAACATTAGTTTGGTCCTAAAATGAGGAGTCTACTAGCTGACAAAAACTATTGCAATAGGTATGTCCTCTGAAATCGAAGTCCGTGAACAGATTGAATGGGATTGGCATACTGCATTTCTTCTAAAGTATTAGCATAGTTCCAGCATTGTCATCCAGAATTTTCTTTCTAAGAAAAATAACATCAACAAAGCAACAATAAACAGATAAAAAGTTAGATTACCTGCATACAAACAAGCTTCGAGAAACAGATAAAAAGTTAGATTACCTGCATACAAACAAGCTTCGAGTCACCTCGAACATGAATGCTTGTATAACCTTTTCTCAGAGCATGTTTCAACCCTAAAATTACGGCACGATATTCAGCAGCATTACATGTTGCTATGCCCAAACCCTCACGCAATTTGCAAATCTGTTCAAAATAGCATATTATGGAGAGATGTAGGAGTGGTAAAGATACAATTTCCAGATGGTGAATTGCATACCACATTTCCAGCATTTGTTCTCAACACCGCTCCTGCACCAGCTGGTCCAGGATTTCCTTTTGATGCACCATCAAACTCAAGAATACAGGACTGCAGCCATAAAGACATAAGTTCAGGCATCACAGCTTATTTTTGGAGCATAAAACTCATCACTTTATCCAGGTAAATTAATTCAGAAACCTTTTCTATCGTCCCTTTCACTCTTTGCTTAAGGAAACCCTCTTCTATTTGATGAATAAAAAAAATCTAATAGCCGGATCTCAGAGAGCGAAGTTCTCTAGTTTTAGGAACTAGATTCACCCGCTGACTTGAAAAATAAATAAATAAAGAAAAGATAATGGCCTTCACTGACTATTTTTTATTGCATCTGCTCAATTCTGTGAACTAAGATGACACCAACATTCACCTGCATACATCAGGTGTTACCATCAAATCTACTCACATGATCAGAGGATGCTATTTGAACCTCAGCATGAGGATCCAACTTGACATGCTTTCTCACAGGATCAGCTACGGCTATTGAACCAAGTGCTCCCAGTCCCTGCAAAAGGTAAAGGTATAACACAATTTTACAAAATAATGTCACATCCGATCATGTGTGTTTGCGTGTGTATTAATGATGATGTTGTAGTGCAGGAAACATTACAACTGCTAACCTACCCCATACTCTGATTCAAACATATCCTGTGACCTCTTTTTGGTTGCATCATTCTGAGATTTTGCACCCCCGGAAGAAGCTGGCTCCTGAAACACAGAAAAAAATGGGAACATTAACCTTCAAAATTATAAGAACCAATATCTTCACCTTCTGTGAATGGTTTGAAACTGTCTTTGTAACACATGAGCATGTGAAAGAAACAATGAAGTCAAATTACAATAGATTCATGGCCTACAAAACATCAAATTGAAAGTAGACCAGATTATCAGGGAGATGCAACTTTTAGGTGAAATTGCTGTCACTAGAATTCATTCAAGTAAACATAGACAAGGGTGCATGCGCAGAAAGAGGGAGACAAAGTCAAAATCTTTTTTGAGCACAGTCCTTTTTAAACAAACAAAAAATTCTCAATCTGCATAAAGTTCATGCTTAAGGTCTCACTTGAAAAGGGCATGGAATAAGTGCTCCAAAAAGATCCTCTTTCACATCTGCAGCTTTAATAGTGTAGAGAGCATTCTTAAGCCCGTAGGAGGCAAGATATTCCTTGGTGTCCTTTGTCAAAGAGTAGCCTTTGTATACACTGACAGGAGGATCACATATCTACACCAAAAAGAACAACAAGAAGTCGATGTCAAAGATAACAGAAGCGGACGCTCATAAATTTTAAATATTACTATGTTATTGCATTACGATTATTATGTTATTTTAAATTTTAAAAAGCATATAAATAACCATAATGCAATAACATAGTGTAGCACAACAAAAAGAAATCAAAGACGAATTACCGAGGATCCAACTTGGGCCTGACAATCAGCAAAGCTCTTGTAAACACCAACAACATCTCCCTTTCTCACTACGAAGAATGCATCTTGCTCGTTTTCCATCACGGGTTCAGGGTCGATTTTTTTGGTCCTGGATGCTTTTTTTCTACTAGTACTCTTTCCGGATGAGTAGCACTGAGCCCGAAATCTTGTCAAGAGAAACTCTAAATCAACAGTCTTAACACCCGTGTGGTCAAAATTTCTTTTCCATAAGGGAACATGGGATTGATTCAAAGTAGTAGTTGCAATGAAATTACCAGCCTTTCTAAATATAGACCAACCGTAAGCATGCACGTGTGACAAGCAGTTCATCAGAGAGTAAATTTCTCCAGATTGCCTAAATTTCTAGAGTTAAAAAAATATATATAAATTTCTATTTATGTAGTAACTGCCATAACCAAGCTTTTTGTAGCATTTCGTTTTAATTGTTTCTATTGTCTAACCCAAAATAAAACCGATGAAAAAAAGTGATTTTTTTATCTCCTTTTTGCGAAGTGGAGGATTTTCTTAGCAATAGTTCAAGAAAGGTCGTAACTTGAAACCCTAGGTGTGAAATTAAGAAGGAAAACAAAGACAAAGGGAAAAGCCCAAGGAGTACATACCAGTGAAGCAGCCGGAATCGGAGACGAAGTGAGCCTTCCTCTGTTTACATTCACGCCGGAGACTGAGAGAAAGAGCGAGAGAGAGGGAGGAAGAATAGGCGAGATGGGTTTGGGTTTTAGGTGGGTTTCGGGTTTTCCGGCGGACTGAAAGGATAAAGGATTGGATTATTTTCCTTTTCCCAAGTCCAAGGGTCCAGTTTACCAATCTTTTTAATTTTCAAACCATTTTTTTTTTAGTTTTATATTTTCTTAATTTCATATTAAAAAACCAAAATTTAATATAAAATTTAAATTATTTTATTTTATTCTTCCTTCTCTTTTCTTCTTTTTTTTTTTAATTTGGTTTTTGTATTTAATTTTTTTTGGCCATCATTTCTTTGATTTAATTTAAATATAAGCAAATGATGTTTATGAAAAATTAAAATAACTTTCATGGATAAAAAGAAATAATATACCAGGAACCAGATAATGCCCAAAAAAAATCAGTTCAAATCTCCATTTCCCCAAAATATAAAATTAATAAAAAATATATTTCTATTTTATTGTATGGAATAAATATGTTTTAAAGAATATTATGACGTAGTTTTGCCCAATTTTAATCAAATACTAGTATAGTTTTACACACACAAAAAATTCCTTGCAAACTAAAAGGACATTTTAATCAGTAAGTGTTTGTCCAATAAGTATAATGAAAGACTAAATAAAACATAGATTATTAATTAAATGAAGAAATAAAACTCTAAACCCTTGAAACCATCTTGAAATTTGGAATAATTTATTTGATCTTGAAAGTGTTGAAGAGTTCCTTTTATAACAAGAGTATAAATTATGACCGTTCAGAATGAGTTGAAATGAAAAAAAAAACTATTGAAACTCCAAATTTTTTATCTTTAAAAACCGTCTTGCGTTCCAAAGATTGATCCTTAGCTGAAGAGGATGATCCTTTGTTTTTCAATTTCAAAATTTAACTGTTAGACATCTAGGGATCGATCCTTGTATGTAGGGGATAGATCATGTACCCTTCTAGAGAGAGAATTTTGCTTATATTTCATATTTAAAAATTTAGAGCACTAAGGGATAAATCCTTTCGTGTAAGGGATGAATCCTCTACTATTTAGAAAATTCAATTTTAATGTATTGATCAAATTTGACCTTGAAAATTGATTGATTTTTTTCAAAAAATAATTTTACCATAAATATTTATTTAAGAATATGCATTTTTTATAAAAATAAATAATCTAAATATTTAAGTATTTTTCAAAATATTTTCAAAATAATTTAAGGAAAATACTATATTTGAAACTTTATTTTTCAAACTCATTTTAAACAAGTTATTTTAAGTTTAAGTTTTTGTCATTTTAAAATTAGGATCAATTCAAAACTAACAAATCGAATTAAAGTTCTTATTTACAAATTTTATATATCTTATTAATATTTAAAAAAAAAATTAAAGTGACAATTGACAAATTAGAAATATAATAAACTTAAATGTCTATTTTCATTAGTTTAAAAAAAATTCACATCCGTATTTATTTTTATATATTATAGATAGATATAATATACATTGTACTATACTATAATTTTAAGTGTTTGTTATATTATTATTCAATATATTGATAATAAAATTTTAAATTTCATAAACGAGATAAAATTATTATCATATGTCATTTAATTATTATATGACTTATTAATTTCTTTAAATATAACCCAATAGGACTTGTCTTAATTTTTTATTTGTGAAATTTAAGAATTCTTGTGACAATGTATAATATAGCAATCTCACCAATCTTTTTTTTACGTTAAACATTGCAAGTTCAATCGTTAACTAATCTGTACCGGGCCTTCATGTTGAAGCCCATTTACTCATTGGCCTAATTAGTTGGTAATTTGTTATATACTGCACTAGCCCACCAACATTACGTGGGGCTTCTCAAAAACTCACTTTCAAGTTTCAAAATAGCATATTAGCATTGCATTTTATTCAGTCATTAATGTTGAAATATTAACTCAAATTTTAAAAGATTTGATAATATTTTTTTAAAATTTTTTAGAAATTGTCAAAATATTGCTTGATGAACAAAAAGATTTGATAAGCAAAAACTTTAAGGGAAAATGAATTCTGGATTTTCAACAATCTTTACCTCCACTCAAATTTAAAAAGACGATATGAGACAGGTAAAGCATTTCTCATCCTCGTACTCGTTTTTTTTACAGTATCTCATCCCCTTAATCTACCCGTTTTTGGGTAAAATTTTTTATCCATTTCTGTCTATGCATTTGGATGCACTTTTAGTGGGGACGCAAAATATACCGGCCCCATCAGTTAGATTGAAGGGGTAGGGGTCTAATTAGCAACTGAACTTTCAGTGGAGAGGAAAAAAACTCTATTTTTATCTTGGCTTTTTTATTACAATATAGCCAAAAAAAAAAAATTATCAAATTACCGTTACTTTTTGATTATTTCCCAAAATACGGACCTTTTTTTTTCAGCTGGGAAATCGCCATCCCCCATGGCGATTTCCCAGCGTGTTTTTTTGCAAATTTGCAAAAAAATACCAAGGGAAATCGCCACCCCCCATGGCGATTTCCCTTGGTAATTTTAGCCAATTTTGCTAAAACCATGAAGGGAAATCGCCATGGGGGGTGGCGATTTCCCTTCATGTATATATTTTTTTTTTTAATTAATAAAAAAAAATTATATTAAAACAATATTTTATTTTAATTTGATAAATTTATTTTTAAAAATTATAAATTAAATTAAAATATTTTTTTTATAGGTTTGGTTATTTATTTTTTTAAAATATATATTAAAAATGTAATTTAATTTATTATTACAATTTTATAAAAAATAAAAATATATTTCTTATTAAAATTTAAAAAGAAGATTATATAAAAAATAAAATTTTTATATCAAAAATTTTATTTTTTATAATTTTGTAATATTATAAAAAAGAAAATTTAATTTATATCAAAAATAATTTAATGATGTAAAATGTAAATAAATTTTTTTTAAAAGAAATTTATCGAGTCACTTTTTTAAATAAAGAAGTTATTTTTAAGTTGGTATTGTTAAATTATTTTTTTTAATTTGATTAGTTTTTTTGAGTTGGTATTCGATTAACTCGTGACATTAATTTAATCATTGTTTTTAATAATAATATAGATTGTTACAGTTTAAAACTGGATATTTGATAAAAAAATTTTAATTTAATTTCTGATTAAATTTTTTTTTCTTATTATAATTTAAAAAGAAAATTAAATTAAAATGAAAAAAAGAAAAGCAACTTATCATGTAATTTGGATTATTATATTAAAATTAAATAACAACATTAAGATATAAATTAAAATAAAATATAACAATTAATTTCCGAACAAATTACATGAAATGCAAAACATATAAATTTATATTAGAAATTTAAAACACATTACAATTATTCTAATTATTGCGTGGTGTAGAGCAACAGTGTCGAGCTCTTCTAGTGCGTGGTGGTTGCACCCGTCGTTCAACCTCGTCAGTGGCACGTATTCGCGGTCCACCACGACCTCTTGCTATAACCGCCAATGGTTCCGGTTGAATGTCATCAGTCGTTTCATCCGTATCAAAAATTTGAAACCCACTGCTGGATGAGCCAACACCTAGTTCACCTATAACGGGAACCTGACTACTAGATGCACCCATAAATGATGTAGCATCAAATGCTGACGAAGGGGTTCCAAACTGATACATGGATGTTAAATATGCTGAACTTGGACTTTGGACGGGGAGCTGGTCATCTAACCTCGTTCTTGGCGGTGATGGTCGGTAACACTCATCAACGTCATATCCGGGGTGACTTACGGAATAACGATGGCTGGATGGTACTCCATGATCCCGTTCAGGTTCAGGATGATCAAATGACATCCTCGGTGCTGTGAACTCCGATGAGGTCGGTTGACGCCTTCGCCCACGTTGTCGGCGAGGTCTAGGAGCATCCATATCCTGTGTAGGAGGGACTGGAGCTGAAATTTGTCCGGTAAATGGCATACTCCTAACATCCTCGTGCATCGACGGTGGACAAACGAAAGGCCGACCTTCATTTCTATACCATCTTATGTAATCAGCAGACGGGTTGAAATTATTACCAACAATCGGGTAACCTGTCGGAATTCGTTCAAAACGTATGTTCCACCATTGGATCCAACGTTCATGCTTCGCAGGCCAGAATTCATCATTACGACCACGCATGTCGACCTTGTGAAGCTTATCAAGGTTCATCGGGGCTGCAGGAATTGGTTGTTGCATCCCAAATTGTCGCAACACCCGGTCAGTTTGGTGCCACTCTACATATGAAAAGCATATCAATGCTGTGTTTGCTTTCCATATATTGAAATTATTGTAGGCATCCGATGGGAGGCATGCCATAATTTCACTCGAGGAATATGGCATCCACAGAAACTGCGAATAATTATTACAAATTATTAGTTTCATAAGGATTAAATAAATAAAAAAAACTTCAATGTAACAATCGAAATATTTACCTTATCATATCCTAGTCGATCTAGTCGTAGTCTTATACTTGCAAGATCGCTCGGAGTCTCTGTAAAATCTCTACCCGTACTCCTACTCCACCTATTAAAATGCATATAATATCTTAATGACCTATAAAAATACAATTTCGTACAAAATTAATAAAATAGTAAAGATTATTACCTGCTTGCAAGGGGGTATACAGCCGAAATATCCACGCGCGGAGCAAGAAATGGTAGCCGATACCAAGCCCATGATTGTAGAAGCACTAGACATCCACCTATGTCATGGTTTTTTGGAACTGTAGCTCGGCAAAGTTCTCTATACAAAACTGCCAAACACGCAGAACCCCAACTATAATTTGCTGCTTCCTCTAAATCACGTAGCAATGGAAGATACATTAAATGTACTCGACTGCTCGATTTGTCAGGCATCAGTAATCCTCCAATCAAACGTAAAATATATGCTCTAGCAGCATATTGTATTTGTTGTTCGGTTGCATGTAATGGCAGATTTTGAAACGTTTTCAACCAAGTCAGTCTCACCGTTGAGCCAGATACGACGTCTTCTGGAGGTACCTCACCCAATAGATCTTGACACAGTTCATTCCAATCTAGCAGGCTTCCGCCTGTAACTGCATCGCCATGGATCGGAAGTCCAAGTTGCAGCGCAACATCTTCGAGACTGACCGTGCATTCACCACATGGAAAATGAAAAGTGTGCGTCTCGGGTCTCCATCGTTCGACCAACGCAGAGATTAAATCGGGTTGTATCACAAGTCGTCGAATTTGACTTGCGTGATAAAATCCGGCTCTTCTTAAGTGGTCGATAATATAAGGATGCGGGTCCTCCAATGTAAATTTCCTCGAACGTAATACGCGACGAGTTTCCTGTTATAATAATAAAAATTAATATATTATAAAACTATAACAATTAAAAAGTAATAAATAAAACTATAAAATAACAAAATAATAATATAATATAATATAATATAAACAATAATAATATAATATAATATAAAACAATAATAATATAATATAATATAATATAATATAATATAATATAATATAATATAATATAAACAATAATAATATAATATAATATAAAACAATAATTTCGTATAAAAAAACAATAATAATATAATATAAAAAAACAATAATAATATAATATAAAAAAACAATAATAATTTAATATAATATAAAGAATAATAATATAATATAATATAAAACAATAATAATATAAAAAACTATAATAATATAATATAAAACAATAATAATATAAAAAACAATAATAATATAATATAATACAATAATAATATAAAAAACAATAATAATATAATATAAAACAATAATAATATAATATAAAACAATAATAATATATAAAACAATAATAATATAATATAATATAACACAATAATAATATAAAAAACAATAATAATATAAAAAAAAAATAATATAATAATATAAAAAACAATAATAATATAAAAAAAAATAATAATATAATAATATAAAAAACAATAATAATATAAAAAACAATCATAATATAAAAAATAATAATAATATAAAAAACAATAATAATATAACAATTTACTTACCTCGTTAAATATAACCTCCGAGATGTGATTTTCTTGTAACCTTAATAGTGAAGCCATTTCAAAATATTGTTGTAGAAAAAAAAATTTGTAGAAAGAAATTTTTTTTGGTAGAAAAATGATAAAATTTTGAAAGAAAATGAAATTTTGAATGAGAGTAATGAAAATTTGAAGAAGAGGAGAGGGGTATTTATAGAGGGTGGGGGGTGTGGGGGGGAGGGGGGACGTGGGGGGTGGGGGGTGGGGGGGTGGGGGGAGGGGGGATGGGGCAACGGTCATATGACCGTTGCCCCTTTGAATTTTTTTTTTTTTTTTTTTTTTTTTAATTTGAAATTTAAAATTTAAAAAAAAAAATCAAAATATTAAATTATAAAAAAATCTAAAATATATTTTACGAATTTTTAAATTTTTTTAAATTATAAAAAAAATATTTTAATTTAATTTATAATTTTTAAAAATAAATTTATCAAATTAAAATAAAATATTGTTTTAATATAATTTTTTTTTATTAATTAAAAAAAAAAATATACATGAAGGGAAATCGCCACCCCCCATGGCGATTTCCCTTCATGGTTTTAGCAAAATTGGCTAAAATTACCAAGGGAAATCGCCATGGGGGGTGGCGATTTCCCTTGGTATTTTTTTGCAAATTTGCAAAAAACACCAAGGGAAATCGCCATCCCCCATGGCGATTTCCCTTGGTGTTTTTTGCAAATTTGCAAAAAAACACGCTGGGAAATCGCCATGGGGGATGGCGATTTCCCAGCTGAAAAAAAAAGGTCCGTATTTTGGGAAATAATCAAAAAGTTACGGTAATTTGATAATTTTTTTTTTTTTTGGCTATATTGTAATAAAAAAGCCTTTTTATCTTTCTCCACTATTTTTTTTAATTTTATTCAAATTTTTTGAAAAAATTAAATTATTTATTTTTTAATTTTTAGTGTTTAAATTATTTATTTTTTAACATAAATATTTTTTAATTATTATTTAACATAAATATATATATTTTATTATTTAATATAAATATAATTTTAATAATTTTTAATAATTATTTATTATATATACACATTTTAATCTAATACTCTTAATAATCATTTTTCTTTCTTATTATAATTCATCTCACGCCATCGCTGCGTTTGAATCCAAACACATATCTCACCACTGTTTTTAATTTACCACTACAGTATTCAATCTCACCGCTACCGCTGTTTTTAATCTCACCAAAATCAATCTCACCGTTCATCCAAATGGACCCTTAATGAGTATGGGTTCCTTGTACCAATGGTTCTTTAAAAAAAATTATAAAAATGACACTTTGGAGAAGCATATTCAGGTCATTACAAACCTACCTAAATGATGGTTTAAACTATGTAGTAAGGATTTAAATAACGATCGCAATACAATATTACGATCGTTATTTTGCAGTTTTGATTTTTTTTTTCGTCGATATTTACCGTCGATATTTATCGCAATTAATCGCGATAGTATTCATTATGTCCGTAGCTACGATAAACACAATGCGATCGAAAACACGTCCGCAATCGTCATTTAAATCCCTGTTATGTAGAAGTAGAGAATAGCAAAACTAGTTGATGAGGTAGCCAGAGCATAAGCAGAAATTAAACAATCCATCTCCATGCAGGAACTACTACATGGAAGTTAAATGCAAGAAAAAACAGAGTAATAGACTACTTTCATTACTTTTACTTGTACTTATCAGCCATTCAAGAGGTGGAATGTTTCGGCCTTCAACTTCAGTTTCACTTATAAGTGAACTTATACCAACTATCAAAAAAATTATTATAATAAGGATTTATTTGTTTTGCGAAAAATAATTTTTGAAAAAATAAATTTATTTTTCGTAAAGATGATTTTTTTTGTTATTTGGATGATTCTGTCTAAAATATTTTTCATTATTTGATTGTTTTTCGAAAAATCTGCATTAGTATAAAAAAGATCGATCTTTACATTTAAGGGATCGATTTTTTTTTTTGCTTTATTTTAACTTATATTGTTAAAACCCTAAATTACCACAACCAGGCCAACCCAGCCATGTTAAATGGGTGAGAAAGAAGTAACAATCCAGAATATATTAGTATTGTCGTAATCAAAAAAATAACAAGTTTCATCGCGAAATTTTATTACTCATTAAACGTGACATTGGAAAAACAAAGGAAAAGACGATTTAGTTCCTCTTGAAATAAAAATGAGGGTTTGAAAACAACCTCGAAAAATATATGAAGTCACCATCAATCTTTTCTGGCTAGGTGTGATCGGCAACCTATTAAAATCGGTTTTGTAAAACATTTTAAAATTAATAAAAACATTTTTAAAACCAATTTAAAATTCGCGTTATAAACCAGAGAAATCAAAGAAGCGGGTTCGGGACTCGGTTACGTGTGGGGAAGGATTAGCACCCCCACAACGCCCGTATAAAACGGTACCTTATTAATCATGTGTTATCTCAAGTCTCAGTAAAAAATCGGTTTTAAATTTGGCATTTTAAATTAATTCCCAATTTAAAGAAAAATAATTACATTTTTAATTGAAAATGATCCGGAATTTATTAATTCAAAATTTTCCTATATTTCCCGACAAACGTGGCAAAATATAAATTTTTTTATTTATTTGAATACTTTTTCGAATCATTCTCGTTTTAAAGAAGATATTCCGTTATTAATGATAATTTATGATATCATCCCCAGCAAACCCGACAGAAAACTCATAAATTATTTTAACTCGGGAATATCTTTATTTTATTGAAAATCATTATCTTTTTCAAATCATTTTAAAAAATATATATATGAATATGAATATGTGTGACATAGCAAAGATGATATAACAAAGTCTAGATGATATAATGCAACCTAAATGATATGATATAATTTAAATGGCATAGCATATTCTAGATGAAATGAAATATCCTAAGTAAGATGATATATTTTAAATGAAATGAAATATCCTAAGTGGCATGATATATTCTAAATGAAATGAAATATACTAAGTGACATGATATATTATAAATGAAATGAAATATCCTAAGTGACATAATATATTCTATATGAAATAATATCTCCTAAGTAACATGAAATATTTTAAATGAAAAAATATGATTTAAATGATATAGCAAATTTAAATGACATGGCATATTTAAATAATATAATATATATGACATGGAATATAATCTAAGTGACATGAAATGATATGAAACATAAAATAATGTTATCATGAAATATGCATGAAAATAAAAATAATAATGCATGAACATAGTATATGCTAAATGATGTGACAAAAATAAATGACTAAATAAAAGCATAGGATAGCATGAAATATTCAAAACCATATAACATCATAAATATAAATCAAAATAATAACAATACCATAGAAATTATCATAGCAATGAATCATATATTATACAATATGCATGAACATGGAAAATGCAATGCATGAAAGTGTATTTTTTCCTTTAAATAAAAAAATCCGTATACCTAAAAAGATATCCAGCTACCTTAGGAAAAGACATCAAATTAAATTTTCTAAAATCAAAATACTTTGTGATTGGTTTAAAAACAATTTTGAAAAACTTGGATAAAAAATCATCATAGCCGAATTCCCCTTTAAAAATAGCTCTATTTACCTAAGTTTGAAAATCCGGACTTGACCACCCTTGACCCGAGCTTTATAAAATCATTTTTAAAGGTTAAAATGGCTTAGAAACCAACCTAGGATAGTAGCTAAGGTTCCTAATCAGCCCCTCTTAATGCCTTAGCCAAAAACTAACAATTATTTTTCCTTTGAATTCAAATATGATTCTAACCTATTTCTAAATTTTTAAAAAAAAATCTAAAAAAAATGAAGGAGACTCAGAACATGTAGAACAATACAGGAAAAAATTGGCTTAATTTTTTGACTAAGAATAACTTCCCAGAAAAATCAGGAAAGTCAGAAAACTTGGTGAAAAACTGTTTTGCCAAAACACATTTTTTTGCCTTTGATAAAATCATTCAAAAATCAAAGTAAAAATATTGAAGACTCTTTTAAGGACCTACAAACAGTAGCTAAATTTTCTAAAAAATTGGACAAGATTTGCCTAAGTAAAAAAATCACAAAGGTAGAAAAATCAATTTGACAACTTTTTAATTTTCCACAAGTATGCTCATGTGAGCTTGACTTTGAGCCATAGATTGGCCTAAGTCAAAAATCAAGTAGCATGATATGATATGCATGAACAAAAAACAAGTTAAATGCATGAAATGTATGATTTAAAACCTAAATGACATGGAAAATACATGGCATAAAAAATATAACCTAAACCAAACATGAACTTGCATGCCAATAAATGCAACCTAGGTCTAAACAATGCATGAAATGCATGGCAATGCAAATGAAACCTAGACCTAAAAAATGCATGGCAATAACACAAACACATAGCATACTAAATCAAAATACACAAAATCATGGCATGGAAATGCAAGCATGTCAACCAACAAGATGAAAATGCACATACAAGACATAGAATGGAGGGAGCTGAATGGTCATATGCTTCACTGGTGATGGAATCCTAGCATGGCATTTACACAGACATATGACATACTAAATGCAAAACTAAAAATGAAACATGCTAAACCAAGCAAACATGATGTAAAGGCATGAACATGACTACACATTTTCACAAAAACATAGTTTAGTAAAATGCAAATCATGACAACTGAAACATGTTGAAAACAGAAAATTAAAAATGGTAGATAAGGAAAATAAACATGAAAACAAGATGATAAAATCAAAAATAGAGGTAAGTAAGTAAAAACATTAAAACAAGCTCCATGTTTTTGTTATTTTTAGAAAAATATAGAACATCAAAATATGCTAGACATCACAAACAATATGAAATAAAGATCAAACACCATTCATATCAAGAAAAGAGTCTATTAGGCTACCCTCAAAATGTAAAAAAAAAAATTGTTTTTTTTCAAAGTTTTTCAAGAAAGCACAAAAGAGGAGCTTGAATAGAAAGCTTAAAAACACTTATTTCAAAATCAAAATCAATATAAAATCACAAAATATCAAATGATTACAGAAAATTAAGAATGGAAATGCAAAAAAAAATGCAAGAGTAAGGTGCTTTTAGCTACCTCTAAAAGCTTTATTGCAAGCTTTTTTCTCTTCTTACTTTCTTCACCTTTCTAAACTTTCTATTTTCTTTCAAAAATGGAGAGTATTCAGCCAATAAGAACCATGAAAATGAAAAAATCCTCCCCTCTAATGCCTTGGTCGAATGGCCCTTGATATCCCAAGCAAAGTTGTCATTTTTTCCCACCAATTTTAATCCAACGGTCTTTAATCCAAGATGCATTCTATGTAAAATTCCCATCTTTGGATTGGAATAATCAGCCCCTAAATATGATGTCATAAATATGACATCATCCTTCTCCATCCATTGGTCCATGTGTTGCAAATTCACAGGCTTGATAGAAAAAATAACTAACTTCCTATTCACTCTTGGCCTTTAGATGAAATGGCTCAGCAAAATCACTCTCCATCATGGGATTGACTGAATGCCCTTTTAAAATCCAGCCCAATCTCCATTGCAAGAAAGGCCCTTTTCGGTTTCTTCGAAAAAAATGACCTTTTTGACCCCCAAATCTAATTAAATAGCAAACGGACTCCAAATCCAAATTTTCTTTTTTTAATACTTCCAAAATAATAAAAATTTGAATTCGAGAAGTTTTCAAAATTTTTCGAGCCCATTTGCTATTTTTTTGGATTTCTCTACCAAAATTACCCTTTTGTGTACCCGAACTTTTACCATTTTTAAACGAGCTTTGAATCCAGATTTTTATTCACCAATATCTTCAAAATAATTTAAAAGTGTGATCTGAAAGTTTTCATAATTTTTGGAGCTCATTTGCTATTTTTTCAGGATTTATCTGCTTGAATTTCAACAAAGTAGGCTCGGGATTTGCCATTATGCAAACGAACTCCGAATCCAGATTTTCTTTGTCCAATATCTTCCAAATAGTTTAAGAATGAGATCTGAAAATTTTTAGAATTTTTGAAACTCATTTGCTATTTTTTAGGGATTTATCTTCTTAAATTTTAGCATAGTGGGCCCGAGATTTGCCATTTTGCAAACAAGCTCCGAATCCAGTGTTTTCTTCGCCAATCTCTTCCAAATGATTTAAGAATGAGATCTGCAAATTTTTAGAATTTTTGGAGCTCATTTGCTATTTTTTTTCAAATTTTCCAATTTTGCCCTTTTGTCTTCAAAGCCCGATTTTGCTCAAAACATGTTCGATTTTCAGATTTTTTTTTTTTTTTTAATTTTGTAATATATTGAATTGGATTTGGTCCAAAAATGCTCAATTTTTACGATCAAATCCCCTTCCGATTTGATTTTTCCTTTTTTTTACTATCGAAAATTTCCCCTTTTTTTCGTTTATCCTCTAATCGGCTATTTTCTCAGAATTACTTCAAACTGAGCCTTGGGCTATCCTTGTTTAATCACTCCTCATCAGTTAGGGGCTTTAGTCTTAGCGAATCGGGTCATTTCTGTAATTTTCCCAATTTCACCAAAATCCACCAAAAATCCTAATTCTCGATTTTTTTCTAAATTGACTTTTCCTTCAATTTTTCTTCTAAGTAGCCTCTGCATTACCCGTATGCAGTGCTTATCTTTCATTTGGAACCTCCAATTTCGACCAATTTGATCGTTTAAGCACTTTTCCCCAAAAGTTTTGAACTAGGGTTTCCTTTTTACTGAATCTCCGTAACCCAACTTTCGAACTCCATATCTGTCAATGTAGACCTCGGATTATCAAAATTCTTTCACCATTTTTCAATTGAACTTTGAATCTTGATTTTGAAAGTTGGTTGACTTTTTTAGTAGTTGATTTTTTAGGGTTGACTTTTTCAAGGTTGACTTTTTATGTTTGCTTTCTTAAACTAAGTCTCGGAGTACCACCTACATGATGAGAAAAAGTCTTTTTGCATTCTGAAACATCACTTTAGGAAGAAAACATATATGATTTAGTGGTCTGGACAAAATTAGGTGTCTACAGCTGCCCCTCTTTGGCCATTGCTGAGAATCAGGAATCAGACAAAGATAAACAAACACTAATTTTGTCCGGTTAGTGAAATCACATGTGAAGAAAAGGGAAGGGGTTTTCATTCATCATTCCATTTTTTGTTTGAATAAAGCTGTAAAATTGAAGATTTTATCCTTAAATTGAGTTCCCTGACTAATCAAGGCCCGACCTGTCTTAAGGAAACGGGTTCGATTTGCAAGAGAAGAAAAGACTTTGATGATTTTGTTCTTAGATTAAGTTCCCTGACTAATCAAGGCTCGACCCGCCTTAAAAAAACGAGTTCGATTTTAAAACAAAATATTTGACTCATTGGAGAAGCAGAATGACTTTTAAAACAAAAGGAAATACCTTGACAATTTTCTCAAGCTCGACTCATTTGAGAAGTAGAACGAGTTTGATTTAAAACAAAAGGAAATACCTCGAAGATGGTCTCGGGGCTCGACTCATTTGAGAAGCAGAACGAATTCGATTTAAAATAAAAGGAAATACCTCGACGATGGTCTCGGGGCTCGACTCATTTGAGAAGCAAAATGAATTCGATTTAAAACAAAAGAAAATACCACGACGATGGTCTCGGGGCTCGACTCGTTTGAGAAGCAGAATGAATTCGATTTAAAACAAAAGAAAATACCTCCACGATGGTCTCGGGGCTCGACTTATTTGAGAAGCAGAATGAATTCGATTTAAAACAAAATAAATACCTCAACGATGGTCTCAGGGCTCGAGTCATTTGAGAAGCAGAATGAATTCGATTTAAAACAAAGGAAAATACCTCGACGATAGTCTCGAGGCTCGACTCATTTGAGAAGTAGAATGAATTCGATTTGAAACAAAAGGACATACCTCGACGATGGTCTCGGGGCTAGACTCATTTGAGAAGCAGAATGAATTCGATTTAAAACAAAAGGAAATACCTTGACGATGGTCTCGAGGCTCGACTCATTTGAGAAGCAGAATGAATTCGATTTTAAAAACAAAGGGAAAATACTAAGAATGATCCTGGGTTTGATTCATTTGGAAAATAAAATTAATCTTGAAAAAACAAAAGAACATTCCTCGACGGTGGTCTCAGGGCTCGACTTATTTGAGAAGCAGAAAGAGTTCGATTTTAAAACAAAATTTTCCATGATTCCTGCAATGTTAGCTAAATGCAATGATGAGAATGACATGCTTTGCAAATGCTTGTATGTTTCCTAAGGATGAATTCAATCAAATGATTGTGTTATGATTACTAATCCATGGTTTCTTTGAAGTTCACAGATTGTTTGACTTCATGACGGAGTCTTCAACTTTTCACTGATGCCCCACTTGTGGAACCTTCAATCAAGATAAATTCTCAAACAGTCCTTCTTAATGCAGATGTCTTGGATTGATGCAAATGCCTCTTGATATAATAAAATGCAAATGCTTCATGGTGCAAATGCAAATGTCTTCAATTGATGCAACTGCTTCTTAATGCTGATGCAGATATTATGTAAGATACAAATGCTTCATGATGCAGAGGCAAATACAAATGTCTTGAATTGATACAAATGCTTCTTAATGCAGATATTAAGTAAGATGCAAATGCTTATAAATGAAGATGCAGATGTCTTGGATTGATGCAAATGCTTCTAAATACAGATGTCCTTATGGATCGTGTTCATGTAAGTGGTTCATGAATGGTGTAATTACAGCTATAATGAAGATGCAATGATCATGATCCTAGAAATGATGAAATTGCTTGAGATGTTGCAAATGCAAATATCTATGAAGGATGTAATTATAAAGGTAGAATGAAAATGTTCATGGAATAGTGCAAATGTAAATAATTCAAGAATGGTGATGCAAATGCTTGCTGACACGGTGCAGATGCAAAGTTTAATAAAGAGATGAGTGCTCATGAGTGATGCAAATGACAAGCCTTTAAACCCCTAGGTGTCCCTAGTGGACGAGTTTAGTCTCGTGAGGGTTTGCTAGAACGATACCCACAAACATTGAAAAACTAAAATATAAGTAAACTACATACACTAAAAATATTTACTCCTAATCCTTTCAATATAAATTAGAGACAATCTTTGAACAAGTCTTATAAACTAATCAATAGCTCAAAGAATTTCACAAAAATTCATGCTTGAATGTAAATAAATGAGTTAAGCCAATATTAACATAACATATTTCAATCAAAATAGTGCATATTCAACTTAATCTCAACTTCTCACTATACTCTCATGATTTTCACTCTTTAAAGTAGTGGTAAAGTGTTTACACTCAATCAATCTCATGAAAACAGTTCTACCATATGCTTGCTTGTCCACCTATTCTCCACTATTTAGATCATACAACTTCATAAATCAAGAGGTCTTTTTTCAAGGTTGTAATGGGGCCAAAGGGTTATAATGTGGTTAAAGAACAAAAGGATAAAGATATCACAAAGGTTCCAAAGAGTTCATAGAGTTTAGAGACATAATAAGATCATACGAATAAAACTTCTCAAAACTCTTATAAAGCACATAATAACATAGGCTAAATATTCATGTTGAGCCTTTGCTTCATTCTAACCAACTTTGTAACATATTTTTCTTTACTTTAACTAGAAGTTCAAGAGAAGATTTTTTTTTTTTTTATATGGGAATGTATTTGACAATTATCCCTTTCTTTTTCTCTTGACTTTTGCCTCTCTCCTCCCCCACACTTATCTTTCGTTCTAACCCAAATTTTCAAAAAGTATCCCTTGTTTTTGCAATATGTCTCAAAATATATAATCCATCTTTAGAACAAGGGTAAGGATATAAGTATATTTAGGCTAGGTGTAAGTTCTGGTTACCAATAAAATAGCATATTTAATGTAGGCTCAAATTGGCTCACTAGTGGGGATGTTCTCTTAGAACATTAATAATGGATGGCTGTTTGGCTCTGGTTATAATCCTAATGCCTCTATCATATTCATGTTGTCACATGTATCAATATAGTCTCAAACGGTTTAAAGCAAGTTCTAGAGAATCATGTAATCATAAGAGCACTCAAGAAAGAAATTAGATTGATTTGTATAATGCATCAATCATTATAGGCTCAAAAACTCACAAGGATGATTATACAAGTCAGATTAAATCTAAACATGCTTCTTTCTCAATCAACATATCATATTAACATTGGCTCATAAAAAGGTTGACATTAAGCTCAATTCTCATGAAAATCTTCTCACTAATAAATCTGTTTTAGACTTATGCAATTCATATCTCATCATTGTATTAAAAAGGAACTAGAACACATTAAAAAAATAATAATAATAATAAAGACTCATAAAAAAAATAGTAGACAAAAATAAAAGAAATCCTAAATCGTTCCCCCCACACTTAATTCTTACATTGTCCTCAATGTAAGTCTATTAACCCAAATGAAAGAATCATGTGTAAGAGAAAAGAACTAATAACATAAGAATAGGAATAACTAAGACTCAAAACAAAACAAACTCATGCAACCTAAATAATCCTAAAATACTAAACAAAAATTAACAAGTAAACATAAAAAGATTAAAATCAAACTGACAAGGTATGTCTCAAGTCTCCCTTACTCAGACCTTGTTCAGAATGAATACTTCTAACTTGCTTAAAACACAACAAACTTTTTTTTTTTTTTGATTAGCAAAATATGTCCCTTACCCCCTACTAAAGGTAGAATTTAGGAGATATTACCTGCAGAGTTTGCTAACCACTTATTATAACTGAGACACAACAAACAAAATGTTAGATAATGTCACAAAGACAGAGTGCAATCCACTCCTTGCTCGTCCATATCTCTTTTTCTTTTTCCGAGCGTTTGCGAAACAACCATAGCAGATAAATACTCATAAGCTTGGAGCTTTTTGAGTAAATCTTCAATGGTTGTAGCAGAAATTATGGTTCTCCTTGCCTCTGAAAACATGAATCCATTATCCACAGCATTATCTAAATATGAAAGCAAATTACTAAAATAACCATTAATATTAAGCAAACCAATGGGTTTCTTATTTGTGACCAAAGATGACCAAGAAGCCATGCAAGCTATTTCTTCCAATGTACCCAGACCTCCTGGTAAAGCAATGAATGCATCGGCAGAATGGTACATGATTGTCATCCGTTCAGGGATACTCCAGACTTGTATTTCCTTACCCACGGTAGGTCCACAAAAACCTGTGAATAGTTTTGGCACGATTCCTAGAACTGGACTTCCTCCGGCGTGTGCTGCTGTAGCGACTGCTCCCATTAAACCCGTACTACCGCCTCCATAAATCAACTGGATCTTTTGTTGGGCAAGTATTACTCCAACTCTTATGGCTTCATCAGCGAATATGTTTTTTTTCCCTGGATAAGCACCTCCAAAGACACAAAAATTTTTAATGCGCTGGGACGAAGTACTTTCCATTTTTTTTTTTCAAGTGCCTGAAAGAGAATGAGTACATGGTGTAATATATAGAGGACTGAGTAATGAATCAGACAAGAGCAATAATGTCGCCGAAAGTGTATTTGACCTGTCAGAAGAAAATGTTAACCTAACAAAAGATTTTTGCATGATTTCAGGAAGAAAATCAAAAAGAGAAGAAAAATCAACCGTAAAAGACCAATGCAAAAAAAAAAAATGAGAATAATTACAAAAATCTAACAACACGTAAATTAAACCGAAATGAAGTTATTGCAAATCAAACCAAAAGTTGAGAAGTCATTTATTGTAGTTGTGATTGTGGCTCACATCTTCCTCTGGTTTTACGTCCAGAAACGGCTTAAACGCCTTCTATGAGTCGAGGATATGCTTCCCATCCAGTTTTCTTACAAGCTGGCAAACAGGGTCTTTTAACATCAGATTCCCAAGATGTTGCCATTCCCTTTGGAATTGCGGCCATAAATCAAGAATTTCTCTTTGTACGTCTCCACTAGGATGCATCTCAAGAGAAAGTTGGATATTACCCAAATTCTCCTTACTCAGTCCATCCTTAATGAATTCAATTTTATCATCTCGATTAGAGGACGGAATCCCAATAGAACGACATTTACCGTTACACGTCCATCGTGCACATTTGTGGCAATTTGAACTCATGCGCTTTGCTCGTCGCTTCTTTGCAAAAGTGCTTCTACCTGTACCTGGTAAATGCAAAACAGGAAGATATTCATCTTCACGTACCTTGGCTTCAATTATCCAACGTATGTCTTCAGGAATCCCTTTGTGCATAAGCATTCTTAATCTTTCAAATCGAACTTGGTAAAGCTTCAGTAAAATATTTCGAGGAAAAGGAGGAAATAGTTTCTGCAATCTTGTGAGAATATCATCCATCTTGAAAAAAAATGAAAAAGAAATTGAAAGAGAAATTTATATACAATATCAGTTTTGTGGGTAGCTGATGGGACCGACTTAAATAATCACGGAGTACCGTTATCCGCCATTTAACCGGGGTAAAAAAAATGTATTATTATTATTATTATTATTATTTGGAAATTAGTAAAAATTATATTTACATCTAGTTATTTTCAAAACAAGGATCAGAAAAAAAAAACAACCTCTTCTTGAGTAACATGATTTTCCAAAAAGAGTTTGAGTCTTTGTCCATTTACCTTGAATACGTTACCATTTTGAGGATTCTCAATGTCAACTGCTCCATAATGATACACATGCTTAACCACAAATGGGCCAGTCCATCTTGATCTCAACTTACCAGGAAATATGTGAAGTCTAGAATTATAAAGTAGAACTTTTTGCCTAACATCAAATGTTTTTCTTGAAATTAACTTGTCATGAAAGGCTTTAGTTCTTTCTTTATGAATTTTAGAATTCTCATATGCATCTTTGAATAAAGTTGGCCAGTAAAATCCACACTGTAAAATTTTTGCAGCAGTTTTCTTTGATGAAAAATGACCACCACATGCCTCGGAATGACAAAACTTAATTACACTACTTACCTCATTGTCGGGAATGCATCTTCGAAAAATCTGATCAGGACAATATTTGAACAAGTAAGGGTCATCCCAATAGAACTTCTTTACCTCATTCAGAAACTTCCTTTTATCTTGGGGGCTCCATTGAGAAGGAATTTTTCCTTCTTGTAGTTCATCAAGATGTGAAGAAATTATGACTGGAAAAGTTTCATTCTCACCCAAAAAGGAATATTTTAGCTCGGATGGCAATGGTTTTAACTCCAGCTTGGGTGGTTCAATAGTTGATGGTACAGTGACATTTGTGAGTGATGGAAGTTCCTCAAACTTTTGTTTCCAACAATGCTTATCCTGAAAAGAATTTAACAAAGAATCAGTGTGTGAAATTTCTGAAGCATTATCAAACTCACATTCAATTAAATAAGCTTCTAAAGGATCATGGAATGTGGTAGTGGTGAGATGTTCATGAACAAGTTCTTCAATGAAATCCACTTCATGTACTTCTGAATCATCACCAGGTTGCTTGCAAATGTTGAACACATTTAATTCTAAAGTCATATTTCCAAAAGAAATGTTCAAAATACCATTCCTGCAATTTATCAGAGCATTAGAAGTTGCAAGAAATGGACGGCCTAATATAACAGGAATTTGAACATTTGGATTTGGAACAGGATGTGTGTCCAAAACAATAAAATCAACAGGGAAGTAAAAATTATCAATTTGAACCAAAACATCTTCAACTATCCCTCGAGGAATTTTTACAGAACGATCAGCTAGTTGAAGTGTAACAGGTGTTTCCTTGAGTTCACCTAAACCTAACTGTTGATAAACAGAAAAAGGCAAAAGATTAAAACTAGCACCAAGATCAAGCAATGCACGTTCTATTCTAGTGTTTCCAATGATGCATGAGATTGTTGGACATCCAGGATCTTTGAATTTTGGTGGAGTAAGGTGCTGAATGATTGAGCTCACACTTTCCGTCAGAAATGCTTTCTTTTGTACATTATGTTTCCTTTTAACTGTGCACATGTCTTTCAAAAATTTAGCATAAGATGGAACTTGTTTGATTGCATCCAATAAAGGAATGTTAATCTTAACTTGTTTGAAAAGTTCATAAATTTCTGCATTTTGATTCAAATTCTTTATTGTTTGCAACCTTTGAGGAAAAGGAGCAGGATGCATACCTTTTTCTTTGTCCAAATTTTCAAGAAGTTCAGACTTACCATCACCCTTACCGTTACTTTTCGGAGGGGAAGGAGGATCTTGGTCTTTTGATGGAATGTTTTTGTCAATTGCCTTTCCACTTCGAAGAGTTGTGATAGAACTGGCATTTTCCTGTTGAGTTTCATTGGAGCAAGAAACAAAACATTGAGTAGAAAGGTTAGGCTGAGGTTGAGCAGGAAACTTACCTTTTTCTTGAGTGCGTAATGAAGCTGTCAATGTGGACAAGGTGTTTTTGATCTCATTGATGTCCTGTGAAGTTTGGTTATTCACATTTGCTTGTGTTTGCATGAATGCTTGCAATGTCTCTTCCAAGGTTTGTACACGTGAAGGTTGATAGGAAAAAGTGTTGCCCGACTTTTGAGATTGTGGTACCTGAACATGATTATTATTCCGCCAACTGAAGTTGGGATGATTTCTCCATTCAGGGTTATACGTTTCAGAGTAAGGAGAAGGAAAAGGCTTTTTAAATGTGTTTATGGAATTTACTTGATCATGCAACGCTTCTTTAAGAATGGGAATTTTTGGACATTCAGAAGTGGGGTGTCCCATGATTTCACAAATTCCACAACTTTCTTCATTTTTAACCGTTTTGACTTCTTTTACTTCTCTAAGTTCCATGGCTTCAATCTTTCTAGCCAAATTAGCTACTTTAGCTTTTATCTCATCTTCTTAACTAAAATGATATTTACCTCTGTTAGAAACAAGATTAGATCTATTGGAACTTTCAGAGGAATTATCTGTGTGCCAGGCTTGAGAGTTATCTGCCAAATGGTCTAGGTAGTCAAAGGCTTCTTCAGGTTCTTTTTCTATAAACTCACCGTTACACATTGTTTCAACAAATTGTTTAGTTTCGGGAGTTAAACTTTCATAAAAGAAACTAATAAGACGCCATTTTTCAAAACCATGATGTGGACAAGAACTTAACAAATCTTTAAAACGCTCCCAGCACTGAAAAAATGCTTCATTTTGATTTTGATTGAAATTTTGAATCTGTCTTTTCAAAGCAGTAGTTTTATGTGCTGGGAAAAATTTCTTTAGAAACTCAGTTTGTAATTCTTGCCATGTGCCAATTGACCTTGGTTTTAAATTATGAAGCCAAATTTTTGCTTTATCTTTTAAAGAAAAAGGAAATAATTTTAGCTTGACAATTTCATTTGTACATTGTTGGTCATTAAAGGTGACACATACATCTTCGAAGTCTTTTAGAAACGAGTAAGCACTTTCCGATTCTAACCCATGAAAATTTGGAAGCAAAGCTATCATACCTGGTTTAAAACGAAAGTTGTTTGCATTGAGAGGAAAAATAAAACAAGAGGGTGATGAGCTTCGAGTTGGTTGCAAGTAGTCACGCATGGTGCGTACTTGTCTGTTCTCATCTTCAACATGAACACTTTCATTGTCAGCCATGGTAGGAGTTGTATTAGAAAGATTACCTGAAAAAGTTTCACAATAAAATCTAACTAAACGACGAGATCTAAAATCACGTCGCCAAACAAGCATAAAACAAAGTTAATATACAGATTAGGCGGTATAACCAGCCAATAGAAATAAAACAAAGTTAATATACAATATAAATATAAATATATAGAAAATTAGGCGGTATAACCAGCCAATAAAAATAAATATAGGCGGTATAACCAGCCAATAAAAATAAATATACTTATAAACTTATATACTTAGTATTGCCTCCCCGGCAACGGCACCAAAAACTTGATGGAGACTCAATTAAGAGTTGTAAACCCAAGTGCAGGTTATGTTCAAGTAATAAATTCTCGGGTGTCCGAGGTCAAACCACAGGGAAGCGTATTAGTAAGTATAAGTTTATAAATATATAAGACAAAGAAAGTAAACAAGATATTAGGGAATCAACAACAAAATAAGATAAACAAGATATTAGAGAACAAAATAAACAAAATATAAAAGAAATTAAACAAGATATAAAAAAAAAACAATAAGAAAAGATGTTGAGGTTAGAGAATCCACTCTTGGTGTTATGCTAAGATTAATCTTGTTTTATTACACAATTGAAATCCACACATAAAGGAGGTTCCAATCGGAAGGTTTAGCAATTCAGTCCAAATTGTCCAACGTCCATAGCATATGATATTATGTTCATTTGGTGTCCTCAAAACTCATAAAAAGAGTCCAAGCATTCCTTATGCCAAGGTATATGTCTACAACAAATCAAGGTTATGAAACCAAGCATTTATTGTGCCATTTTCATTGTCAATAATGAATCAAGATCCCTACTTTGCAAGTATGATTTTAAACCAAAAGAAAATATTATCTATACTAGTGTTTATAAATGATAATTCATTTTAGCTCATGTTTAAGAGACTAACCTTAGCATTTACCAAGAGCTTCACCTCATTACCTCAACAATATGATTAGCAACACATACTAGATATGAATAAAATGAAAAGAAATGTAAGAAGCATAAGTAAATATAGAAAAAGAAAACTAGAGAAATGAAAGAAAAAGAAAACTTAGAGAATTTTATTACAATGGCTAATATCCTACCAATGTATATTGATACTCTTAAAATCATCCAAGACCCTCTATTTATACACATTTTGGAGAGCTAAATGACAAGAGACAAGCTTTATAAATTTCAAAGGTAGGTATAATAGGTGGGTGCATTTTTCTAACAATTTTCGTCATATTGTATGACAATTCTGATCAGCCAGCTTGATGGTCGATTTGTCAATGTTGGAGGCTCGATCAGATCAAATGGTCTTCTAGAAAAATATACCCCTATCAGTTACGGATCCATAGCCGTTGGAATCAGATCATTTGCTCATGTGGATCGGAAGATATGGTCAAAATACCAAAACAGGTCAGCACAAACGTCATTGCACATCAGCCAACTTGATGGTCGATTTCGCTAGGGAAAACGACTCCGTTTCAAGAAGTGTAAAACATGAAAAAGATAGATATGCCTCTTAACTATGCACTGTAAAAGTTTCAGCCTTAATGCTTCAGTTTACTCCAGATATAGCTGATATGGCAAAAGGTGTCGGAACTGGAACTGAATTGGATTTGCCCTTAATTCTTGATTTAACCTAGTAATCTGAAATCACTCAAAGAAACTCGTGAAAAACACCAAATTACATAAAAATATAAAATATCATAAACACAATTAGACTAAGCAATAATAACTCGTATTTGACACAAAACAATAATAAAACATAACTAAGAACTATATAATTATACGAGTTATCAGGATGCGTTTTCAGTCGCGTTGTGTTTATTGTGATTGTAGACGTAAGAATGCTGTCGCGACCAATTGTGGTGAATATTAGCAACAGAGAGAGCCGAAACCGCAAAATAATAACCCTAATGTCGTGTTATGACCGTTATTTAAATCTCTAACTATTGATATGAAGAAAGAATGCAGAATGAAAAACATGCATAAGCGGCTGAAATTAGAAATAAAACCTTTGAAACCCTAATAACATAACAATTAACAATATAATTATATTTATACAATTTTATTAAATATATCCATCCCCATTCGGATAAAAAATCAGGTTCCCATCGAGTATGAGTAAAATTGAAACTCTACTCAAATTTCATCAAATCATCGATCTTCACACTAGATATGTTTGACTCCACTAATAACAGAAGTTTCGTCCAATCTTCTCTTGTATATCTTCATCACAGCATCAAATCAGAAATCTGATACCGCTATTAGGATATACCATCCACATCTATCTTGAACTATACTCTGCTACCACTGTTAGGACAAATACCCTATCAAACAAACATATCTATGAGTACTCTCCCTTATCCCATGGGGTTAAGGGAGAGTGTACCTTGGTGTGTATATTTGAACTTTAAATTGAAATTATTAGAGATTGGAAGAGAGTGCTCATAGATATATTTGCTTCATTGGATAGTGAATAAAAAATTAAATTGGACCGATCGATCAGATTGGTTGAATCGAGAACTAGTGGCATGTCCAATCCAATAAGTATCCTTAAATCGGTTTTCAGCGATCTAGTCAATAACATGTTTTAGGTCTTTTTTTGTAAGTGTTGGAATTTGAACTATAATCTCTTAATTTTATATAAACAATATATCATTAAACCAAATATATTTTTGTTTATATATATTATATTTAATACTTATTCAATATCAAAATAATATATTTTATATTTAAAATTCTTTTTAAAATTTTTTTAAATTGAACCAATCGGATGAATCGAAAATTCACCACTTCAATAATTCAATTTCGATTTGGGTTTTTTATTCATTGTGATGGAGTATTTGTCATAACAATTAATGCTTGATTTTCAGCCACATGAAAATTACACAAGTGGTTGGAGTGGACGAAGATTCAAGTAGAAATTCTAATTTTGAGATTTAATGCTCTCTTTTCCTTAAATTAAAATCTTATTAATTAAACCTTTCATAATCACTAATTTGAAAAGGTATTTTTTTGGTAACCTTATCACAATTCATAAGAAATCAAGAAAAATGAATGACTACAGATTTAAGTGACAGTGCACTTCAACTAGGCACTAGACTGGTTTCATTTAGGGATGTAAGGAGATATTTGTGTTTGTAAGTTACTCGGATTCGATTAAAAATGAACTCGAATTTGTTCGATTATTGTCGAGCAGAGTTCAAGCGAGCCAAATTTGAGTGTTCTAATGCTTGACTCGAGTAGCTCGAGAACCTAATAGAGTTTTCTTTAATATATATTTTTAATTAATATTTAAAAAAATCTTAATTCAAACTCGAACTTGAGCACAAATAATCGATCGAGCTTATTTTTTATTCGGCAAATGAGTCTAATCGAGTGAGCTCGAATAGTTAGATTTTTATCTCGAATTGAACTCGAGTTTTAAAAATAAAACTCGATCGAGCTTGAACCAAGTTTCGAATCTCGAACTTCGAATCTAGCTCAAACTCGAACTTCTTACTGCTTAAATTTAATTCAATTCGATTACACCTCTAATCCCAACCTAGAAACTAAAATATCAGAAAAGTAATAAAACGAATTAAATGATGAAATGTTGTATCAAATTCTCGAGGAAGGTAACCGACGCCATTGGTATTGATACAAGGAGCACATGCAGTTCGTGTCCACATCCTCCAGCAGAACCCAAGTTCAAAGGCAGGCTAGCCCACTTAACCTCTGTCCATGGCCCATTTTCTACAGCTAACACACTGCTCATTAATGGAGAACCTAAATATCATGCTAGCTAATCCATTGTGTGTTCCTAATTTTATTGGATTTTGTCGAAAAAAAAAAACCAAACTCTAACTCAATTTTAGAGTATTGAAAAACTGCTAGCTAGAGATCCTATACGCAGATATTTAAATAGCGGTCATAATGTGATGTTACGATCGTTATTTTACGGTTTTGGTTTCTTTCGCTGTCGATATTTATTGTAATTGATTGCAGTAGCATTCATTATGTCCGCAACTACGATAAATACGATGCAATCGAAAATACGTTTCATTATCTCCGCAACTACGATAAATACAATGCAATCGAAAATACGTTAACGACCATAATTTACATCCTTGCCTGTACCATGCTAGAGTAGGGGACACAGCCTGTTGTCTATTCCTACTGGATGCTGCATATCTTGACTTTCTTGTTGATTTGATGTTAAAAAACAAGAAAGAAATGAAGTGGCAAATTCAAATGAAATGGACAATTGATGAATGGAAAAAGAAAGAGGAAGATTATAGAAAAAAACAAATGTTTTTGAGTAGACAAAACCAGAAATACTAGGCTGTGTAAACCCCAGGAGTTAAACCAGTTCTAGTGTGTCCATATATACCATTCTTGATTTAGAATTTGTGAGTAAGATGGGATAGGATGGGGAGGCATAGTTCCATGGATGTTGGCATTTGGAATTAGAGGTTTCAATCAAGGCCTAGAATCTTTTATTTTCTTTGTTTCAGTTTGGTTGACACAGCTCTTTCAATATTCAATAAGAGAGGTTTGAAACTTTTGCCAATGGATTTAAATAATTGCCGTAAAAGGCTGTTATATTTTGGTTTTGATTCTTTCCATCGATAAGGATGTAAACGAGGTATTTGTGCTCGGAAATCATTCGGGTTCAACTTGAAAAAAATTCGAATTCGACGGAAATTCCGTTGGTAAAATTTACGTGCTTTTCGAAATTGCATCTGTCTGTAAAAACATATTTCCGACGGAATTTCAGTCGAAAATAGAAAAATCCATCGGTAATATATTTCCAATGGGATAAGTTTTTACAATTATTTTTTATTTTATTTTATTTTGTTTTTAATTTTGTTTTTTAATTTTTATTTCTTAATTATAAAAAATTGTGTTTTTTTTTTACCGACAGATTATTCCGTCGGTAATAAACCTCAATTCGTCGGTAATATTTTGGCGGAACCAATTAGATTCACGCCAAAGTATTACAGACGAAAATTTCAGTCGTAAATATTCCGTCGATAATAGTTATTTTTCGTCGGTAATGATCCAAAAATCCGTCGATAATAGTCAAAAAATTACCGACGGAATTTCGTCGGTAATGTTGACCATTCCGTCAGAAATGTCGATTATTAAATTGCTAAAAGTATAGTGAATTTAACGTCTTGTTGCTAAAACAAATATATTCAAAATATAAATTCGGATTTAGTCAAGTTGATTTATGCAACTATTTTTAAAAATTAATATCTAGCATGTCTAAAATTCAAATTTCAGAATCTATAACATCTTCCATTGTCTCTAAATTGTGGCTTTCTTTATAAACAAATATTCAAAATATGTTTTCTTAGTATTATGATGAGGTGGATTTGGATTTTCTTAATAATTTTTCTATAAACAAAAATTAGATTACTAACTTTTCTTTCATCTTGATGTGGGTTTGGATTTTCTTAGACTTCAGCTTTACATTTTTTTTTCTTTCTTCTTATAATTGGGCATTGACAAACATATATCAAGCCAGCTCTAAGACTAGGGTCTAGGAGCCATTGTCTCTATAATGTGGGAAGAAAGAGCAAGCAATAGCACACCTTGCTTCCACTATGTGTTGGGAGAGGAGTCTACAGCTTATGATGTCTCTATATATGGTTCAAAGTAAGAAGCAGGATTTAAATTGCGGTTATGAATGTATTTTTAATTTTATCGTATTTATCATTATTACGGATGTAATGAATATTATCGCGATCGATTGCTATAAATATTAATGATGATTAGAGTGATCAAAACCGTAAAATTACGACTACTATTTAAATATTTAATAGGAAGAATTAAAGGAACATTTAGCAACTACCTATTCAATGCTTCTGTGTCTTTGTGATGGTCACCAACTCTCTCCCATATGCCATTGTTGCAGAAAACCTTTGGAAAATTCATGAAGGAAAAAAAAAAAGGGGCAAAAGCAGATCATTTCTTCTCAAATGAAGTGAATGTATGATAATAATATTCAAGTTCTTTGCAGATTATCAGGAGGTGATGACATTTTCTATTTTGGGTACTTTATGATCATAAATATAGCATATATCTATGTTACTCTAATTTTTTATTTTTCATGAAATATTTATATTCTACACATATATACGAGGATATAGATATGAGGGTCTGACTTTCAAAATGTATAAATTTTTAAATAAATATTAAAAATATTCGTGTTGAATATATTCATACAAATTTAATATTTACTCAAACTCGAATAATATATATATTTATTTATTTATTTATAGAGTAGTAGAATTGGAAGACATGATCATACATTTTCAAACATCAGATGTGACTGGTTTTGTTTCCACCTAAATTTTGATGCACTAATTTCAAAAAGCAACTTAAGGACAATTGCTTCGCTATCAAGTAGACCTGTTCTTTGAATAAATAAAAAAAATAGACCTGTTCAACTACCCATCGTACTGGAATGAATTGGATCTAAATAAATATTTTTAATTCGAATTATTTTGATTTGAATTATTATTTATTAATAAAATTTTTTTATTTAAATTTAATTATAAAAATATATAAATATTAATATAAAATAATTTTTTAAACAGTAATCTAGATTTACGAACTGACCCAGGTCTCAATCCAAATCAAGCTTAAAGATTGTGAAAAAAATTGAATAGCGGCCCGATCTGACCCATAAATACTTTTATTA
This sequence comes from Fremontodendron californicum, assembly GCA_030761205.1. Taxonomy (NCBI): domain Eukaryota; kingdom Viridiplantae; phylum Streptophyta; class Magnoliopsida; order Malvales; family Malvaceae; genus Fremontodendron; species Fremontodendron californicum. Next base: position 19,325,358 of record JAULJL010000023.1, on the reverse strand, counting down.
TCGAGTTATATTATATATGTTACTGAATTTTCTTTATTGTTCAAAAAAAAAAAAAGGAAAAGATGTTTTAATTCGGTGAGAAAAATTATTTTAATTTACATCCTTATACTTGAGGAGTTTTAGCTTTTAGATGAATAATTTTCAATCACATTGTATCAGAATTTTTTTGATAAATCTCCATCTCATAAAAAAAAAGAGATAATTATAATTTTAGTCCTAAAATATAATTTTTTTTTCATTTCAGTCATAAAATTTTTAGATATAAACATTTAGTCTTAAAAATTGTTAATATGTTAAAAATTAGTCTTTCAATTATTATTAAAATAGAAACACTAACAGAAAGCTTAGCTGGCATATAATGAACAAATGTGAATGTTATTTTAATAATTTATAAAATATTAAAAATTATTTTAAAACAAAATAACTTCCTTATAAAGATTACAAAATTATTATTTCATTTTTTTATTTTTCTCTTCTCTAATTAAACTAATAATTTCTTTCTCTTTCTCACTAAACCAACAGTCTTTAATGAAATGAAGTAGAATTTTTTTATCTTTTATTTGGAACTGTTTTTTTCTTTTGGCAAATAATTTTTTTAATATTTTATAAATGAATGAAATGCTACGTAAGTTTCACATGTGATTCATTATATGCCACATAAGTTTTTTATATAAATTTTCAGTTAGTGTTTCTGTTTGGAGAGTATTAAAAGACTCTCTTTTAACATATTAATTAATAACTTTTAGGACTAAATATTTACAAGTAAAAACTTTAGGACTAATATGAAAAAAAAAAAAAAAAGTGTAAGTTTTGAGACTAAAATTATAATTACCTATAAAAAAACAAAACTAAACTAAAGCAACCTAGTAACCAACTATATATATTGTCATGTGCTCAAACAGGGGAAACAAGGCAGAGACCAATGGCATACGTAGCTGTTTTGAAGAATCGTGATATCATCAAAACCTGATAATGATGTCATACCCAATTTGGTAATTTGGATGGACATAATGTTAGGAATATATGCTCAACAAAGCATATATTTGTTATTAATTTAAAATATAATTAAGAGAATAAAAGATAATATATTATTATTATAATTTATATTTGATGCATTGATAGTATATAAATTTATATATTGTAGTTAACTAAATGATGTCATCTTATTAAAAATAAAATTATTTGTATTTATTTTTAATTTTTTTTAATGATGTGATATCATCTGATTTACTGACAATGTATAAATATATATATATATACACTGTCAATGCATCAAATATAAACTTTTATTATTAAAAAAAAAATAAAACTAATAAGGAATTTGATTTTGAAATTCATTTTGTTCTATATTTAGAGATTCTTTTGATATATTTGATCTAGATACTTGGACTTTTTTGATACATTAGATCTAGATTTTCTTTTGAAGTTTTATTTAAAAGAGATTTCATTTTGGTTTCTATTACAAGAAACTTTTAAAAGGAGTTTAGTTTTTGTATTAAAAAGAGAAAATCAAGAAGACAAAAAATGAACGTTTAGAAAATCAAAAATTTTTAAAAACAAATGTGAAAAGAAATAGAGGAAAACCACTTCTTTTTCAAACTCTGGCATTGCCTAATAAACAATTTTTTTGGGCATTTGATTTTTCCTATTCGAGAAAGGATGCATAAAAAGCACATGTTGTTTATACATATCGAGAGCGAAAATAATAAGGAAAGTCTTTCGGTGTGGATATTATGCAGTCAGGCACGACCACAAAATTCTAGAAAGAGATAATCTTATTTATTCAGTTGTTATTATGCAAGTGATATTATTTACCTTGATATTTTTGCAATTATATGTGCTAGTTTGTTTAAATTAAATTTTAAACAAGACACCATCACAAACACAATCTTCAGACTAAATATCCCAATAACTGATATCAGACTCGAACTTAGAGTTAAAACAAAAAAATTCGGATTAAATATTATGATTTATATGAGTGACATTATGGTTCTATTTGGTATCATTTTTGGTTGAATGATGTTGGGTTATTAATTTTATGGTGGTTAATAATCTTTTTAATTTTGGTTTTTCTCGATCCATGATAGAAATTTACTTATATTTATTTCTAAAATTATTGCAAGAGGGGTGATCTATCATCATGTTTTACTCTTGTTTTTTACTTTAAATATCTTTTTTAGGGATATAGAATTTTATTTTTGTAAAAATTGAAGATTTTAGTATCTCAATATCTTGATTTTATCATCCTTGTCAAAGACATGGAACAAGAAATATTGAAATGGAGATTTGCCTAGAAATACATGTCCAGGTACAAGTTTAGACATTTATTTCAATAGGTTTTGTGTTCATAATTTTCTCTAGGAGCCCATGGATTGGGGTTATTTAATTAATTGTTGATTATATTATTATATGTGATTTATAACATGCCATATAGATTAAGAATGTCATTCTATGCATCATAATACATGTTTAACATTTTTTATTGATATCTAGAAATATTGTTAAGAAATCGCTTTAAATAAAATTATATTTCGCTTAAAAATAATATTATGAAGCATATAATTAACAATAAAATATTAATCAAGAAAAATGTTAAAGAAAAATCATAAGTTAAATATTGAGTGGGAGAGAGAAATGTTCAAGATAATAATCTCAGTCTTCATTGTTGGTCCATAAATAAATTTATATGTATACCTCAAATTCATAATGTGTGATGCTCCCATCGGAGGGTATATGTATTGGATAATTTATTTGATTAGATCTCTTTAAGATAAAAATTTTAATATATTTTTTTTTAAATTGATCACCCCTACGGTTGTTGTCTTTTGAAAAAAAAAATATTAGGATTTGAAACAATGATTAATACATTCAACTAAAATTTGTTATTAACTTTTCCTTCTAAGTTCTGTTAACAAAATTTAGGCTCGAAAGGACAATGATAGTTATTTATCTAGGGAACTTGTTAGTAAATAATTCAATAACAGATTGTGTCTTGTATGTCACTAGACCTATTAAGGGGTCGTGCCGCAGCCCAATTTTTTTTTGTATTTTTTTTACTCAGGCCTGGTCTTGGGTTGGCCCGTCGACTCATTTTACTGTTTAAATAATATTAAAAAATATAAAAATAATTTTTATATTTATATATTTTTATAATTAAATTTTAATAAAATAATTTTTATTATTTAAACAGTGATTTGAGTCAGGCCGAATTGATCCGAAATGAAAAAAATTTGTCCGGATCCGACTCTTGAGCAAGTCTAGGCAAGACTTCCCCTACGGATAGCTTGCTAAAACGGATATTGGATTATCGTTGCATTAGTTAAAATGCCTTTATTTGGTTTTTGACATTTAGTAATAATTAGTTGCGAATTTAAAATCAATTATATTATGCATGTTAATTTTAGGAAAATCATTAGGTGACAATCCGTGATTTCTAAAGGAATCACAAACACACTTACACGGTTTTCTAATTGTTTTGATCATAATCCTTTATAAAAGTCATCAATTAATTTTTAATAAATCCACGGTTAAAGTTTGTCCGTCAATCCCACACGGAAATGACGGATTGTCAAGTAAGTGAAGTCCTTAATTTTATTTCAAAAAATGTCTACATGTATTTATATTTGTATATTTTCTTATAGTAATAAAATAGGATAATTTATATTCTAGATCATTGAATTTAGCATCAACTTTCATATACAAAGGTTTCATTTCACCAAATTACATCACTAAACTTTTATTATTAATAAATTAGATCACTTATATTAATTCTGTTAAGTAATTCTAACGAAAAAGCAGACTAATCGTGGAATTTTTTTTACCTAAAATGCCAATCATGCAGTATCTTGATGAGATGTAAAAAATATATGCATACTGAGTCAGCTTTTTCGTTAAAATTACTCAACAAAATTAGCATAAGTGATTTAATTTATTAATAACAGAAGTTCAGTGATGTAATTTGATGAAATTAAAGGTTAGTGACCTACATGAAAGCTGATACTAAGTTCAGTGATTCAAAATGTAAATTACCCAATAAAATATTAATGTTATGTTTGGGAACATGAATTTGAGAATTTGGATTTGGATTTCATTTTCTATATAAATTGTGATAATTAAATGCATACATTAGTTAAAGTTCAACATGATTGTATATTTGAAAGGTATAAAAACATGAATTTCAAATTCACAAGTACCTATAGGTATTTCAAATTTACCATTACATAGACATCCAACAAATCCATGAATTTGAAAAATAATTATGAATGTTACATTTACATGTGTTTTACTATACAATTACACTAATTTTCAAATCCAAATCCATTGTTTGAAATCTAAGTTTCTAAACGTAACCTTAAGATATTTCATTATATTTCACGAGTGTCGCAACCTAAAAAATAACGACGTCTCATCGCAAGACTTTATTATTCGTTAAGCGTGACATTTAAAAATCGAGGAAAAGTCGACTTAATTCCTCTAGCAAAATGAAGATTTTGAAAATGATCTAAAAAAAACATGGAGTCGCCACCAATCGTTTTTAGCTAGGTGTGATCGGCCACCTATTAAAATCGGTTTTATAAAATATTTTAAAAATTAATTAAAACATTTTAAAAACCAATTTCAAGTCTTCGTTTTAAACCAGAGAAATCAAAGAAGCGGGTTCGGGAGTCGGTTACGTGTGGGGAAGGATTAGCACCCCCACAACGCCCGTATAAATCGGTACCTTATTAATCGTGTGTTATCTCAAGTCTCGGTAAAAAGTTGGTTTTAAATTTAGTATTTCAAGTTAATTCCCAATTTAAAGAAAAATAATTTCATTTTTTTTATTGAAAATGATCCGGAATTTATAAATTCAAAATTTTCCTATATTCCCCAACAAACGTGGTAAAATATAGAAATTTTTATTAGTTTTGGAAAACTTTCCGAATCATTCTCTTTTTTTTAAAAGAAAGATATTCCTTTATTAATGATAATTGATCATATAATATGCATGAAAATAATAATGCATGAACATAGTATATGCTAAATAAAAATAACTAAATAAAAGCATAGGATATCATGAAATATTCAAAACCATATAATAAACCATGTAACATCAAAAAATATAAATCAAAATAACAACAATATCATAGAAATTATTATGGCAAGAATCACATATTATATAAAATGCATGAATATAAAAATGCAATGCATGAAATGTATTTTTTCCTTTAATTAAGGAAATCCGTATATCTAACAAGATATCCGGCTACCTTAGGAAAATATGTCAAATTAAATATTCTAAAACCAAAATACTTTGTGATTGTTTGAAAACAATTTTGAGAAGCTTGAATAAAAGAATAAAAACTGGGCTAAAAATTTTTAAATGGCTCTAATTTCCTAAGTTTAAAAAATCCGGACTTGACTACTCTTAACCCGGGACTTGAAAAACCATTTTTAGAGTTTAAAAGGGCTTAGAAATCACCCTAAGTCAGTAGCTAACCCTCCTAATCAGCCCACTCTAAGTAAATTAACCAAAACAGAAAATTGGTTTTTCTTTAAATTCAATTCTGACTCCACTGTCCAGTTCTAATCCACGATTTTTTATCCTATTTTTAAAAATTCAAAAAATTATAAAAAAAAAATAATGGAGACTCAGGACATGTAAAACTACACGGGAAAAAATCGGCTTAATTTTCTGATTAAGACGAATGCCCAGAAAAATTGGAAAAGTACGACAACTGGGTAAAAAAAAAAACTGTTTTGCCAAAATACATTTTTGCCTTTGATAAAATCATTTAAAAATCAAAGTAAAAATATTTGAAACTCATAAAATGATTTACAAACAGTAGCTAGGACTTTTTGAAAGTTAGATAAAAATTGGCTAAGTAAAAAAAAATCACAAAGGTAGAATAATCAACTTGACAAACTTAATTTTCCACAAGTGTGCTCAAGAGAGCATGACTTTGAACCATTAATTGGCTCAAGTCATTATTCAAGTGGCATGAACATGAAATGCATGAAAATACAGCAAATTTGATGTATGAAATGCATAATCTAAAGCCTAAATGACATAAGAAATGCATGACATAAAGAATGTGACCTAGACCTAACATGAGTTTGCACTGCAATAAATGCTTCCTAAACCTAATATGCATGAGATGCATGGTAATACAAATGTAACTTAGACCTAAAATGTCATGAAAATGCATGGTAATACTAAGATGACCTAATGCCTACTATATCATAAAAAATATGCATGGCATGAAAATATAATTTCCTAGACTAAAATGATAGACATAAGAATCATAATGACCTAAAATCTATTATGGGAAATAAAACATGCATTAAAACCAAATGAAGGCCTCCAAAATGACCTAGACTATGTATGGCCGAATGGTCATAGAGTTCTAAATGTCATGAGCAATATGTATGACATGAAATGGAAGCATGGAAACCTAATAAAATAACATACAAAATATGCATGGAATGAAAACATAGCAACCTAACAACTAACATGTCATTTGAGATAATGCATGAATACCAAATAAAGACCTATAATGACCTAGAATGCCTATATAACCGAATGTCCCCCTAATACTTTAAATGTTAATAAAAACATGTATAGCACGAAATGAATGCATGAAAACCTAGTAAAATAAACATGCACATACACAAGGGAGCATGGGAACCAAATGACCTCTAAATAACATAGGGAAAACTTAGCTAGGTAATTTCACAAACACATGGCAACCTAAATATGCAAAGTCTAAATGGAAGCATGTTAAACTAATAAACATAATAAAAGAATGCGAACATGGTAACCTAAGTCAAAATGGCCGAATGGTAGTATTAATATGGCATGACATTATCACAAACACATGGCATGGTGTAGAGCTAACCTACCACAATCAAGCTAATCTATCACAAGAGGAAAATCATCAAACACAAAACATGCACCACAATATATCATAGCCAAGGCATGCGATTTAAAAGAAAATTCTTCAAACCGAGAAGACAAATGGCGTATGAAAGGCTTTGTACGATTTCTAGCTATAAAGGAGGAAAACATGCGTATGGCTAGAAAGCCTAACTTGGAATTTGGAAGATAACGACCTGACTTTGTTTAAGCAAGGTGTCATGGTGGCAAGAAAAATAAGGTGTCAACATGCATGGCAACAAGACTTTAAAATGACACTTGACTTGGAGGAATAAATTCTTTGTTAGAAAGATAGCACCTCCCTAATCCCCTTAGTAAAAGATACTATATTCATTATGGGAATAGACGTCCATCCCCTTTTCTTTGGAATAGCCGAAATTCCTTCTCATTTCAAACCCCACAAAAGCACATTCTCTCTTAATTCCTAAAGCTCAAATCAAATAATTATCCATCTATCCTTTTCCTCCAAAGCTCCATATATATATATATATATATATACATATGCCTTTAACTCTTTAACACAGATTTTCATTCCTAATCTGGATAATGATATCAACGTAACAGTAAAATCATCAATTAAACCAAACCCATCCAAGATCCAAAGCAAATTAAAAACAAAAGAAAACAAATTTATTAGTCATTTCTATCAAAATACCTGGGCTGCTCTCGAGCTCATACTTACGTGACTTTTTGAATATCAAAATGCCATTGCAAACCCAGCTGGCGATTTGGGCAGCGGTGGAGGATGATATGCTAAAGAACGCGTAGTAGTAGAAGACGAAGGAGACGGCCCTTCTTCAACATCATCATTTTCTTCCACAATCTAAACATCCCTCAAACTCAGCTCCTTCAAATTATCATCATCATTCCCTCTTTTTCCTTTCCTGATCCTCTTCTTATTACCAGCTGCTGAGGACGATCGTTTCTTGACAGGTCCACCCGTTTGGGACTTAGCAGCAAAGCAGAGAGAAAGTAGTGCAGAGGCGGATACGTTCATGAAACCTCTCGTACATTAGACGAACCATAAGCAACTTTAGTAACAAGACTTGCAGCCATAACACCATCTTTCTCAAGCATAGAAAGAAATTGCCGAGTTCCCCCACCTACGCCAAAATATTGCTTCTTTCCAGCCATGTATACAACTCCATGTGAGTGGCTCATGCACTTCTTTATTAGTCCATAGAGGTTCCTTTGAGCAGAGATTGAATAAATCGTCTCAGCCATTAGAATAACATCATAACCAGTAGCTTGGCCATGTTCTGAGCCGGAATTCAGGGTCATTTCACTTTCACGTGCATGAAGAAGTAGTTGCTGAATCTCACCCCAGTCACCAGCAAAGAAGCGTGCTTCTGTTGCATAGTCAGGCTGAGGCTTCTCTGAAAGGTTCACATTCATATTTGGAGTGGAGAGACACCGCAGGACCTCAGCATTGAAGTCCTGGAAATGCACAACAGCTGCACCCTCAAGACATGCAAATATCCCAGGAAATCCGTGACCACATCCGAGCTGAAAATAAGGAGCCCACCTCTAACACTCGCTTTCCCTCAAATGACAGATGGTCATTCTGAACCTCAGCGCACAGAGCTTTAACAAGGTCTAATGAACCTTCCCATAGCTCTTGCTATCAATTCTCCAATTTCACGTTCGCCATTTGCAGAAATAGTGACAACCTGTGTACTTTCTTCTGGTGTGCTTATCATAACTGCCCTGCTTTTCAAATTAGACATGACAGTATCAACTGCCATATTAATTCCTCTTCGCAAGTCCATCACATTTACACCAGCAGCCAATGACTTGCAGCCTTCCAAAAGAATTGCCTGAGTTAAGACAGTTGCGCAAGTTGTGCCATCTCCAGCAACTTTATTGGTGGCATTTGCAACCTGCTTTACAAGATCTGCGCCAACATTTTTAGCCTTATCGCTAAATTTGATGCTTTTGGCAACAGTAACACCATCCTTTGTGACTTCAGAATAGCCTCGACTACTCTCAATGATTACATTGTGGCCATTTGGTGTGTCGGATTCGGATTCAGAAATAGACCCGGATTCGTCAGATTCATCAACAGCGATGGCAGGGGTAGCAGTTTCATCTCTGTCTGAATTATTTTCATCCATTACTTGGCTACATTCGGCATGCTCGGGGATTGAGGGTGCATCCTTCACTGAACCAGAATTTGTGGGCTGTTGTTCTTTGGGTTCTGTATGAGCCTGAATCAAATGGCCAACAACATCCAAGGTAGAACGAGAATTTGAAGAGAGTAAAAACACTCTATCACCATTCTCCTTTAGGTTTAAAGAAAGGAATAGCTTCTTCAAATGCTTATTCAAAGACCTTTCAGATATTCCCTTTATGTCAACAGCTTGCCCATCATCAATCATTTGAAGAAGCTGTTTCAAATCCTTGCCAACATTAGGAAACTCCTTAAACAACTCGCGAACAACTACTTCAGGCTCAATCCGCCCTTTATCACCCTCAGAATCAGACCCAGAATGGGAACCCGACCCGGATACAGACTCGGACCCATTATCCCTTTTCTTCTCATTCCTCTTTCTTTTCTCTCTTTTTCTCTCTTTCTCTCTCCTTGAGCTTCCATCCTTCCTACGTCGGACTTTCTGGTGCTAGTGACGCCTCTCCAGTAATGATTCGGAATTGTCTGAGGTTGACGGAGATGAAGATGACGTGGGTGTGTCGTCTATATGTTTCTTTCTGGTTTTCCTCCCCATATTTTGGGACCTCTGGAGCTGCAAAGAAACCCCCCAAAGCTTTTTTTTTCCTACTCTAACCCCCCTCCAAAAAAAAAAATCAAAGCTTTCTTTCTTTTTCCTTTCCTGGCAGCCCCCATGAAAAAAAGAACAAAGCTCTTTCTTTTTCTTTTAGCTTTTTTGCTCCCTCCAAAGAAACCAAATCATCGGGTCCCTTTTTTAACATGTACCTAACCTAAAAAAAATGTATAATGTCTAAATTACCCATCTTTTATTCCAATCTTCTTTTTTTATTTTTTCAAATATTTTCAATTTAAAATTTTATTTTAAAAATCTAATAAAACTCAAGATTAAACTTTTTTCACCTCGGGTTTAAATTGAATTTTAAAATTGGTAATTTTGCGGTCCGATTTTATTTGAACAATTAAAGCTAAAAAGGATATATATAATTTAGAACATTTTAAAAATCTAAAATCGCGATCATGACTTTTACAAAAATATTAAACCCGAGAGGGGGACAAATCAAAATTGGTTTTAAAAAACCCGGACAAAATTAGGTGTCTACAGCTGCCCCTCTTTGGCTATTGCTGAGAATCAGGAATCAGGCAAAGATAAAATAGACAATAATTTTGTCCGGTCTATGAAATCACATGTGAAGGAAAGGAAAGGGGTTTTCTTTTTCATTTCTTCATTCATTTTTGCATTTTCTTCTTTTTTTTCTTTTTTTTTCTTTTTTTCCTTTTTTTTTTCTATTTTTTCCCTTTTTTCATTTTTTTCATTTTTCATTTTTCATTTTTTTTATAAAACAATAAATTGAAGATTTTGTCCTTAAATTGAATTCTCTGCCTAAACAAGGCTCGATTTGTCTTAAGGAAACAAATTCGATTTTCAAAAGAAAAATTTATGCCCGAAGGTCCTTAAAATTGTGCCCAGAGATCTGAAAAAACTGGTGCCCGGAGGTCTTTGAAAAACTGGTGCCCGAAGGTCTTTGATAACGGTCTCAGGGTTCGACTCATTTGATAAAATAGAATGAATTCGATTTAAACCAAAAGGAAATACCTCAACGGTGGTCTCAAGGCTCGACTCATTTGATAAAACAGAATGAATTCGATTTAAAACAAAAGGAAATACCTCGACGGTGGTCTCAAGGCTCGACTCATTTGATAAAACAGAATGAATTCGATTTAAAACAAAAGGAAATACCTCGACGGTGGTCTCGAGGCTCGACTCATTTGATAAAACAGAATGAATTCGATTTAAAACAAAAGGAAATACCTCGACGGTGGTCTCGAGGCTCGACTCATTTGATAAAACAGAATGAATTCGATTTAAAACAAAAGGAAATACCTCGTCGGTGGTCTCGAAGCTCGACTCATTTGATAAAACAGAATGAATTCGATTTAAAACAAAAGGAAATACCTGGATGGTGGTCTCGAGGCTCGACTCATTTGATAAAACATAATGCATTCGATTTAAAACAAAAGGAAATACCTCGACGGTGGTCTCAAGGCTCGACTCATTTGATAAAACAGAATGAATTCGATTTAAAACAAAAGGAAATACCTTGACGGCGGTCTCAAGGCTCGACTCATTTGATAAAATAGAATGAATTCGATTTAAAACAAAAGGAAATACCTCGACAGTGGTCTCGAGGCTCGACTCATTTGATAAAATAGAATGAATTCGATTTAAAACAAAAGGAAATACCTCGATGGTGGTCTCGAAGCTCGACTCATTTGATAAAACAGAATGAATTCGATTTAAAACAAAAGGAAATACCTCGACGGTGGTCTCGAGGCTCGACTCATTTGATAAAACAGAATGAATTCGATTTAAAACAAAAGGAAATACCTCGAATGCGGTCTCAAGGCTCGACTCATTTGATAAAACAGAATGAATTCGATTTAAAACAAAAGGAAATACCTCGACGGTGGTCTCGAGGCTCGACTCATTTGATAAAACAGAATGAATTCGATTTAAAACAAAAGGAAATACCTCGAATGCGGTCTCCAGGCTCGACTCATTTGATAAAACAGAATGAATTCGATTTTAAAACAAAAGGAAATACCTTGACGGCGGTCTCAAGGCTCGACTCATTTGATAAAACAGAATGAATTCGATTTAAAACAAAAGGAAATACCTCGAATGCGGTCTCAAGGCTCGACTCATTTGATAAAACAGAATGAATTCCATTTAAAACAAAAGGCAATACCTCGACGGTGGTCTCGAGGCTCGACTCATTTGATAAAACAGAATGAATTCGATTTAAAACAAAAGGAAATACCTCGACGGTGGTCTCGAGGCTCGAGTCATTTGATAAAACAGAATGAATTCGATTTAAAACAAAAAGAAATACCTCGACAGTGGTCTCGAGGCTCGACTCATTTGATAAAACAGAATGAATTCGATTTAAAACAAAAGAAAATACCTCGACGGTGGTCTTGAGGCTCGACTCATTTGATAAAACAGAATGAATTCGATTTAAAACAAAAGGAAATACCTCGAATGCGGTCTCAAGGCTCGACTCATTTGATAAAACAGAATGAATTCGATTTAAAACAAAAGGAAATACCTTGACGGCGGTCTCAAGGCTCGACTCATTTGATAAAACAGAATGAATTCGATTTAAAACAAAAGGAAATACCTCGACGGTGGTCTCGAGGCTCGACTCATTTGATAAAACAGAATGAATTCGATTTAAAACAAAAGGAAATACCTCGATGGTGGTCTCGAGGCTCGACTCATTTGATAAAACAGAATGAATTCGATTTAAAACAAAGGGAAATACCTCGACGGTGGTCTCGAGGCTCGACTCATTTGATAAAACATAATGAATTCGATTTAAAACAAAGGGAAATACCTCGACGGTGGTCTCGAGGCTCGACTCATTTGATAAAACAGAATGAATTCGATTTAAAACAAAAGGAAATACCTCGACGGTGGTCTCGAGGCTCGACTCATTTGATAAAACAAAATGAATTCAATTTAAAACAAAACAAAATACCTCGACGATGGTCTCGGGGCCTTAACCTGTCTTGTTCTCAGCTGTGTTTAAAATTCTGGTATCTCCTCCAAAAGCTTCGGCTATCACCACCAAAGTCTTGCTCATTTTTAAAACTGTAAAAAATTCTGGGTATCACCTCCAGAAGCTTCGGCTATCACCACCAAAGTCTTGCTCATTTTTAAAACTGTAAAAAATTCTGGGTATCACCTCCAGAAGCTTCAGTTATCACCACCAAAGACTTTCTACCTTTTCAAAGTATTTTAAAACTCTGGATATCTCCACCAGAGGCTTCAGCTATCACCACCGAAGACTTGTTCATCATAATAATAAAAAGGTACCTCGACGATGATCTCGGGGCTCGACTCATTTTAGAAGCAAAACGAGTTCGATTATACCTGACAGCTTTAAGAGATGATGCAAATGCTTCATGATGCAAATGCAAATGTCTTTAGTTGATGCAAACACTTCTTGATGTAGATGCAAATGACTTAGATTGGTGCAAATGTCGTTGATGCAAATGTAAATGACTTTCTTGATGCAGATTCAACTAACTTAGATTGATGCAAATGCTTCTTGATGTAGATGCACATGTTGAATAAAATTCTGGATAACTCTTTCAAAAGAAGATTTCTCATTTTTCAAAATTATAAAACCCTGGATATCTCCACCAGAGGCTTCAGCTATCACCACCGAAGACTTCTTCACTTTTAAAACTGTAAAATTCTGGATATCCCCACCAGAAGCTTTGGCTATCACCACCAAAGACTTGCTCATTGTAAAAATTTGGGTAACTCCTCCAGAAGAAGATTTCTCATTTTTCAAAATTATAAAATCCTGGATATCTCCACCAGAGGCTTCAGCTATCACCACCAAAGTCTTGTTCACTTTTAAAACTGTAAACTTCTGGATATCCCTACCAGAAGCTTTGGCTATCACCACCAAAGACTTGTTCATTGTAAAATTATGGGTAACTCCTCCAGAAGAAGATTTCTCATTTTCAAAATTATAAAACCCTGGATATCTCCACCAGAGGCTTCAGCTATCACCACCGAAGACTTGTTCACTTTTAAAAACTGTAAAATTCTAGATATGCCCACCAGAAGCTTTGAGAAATAATGCAGATGCACATGTCTTTTAACAAGGTGCTCATGCTTCATGGTGCAAATGTAAAATATTTCTTAATGCAAATGGCTTGGATTGATGCCCATGTTTTGAAGGCTTCATGGTGCACATGTTGAATAAAATGCAGATGCTTCATGGTGCAAATGCAACTGGCTTTTGTTGATGCAAATGCTTCTAATGCTTCATTGTGCAAATGCAAATGACTTAGGTTGATACAAATGCTTCTAAATGATGCAAATGCAAATGGTCTCAAATAACGCAATTACTTCATGGAATGATGTAGATGCCCCTACTAATTGTGTTCATGTAACTGGTTTATGAATGGTGTAACTACAATTACCACACAATAATGAAAATGCAATGATTCTAGAAATGATGCAATTGCTTGAGATGACACAAATGCGAATTCCATGAAGAATGTAAATGTAAAGGTAAAATGTAGATGCTTGTGGAATAATGCCAATGCAAATACCCATGAATGATGCAAATGCTTACCGACACTGTGCAGATATAAAAGCTTGATAAAGAGATGAGTGCTCATGAGTGATGCAAATGCCCCCAGTTGTTTTTCTAGACTTTGGCTTAGCCTTTCGAATTCATTTTTCCTCTTCAAATCAGAGTATATCTTCAATTCATTTTGGCTATTCTTTTTGCCCCAACAGTTTTCAAACTTTCATCAACAGAGATCTAAACCGAGTTCTATTTCTTCTCCTCATATCTGGAAATCAGGACCTACCCTGACAGTTCTATACCTTTGGGTTAGAAAAACCCTTGTCTCATGTCAACATCAAAAATGGGTATTTCAAAAATATTTTTATTTTCCCTTTTTGAAAAACAATTTTGCTTATTTAAGGAAAACTTCTAAGCCAAAAATTTCAACTCCACAGTGTATGATGTACAAATCTTTTGATGACTGATGATCACTGTTAGAAATTTCCCTAAGTATTAATTTGGGTTTTTTTTCAACTGGGATTGGCAAGGCTTGGTATAACAAGATTCTGGCTTTTCCAGGAAAACTTCATGACAAAAATGTATCCCTTCTAGGCTCACAAATAGAACAGGTTTTATAAATCATGAATTCATTGAGAACCAAACAAATTCAACATTCTTTTAGTTTCCATATCAAGGCATTTTGTCAAGCATAAAGATTGGCTGGGATGTTTAAACCGGAAAGTTTAATCTTGGGAACAAAGTTTCAGTTTTTGAAGACAATCCTCCGAATGAGAGCTGACAATTTGGGGGGTTCAGGAATTCCTAGATGTTCCTCGATGACCACTCCTTTAAGAAGATCTTTTCTTTTGGGGTATCGGCACTATCACCGATGGCATCGAAAATTCCCATTCTACTCTAGACCGCCCGTTTTTTGGGTTTTCGCCCTAGAGTCCCATTCTTTCCATTTTTTTTTTGTTTTTTTTTTGTTTTTGTTCTACCATACACTTGAGAATTATAAATTCTTCCTTAGTGAAATGATAATTCGATGAAATGGGATAAATCTGAGGAAAAACCTTTCAGATTAAATATTCATGCTTGATCAAAATGGACTTTTAAAGCATATAATGTAGGCCATGGCTCAGGGTTCAGAAAGAAAGGATAAATAGGCCCAAAATATGTGTTTGAGGGTAATCAGATCAAGGATCATTTCTTGAGGAGGATTCTCTTTGAAGCATTTGTCCCTTCTTGGACATTTCTTTCCTTTTGACTTTGCTCTTTTTCTTCCTTGCTTTTGGCTTTCAATTTGCCATGTCTTTCACACACATTTTATTTTGCATTGTGTTTTTCTTTTGTTTTTCTTGGCTTTCATTTCACCATCTTTTTCTCTTCTTTTTCTTTGACAGAGTGAGCCCGTATTTATTCGGGGCTCCATTTGCTTTGTGTCTGTCCTTGAGCTATCACTCATTTCTCAATGATCTTTGAAAAGATCTTTCCTCGCATTTGCCCCCCAGTGTAGAGGGTAATCCTTGATCAGGGTTCAAAGAAGAAAGAATTCTTTTGGCTCAAAAGGGGTGACTATGGATAATTTCTTTTTGTGTGAAAGGGATATGAAAGATGGCCATTTCTCATGTCAAGCACAAATATTCACATTGAAAAGCAATCCCTAAGGGAAATAGATATTCAGAATTTCATTTTGCACTTTGGAATCATCTGAATTCTCAAATGCATGATATCATAAATTTTTTTTTTTGTTTTTTTTTTGTCGCACGCCCCCAATGATTCATGCATTAGCCCATCCTTCTTCACTATGTATCCATCATTTCCACATATGATGCCCCAATTTGATTAACCATGCGAATTTGTATCAATGAGGAACATTGCAAGTCTAGGTCTGTTTTGAAAAGGCTGAGTTTCCAATCTAAGTTCTTTGAAGAGACAAGGAAAATATGACCCAAAAATAGGTTTTCTCTAGGACAAGGGATAATCTAGTTTAATCATTGTGCCCCAGGGTGTCAATCATGAAGTGACGTCTAGGCAATTAGTGTTTTGTGGTCATTGGGAAAGGTCATGAATGGTTTTAGCACAATCTTGACACACACCAAATTATCAAAATCTGGATTCTTAAAAGAATGTCTCATTTGTTTGATTTTCAAGGAATTTGAAAATTTTCAAAAAGTTTGTTCCTTTGTTCATAGCCTAGACTAAGATCTATGTCTTTGCTTATTCTGTGATGACAATGGTTTTATGAAGTCAAATCATTCATATTCCTTGAAGCATTAGGTTTTTCAAATGGTCTCGGTTCAAAAGATTTAGGCTTAGGAAAGCCTAAAAGAGAAGGCTAAAGATATTGGGTCATTTCTAACAATGATCATCAATATTCTCAAGATTGTTCATTATTTCATGTGAAAACCACTTATTTATTGTGTACCACAAATTTTCTCAAAGTTTCATTTTTTTTTTTTCAATTTCAAATTTATTGCTAAAATAAAATGAACACAAAATATTTAAATTCAAAATTTATTTATTTCATGTAGATGTCATCATGAGACAAGAGCCTTCATCATCAAAGTGTAGAAATATATGCATCAAAATGCTCCTATTGACATGCTTTCAAAGATAACAATTCTTTTCCTCAAAATTCTTCAAGAGGAAATCAATTTATGGTAAAACAGATTTCCAATGTTCGATAAGCTCCGGAATCAAAATGCCATCATGGACAAGACCTTCAATTCTTTCCTTTAGTTGTCTGCATTTTTTAGTCGAATGCCCAATTGCCCCAATGTGATACTTGCACTTGCTGTTGGGGTCATAGCTTTTAGCTGACGTAGAAAACTCTTCAAAGCTAAGCCAATTTCTATTTCATCTTATTAATGTGTTTCATGATGAATGAGCTATGAATGTCATGAGTGCAATTTGATGCATGTGAAGGATAAACAAAGTTATGTGTGGTCATATACAGTGGAAACATGTTGACCATGTATGTTATAAATGCAACACGATGCCAACATGATGCATTTAAAGAATAATAAATTAATGCATGGATATATACAATGAATGATCATGTATGTTCCAAATGTATTTCCCAATGAATGATCATGTACACTATGAATGTCACACAATGTCAATTATGATGCATGTGAAGAATAAATGATTGACACAGAGTATATACAAAGAAAATCATGTTGATCGTGTATGTCATGAATGCCACCTGATGCCAATATGAAAAATTAATGCATGAGCATATCATGATGACTGTGTATGCCATGAATGCAACCTGATGCCAACATGATGCATGTAAAAAATAAGCAAATTAATGCATGGATATATACAATGAATGACCATGTATGTTCCAAATGCATTTCCCAATGAATGATCATATACACTATGAATGCCATACAATGTCAATTATGATGCATGTGAAGAATAAATGACTGACACAGAGTATATACAAAGAAAGTCATGCTGGCCGTGTATGTCATGAATGCAACCTGATGCCAATATGAAAAATTAATGCATAAGCATAACATGACGACTATGTATGCCATGAATACACCCTGATGCCAACATGATGCATGTAAAAAATAAGCAAATTAATGCATGGATATATACAATGAATGACCATGTATGTTCCAAATGCATTACCAATGAATGATCATATACACTATGAATGCCACATAATGTCAATTATGATGCATGTGAAGAATAAATTACTGACACAGAGTATATACAAAGAAAGTCATGCTGGCCATGTATGTCATGAATGCAACCTGATGCCAATATGAAAAATTAATGCATGAGCATAACATGACGACTATGTATGCCATGAATGCACCCTGATGCCAACATGATGCATGTAAAAAAATAAGCAAATTAATGCATGGATATATACAATGAATGACCATGTATGTTCCAAATGCATTACCAATGAATGATCATATACACTATGAATGCCACATAATGTCAATTATGATGCATGTGAAGAATAAATGACTGACACAAAGTATATACAAAGAAAGTCATGCTGGCCGTGTATGTCATGAATGCAACCTGATGCCAATATGAAAAATTAATGCATGAGCATAACATGACGACTATGTATGCCATGAATGCACCCTGATGCCAACATGATGCATGTAAAAAATAAGCAAATTAATGCATGGATATATATAGGAAAATCATTTCTGACTATGAATGCATGAATGCAACTTGATGCTACGATGATGCATATAGAGAAAGAATAAATTGATATATGGATATATACAGAAAAATCATGCTGACTATGAATGCATGAATGCAACTTGACGCTAACATGATGCATGTAAAGAAAGAATAAATTGATATATGGATATATACAGAAAAATCATGCTGACCATGAATGCATGAATGCAACTTGACGCTAACATGATGCATATAGAGAAAGAATAAATTGATATATGGATATATACAGAAAAATCATGCTGACTATGAATGCATGAATGCAACTTGATGCCAACATGATGCATGTAAAGAAAGAATAAATTGTTATATGGATATATATAGAAAAATCATGCTGACTATGAATGCATGAATGCAACTTGATGCCAACATGATGCATGTAAAGAAAGAATAAATCCATACATAAGTATATACAAATAATGACCATGCATGTCATAAACGTATCTTACAATGAATGACCATGCATGCTATGACTATAACATGATGTCAAAATGATACATGCAAAAATAAATGAATTAACACAATTTTTTTTTTTTGATTTTTTTTTTTTGATAAACCAATCACATCATTTTCAAAAGAATTTCAGGGTGGTACAATATGCAAATGTTCATGTGACACTACCGGTTTTATGAAATCATCAAATTAAATTACCAACTGTTTATTGCAAAGAATGAGATCAATAATACAACCAAAAATGCACATGCTCTATTTACACATGCATGAAATGTGCAACATGCAAAAATGCTTGAAACATGATTTTTTTTTTGTTTTTTTTTTTAATAAAAAACAGCTAATGAACATCCGCCCCAACAATATCTGCTTATTTAGGCATCACGATGCCTTTGAGGCGGAGTATCACATTTATTACGGGTGATGTACGTACATCGTTGCCCGATCTACCACACTTATTCAGAGTGCAAAATAGGTAACAAAGAGTTTAGAAATGTCCCTCCATGTGTTCCTATTTTCGGTATATCTAACGAAAATTCGGGATGGCTTCGCCTAGGTTCAACTATATGAGGGTGAATCGGTTCTAAGGCCCCGAATTGTTCCTCACTGTCGCCGATGAAGGCTGGTAAGGCACCCCGATAAAAGCGGGTTCAATTCGTTAGAGTATATTTTTCTATGCCCATACGGAGGATCATCACGAAGGCAATAGGTACTTTATACTCCGAAAGTGTTTCACTAGCCCATACGGAGGATCAATCACGAAGGCTTAGTTACTTTACTTCCACTTAAAAGGACGGAATCCGGGTAGAGGATTCATGTTATGCAAATGCACGTGTAGTGTGTGTGGAGGAATATCAAACCTTTGACTACCTATTCTACAAACCTTATTCTAAATGCCCTAGCAACTAAAACATTCAAGAATAGTGTAACGCATTAACCGACAAGCAATTATAATATACAACCTTAAATAGCTAGAGAACAATAATAAAATGCATGCACATGAGTATGAACATATTTAAAAATATTTTATTATTTTCAAATTTCTCCTTATTAAAAAAAATATGGGAATTAAAATTAAATACCAATAAAACCAACAAAACCGAGACTTTGATAACACACGACTAATTTCTAGGCCTGACTCTCTAATATTTCCCCAGTGGAGTCGCCAAGCTGTCGCAACCTAAAAAATAACGACGTCTCATCGCAAGACTTTATTATTCGTTAAGCGTGACATTTAAAAATCGAGGAAAAGTCGACTTAATTCCTCTAGCAAAATGAAGATTTTGAAAATGATCTAAAAAAAACATGGAGTCGCCACCAATCGTTTTTAGCTAGGTGTGATCGGCCACCTATTAAAATCGGTTTTATAAAATATTTTAAAAATTAATTAAAACATTTTAAAAACCAATTTCAAGTCTTCGTTTTAAACCAGAGAAATCAAAGAAGCGGGTTCGGGAGTCGGTTACGTGTGGGGAAGGATTAGCACCCCCACAACGCCCGTATAAATCGGTACCTTATTAATCGTGTGTTATCTCAAGTCTCGGTAAAAAGTTGGTTTTAAATTTAGTATTTCAAGTTAATTCCCAATTTAAAGAAAAATAATTTCATTTTTTTTATTGAAAATGATCCGGAATTTATAAATTCAAAATTTTCCTATATTCCCCAACAAACGTGGTAAAATATAGAAATTTTTATTAGTTTTGGAAAACTTTCCGAATCATTCTCTTTTTTTTTTAAAGAAAGATATTCCTTTATTAATGATAATTGATGATATTCCCTCCAGCAAACCCGGTAGAGAACTCATGAATTATTTTAAATCGGGAATATCTTTATTTTATTGAAAATCATTATCTTTTTGCAAACATTTAAAATAAATGAATATGTATATGCATGACATAAATAAAATGACATAGTAAAGTCTAAATAATATAATGCAACCTAAATGACATTACAAATATGAATGGTATGGCATATAATTTAAATGACATGGAATAAAATAATGCTATCATATAATATGCATGAAAATAATAATGCATGAACATAGTATATGCTAAATAAAAATAACTAAATAAAAGCATAGGATATCATGAAATATTCAAAACCATATAATAAACCATGTAACATCAAAAAATATAAATCAAAATAACAACAATATCATAGAAATTATTATGGCAAGAATCACATATTATATAAAATGCATGAATATAAAAATACAATGCATGAAATGTATTTTTTCCTTTAATTAAGGAAATCCGTATATCTAACAAGATATCCGGCTACCTTAGGAAAATATGTCAAATTAAATATTCTAAAACCAAAATACTTTGTGATTGTTTGAAAACAATTTTGAGAAGCTTGAATAAAAGAATAAAAACTGGGCTAAAAATTTTTAAATGGCTCTAATTTCCTAAGTTTTAAAAATCCGGACTTGACTACCCTTAACCCGGGACTTGAAAAACCATTTTTAGAGTTTAAAAGGGCTTAGAAATCACCCTAAGTCAGTAGCTAACCCTCCTAATCAGCCCACTCTAAGTAAATTAACCAAAACAGAAAATTGGTTTTTCTTTAAATTCAATTCTGACTCCACTGTCCAGTTCTAATCCACGATTTTTTATCCTATTTTTAAAAATTCAAAAAATTATAAAAAAAAATAATGGAGACTCAGGACATGTAAAACTACACGGGAAAAAATCGGCTTAATTTTCTGATTAAAGACGAATGCCCAGAAAAATTGGAAAAGTACGACAACTGGGTAAAAAAAAAACTGTTTTGCCAAAATACATTTTTGCCTTTGATAAAATCATTTAAAAATCAAAGTAAAAATATTTGAAACTCATAAAATGATTTACAAACAGTAGCTAGGACTTTTTGAAAGTTAGATAAAAATTGGCTAAGTAAAAAAAAAAATCACAAAGGTAGAATAATCAACTTGACAAACTTAATTTTCCACAAGTGTGCTCAAGAGAGCATGACTTTGAACCATTAATTGGCTCAAGTCATTATTCAAGTGGCATGAACATGAAATGCATGAAAATACAGCAAATTTGATGTATGAAATGCATAATCTAAAGCCTAAATGACATAAGAAATGCATGACATAAAGAATGTGACCTAGACCTAACATGAGTTTGCACTGCAATAAATGCTTCCTAAACCTAATATGCATGAGATGCATGGTAATACAAATGTAACTTAGACCTAAAATGTCATGAAAATGCATGGTAATACTAAGATGACCTAATGCCTACTATATCATAAAAAATATGCATGGCATGAAAATATAATTTCCTAGACTAAAATGATAGACATAAGAATCATAATGACCTAAAATCTATTATGGGAAATAAAACATGCATGAAAACCAAATGAAGGCCTCCAAAATGACCTAGACTATGTATGGCCGAATGGTCCTAGAGTTCTAAATGTCATGAGCAATATGTATGACATGAAATGGAAGCATGGAAACCTAATAAAATAACATACAAAATATGCATGGAATGAAAACATAGCAACCTAACAACTAACATGTCATTTGAGATAATGCATGAATACCAAATAAAGACCTATAATGACCTAGAATGCCTATATAACCGAATGTCCCCCTAATACTTTAAATGTTAATAAAAACATGTATAGCACGAAATGAATGCATGAAAACCTAGTAAAATAAACATGCACATACACAAGGGAGCATGGGAACCAAATGACCTCTAAATAACATAGGGAAAACTTAGCTAGGTAATTTCACAAACACATGGCAACCTAAATATGCAAAGTCTAAATGGAAGCATGTTAAACTAATAAACATAATAAAAGAATGCGAACATGGTAACCTAAGTCAAAATGGCCGAATGGTAGTATTAATATGGCATGACATTATCACAAACACATGGCATGGTGTAGAGCTAACCTACCACAATCAAGCTAATCTATCACAAGAGGAAAATCATCAAACACAAAACATGCACCACAATATATCATAGCCAAGGCATGCGATTTAAAAGAAAATTCTTCAAACCGAGAAGACAAATGGCGTATGAAAGGCTTTGTACGATTTCTAGCTATAAAGGAGGAAAACATGCGTATGGCTAGAAAGCCTAACTTGGAATTTGGAAGATAACGACCTGACTTTGTTTAAGCAAGGTGTCATGGTGGCAAGAAAAATAAGGTGTCAACATGCATGGCAACAAGACTTTAAAATGACACTTGACTTGGAGGAATAAATTCTTTGTTAGAAAGATAGCACCTCCCTAATCCCCTTAGTAAAAGATACTATATTCATTATGGGAATAGACGTCCATCCCCTTTTCTTTGGAATAGCCGAAATTCCTTCTCATTTCAAACCCCACAAAAGCACATTCTCTCTTAATTCCTAAAGCTCAAATCAAATAATTATCCATCTATCCTTTTCCTCCAAAGCTCCATATATATATATATATACATATGCCTTTAACTCTTTAACACAGATTTTCATTCCTAATCTGGATAATGATATCAACGTAACAGTAAAATCATCAATTAAACCAAACCCATCCAAGATCCAAAGCAAATTAAAAACAAAAGAAAACAAATTTATTAGTCATTTCTATCAAAATACATGGGCTGCTCTCGAGCTCATACTTACGTGACTTTTTGAATATCAAAATGCCATTGCAAACCCAGCTGGCGATTTGGGCAGCGGTGGAGGATGATATGCTAAAGAACGCGTAGTAGTAGAAGACGAAGGAGACGGCCCTTCTTCAACATCATCATTTTCTTCCACAATCTAAACATCCCTCAAACTCAGCTCCTTCAAATTATCATCATCATTCCCTCTTTTTCCTTTCCTGATCCTCTTCTTATTACCAGCTGCTGAGGACGATCGTTTCTTGACAGGTCCACCCGTTTGGGACTTAGCAGCAAAGCAGAGAGAAAGTAGTGCAGAGGCGGATACGTTCATGAAACCTCTCGTACATTAGACGAACCATAAGCAACTTTAGTAACAAGACTTGCAGCCATAACACCATCTTTCTCAAGCATAGAAAGAAATTGCCGAGTTCCCCCACCTACGCCAAAATATTGCTTCTTTCCAGCCATGTATACAACTCCATGTGAGTGGCTCATGCACTTCTTTATTAGTCCATAGAGGTTCCTTTGAGCAGAGATTGAATAAATCGTCTCAGCCATTAGAATAACATCATAACCAGTAGCTTGGCCATGTTCTGAGCCGGAATTCAGGGTCATTTCACTTTCACGTGCATGAGGAAGTAGTTGCTGAATCTCACCCCAGTCACCAGCAAAGAAGCGTGCTTCTGTTGCATAGTCAGGCTGAGGCTTCTCTGAAAGGTTCACATTCATATTTGGAGTGGAGAGACACCGCAGGACCTCAGCATTGAAGTCCTGGAAATGCACAACAGCTGCACCCTCAAGACATGCAAATATCCCAGGAAATCCGTGACCACATCCGAGCTGAAAATAAGGAGCCCACCTCTAACACTCGCTTTCCCTCAAATGACAGATGGTCATTCTGAACCTCAGCGCACAGAGCTTTAACAAGGTCTAATGAACCTTCCCATAGCTCTTGCTATCAATTCTCCAATTTCACGTTCGCCATTTGCAGAAATAGTGACAACCTGTGTACTTTCTTCTGGTGTGCTTATCATAACTGCCCTGCTTTTCAAATTAGACATGACAGTATCAACTGCCATATTAATTCCTCTTCGCAAGTCCATCACATTTACACCAGCAGCCAATGACTTGCAGCCTTCCAAAAGAATTGCCTGAGTTAAGACAGTTGCGCAAGTTGTGCCATCTCCAGCAACTTTATTGGTGGCATTTGCAACCTGCTTTACAAGATCTGCGCCAACATTTTTAGCCTTATCCCTAAATTTGATGCTTTTGGCAACAGTAACACCATCCTTTGTGACTTCAGAATAGCCTCGACTACTCTCAATGATTACATTGCGGCCATTTGGTGTGTCGGATTCGGATTCAGAAATAGACCCGGATTCGTCAGATTCATCAACAGCGATGGCAGGGGTAGCAGTTTCATCTCTGTCTGAATTATTTTCATCCATTACTTGGCTACATTCGGCATGCTCGGGGATTGAGGGTGCATCCTTCACTGAACCAGAATTTGTGGGCTGTTGTTCTTTGGGTTCTGTATGAGCCTGAATCAAATGGCCAACAACATCCAAGGTAGAACGAGAATTTGAAGAGAGTAAAAACACTCTATCACCATTCTCCTTTAGGTTTAAAGAAAGGAATAGCTTCTTCAAATGCTTATTCAAAGACCTTTCAGATATTCCCTTTATGTCAACAGCTTGCCCATCATCAATCATTTGAAGAAGCTGTTTCAAATCCTTGCCAACATTAGGAAACTCCTTAAACAACTCGCGAACAACTACTTCAGGCTCAATCCGCCCTTTATCACCCTCAGAATCAGACCCAGAATTGGAACCCGACCCGGATACAGACTCGGACCCATAATCCCTTTTCTTCTCCTTCCTCTTTCTTTTCTCGCTTTTTCTCTCTTTCTCTCTCCTTGAGCTTCCATCCTTCCTACGCCGGACTTACTGGTGCTAGTGACGCCTCTCCAGTAATGATTCGGAATTGTCTGAGGTTGACGGAGATGAAGATGACGTGGGTGTGTCGTCTATATGTTTCTTTCTGGTTTTTCTCCCCATATTTTGGGACCTCTGGAGCTGCAAAGAAACCCCCCAAAGCTTTATTTTCCTACTCTAACCCCCCTCCAAAAAAAATAAAAAATCAAAGCTTTCTTTCTTTTTCCTTTCCTGGCAGCCCCCATGAAAAAAAGAACAAAGCTCTTTCTTTTTCTTTTAGCTTTTTTGCTCCCTCCAAAGAAACCAAATCATCGGGTCCCTTTTTTAACATGTAACTAACCTAAAAAAAATGTATAATGTCTAAATTACCCATCCTTTATTCCAATCTTCTTTTTTTATTTTTTCAAATATTTTCAATTTAAAATTTTATTTTAAAAATCTAATAAAACTCAAGATTAAACTTTTTTCACCTCGGGTTTAAATTGAATTTTAAAATTGGTAATTTTGCGGTCCGATTTTATTTGAACAATTAAAGCTAAAAAGGATATATATAATTTAGAACATTTTAAAAATCTAAAATCGCGATCATGACTTTTACAAAAATATTAAACCCGAGAGGGGGACAAATCAAAATTGGTTTTAAAAAACCCGGACAAAATTAGGTGTCTACAACGAGCATAATAAAAATGAATAAATGTCTACTTAGTCATATAAAATTGGGTTGGTATTTCTTGTAATCTGTTTCAGCTATAATGGTAAAACGGATAGAAAATACCATTTAATGAGGTCAAAATGAGATAAAAGCTATTCTCTCGTAATGTAACATAATCTCAAAGAATGATAGATTTGTAATTTTCCTAGAAATGATCAAATTTTGGCACTGTAAATAATATATCATTTTTGATTTTCAAAAATGTTTTTGAATCAAATTAGATAATTTCATGATGATAGGATCTAAGATGGCCCAATCCCATGGCAATTTTTATATGGGCCAAGATCCAAGAAGATCTAGGTTACATGGCAAGAATGGGTGGAATTCACTTGGGCCATGTTGCAAGTTATTCAAGAAAGACTTCAACATGCAAGATGGGCTTGCATCCAAGTTTAGTCTATGTGATTCAAGAACACAAGATGGCGGCATTAGAGGGCTTACAAGTGGCAGCATCATGTTTAAAGAAGTGGACCTATTCTTTCATTCATTAATTGACATGACAATTGTTGGGACTAATTCACTTAATGATGTGGCGCCTAAGAGAGGGCTTATTTTAATTCTTTTAATTACTTAGGCTTTTGGGTCTGATTTATGTATTATGTCAAATAAGCTTGTGGGGACTACCTTCATTAAAATTATTGGACATCTTTTAATTTAATTAAGTTTGGGCTTGAGCTTGTTCAACCCATAGTTAAGTTTTCATTTAATTATGTAAGTAGTAAGCCTTGGCTGCCAATGAGTTTCATTTGTTTTAGGAGTTATTAGGCTAGTTGAATTAGGGTTAGTAGGGAGGCTATAAATACCCTTGTTTAGCCATCTACTTCAGCAACAACTATTAATCTATTGAATTGAATTTATTCAAGTGAGTGTTTCACTCTTTTTAGTTCTTGACAGAACTTAGGAACTTATCAAAGAATTCCTTTCTTTGTGGCGTTCAACCTATCAAACTTAGGTTCTTGAAACGAGAGTTCTTAAGGTCTAGCTTACATACTTAATCTAGGTTTTTTGAAACAGACTTTTTAAGGGTTTAAGTTTTCTTTGCTTGAATCTTGGCTTTTCTGGTTTAGGTATTTCAATTTGTTAGTGGGTTCAAAGGGTTTAACCTCTAGGGTTAAGTTCACATCACAAACAAATTGAAATACCTAATCCAAAAAAGCCAAGATTCAGGCAAAGAAAACTTAAACCCTTAGAAAGTCTGTTTCAAAGAACCTAGATTAAGCATGTAAGCTAGACCCTAAGAACTCTCGTTTCAAGAACCTAAGTTTGATAGGTTGAACGCCACAAAGAAATGAATTCTTTGATAAGTTCCTAAGTTCTGTCAAGAACTAAAAAGAGTGAAACACTCACTTGAATAAATTCAATTCAATAGATTAATAATTGTTGCTGAAGTAAATGGCTAAACAAGGTTATTTATAGTTTCCCTACTAACCCTAATTCAACTAGCCTAATAACTCCTAAAACAAATGAAACTCCTTGACAGCAAAGGCTTACTACTTACATAATTAAATGAAAACTTCACTATGGGCTGAACAAGCTCAAGCCCAAACCTAATTAAATTAAAAGATGTCCAATAGTTTTAATGAAGGTAGTCCCCACAAGCTTATTGGACATAATACATAAATTAGGCCCAAAAGCCTAAGTAATTAAAAGAATTAAAATAAGCCCTCTCTTAGGCGTCACATCATTAAATGAATTGGTCCCCACAATTGTCATGTCAATTAATGAATGAAAGAATATGCCCACTTCTTTAAACATGATGCCGCCACTTGGTAAGCCCTCTAATGCCGCCACCTTGTGTTCTTGAATCACATGGACTAAACTTGGATGCAAGCCCATCTTGCATGTTGAAGCCTTTCTTGAATAACTTGCAACATGGCCCAAATGAATTCCACCCATTCTTGCCATGTTTCCTAAATCTTCTTGGATCTTGGCCCATATAAAAATTGCCATGGGATTGGGCCATCTTGGATCCTATCATTCCCCCTTTCCTCGTAAAGATTCGCCCTCGAATCTTAGTCTTGTGTGTGAGAATGACAGCGCTAGGTAATAAATCAAGGTAATGCATAATGTCGCTTATGGGTGGCAACCTATCCTGTGACTCCTCCGAAAATAAATCCTCACAATCCTTCAACAAAGAAGAAGGAAAAGTAGGAAGAGACTGGTTAGGAGCATCAAGAATAAAAACCTCACTCTCTTTCGAATCAAAAAAATTCTCAAATTCTTTGTTTTCCTCGGCAGGAATTATCTCCTTTTCCACTAGTGGCTCCTCTCTTACTTCTTTAATTTCAGTCACCTCTATTTTTTTTCACTTTATTTTTTACTCTCCGTTTTCTCTTGCTTTTATTTGCAGCCACCTCACTTTCTTTTTCTTTTTTTCTTCTCTCTTTTTCTCTTTTTTCTTCTCCATCTTTCTTCCTCTTGTTGCACAAACCTCCCAAACAATAATGTGAACTCTCTTATCTCTTGCAGAACCTGCTTTGCTTCAGGCCACATGTGAGAGACATCTTAAATTGCTGCAAAACAAATTTGGTTAGAAAAAAAAAATGAATGTCGATTCTTTCCTCTTCTTTTCAATCTTTTTCGAATCTTTCTTTCTTTTTCTGACTATTCGAACACTCTACTTCTTTTCTTTTCTTTTTTTTCAAGAATGAGACTTCTTGATTTTTTTGAAATCTCAGATGAACTTCTTTTTTTTTCTTGGGACTGTTCGAATGCCCCTCTGAATTCTTGAATTTTTTTTTTCAAGATTCCTATCAAGAATCAACAAGAAAAAATTTTAATAGATCAAGAATTCAAGAAACGAAATCTTGATCTAAACCACTTTTCAAGACTGAAACCCCAAACTTAGACTGACTAAAAACTATAACCCTAGGAAAAAATGCCTAAAGCTATAATCCCAAGACAAGTTTGTTTGAAACTCCAAAACCTTCTCGGTGATTGTTCAGAGGAAAACCCTACTTGGAAAAATTACTTTTTAAGACTGAAACCCCAAATCTAAACTGCCTAAAAACTATAACCCTAGGAAATTGCCTAAAGCTATAACCCCAAGACAAGATTGTTTGAAACCCCAAAAATCTTGTCAATGACAATCCAAACAAAAAGCCTGATTGGAACCTGAGCTCTGATACCAACTGATGTGAACCCTAGGGGTTAAACCCTTTGAACCCACTAACAAATTGAAATACCTAACCCAAAAAAGCCAAGATTCAGGCAAAGAAAACTTAAACCCTTAGAAAGCTTGTTTCAAAGAACCTAGATTAAGCATGTAAGCTAGACCCTAAGAACTCTCGTTTTTAGAACCTAAGTTTGATAGGTTGAACGCCACAAAGAAAGAAATTCTTTGATAAGTTCCTAAGTTCTGTCAAGAACTAAAAAGAGTGAATCATTCACTTGAATAAATTCAATTCAATAGATTAATAATTGTTGCTGAAGTAGATGGCTAAACAAAGGTATTTATAGCCTCTCTACTAACCCTAATTCAACTAGCCTAATAACTCCTAGAACAAATGAAACTCCTTGGCAGCCAAGGCTTACTACTTACATAATTAAATGAAAACTTAACTATGGACTGAACAAGCTCAAGCCCAAACCTAATTAAATTAAAAGATGTCCAATAGTTTCAATAAAGGTAGTCCTCATAAGCTTATTGGACATAATACATAAATCAAGCCCAAAAGCCTAAGTAATTAAAAGAATTAAAATAAGCCCTCTCTTAGGCGCCACATCATTAAATGAATTGGTCCCCACAATTGTCATATCAATTAATGAATGAAAAAATAAGTCCACTTCTTTAAACATGATGCCGCCACTTGTAAGCCCTCTAATGCAGCCACCTTGTGTTCTTGAATTACATGAACTAAACTTGGATGCAAGCCCATCTTGGATGTTGAAGTTTTTCTTGAATAACTTGCAACATGGCCTAAGTGAATTCCACATATTCTTACCATGTTTCCTAGATCTTCTTGGATCTTGGCCCATATAAAAATTGACATGGGATTGGACCATCTTGGATCCTATCACATGATGTAAATAAAGATTTCAAATAATGATGTAAGATTTTCGCACAAAAAGCCCCTAAAAGTTATTATGCATTAGGATGCAACAAAACCTCAAAACTCTCCAAGCAAAAGTAGTGAAAATGATTTTATAGAAAGTTCTTTATATTATATTATATATTGATTAAAACACATGTTTTTTCGTAAGACAACTCTTGACGAATAAATGTAATATTTCATCAATAATTAAACATAAGTATTCTTGGTGAACAATGACAACTTTTAAATTGATGGATAAACATAACTTTTCATAACTTATATTTTAATTTAAGAAAACTAGATGGAATAATTTGTTACCAATATTAAGTATTTGCTTCACCAAAATTATTTCAAAAAGCTTTACTTTTCTAATGTGAAATAAAAGATTCACCAATATTCTAAATTACCAATATATCATAGAGAAGTGGCTCACTTAATTTGTATGATCACTTCCCTGTTGAAAGGAAAACAATCTCACATCTAATAATTAAGGATTGGATCGTGCTTTATAAGTAAGGACCACCCTTTAATTATCTAGATGTCTTTTCTCAAAGGATAAAATCATGATGGAGATTACTTCAAGTCCCGAGAGTGGACAATACCTTATAGCAGGCGTAATCAACAATCATTACATCAAAATGGTGCTATTTGTGGGAATTCATATTACCCCTAAGCGAAAACACATTTCACACCCTTGACTAAGGGAGCTAGTGTTGAGGGAAAACGATCCCACATCTAATAGTCAAGGATTGAACTTTTGTTTTATAAGTAAAGATCATTCTTTCTTTACAAAGACGTATTTTTTCCAATGACAAAATCGTGAGAGAGGTCACGTCACATCTCTAAAGCAGTCTATACCTCATAACGAACGCAGTCCAATAAACTTGGCATCAACACTCCCATTGGCCTCTTCTGAAACAAAATATGGCATTGGCAGTGATGATAAACGAGAACCCGGTTATTCGAGAACTTTACTTTTGTATACATACATTTATATATATATATATATATTTGTTATCACATGCGTTCGCATGCAAATATTCGTTATTATCTATTTTTGAAAATAGAATTGTATATTTTAAAAATTAAAAAAATAATAATAATTTTGTATATTAACTAAAATTTGCCTTAACATGTAAATTTTGTTTAATGTGCAAATTATATCAAATTATTATAAAGTTAGTAGTTTTAAAATTCAATGTAAAATTTAACTCTTTAATGTTAATGCAAAATTTAATGTAAATTTTAACTCTTTGTTATTTATCTCAAATAAATTGATTTACCTTTTAAGATTAGTGAAAAATTATAACTTTTTATGATAAAGTAATTCTATATAAATTTTTAATTCTTTTTCATTTATTATCAAATTAATGAAAATATTTTAATGAAATTAAGCTTCTTACTTATAAATTAGCTAAATTTTATTAATAATAAAAATATTTAAAATGGTAATTTAAAATTTTAGTGAAAATTGAACAGTAATGACTTTTGTCGTCAGTTCAAAAGATTCAGGTCAGTGAAAAATTAGAATTTTTATGATAAAGCAGTTCTATATAATTTTTTTTCATTTATTATTAAATTGATTAAAATTAAACTTCTTACTTATAAATTAGCTAAATTTTATTAATGATAAAAAATATTTATAATGATAATTTAAAATTTTAGTTAACATTAAACAATAATGACTTTTGTGGTTAGTTCAAAAGATTCAGGTTAGTAAAAATTAAAACTTTTATGTTAAAGAAATTCTATATAAACTTTTATTTTTTTATTTATTATCAAAATAATCTATTTAACGGAATTGTTTTAATGAAATTAAATTTCTTAGTTATAAATTAGATAAATTTTATTAATAATAATAAAAATTATAATATCAATTTAAAAATATAATGAATAATAATGATTATTTTCGTCAGTTCAAAATTATAAAATTCTTTTATATTCGTGTCTTTATATATAATTATAGATTAGAGATATATGTTTGGCGCAAAGAAAACGTTTACATGACAATCTATCATTGACCGTTGAAGGTGAACTAGGAATTAAAAATGATCACATGCATGTTTCTCAACTATATGAATCAATAAACCGAAATCTTTGAAAATATATATATATATATATATTGTAGACACCCGTTTTTGTCCGGGTGGTTTTAACTTTTAATTTTGATTTTACTTGTATTTTCGGAATTAATAAAAAAAGGAAAAAGAAACAAGGTTGGATTGAACTTAAACTCCTTCTTGGATCAAACTAAAACTCTTCTTGGATCAAGATTAGACTCTAAAAATTATGATAAAGGGATTGTTTTTATCTGATTATTGGATGAGAATTCAAAAACCTAAATGAGTTAGAACTCTTCTGATTTTTCCTATAAAAAGACTTTAGAATCAGCAAACAAGGGGGGACACAGATACAGAAAAGAACGAGGAGAAAGAGCGAGCAAGCGGTGGCAATGTGGAGAAAGCTGAAGTTATAAACACCGTTCTCCTTGTTGCGGGCATAAAGACACTGTTGCAGACATTGTTTGGAACCTGGCTGCATGTGGTTATTGGAGGCTCTTATGCTTTCATTATCCCCATCGTTTCTATTGCTTTATCCAAAAGATACAGCATCTTCATTGATCCCCACAAGAGGTTTAAAGAATTCATAAGAGATGCACAAGGAGCACTCATCGTTGCGTCATTTTTTACTATAGTTATTGGTTTCTTTGGTTTCTAGAGAATTTTCGCAAGGTTTTTTAGCCCACTTGCAGCTGTTCCTCTTGTGATTCTCACGGGACTTAGGCTTTATGCACATGGTTTTTCTCAATTGAGCAGACGCATCAAAGTTGGACTCCCAGTATTCGTAGCTGTGGCTTTCTTATTCCATGGCTCCAAAAGATTTTAATCTACAATGAGATGGTTCTTGAAATTTATTAATGCTTTGGTCATGAATATGATGAAAAGGTGCTTCCCCCATTCGGCAACGAGATGTTGAAAGCTTGAACTCGTAGGGCTCAATCATTTTATGGTATTTTTATTTACTTATTTGATTATTTATCATTAGTTTTAGTTTTACTTATTTACTTATTATTTCTTTCTATCATTGTATTATTTTTTGTTTATTTATATTTTTTATATATCATTTTAGTATTTGATATCTTATTTGATATTTTGTTTTTGATATTATTATTTTTTTCTTATTGCATGTTAATTTTTGTATTTTAATTTATTCCTATCTATTATTAACTCATTGAATTTTGGACTAATGTTAGTTAATTTGATTGTTGCAGGGATATTCTTTAGGACTAATTTGATTCACATGATTTCATTTTTTTTTTTTTTTTGTAAATTATTGTATATAAATTAATTATCTATTTATGATTATTTGTCTATTGATAATCGTAATTGAGTTAGTTAGAATTTTCATTTTTGCTAATTAAGTTTTTTTTTTAATTGAGAATTAATTAAATTAAATAATAAATTGAGATTTTTCCAATGATGAAATTCAAAGAAATTACGAATGGTTAATTTCTGAGAAATTTCTCTTAAAAATTCTCCAGAATGAATGGAAGGATATTTTAAGAGATTAATTTCAATACCAACAAAAATCAAAATTTATTTTTTTAAAGAATAATAAATTTTTAAAATCTTTTTTTCTCAAAATTGATTTTTCATAATAAATGCTTAATTAAATTGAAGAATAAATTAAGATTTTTTCCAATGATGAAATTTAAGAAAGTTGCGAATGGATGACTTTTAAGAAATTTCTAGGTGAGAAAAATTCTTTTAAAAATTCTCCAGAATGAATGGAAGAATATTTTAAGAGATGATTTTCGATATTAAAAATCACAATTTATTTTTCAAAACAAACATTAATAAAATGTGGATAATTTTTGGAAGATTAATTTAAGAGAAATAACTTGGCTAAATAATTTAATTTTTTCCGACGACGGAGCCTCTTCAATAGAACGAATGGTTTCTTTTGAATACTCTCGAGGTGAGGAAATATTTTTTAGTAATTTCTCCAGAATGAATGGAAGGAAGACCTAAAAAATAATTTTCGATATTTCTAACTTTAATAATTAAAATGAAAATAGGATATACAAGACCAATTAATTAAGACTTTTTAAGTATCACAAGACTAATTAGGTACTATCTTTTAGATAGGCGTCGTGAGGGTGCTAATCCTTCCTCACACGTAACCGTACTCCCGAACCTAGTTCTGACAAGTCGACCAGAACCTATTCTTTTTAAGGTACCTTAGTCAAGCTTTGGATCACTTTAAATGGGATAGATTCATAAAGGTGACTAATCACACCTAGATTAGATGATTAGTGGCGACTCCATTGATTTGTGTCTAGCATGCTGAATTCATATTTGGCACGTTATGACATATATATATATTGTTACGATTTCTTGTTTTCATTTGTCATTACTTATACCAAAATGTTTGAGTTGTTAGCAAGTATGTAGTCCAATAAAGAATAGAAAATGGCACAAAACTATTATTTAAATGCCTTAACCACCGTATTGGTGGGCGTATCGTTTTTGTTATGGGACTGATATGTACTGATACCGGTGTGTTTCGGCGTACCGTTTCAGGTTTACCAGCATTTTTCAAATATTTTTTCTTATATCTATATATAGCCTATTTTCAAGTTTTTTAATAAAATATATATTATATACACATGCAAATATACATCCATTACATGCATATATATGTTTTTATGCAAATATAAATTTTAATATTTAATATCTAAAATTTTTAAACATCAAATAAGTAAAATAAATATTAAAAAAATATAGTAAATTATGATTAATTATATTCAATAGCTTAATTTAATGAACATATATTATTTTTAAATGTAATTATGAAAAAAATAAAAATGATCATGACACAAAAAATATTGAAATTGGTTTAAAAAATCAAATAAGTGGTTTTTTTTTTATATATAAAAAAAATCAAAATCTTGTACCAACCAGTACGGGCCGGTACGTATCGGTACTGACCGGTATTGACCGGTACAGAATGGTACAGGCTGGTACGACCGGTACAAAAATCGAAATGGTACGAGACTAATACCGTTTTGGTTTACCTTAAAAACGGTACATACCGGCCATACCGGTACGGTACCGACCACATTGGCCTTAACTCTTTCAAGTTGAGTTGCATTCAGGACTATAGTTGTGATTAGATTTGTTTAAGGGTTGAGCTATCCGTTCAATTCGATTTGTAATGGATCAGGTTTAGACAAAGATTTTTTAATTCGGGCTAGCCCAATCCGGCCCAAATTATTGTTCATTAATAAAAAATATTTTTTTATTTAAATTTAATTAAATATTAATATAAAAATATTTTTTAATTTTTAATATATTTTGAACAATTATATGAACTTTCGGGTCGATTTGACCTAAGCAATAGTAAAGAAAAAAAAAATCGAGTCGCGACCTGACCTGACCCATGAATAGATCTATATGTGATTAGTTCATTTCCATTTTTTCCACAATTATCTCTCCATAGACTTGTAAATTTTATTTCGAAGTTAGAGTTGTTTGCATATCTACTTGGTTAAATAATAGCAAAGTGGATACTTAATGTTTTTATTTGAGAGATTGAAAAAATTTCGATGCTAGAAGAACTCCCCCCACATAGAGAGAGACTAAAAAAAGGATACCTAATCATTGAAAATCTATTAATGCGATTTTTTTTTTTTGTTAAATATTTGAAGTTATCAAGGATTGTTCTTGAATTACGATCAATTACAAATTTAACATTTTATAAAAAAATACACGATTTTCTAATAAAATGCAAAAAGAAGTTATTTATTTTTTTTTGGATATTTTTATTTTGTTTCGAGTTAATAGCACCAATAATCCTCAAATTATAGGGCATATTTTATATTGGTCCCTAAACTTCAAAAACGTATCAAATTAGTCATTGATTACAAGTATCATAACAAATTGGTCCCTTCCGTTAGTTTTTCCGTTACTTTTACTATAGCAATCAGCTAGTGATACTTCATTTTTTTTTCTTTATTTCTTTTATATTTTTTCTTTGATTTTTTTATATATAAATACAAAGAAAAAATAATTCATATTATAAATTAAAATGAATTTTTAAAAATATAATTAATTTAAAAAGTATGAAAAAAAAATTTTAATTTTTTCGTTTCATCCTTTTTTTTTTTTTTTGCTTTTCTCTTCTTTATAAATAAATATTAAAAACTAAATAATAATTTACATTATAATTTAAATTAATATTTTAATAATTAAATAATTAAAAAATATATAAAACTATTTATTTACATTAATTTTATAATTTTTTTTTTGTTTATTCCCTTTCTTCTTTTTTCTCTTCTTTATAAATGAATACAAAATATATATATATATAAGTATATTATATTATATTATATTATATTTTAAATTAAATTAACTTTCTAAAAATTAAATAATTTATAAATATAAAATATTTATTTTTTATTTATAAGTTTTTTATTTTTTCCTTTCTTACCTTTTTCTTTTTTCTCTTGTTTGTAAATAAATATAAAGAAAATTAAATAATAATTCATATTATAATTTAAATTAATTTTTAAAATATAAAATATTTTATTTACATTAATTTTATAAGAAAAGAGGAAAGAAAAGGAAAGAAAAAAGAAAGAAAGAAAAGGCAAATAAAAAAGTAAAAAAATAATTTTAATAAATGAATGTAAATAAAAATTTTATATTTTATAAATTATTTAATTTTTACTAAATTAATTTATTTATAAAAAGAAAGAAAGAAGAAAAAGAAAAAAAATATTTTTTATAAAATTAATGTAAATAAATATTTATATTTTATAAATTGTTTAATTATTAAAAAATTAATTTAAATTATTATTTATCTTTTGTATTTATTAATGTTTTCATTTTTCCTTTTTCTTTATTATTCTTTATAAATAAATACAAAAGATAAATAATAATTTAAATTAATTTTTTAATAATTAAATAATTTATAAAATATAAATATTTATTTACATTAATTTTATAAAAAACATTTATTAAAATTTATTTATTAAAAAATATCAAAGAAAAAATAATAAAGAAATAAAGAAAAAGAAAAAAAAAATGAAGATAAATGTGGTGCAATCAGCTGGTGACACGTGTCACTAGCTGATTGCTACAGTAAAAGTAACGGAAAAACTAACGGAATGGACTAATTTGTTATGATACTTGTAAGTAAAGACCAATTTGATACGTTTTGAAGTTTAAGGACCAATATAAAATATGTCCTATAGTTTGGGGACCATTGATGCTATTAACTCTTTTATTTCCTTATTACGTATTTTGTGGGTTTTGAATAATTAATAAAATGCATAAGCAAGTTACTGATTTTTCTTAGAAGAATTAATAACATTGCATTGCTAGTTTGAGAATGACAATGCTTGTTAAGGTTTTCTTTAATCAAAACCTTCCATGCTGGAATTGAGGCAAAATTTTCAAATATTACACAAACCTAATAAGAGCATTAAAAGTTGACTATTGTTCTCATCTTTATGTTTTCTTGCACGCAAAACTTCATTGCTGTTGCGTGATCTAGACTTGCTCAAACGTCGGACAATTCGTTCGATTCGATTTAAATTGGATCGAATTTAGATAAAAATATTGATAATTCGAGTGGATTCGATTTGAATTATTATTCATTAAATAAAAAAATTATTTAAATATAATTATAAAATAAAAAAAATATTTTTTTAATATTTTAATTTTTTTTAATAATAAAACGGACTTTCGAATTGATCAGAATCCGATTCAAAACAAACTTAAGTAAAAATAATAATTTAGGCAGCGATCTGACCTCATCCGACCCCTAGACTGGTCTTGGCGTGAGTTGGTCGGTGTTCATTTTGCACATTGCACATGGATCCACCAAAATACCTTTTAACTTGATTCAGTAATAATGATAGCATACAAAAGATTTCAAGTTTCAACATAATTGTCATTGACATATGCAAATTGTAACATGTTTTCACCACTCCCATCATTTCATGATTGCCCATTGTCCTGCCTATCTATGCTACTCATGTTCATAGTTCCCTTGTTAATGACTGTAGGCTGATTATGCAACAAATTAGTAGAATTAAGCTTGTTCATACTTATAGAGAGGCCAATGCTTGTGCTGATTTATTAGCTAAAATGGGAGCTACCCTGCAGCAAGACTTTGTTCTTTTTGTTGAACCTCCTGATGATCTTGGCCTTTTTTTGTTTGCTGATACTGTTGGGTTTACTTTCCTCAGATCTTTTTGTTGTAACTTGAATTCGTAGTTATTTTGTTATTTTCCATTTCATAAAAAAAAAAAAAATGCCCAAAATTAATTTTTTGTACTAAAATTTTACTAGCACAATCCTACCAATAATGATTCACTTTAAAATTGGGTAATGATTCAATCTATTATTTTTTAGGTTCGATTAATGAATGTATATAGACATTGCAATACTATTAATTCAAAAAAAAAATACATTAATTATATATATTCTTTTATAAATATCACTTTAATTAATATCATTAAACACTGATTAATATTTTTTTTATTTTTTAATATATTTATCATTATTATTCACATATATATAAATTTATATTTATTAATGATGATTAAAAATATACTAAAAAATAATCGATTGAAAAATAATAGAGCAAAACCGGGCCCAATACTAAAAAGCCCAAATATATATATATATATATATATATATATATATAAAACTATCTAATAAGATTAAAATGAGTTTTTTTATCTTAATATAGCTAAAAGAAAATTTAAGTGTCAAAATCCGCTGCTTTTTTTTTAAATACCAAAATCCCCTTTTTTTTAACCAGTTAGAAAATCGTAAAATTTAAATAATAACAAATTTAAAAATTATATAAATACGATCTGTGTTTACATAGCCGGACTTACCACCATGAGATAAAAATTATATATAAAAATTATTAAATCTTTATTTTTTAAAATTATAAATTATATAATTTTTATTTAATAATTAAAAAAAAGGTGAATACTTCACCTTTAGAAATCACCATCCACGGTGGTAATTCTCAATTTAAAAAGTTAATTTTTTTTTTTTAAAATTTTAGTTGGAAAATCGCAATGGCCTATGGAGATTTTTCAACTTAGTTTAAAAAAAAAAAATTTACCGTTGAAAAATCGTCATGAACATGATGATTTTCTAACTGGTTTAAAAAAAAAAAACTAATTTTGATACTTAAAATAAAATAACAGTATTTTGATAAATAAAATTTTTTTAGTTATATTAAGATAAAAAACCGATTAAAATGGTGTTTGTATAAGCCAATTAAATGAATAAATTTATCAGGAGTTGAGTGAGTTTAGCTTTAGTCCTTGAGAAAATGACAAAGATGGGAACCGAAAAAGCATTAGGAAAAGGCGAAAGGAAACCAACAAATTCTCGGGGAAAGAGATGTCCCCTACTTTTTCTTCTGTAGTTTCCTTGTCAAACAAATTGTGAAAATAAGATTTACCCAAATCAGCAGCTTATACAGTTGATTCTATATCATGACTAGGTCAAGTTTGATTGCGACTCAAATTTTTTTATTTAAATATGAATTAAGTCGAGTTATTATTTTTAAATTAATATTTATATATATTTTATAATTAAATTTAAATAAAAAAATATTTTTTATTTAATAAATATTAATTCAAATCAAATCGACTCCATGTCTATTCACATAAAAATCCGTAGGACAGTTGAATTTTGTCATCCCTAATACTGAGCTACTGTTATAGGTTCTCTTGTATTCTGTAAGGCCTGAAGTCTTTTTTCGGACTGATCTATACCTGACTTTCGTTATTAATGGATATCATTTGTTTCTTGGCAAAAAAAAAAAAAACCTGCTGGTTTACATTGTACCTACGAAAGACCCAAAGTTGTCCCCAGCAGCAGCTGTCAATCCGACTACTGCTTAAACTCTTACCAATTACCTTCCAAACCTATTAGCCTAATGCCTAATACTTGATAGTAACAAAAAACCCAAATAAACTTTGGCTTTTTCAGTCTTTTAATAACTCCAAGTAAAACTTCCCGTTTTTCCGGGAAAATCTTACCCCTTACCCAACCAAACAAAACCCCCAAAAAGAAAAATACAAAATTAAAACAAAAAAGAAACCCTCGGATATTTAAATTCCAACCCAAACTAACAGATAGAATAGAAGTAGAACCATCAAAAACTACAATCAAAACACCGAAGCCAAAACCATTTCTCTTTCTCTCCTTCTTCTCCTCTCTATCCCACGCACATGCACACGCGCACCCATTTTTAAAAACATCGTCGATATTACTAAATCAAGGGTGGATATGGAGGGAGAATGAGGAAGAATCAACGGCTACGATCAACGCCCAATCGTTTGTATCATCCTCAAAACCACTATCGATATGTCTGTATCGTGTTCCGGTTACTTCACGGACTTACTGTGCAGTGAGGATTCTGACGAGGTATTCTCCGGCGTGTCGCCGGCATGTTCGTCGGAGCTGGACTCTCCGTCCTCGTGCATCGAGGAATCCTCCATCGCTGGCTACATTGAAGATGAAAGGAACTTCGTCCCCGGATTCGATTACCTCTCTCGATTTCAGTCTCAGTCTCTTGACGCGTCGGCTCGAGAAGAATCTGTTGCATGGATTCTAAAGGTAAACCGTAACTGACTAAACTGTACCTCACTATCTCTTCAGTATGTCTGTTCTTTGATAGTACGACAATACCACTGGCGCATGTTAGCTGAACCTCTCACGATTTTGCTAAAACACGCTAGGTTGTTGACGCTTTCAAAATTAAAAGTAAAGAGATCTAATGACAGCCGTTCGATTGACGGAGATGAATCATCCATTGGCGGCTGTTACTTACAACTTTTTCCTTACACTTTTTTGTTTTTGTTTCCAATAATGCTAATATTTCCTTTTTGTTTGTTCGCAGGTACAGGCATACTATAATTTCCAGCCTTTGACGGCGTATCTTTCCGTTAACTACCTGGATCGGTTTCTGTATTCCTGCCGCTTGCCGGTGAGTTTTCGTTTCCGTCACTGTTAAGTTTAGTTAAACAGAACTTTCTAGTGAAGGATTATATTAGCTGGATAATATAATTATGTTGACGGAATTAAGAGTGATTAAATTTTTTTATTATTTGGTGTAATTATTTTTGACTTTTCAACGTCGATGAAACCTTGAAAAGGACTTGAGTATTTTACTAGAGTAAGAATTTTCTCAATCAGTCTCGAAATTCGAATTATTATTTTTTTATTTAAATTTAATTATATAAATAAAATAAAATATTTTAATAATTTTTCATAGTAAAATGATTTTTTTTAAATGAACAAGTAAAACTTTTTATTATCCGGGCTTAAATTTATAAACAATTCTATTTTTATTCAAATGTATTTATTAAGTTTTTTTTTATGTTATATATGTAGGACTATTTCTATTTCGTTTATGATGGTATATATTTTTCAATAAAGTTTTACTAGTAGTTGTATTAATTCTTGTTCCTTTAGTACTACTTTTCTTTTAATGTGATGAGTAAATGTGCATAAAATTCACCTTAATTATTCCCATAAAAAGTTCATATGTGTTAGATTACATATTTATTTTTGTTGATTACTAATGGATTATCATTTTGTGGTGATTAACAATGCGATGGTTTTTTTTTTTTTTTTTACTATTTTTACTATTCAGCAAACTAGTGGGTGGCCATTGCAACTTTTATCTGTTGCTTGCTTGTCCTTAGCGGCCAAGATGGAGGAACCTCTTGTTCCATCTGTTTTAGATCTTCAGGTATATTTCTTCTTTGATGAACTTTCAAGGGTTAAAATCATTACTAGTATTTTTTCTTGAGAAATGTTAACCAATATCTAATAACGCTGATTAAAGTGATATTTAAAAAAAAGAAAAGTGCGATCAATGAATTGTTTTTTTTTTTTTTAATTCAATGAAGTTAATGCATTAAATGCAAAAAAAAAAAAAAATCTTAAAAATAGTAATTAAATAATTTTAATCAATACCTATAAGCATAAGCATCAGTTAACCGAATCTATTTTCTTTTTCAATGAGCATTAGTGTAATTTCAACATAGTGCTTATATATATTTATATGCAGGTAGAGGGTGCAAAATATATTTTTGAACCAAAAACAATTCGCAGAATGGAACTGCTTGTGCTCACGGTTCTGGATTGGAGGCTGCGATCAGTAACGCCATTCAGTTTCATTGGTTTCTTTGCTTGGAAGCTCAATCCAACAGGACCATTTTTCAGGTTTCTGATTTCAAGGGCAACGGATATCATTTTATCCAATATGAAAGGTATTATTATTATTATTATTATTATTATAGATGCAAATGAATTTTATTCTCTTTCTGTCTGTTTATATAAATATACATGCATATATTAAACATTTGTATACGCAATTGTACACATAATGTGAGCAGAGACCAGCTTTGTAGAGTATGGGCCGTCAAGCATTGCTGCTGCAGCGATACTTTGTGCAGCCAATGACATTCCAAACCTGTCTCTTGTTAATCCTGAGCATGCTGAGTCATGGTGTGATGGACTAAGCAAAGTAAGCTCAATTATAATGTGTAAACGAAATTCTGGGTTGCACAAAAAACTAGCATATTCTAACTTGGAAAAATATCCAATTTTTGCAGGAGAAAATCCTTAGCTGCTACCAGTTAATGCAAGACCTTGTGCTTGACAATGCCAGGAGGAAACCACCGAAGATCTTGCCACAGCTTCGAGTAACGATCCGGGCCAGAATGAGGCCTAGTGACTCATCTTCCTCATCCTCATCCTCCTCATCAGCTTCTTATAAAAGGAGAAAACTAAATAACTGCTTGTGGGTAAATGATGCCAAAGCAAACTCCGAGTAAGGGGAGGAGGGAAATAATAAAGAAAATGGTGGCCCAAATTGTCTAGAAACCTCAATATTTTTTGGAGGGATAGATTATATATATATATATGTATGAAAGAGTTTGGTGAGTTTGGAGATTTCTTAATTTTTTCATTGGTGGGCAGTGCCAGTCATTAATCGCTTTGCAGATTCCCAAGGGAGTGGGAATTTTGTGTGGGAAAGTTAGGGAAAGACAAGAAAAATAAAGGCAATGTTTAAAACAGTGGGAGAGTCATGAAGTGTAAAAGAAGTGAGTGGGGGGATGGAATTGAATTCAAAGCCTACATTATTATTATTGAATGATGGAGGGAGGAGATGGCTGGCGGGTCCCCTTAGGCACAGGGCAGGGATTGGAGGGAAAGGAGGGCTTTGGTGGCGGGCGGGGCGGTTTTAGTAGGCATTGAACGTTGAAGTTTTGAGATCCTTTTTCTATAGACTTCTTTTTTTTTTTTTTTGAGTGGTTTGTGTGGACACGCATTTGGCATGTGTGGCAGGCGCGTGTGTATGTGTTTTTTTTTTGGCGGGAAATGCCTCTTCTTTTTTTTTTTTTTCTTTTTGTAATGGCCTTGACCTTTTCGGCCTAACCTATACTGGACCTTTTCCAATGGTGTTCATGCGTGTGATGGTGACACGTGTGCATACTTCTTTTTTTTTTTTTGGTATTTTTTTTGTTTACCTCAGAAGAGAAAGAAAAACTGTTTCATGGCCAGCGTGGGGCCTGACATATACGAAGGTCTTTGGGGCCTCTTCAAGGGTGTTGTATTTGATTCGTGAATAAATAAATAAATAATCAAATTATACTATTGTATTCTTTCCTTTCATATCTTCTCTCTTTTTTTTTTCGCCCTTAGTAATTGGGTTCGGTTCCCTTATTTGTTTTTCTGTTTTTATCTAATTTTTTGGATTTCTTAATGAGTTTTCTTTTTATTAACTTTATTTATTATTTTTAATGTATTTAAAAAAATTATAGCAATTTTTTTAAAATTAATTAATCCATCCCAATTATATATAAGTTTAGAAGCTTTGATAAGAAAGGAACAATACCTGGGAATAGGGGGTAGAGTGAGATGGACATATATATTGTAGGAAAAAGGCAAGGCTTGAAAATGCAAGATCCTTTTCTTCTACAATTCCATATATTGAAGTTATTTTTTTGTTGGTAACATTACAAATAAAAAAAAAAATATATGTCAAAGAAGTTGTCATTTTGCCATGGATCCCCGACATAGAGTAACATTACAGAAAGGCCCTTTAAAAAGGGTGCTTAAAAGATAACCATGCAATTTAGGGCAAACAGATCCAGTCCACCAAATCGTCATGCAAACCTTATCACCCTCCACTCACAACACGTGGTATCTCAGCTGTTAACCATGCTCCATCAAATCCCCCCGCCTGCCCGCCGCCCCTGTCCTGTTCATGGACCACCTTCAAAGGAAATCCGATACAAGCTGACAATTCTTCATATTTATGTACAATTTTATCCATCTCTCTTGGATTTATTCTTAATTACCTTCCAACGTATATATTCTTCCCCATCGATCAAGGGATGTCAGGTCATAAAATTCAGGGTTTTTAATTAATTTGACATTGATGAGCAAGCCTTTGTTTAATTGTTCTAATTAGTTAAATATATATATATATATTATAAAAAATGTCACAATTTAAAAATAAAAAATTTATAAATTTTAAATTTAAACTTCAAATCTATTAAATATTATTTTTTAAAATAATTTTACAAATCGATTAGATTAAATTGTTAGGTACCAGAGTGACGGAATAGTGTCTCACAACTAAAATAAGAGATGAGAAAATAGGAACTGAACACACAAAAGAAACACAGATATTTTACGTGGTTCGGCCAATATACCTACGTCCACGGGAGGAGGAGCAAAGCTTTGTATTTAATC
Source organism: Fremontodendron californicum (assembly GCA_030761205.1). NCBI lineage: Eukaryota > Viridiplantae > Streptophyta > Magnoliopsida > Malvales > Malvaceae > Fremontodendron > Fremontodendron californicum. Next base: position 19,280,416 of record JAULJL010000023.1, on the reverse strand, counting down.
GGAGATGGAGTACAAACCGGATACAAACCGGCTACATATTACAAGTGCTCTTTTTAGCACACACTCAACACCTCAATACACAAGCATCTAACAGGCAGCTACTGCCTCTAAACTCTCTCATCACCTCTACCGGGAGGGGCTCCCTCTGGAGCTCTCACTATGCCTCAACCGGGAGGGAGCTCATGGAGCTCACCTTTGGAGCTCTAGCTCATTTCTCCTCTGCTCTCTCTGCTCCTCGCATGGCCTTTTATAGGCCATTCATGTGGTGTGAATACACCAGCCACCAGCCACCAAAGGCTGCCAAAAACGTAGCAAACTTTGCTACAAATTCTGCAGTAAACATTCAAGAAGAGTTTAGAAACCTTGGCAGCTTTGGTTGACTAAAGGGCTTGAGAATTTCAAGCCAAATTCCAACAATCTCCCACTTGAAGATTTGATTAAACCAATCATATCTTCACACCACTCTTTCTGTCTTGCCATTCCATGTTGCTTACGTTTCTGATAGACCATAGGAGGATCGACACCAAATAAACTTGTCAGTGTTGATTGGCTTTGTCATAACATCTGCTAGGTTGTCTTTGGTGTGAATCTTTTGCATATCCACACTTCCTTCTTCTACTACTTCTCGAACAAAGTGATACTGTATACCTATATGCTTTGTCCTGGAATGAAAGGCTGGATTCCTTGCAATGTGCAAGGCACTCTGACTGTCACAATACACAATAATCTTCTGCTGCTTGTGCCCGAGTTCTTCCATTAACCTTTGTATCCATATTGCTTCCTTGCATGCTTGGGTAGCTGCCATGTACTCAGCTTCTGTAGTAGACAAAGCTACAACAGTCTGTAACTTAGATAACCAGCTTACCGCTCCTCCTGCAAGTGTGAACACATAGCCAGTAGTGGATTTCCTTTTATTAAGATCACCTGCAAAATCTGAATCAACATAACCCCTGACAACAAGTTCTGATCCTCCAAAACATAATGCAACATCTGAGGTTCCTTTAATGTATCTAAGGATCCTCTTAACAACATTCCAATGCTCTCTACCAGGATCTGCCATAAATCGACTGACCGCTCCCACTGCTTGTGCAATGTCTGGTCTTGTACATATCATAGCATACATAAGGCTTCCCACCGCTGATGCATACGGTACTCGAGACATTTCCATCCTCTCTGCTTCATTGCTAGGACTCATACCTGAGGATAATTTACAATTGACAGGAAGTGGGGTAGATATTGGCTTACAGTCTTGCATGTTGAAGCGTCGCAAGACCTTCCTCAGATAATTCTTTTGAGAAAGCCAAATTTTCCTGTCTTTTCTGTCTCGGTGAATTTGCATCCCTAAAATCTTGTTTGCGGGTCCCAAGTCCTTCATATCGAACTCCCTAGCCAACTGTGCCTTCAAATCTTGGATTCGATCTTTGTTGGGGCCTACCACCAACATGTCATCCACATACAACAGCAAAATAATGAAATCATTATCATCAAACCTCTTGTAGTACGTACAATGGTCTGAACTCAGTCTGTTGTATTCAAGGCTAATTATGAAAGAATCAAATCTCTTGTACCAACATCTGGGCGCCTGCTTTAGACCGTACAGAGATTTGGTCAACCTGCAAACCAAGTTTTCTTTGCCTGTTTCAACAAAACCTTCTGGTTGGAGCATACAAATTTCTTCTTCAAGCTCTCCATGTAGAAAAGCCGTCTTTACATCTAGTTGTTCAAGATGTAAATCAAATGCAGCACACATAGCCAACACTACTCTGATAGTAGTAAGTCTGACAACTGGAGAAAATATCTCGTTGAAGTCAATACCTTCTTTCTGAGCATATCCTTTTACAACCAATCTAGCACGATATCGTTCTACTTGATCATTGCTATCCCGCTTGATCTTGTAGACCCATTTGTTACCAATGGCTTTTCTGCCACGTGGTAATTCCACCAGTTCCCATGTCTCGTTCTTGTGAAGAGCTTCAATTTCTTCCTGCATTGCTGTCATCCACAGAGAAGCATCTGGGCTACTAGTAGCTTCATGAAAAGTTGATGGCTCTCCATCCTCTGTTAAAAGACAGTATGCAACATTGCTCTCCGTAACATACTCCGTGTGCCAATTTGGAGGCCTTCTCTCACGAGTTGACCGTCGAACTTCTACAGCCTCGGACTCAACTGGTTCTGGTACCTCATGCTCTGGTTCTGCTTCAGAAGAATCATCTTCATGAGAATTTCTATCCATCTGCACTGTAGCAGTCTCTTTTGAAGTGTTGTCATTTGTTTGCTCACTTTGCAGTTCATTTTCTGCAAAAACTACATCTCTGCTGACAACAACCTTGCGGGCAGTGGGATCCCACAGGCGATACCCCTTAACACCGTCAGCATAACCCAAGAATATACATTTTCTGGATTTTGGATCCAGCTTTGTTCTTTCTTGGGAGTTGTACATCACGTACACAGGACATCCAAACACATGTAGAGAAGAATAATCAGCTGGCTTTCCTTTCCACATCTCCATAGGCGTCTTCAAACCAATCGCCGTTGATGGTGATCGATTTATCACATAACAGGTGGTTTTGACTGCTTCTGCCCAGAAAGATTTGGCCAATCCCGCTGTTCTCAGCATGGCTCTTGTTCTATCTAGGAGAGTTCTGTTCATCCGCTCTGCTACACCATTCTGTTGAGGCGTATGTGCAACCGTGAATTGTCTCATAATACCCTCTTTCTTACAGAATGCTAGAAAGTTACCGTCTACATATTCTCCTCCATTGTCTGTCCTCAAGCACTTGATTCTTTTCCCAGTTTCAAGCTCTACTTGTGCTTTGAACTCCTTGAATACTGGAAACACATCAGACTTCTTCTTGATTGGGTACACCCATAATCTCCTGGAATAGTCATCAATGAATGATACAAAATACTTTGCTCCACCCAGGGATATTTCTGGTGACTCCCACACATCAGAATGGATTAAGTCCAGTATGTGTTTGCTTCTTGTAGTTACTTTAGCAAACTTCAATCTATGCTGCTTGCTTATCACACAGTGCTCACAGAAAGGTAAATTGACCATCTTGAGCCCGGGCAGGAGATTGCGTTCTGCAAGGACTTTCAAGCCTCGCTCTGACATATGGCCTAATCTGCGATGCCACATCATCGTCGTTTCTTCTTGGCTGGCTGCTGCAACTGATGCATCTGCCTCTTGCAACGTCTCTCCCAAAAGCATGTATAGATTGCTTGTGATCTTCTCTGCTTTTATCACCACAAGGTTTCCTTTCACTACTTTCAATATTCCACAAGGAGAAATTTCTCCCACTGAACTTCTCTATCTCGAATTTTGCTGCCATGGTTGTACACGAACTGAAGCGAGTTACACTATTTCACCGTGAATAGTACCGTATACGTGAACAGTATTGTACGTATGTCGTACACTAGAACAAATCCAGTATACGTTAACAATTACTGCAAAAGTATACAACCACACGTATGAATAGTAACCGTATACGTGAATAGTGACCGTATACTGGAACAGTGACCGTAGCCCGTGAATAGTGCACCAGGTAGGTTCCCAGGAAAGAGAGGTGGGTCACTGATAGACACACTTAAATACCAAGTCTTTCCTAGCCAGAACTTCCCTAGACACTTTCACACTACCACACTTTATTTCCAGCAACAAGAATAATTCTTTTCTGATGTGGAAGATCAGACAATACTGCAACCACAGAGCATACTAAGAACCAACACTTTCACTGCAGCGGAATAAGGACCACGAACCAATGGCTCTGATACCACTGTTAGGTACCAGAGTGACGGAATAGTGTCTCACAACTAAAATAAGAGATGAGAAAATAGGAACTGAACACACAAAAGAAACACAGATATTTTACGTGGTTCGGCCAATATACCTACGTCCACGGGAGGAGGAGCAAAGCTTTGTATTTAATCGGAGATGGAGTACAAACCGGATACAAACCGGCTACATATTACAAGTGCTCTTTTTAGCACACACTCAACACCTCAATACACAAGCATCTAACAGGCAGCTACTGCCTCTAAACTCTCTCATCACCTCTACCGGGAGGGGCTCCCTCTGGAGCTCTCACTATGCCTCAACCGGGAGGGAGCTCATGGAGCTCACCTTTGGAGCTCTAGCTCATTTCTCCTCTGCTCTCTCTGCTCCTCGCATGGCCTTTTATAGGCCATTCATGTGGTGTGAATACACCAGCCACCAGCCACCAAAGGCTGCCAAAAACGTAGCAAACTTTGCTACAAATTCTGCAGTAAACATTCAAGAAGAGTTTAGAAACCTTGGCAGCTTTGGTTGACTAAAGGGCTTGAGAATTTCAAGCCAAATTCCAACATAAATTTCATATTCTTTCAGATGATATAGCTTTACCCAAGGTTTTTTTAGTTATTCAGATCAATTAATCGAATGTGGGTTTTCGTGATTAGAACAGGCTGGTGGGAGCCATGAAGATTTTGGAGTATACTATATATCAAGTATCAACCCATAAAAGACAACATCTTCCTTCCCCGCTAAAAAGGTGGCATTAAAACTAAATGCAGGTCTGGTTTCAGTGATCAACAACTGATAACTATAATTAATCCACAGCATTAGGATTTAACTAAAAAGATTAATATTTGATATATTATCAATATATAGAATTATACACTAATAGTTCATTCTACAATATCACTTATCGAATTAAATGTTAGTGATTAAGGGTTAAAAGTTAGAGATTAGTGATTAGAGTTAAAATTTAATTTTTTAATAAAATATTAATATAAAATTTATTATCAATAAATAAAATTTATATATTAACAATGTATCAAAAATAAATTTTAGTTCGCATCAAATGGGACTGACAACAGGCCAAGGTGTTGGAATGCAATGGCGTAATTATTAGCTAAAAAATTAACCACAATTTCCAACTTTTTAAAAGATAAATAAAAAGAAAAAGTTGCATGAAGCACGTGTCTTCATATGAGATATATATTTAAAACAACTTGGTGTAATGTAATTACACGTGGTGATCCTAATACTAATGTCAGATTTACGTTAGTTTCATATATTATAAATATGTTTAAAGTATTATAAATTTATATATAAAATTTAATATATTAATAATTTATATTATATAAATTTGTACATTTGATATTTGTGTCGTATTTGTATTATTTTTTATTTCGTATAATATTTTATATTATATTTTAATTATTTTTTTCGTATCGTCTTTAAAATTATCATATCTAAATGTAATGTAATAATAATAATGATAATAATAAAATCTATATATGTAAGACCTTAATATAAGATAGATAATGGTATGCAAAGAAAATTAAGTTTTATGAATAATTACGTCGTATTCACTATATAAGTTTTTACAGTAACGTATTTGTAGGATTGGATCACCTGCATTTATTTAAAATACCAGTTGCTTTACATTGTAATACTTTAAGTCCATCAGTATAGTCTGATTCAGAAATACTAAGATTTTGATTATCAATGAAATTAAATCTCTTATTATCATTTTTTCTAAAAAAAACCCCATAAAGATTAATCTAGTTGGTTGGTAAAAATGGGGTTTTTTTTTTTTCTTTTCTTGTTAATTAGAATATGATTCTTGTAAAAAAAAAATTTGAGTGTAAAATTTTTAAATAAACCAAATTAATTGAAAAAATGCATCCTTATAATTACGTGAAGAATGAATTAAGTTTGACTAAATGTCTCTAAAGAAATTTGTTTCGACCCAAAAAATATTGGGCTAAATAGCAATGCCCGTGCTAAAAATAGTACCCCTTTAATATATAAAATAGACTTGTTCAAGAATTAAGTTAGTCGTCTAATTCAGTAAGTTTGATTTGTATTGAATCGAAATTTGGATATGAATTTTTTTAATTGGGTCGGCCCGACTTAAATTACTGTTTAGTAATAAATATTTTTAAAATTATAAAAATATAAAAAATATTAATATAACAATATTTTTTTATTTTTTTAAAACAGTAAAATGAATTTTCGAACAAATCTAAGCCCGGTCCGGACGTACGAAAACAAATCACTGTTTTTTTTTTCCCCTAACAACGCATGATAGGGGAGGAGCGTATAAATGTAACCATCAAAGTTGGGGCTTTGATGAGGATGTGATATTAGAAAAAAAAAAAAAAAAAAAAAGGGGGAGAGAGGGCCAGAGGGGGATAGGTGCTTTTAACTAACGTAAGAAAAAAATTGATAATTTTATACATGATACGATTATATGATATAAATAAATTAAAATATGATATAATATAAAAATTAATACGATTAAATAAATATATCAAAATTTATATAATACAAATTATTAATATATTAAAATTTATAAATATATAATACTTTAAATATAATTATAAAAAAAATAATTCGAACACGAATATTGGGTAAATTTGTCAGCAACAGCAAACCGGGTTCCCACCATTATTAATTGATTCCGATCATCAAACACCAAATGATGCTAATCTTAGAGTTTGTTTTTGATTTTTTCTTTTTAAAACTATAATTCACCTATGATAACATTTCTATTAAAAGGGCCCCCAACTTATGCACTTCTTCCTTATCTTTGCACTAAGAAATACACTCTTTTTCTTTAAAAATGATCTTTAAAGTGAGGAATCCTAAGTGTCAGCCCAAAAGCCAAAATTTCTTTTCACCTCCCAGTGAAAAGTGAGTGAGAATCTAGGCTCTTTTACCAACTCTTTTCGACTTTGGATGGGAATGACAAAATTGGAGGACCCCCTAAAGTTCAGCTTTTGAAGATGATTTTTCCTTTTAAAAACAACCTCGTGGGGATCCCTTCCCTGTAAAAGTTCATATTGGCCCCCCATTTGCTAAAGAGTTCGAAAGCTAGAATGATATATATATATATATATATATATATATGCTGAATTTCTCAGATATGGTTTTGATTTAATGCTAAATATAACACACTGCCATTTTTCTCCAGTCCATTGGGTATTTCAAAAAAAAAAAAAAAAGCTAAAGCAAAGAAAAGTAAACGAAAGAAAAGAAAAGGAAGTGTACATTGGATATCTTGATCATATATATACCCCTCAATATACCTGAGAGGAAATCCATGTTTTGTCTCTTTAATTTTTGAACATGGATCGCCCCCATATATCTATTTTGCAGTTTCATTGGGATATTATGTGTTAAGCATTCAATTTAAAATTAATTGATAATAGGTAAAAAGTCAAATTTGAATATAAAATCTATCACAGGTAATTTAACATTTAACCGATAAGGGATAATACCATTTTAATAAACCCAATCACGTGTAGGAGGATACAGAGAAACCTGCAAAATGACAAACTCAAAAAGGATAACAGACATGAGTAACATGCAAGAATAATAGAATAAAACCTAGACTCTGATATCATGTTAAACATTCAATCTAAAATCAATTAACGATAGATGAAGAGTCTCAATCTTAATATGAATATAAGACCATAAAAAAATATGAAAAAATACCACTTTAATACTATGACATATGTATAATGAATTCTGTAATAATTTTATTTAATTCCCATATGGATTTATATGGTCAGATACGAATCACGTGAAAAAGATACTATTTGAGTGTATATTTTTTGGTAAGGGCGTAGGCGGCATGTCATTATAGACCGTAGAGTAAAGCAATAAAAGATTGTTCTTTTTGGTAGGGACTAGAGAGAGAGAGAGGGCCTGTTTAACTTTGGCTTTCTAACTCACAATTTACTCTCTTTGGATGCCATTATGAGAAAGCTGAAAGTGGAAGGATGGTTTTCGTGTGGGTACTATCGTCGTGCTGTTCTTTGTTTTGCCTTTGTCATTGGTGCATGCATGGACCTCCATTTGCAAGAAATTGTTCTAAAATATGATCGTTATGCAGCGTATCGGTCGTGATATAATAGAAATTAAGATTTTCGCATCGAATTTTATTCGTTACGTAATGCTCGTAATATTTTTTAATTTTTTGAAATACTATCAAATTTACGTCTGCGACAACCGCGACGCGTTACGTAAAGCTTATGATACCCACAACCGCAACACCGAAATTGCATCCGCGATAAAATCCACGATTGCGATTTAGAACTGGAGACAAAAGAGTCTTCTATTTTATCATCAACATTCAAGAACCTGATCTCTCCTTGCCCTCTCTAATAATATCACCCTATATTTTGTTCATAATTAAACGCGGTTTAGCTCAAGAAGAAAAAAAAAAGGTGAAAGCTGAGAGACTTGTTTATCAGATCAATTTATGCTTAAACGACGCAGGTTTTGGTCAGCAGGGTAAGAAGAGAAAAGCTAGGTTATTGCAAAAAGCAAAGGCTGTTTAGCCGAAAGCTTGTACCTGAATGGCTATATAAAATGATGGTAATTGGAAAGTGTAAAGGCTAGGGTTTTTGAAAGCACAATAAAAAAAAAAATGTTTTAAGATTAGACTGATATTGGGGTGCATGCATGGATTATTGGTTTAATATTTCAAACCCAAATCTTTCTTTAATCATACCATTATTTTTTCTTAGCTAGCTAGCAGCCTGATCAGGTTAATTTCATCTTAATTTCTTGTAAGAGATGGATGACTTAGAATATATATATATAATTTAAATAATGTTCGCAACGCGATATTATGATTGTTATTTTGTAATTCTGATATACATAATTGAAAATGGCTTCCGCTATCATAATTTAAGTCACTTATATATATATATATATATATTTACATTTCATATAATTATGATTTAACGTTTATGCAGATCCTTGTGGATCTGACTAGTCTCATCTGATCTAAGCAACGGCAGGTGCAAAATGAGAATATCCTTAAAGGAGAAAGAAAAAGTGTGTAAAATATCCATTATTCTAGTGCATTCCAACTCAAAATCCCACCTCATAAAATATTTTCCGATTCCATACAAGGGGAAAAAAAGGGGCACACTTATAAAAAAATAAAAAAAAAAGGCACGGAGCAGTAAGAAATTCGAAGTTTGGGGATGATATGCAGTATACCTTCTGATAATTAAGCTAGAGCAATGGAGACCAGGTCTATATATTGATTTTTCCATGCCACTTGATCCATTATTGTCAAGAAAAAGTAAAGTATTTAGTTGATTATAACTCATGGTCAGGGCCGAGTCACGATCTAGATTTTTTCACTTTCTTACTCAAATTGTTGATTCCTAATTTCGAATTATTATTTACAAAATATTAAAAAATATTAAAAAATTATTTTTATATTTTTATAATTAAATTTAAATTATTTTTTTATTAATAAATAGTAATTCAGGAAGGATCGGACGTGATCGAATTGAAAAAATATATACTCAAACCCAGTTTAATATAAACCGGATCTATCAGATCGAACGAATAATCCGATTTTTAAATAGATCTAATTATAAAATTGGTTTTGAATTTGTAATTTTCTAGACCTCCAGCAACAGATAATTATTGAAGAATGGAATTGTGTTCTTGGTGGAGCAGAAATTATAAGAGTTGATGGGGTATAGCATCCAAAATTTTTCAACTTATTTTGGTTAAGGAAAAAGATTGACGGCTTTGAAAACTAAACCAATTAGCAAAAGCTCCCTCATTTATAAGATTTTCTTTATCAAAATTTATCAAAGCAACAACATATCCATTTACTAGACACACTTTTCAACTTACTTTTGAAATTTGTTTAAAGGTTTCTTTTTGGTTTTTTAAATTGACTTATTTTAATCAGCTGTCCCTTCATGATTAATAATTGTGTACGTTTACAAATTAATAATTATATAAATTCAACGTTTAATTCAATTGATTCATGTATTTTTATTTAAAAAATAATATTTAACGAAAATTCAAATTTCAATATTTATAATATATTTTTTTTATTTTTAAATTGAAAATTTTTTTATATAAAAAAATTAATAATCATATATAGTACCATACTCTGTCAGAAATCTATATTAGATTATAATTTGCTGTTTAGAAACATAGTTTATGCTTAGACTGTCACAAATATTGAAATTAAAAAATATTTTTTTAATTAATGAATAGTAATTTGAAACGAGTCGATCCAAATTATCAAAATTTTTATTCAGGTCCGACTCAATTTGAATCGGATGGATGGCTCAACCCATGAGCAAGTCTAGTATGCTTTTATTTATTTTTTTTTTCATTTTCCTCCTTTGTTATATGCCTATACGTACTTATAGTTTGAGCAATTTTTCAGTTTTTTTACTTGTAGTGTAGGAACCAGAAAAAACTTCCAGTTTCATTTCTCAGTATGAAAATGTTGATGGAGTTTGTCGTCCAATTTTAAGAGATTGGTTAATACCAAAAAGGTGTGTAGCTTGAAACTAGATACACATTGCCTGTTGTAAGTTGATTACTTAGATCCAATCTCACCATCAAGAGACCTGCTACCCACTAACTAGAATGGCTGTTAATTACATTGTTTTTTGGGTACAAAACAAAGGAGGCCCAAGGCTTCAGGAGAATTGAGGAATGAAAATTTATAAGATTGAACCCAATTTTATCAAAATCTACCTCTTTAAGAGAAGAGAGGTGGGTGAATTATTTGGAATAAACTTCAGCATCAATTACATTAATTCTTTTTGGTATAAAGAAAATTATAATTTGGGGATAAGGAAATAGGTTGCGGTATTAAAATTTGAACTCAAACTTGCTAACAGAGGTGGATCCATGGGAGGCAGGCAGGAGCCTTGACCTTTTTTGACTCCTCCAAACTCCTTAAGTTCTTAACACTAGGTAAAAACTTATTTTGATCCCCAAAAATTTATAATTTAATCTTCTTTTATTTCGGTTCTCAACATAAAATTTTTGATTTTTTGCTTCTACTTACTAAATGCCAATTTTTAATTGTGACTGTATGAAAATTGGACTGCCGTTTTTAGGTTGAGTTTCAATTTTCAAAATGTGCTCTTATTGGGATTCTATACAGTACATCAAGCGACCTCTCTTCTCTAGTTCTCTTCAAACTTTGGCACCCAAAGCCAACGCAACCAAGAACAACTGTCTAATGGGCTGAAGTTACTACAAATACAAATGCGGTTGAAACTTGATATATTGTAGAACGAAATAAGCCTAAAGTTTCCATTTTTTCTAATCACATATATGCCTAAAGTTGCTACCAGTTTTACATACGAAGACTCCTACTTTACCTTGAGGTATTTGTGTTTGAAATTTGTCAAAATCCATAATAAATCCTTATGAAGATGATACCTGTTCTTCAAAATTAACCTAAAACTAAGAAAAGCTTAATGCACTCATTAGTAATAAATAAAATTAACCTAAAACTAAGAAAATCTATATAATAATATTTTCATTCAATGCATTAAAAATAATAAATAAAATTATCAACTACTGTATTTAATATAATAAATAGCACTCATTAGTAAAACCCTTTGTAATTTATGTAACTTAAGAGTCACCAGAATAGTTTTTGTCAAGTGATGTGTTCCTTCTCTAGAGAGAAAAAAAAGGTAACGACCAAATTATATCCTCAATTTATTTGAATTCCTAATTTACCCTGAACCTATATTTATTTAACTCATTTGAGAAAAATATTACGTCTCTAAATCTTTTTGAACCCGTAACCTACAAATATCTATTCAGCATACATGTCGTATGAGGTTATACTCAATTTGCATATCTCAATCTTTTCAATATATTGAAAAGAGAAACAAAAATCAAACTAGCTTTTTAGATGAGAGAAAGTACAATAATAATTATTAAATTTTTATATAGTTTTCCACTTAACCTGAATCCCTCTTAATTTTTTCAAATCAAAATTGAACTATAAGGCCCAATATCAACCCAAAAGCCCCAAATTTATAAATTACTCGGTCCAATCCCAATCAAATTAAAAGTTCCAACTCCAACTACAATCCATCACCCGAAAATGGCGTCTTCATCGTGTTCGTGGGTCTCTAATCAGGCACCGTTAACTCCCGCCAAAACCCCATCCTCCACCACACTTCTTATCCTGCGCAACGCCCACCTTATCCTACACCCTCCTCCTCTCACCTTCTCAATCCTCTCTTCAAAACCCATCTCCGTAAAACCCTTACTGAGCCCTCTCAGAGCCTCACCTCCGCAGAAATACGTTTACTTTGACCCTATCCCTGAGTTTGCTGAAGCCGTAAGTATATACACTCTTATATGTATATAAAAAAAAAAACGTATTTATAATGAATATGAAGCTCTATTGATTCATTTTCTTTGATTATTTTTGTGGGTATTTGGTATAACAGGAGACCCAGAAGTTTAAAAGTGAGCTTTTCAAGAAGTTAAACAAAGACAAAGACAAATTTGGTGATGATCTTGATGCTGTCATTGAGGTCTGCGTTGAGGTAAGGATTCTTCTCTTCTTTTTTTTTCTTTTAAATATTATCGCTTAATTAATGGCTAATTTCTTGGTTCATTTTAATGACTATTGGTTGATGGGGTATTGTTATTATTGGATTTCCTTTGATTAATTGTTAATATATTGAATGGTTTTTGTTTCTATAGTTTTTTATTCCTTGGTGTTTGAAAGACCTGTTATTTGTTGTTAAATGTTAAGCTGTAATAGAATAGTTGAATGTAATTAAAGAATCGAAGAACAGAGAGTCCAGAAGAGAAAGAAGAAGAGACAATAGAGGAATTTGTATTTTCATTCATGCTTTATTTGATTACATCAACCATACATATAGTGCTGAAATTCCTAAACCAATAGAATTTGAGCAACTGACAGCTGAATCTAACAAACTTTAGCATATACTATCTGCCAGCTCAGATTCCTCTAACGGCCTTTCTTCATGATTCTAGACTTTCCATTCTGATGTTTCCTTCTGCATAGCAGCTGGCAGACAATCATCTGTTGCTCACTGCTTGATCAACTGCTGCAATTCCTCCTAACATTACCCTCCCCTGTAGAGGCTCCTTGTCCTCAAGGATCAAACATTGGAAATTGGGAACTAAGAACTGAGTAATCCTCCCATGTAGCATTATCAGGACCCAAGTTAAACCACTCAATTAACAGTTGAGTCCTCTGTTGCTCGGACTCTTTGATTTGGCCCAAATACCGGTGTCGACACTGATATGGGTATGGGATCCGTGTCAGATTCGTCGGACACGGTGACAGCAGCAGTAGACGATGCAGGCGGCGGTCCGAAAAAGAGAGGAAGAAGAGAGGATGAGCGGCGATGAAGTTCAGAAAAGAGAGGAAGAAGAGAAGATGGAGCGGCAAAAACATGAGGAAGAAGAGAAGATGGAGGCGGCGGTAAAAAAATAGACAAATAAAATTAGGGCATCAGGCCTTTTAATCATTCGTTGGGCTTGAAAACATAAGCCCAAGATGTTTTTAATTGTTGAAATAAGGTTAAATGTATAAATCCCGTCCAATAACAAAATTGCTATGTTTTTTGTTATATTTTATTTTTAGGCTTTTGTATAAATAAAATTATTTAAAATTTATAATGATTAAAAATAAATTTGATAAATAAAATATTTAAAAAAAAAGATTTGTTTTATTTTTATAAAAAAGAAATTTATATAAAATATTAATGTATTATTTTTAAAAAATATTTAATGTACGACGAATCCCCGCACTCGTATCGTTCTCTCGGATCCTTTTATAACGTATCCCCGTGTCTTAAGTTCAAGGCAATTGACGAGTCAGACATCTAAACACGTACCAGCACCCGACACCCGTACCCTAGTCCGAGCAACATAGGTTGAGTCACTGCCTTGTTTCCCTTTTTGACAATTCTCTTGTCCAGCACAGCAGCAGGGTAGACTAGAGGTTGTCCATCTTCAGAAACCTCGAGTGGAGCTATTCGTGCCACTGCCTTTGACCCAATCTTCTTCCTTAGGAGACTGACATGAAATACAGAATGAATTTTAGCATTTTCTGGCAACTTAAGCTTGTAAGCTACTGAACCTACTTTGGCAATTATAGGGTAAGGACCAAAGTATTCTGAAGAGAGTTTAAGATTCTTCCTAAAGGCCAGTGTTGTTTGCCTATAGGGTTGAATCTTCATATAAACTTCATCTCCTTCATGGAACTCTCTCTCATTTCTATTTTTGTCAGCATAGAACTTCATTCGCTGTTGAGCTTTCTCCAATTGATCAACCAGTAACTTGCTAAGTTGTTCCCTTTCCTTGAGCATTTCTTCAACTGTTGAGACCTTTGCACTTGTACTAGCATCCCAAAAGAACCTTGGTGGTTCATAGCCATAGAGAGCTTGGAATGGTGTCATCCCAATGGTTGTATGAAATCTTGTATTGTTCCACCATTCGGCTAATGAAAACCACTTGACCCAAGCTTTAGGTTTGAGGAAGCACATACATCTCAAGTATTGCTCTAAACACTGATTAAGCCTCTCAGACTGCCCATCCGATTCAGGATGGTATGCTGTAGTCAACTGTACATTAGTCCCCAATAGCTTCATAAGTTCCTGCCATATTAAGCTGGTGAAGAATTTATCCTTGTCTGAAATAATCACTTTAGGTGCCCCATGTAGCTTATAGACTTCCTTCAAGTATAAACGAGCTACCTCAGCAGCTGTATAGGGATGTGAGAGGGGAAGAAAATGGGCATATTTAGTAAACTTGTCTATGACAACTAAAATGCAATTGAAGGATTGAGACTGAGGAAGGGCTTCAATAAAATCCATAGTGATGACTTCCTAGCTTTGTTTTGGAATAGGAATTGGTTGGAGCTTGCCAGGATAAGGAACAAGTTCTGATTTATTCCTTTGACAAATATCACACTGCTGGACAAATTTTTGAACTTGTTTCATCAAGTTAGGCCAGTAGAAGTACAGTTTGAGTCTGTAATAAGTAGCTTGGGTACCTAAATGTCCACCTTGAGGTGACTCATGCAGGATTTGCAAGAGTTGCTCCCTTAATGAACCATTGCAGCCAATATACACCCTGTTTTTAAACCTTAAGATACCATTCCCAAAAGAAAAGTGAGGGTAAGTATTAGGATCAACAACTAGTGAGATAATCCTTTCTTGAGCATACTCATCTCCTTCATAGCTGCCTTCAACATCATTAACCCATTGTGGAATAAGAGTGGTGGAAGTTATAACTTGACAGGACCCTTGCTCTTCATGCTGTCTAGATAAGGCATCAGCTGCCACATTTGTTTTTCCCTTCCTATACTGGATTGTATAAGTTAACCCTTTTTTTTTTGTATAACAGTAGTTAACTTCTGCTCCAATAAGTGTTTCAGTGCCTCATGATCTATTTTGATGACAAAAGAACCCCCTTCTAAGTAGTGCCTGCACTTAGTTACTGCCATAAGAATAGCTAGATATTCTTTTTCATAAATGGATAAATCAGCATGCCTAGGACCCAAGGCTTTGCTCAAGTAAGCAATAGGTCGACCCTCTTGGGTTAAGATTGCTCCAATGCCTGTTGAACTAGCATTTGTCTCCAAGCAGAAAGGGTTGGAGAAATCTAGTAATGCTAATACTGGGGCAGTGCTCATAGTCTCCTTGAGTTGCTGAAAAGCTGATATAGCTTCACTGTTCTAGGAAAAGTTGTCCTTCTTTAACATGTCGGTTAAGGGTTTACTAATGCTCCTATAATTGCTGATGAATTTTCTGTAATAGCCTGCCAACCCCAAGAACCCTCTAAGAGACTTAAGGTTTTTAGGAAGTGGCCAGTTCCTAACAGCTTCCACTTTTGAAGGATCAGTCGAAACTCCATTAGCTGAAATGATATGGCCTAGGTACTCCACCTATTTTTGGCCAAAGAAACATTTGCTCTTCTTTGCATAGAGCCTATGAGTTCTCAGAATCTCAAACACAGTTTGCAAGTGTTCAGTATGCTCTCTCAAAGTAACACTGTAAACCAGTATGTCATCAAAGTATACAAGGACAAATTTCCTTAAATGCAGGGAGAAAATATCATTCATCAAAGATTGAAAAGTGGCAGGAGCATTTGTAAGGCCAAAGGGCATTACCTTAAATTCACAATGGTCCTGATGTGTTCTGAATGCTGTCTTTGTTATATCCTCCTCCTTGACCTTGATTTGCCAATAGCCCGATCTCAAGTCAATCTTTGAGAAGAATTCTGCTCCTTTAAGTTCATCCAGTAGGTCTTCTACCACAGGAATAAGGAACTTGTTCTTGATTGTCATAGCATTCAGCTGTCTATAATCAATGCATATCCTCCAAGTACCATCATTTTTATTCACTAACAAACAGGGAGAAGCAAAAGGGCTTTGACTAGTCTGAATAACTGATGCAACAAGCATATCATCTACTTGCTTTTCCACCTCAAGTCTTTTGAAAGTATGGAAACCTGTAAGGTCTCAAGTGGACTGGTTGGGAGACTGGTTTGAGGGGTATACTGTGATCATGTGTTCTTTGTGGGGGCACGTTTGTAGGTTCTTCAAATATGTCTGAATAAGCAGTCAACAAAGCTTGTAACTCCTCCGGAGTTTCAGTAACTTTCCCTTCAACATGTAGCATATACAGTTCTCCTATTAATGCAGGATCTTTATCAACCAGTTTTTGTAGCCTTTCTCCATATATGAGCTTAAGAGTTTCTTGAGGTTGCCCAGCTTTTAAGGTAATAATTTGGTTCCCATCATTTTGGAATGACAATGACAATTTGTTGAAGTAAAAAATCAGAGGGCTGTATGTCTTCATCCAGTCAACTCCTAACACCATATCACTTCCCCTTAAAGGTAAAACTCTAAGGTCATGTGAAAACTGGTAGCCTTGCATGAGCCATCCTAGCTTCCTGCATTCAGCAGTGCTATATACCCTTTCACCACTTGCTACTGTAATTGCTAAAGGGTTGGTGTGAACCAATTCTGTTCCATCTTTGGCCCATTTAGGAGTAACAAAGGTGTGTGTGCTCCCACTATCAATTAAAATATTGAGTGGTTTCCCTTTCAAGCTACCCTGAATCTGGAGTGTACTATGCCCAACATTGCCAATTAAGGCATTAATGGATATTTCTAAGTCATTTTCAGGAGTGACTGCTTCATTGGTAACTTCCACATCTTGACCATCTTGGTCAAGAGTAATTTTAGGCTCCATCTCACCCTTATCTTCCAGTGTCAGTGAATTTAGTTGCTTGCTTTTGCAGACATGGCCTGGTAAGAACCTATCTCTACATCTAAAGCATAAGTTAGGAGACCTCCTCTGTTCAAAGAGGGTGATTCGTTGGTGTTTGGTATAGTGTTTGTTGAAGTTTTCAGTGTTTGAGAGGTTGATGGTTAAGCTGGTTTAGGGTAAGGTCCAAAGCTAGTAAAGTTACCGGTTCTCTGAGGTGGATTGTGTCTCTTGTTGTCAATGTCAAGTGAAAGCTCATGTAGTTTGGCCTGCCTATAGACAGCTGACAGGTTTGCAGGCTCATTAGCCTTAACATTGAATTTCAATTCCTCCTTTAAACCACTGATAAAGCTGGAAACAAAGTACCCTTCTGGTAAATGAGGGTTGTACTGTAACATGTAGGGCCTCAACTCTTCAAACTTTGCCTGGTACTCCTCTACTGTACCCTTTTGGGCCAATTTGTTAAATTCTTCTATCACATCCGAGCATGTTCTATCACAAAACCTCAAGCATAAATCCTAGCAAACTCTGACCATCCTACATCTGGTTTTTGCATGATGTATCCATCAAACCAGTTTTCAGTTTTTCCTGTGAGATACGTAGCTCATGTCTCTTATTGTCAATGTCAAGTGAAAGCTCATTGAGTTTGGCCTGCCTATAGGCAGTAGACAGGTTTGCAGGCTCATTAGCCTTAACTCTGAGTTTCAACTCCTCTTTTAAACCACTGATAAAGCTGGAAACAAAGTACCCGTCTGGTAAATGAGGGTTGTACTGTAACATGTAGGACCTCAACTCTTCAAACTTTTCTTGGTACTCCTCTACTGTACCTTTTTGGGCCAATTTGTTAAATTCTTCTATCACATCCGAGCATGTTCTATCACAAAACCTCAAGCATAAATATTAGCAAACTCTGACCATCCTACATCTGGTTTTTGCATGATGTATCCATCAAACCAGTTTTCAGTTTTTCCTGTGAGATACATAAGCAAATATGGTGAAATACTTCTAACACTTCTTCACCCAACCTTGAGGATTATTACCCTCGAATGTTTGCAACTCAATCTTTGGTCTTTGAGTAAAAGCATTAAATGTAGTATTTGAGCTGTTATGTCCAGTTTCTACAGTGTAATCACAACCCTTTGACACTGGCTATTCTGAGGATTAAGGACAACATGCTGTGGTTGATTCTTAGCTATTAATCCAGGTTCATTATGCTTATAAGTAAACTTTTCGTTCTCATCAATAACTGTTACTTCAACAGGTTTCTTACCATCACTTTTGGACTGAAGAACAGGTGAAGAATGATTGTTGGTGAGGCTACCCGAATCTGGCTGAGACTGTGACCGAGTTTCTCCTTTCTGTGCCATCAATTCCATCATCCTCCTTATAAACCCTTGGTTCTCAGCTAGCTTCGCATCAATATACTTCCTTTGCTCCTCCACCATCTTGGAACAGTGGTGTCTGAAGCTTTGAGGGTTTCCAATTGAACCTGGAGAGCCTGAACTTGCTCATTCAGTGTATTAAGCCTCGTTCATGCTTTATTTGATTACATCAGCCAAAATTCCTATCAACTGCTAATTACAATGAACCAATAGAAATTGAGCAGCTGACAGTTGAATCTAACAAACTTTAGCATATACTACCAGCCTGTACTATCTGCTAGCTCAGCTTCCTCTAACGGCCTTCCTTCATGATTCTAGACTTTCCATCCTGATGTTTCCTTCTGCATAGCAGCTGGCAGACAATCCTTCGTTGCTCACTGCTTGATAACGGGCTGCAATTCCTCCTATCATCACATAAGCTTTTATACTTTTTCTAATCAATCAGTCAAGATATATCCATTAATGAGCTTAACCTACTTGAAAGAATGTGCCACTGACAACACAATTTCCTTCAACTAATTTAGATTAACAAATTTCAAAATAAACTTATCTAAAGGAATTGAAAATTCTTGATCCCAATCTTAATTAACTTCTTGACATGTAAAATCTGAATCGGTAATGCAATCACTATGCGCTCGAATTTTTCTTTTTCTTTTTTTATCTGTGCTCGTCTCATCAAAGGATGAGTTATTGACTTTTCGATTGTCAATGGGGTAATTAGGCCTTTGGATTACTAGGGAAAATTCCTTGTTACTGTGAGTTGAAGGAATCAAAATTTTTCATTTCAACCTAGTTTCATTCTCAAGAGTCAAAACCATATACTCTAGCTTCATTGCTCTTAGAAGCAGTTTTATTGTGTTGATTATTCTTCATCTCATCCTGTTTCTTTCACATTCTTATACTACAGATCTACAGATGGAGTGTAGGCTACCAATACCATTGATTAGTCTCGTTGCACAATGTTATAAAATTGTAATTTCTAGTTTTCTACAAGTATCTCGAAACTTAAACATGCTCATGAATGCGTAAGGCTCTTTTCTTATCAGAAAGAATTACAGAAAGGTTGTTCGAAAAGTGCCTTACATCAAATAATAAGAAAGACATGCAAATGCTTGAAAAATTATGTAAATTGAAAACTTTTATCATTTTTTTCTTGAAGGGCTTAGCCATAAGAAAGTTCTTGACCAGAAATATGTTCTTAGACCATTTGGAGAAGGGATATATCATCATACTTCTTTTTTTCGTTTATGACCCGGATCAGGTTTATTTGAGGATATCACAGCTTTACTAACAAATTTATGACTCAGAATTGGGTCATTTTCATGAGATAACTACTGTCTTATTGAATTATGATTGCAATGGACATCTGAGATTTCAAAGAAAACCTAAAATTCATTGATGTATTATTAACTATGATGATTAACAGTAATGCATAATGCAGATGGTTTCAAATGTCAGAATTCATTCTTAGAAGACTTCAACAAACCCCAAGATGATCTTAAGATCTTGGAATGAAATAGGACTACATGCCTTTATATTTGGTGATAATAGTCTTATTCATTAGTATATTTAAATTGCAAAGTACCTCCAGGCAATATTCATGGCTAACATTTTATATTAATATATTATACAAATATGACACATTAATGTTAATGAAAATCTCCTGAATTCTATAGTAAAGGATATCAGTAGAGCATAGGTGCACAAGTGGCTTTAGCATGCTTGATAGTGCGAGTGGCTTCATCATGCTTGAAAGATATTATTTTTCTGTTGATAAGTGCTGATGCAACTTGTGGTCCTAGAATTGACATTATTTTGTGAACCGGTCTTTTTCTGGCTTATTTTAAACATGGTTTGAGTTGAGTATGTCATTGTTTGTTAACTACCTACTTAGCAGAGCTGGGGAAAATTTGATTAGAAATGGAGCTTAGTCTACAAAGCTATGTTGCTCCGACTCTTCATTTTTCTTGAAGTACCCGTATTCGACGCATATTCGGACATGGGTATAGGGATATGATCCCCAGAGGACCCTCCAAATACATGGAAAAACTTCAAATAAATCAAACATACCCGTGTCAGACACTCCCACCCGAGTCCGAGTAACATAGCTACAAAGCTCAGGCAGGACAAATAGCCCAGCTGTTGCTTCTTTTTTGTTGTAGGGAAGGGGGTTGGGGGGGGGGGGGGGGGTTGTTGAGAAGGTTGATACGATTTTCTGGCAAATGAAGTGGTACAAATGCATGCAAAGCAGGCAATTCTGATAAAATCATATCATTGATTTCTTTTGCTAGGAAAGCCTTAAGACACTTAGCAGAGACATGTTTTTCCTTTCTTGTAAACTGGGTATTGTTAGTAATCAATGTTCTTTACTGTGGAAAAGACACAACAACCTTGTAATTGAAATACAAACAACAGTATTATCACTCACAATAGCTTGAATTCTTCTGCCTTGCCATCATATTCAAATGGATTATTCCATTCAAGTGTGCATGCTGGAATTTGAAGGGGAAAAGGAGCATGGTGATCAATGGTGATCATGATCACTAATTAAGCCTCGCCTGTTAATCCCTATAATCTTAGGATCATAGAACAGGTTGAGAATGGTGGTTCACATCCCTTTATTCAAATCTTTCAATCCAGACAACTTCCTTACTATTTAATTGCCTACTTTTGATTGTTTATAGCCTTTATCAGCAATTATCTCTTCTAAACCAAACATTTGTTTCATTTTTTTTAAGAGGCCTGATTTTTTATTGACCTGGAAACAGTTCAATAATTGACCCTAAAAGAAATATCTGGCTCGAAAATAACTAATCACTCTTTTCCTGACAGCTAGTCACGTTCTTCTTTATGTGAATGTTTGGCCCAATGTTGGGATTTCTCTAAATTAGGCTCTACCTACATGTGATGGTTAGTGTTGAAGGTTACTTCTACCAGTATTAGGCTCTACTTACAGAAGATTCAAGTTTTGGTATGAAAATTTAAGTTTTTGTGAAGCTTACTATTTTCTAATGTTGGAAACAGATATTTAACAAGTTCTTGCACAATGAGTATGGAGGACCTGGGACACTGTTGGTAGAGCCTTTCACGGATATGTTTGTTGCTCTAAAAGAGAAGAAATTACCCGGAGCACCTGTGGCTGCACGGGCATCCTTGTTATGGGCCCAAAACTACGTTGATTATGATTGGGAGGTTTGGAACTCAAACTCTCTAAAGTGATTTCCTCCACATAATTCATAACATTGTTTCAAATTATCATCACATCGTACTTTAGTAACTGATCAAGTTTGGAATTTGTATAATAAAATAGTGAGTGAAAGTCCTACTTTCATATCAGAACATTACTTGTAATACAATGTAGGATCCACTGCTCTTCTGAACTCAGAAGCTATACATGTGTTTTATTTGTTGAAATCTTGGTTATCACTTTCTTTCATTTGGTGAATTTCTATTTTCCATAATTCGGGGTTTTCATCATGAAGAGCATCATTAAATGAAAGAGGCAGTTCGTTGCCATTCTCAAACCCAATCTGCACCTCACAAATGAAACCTGAAAACAACACTATTAGCTTCCAGCCTCAGAGATGCTCTGTAATGATGGCCGCCATGATTTTGACCTCATTGCAGCAGCGTTCACTGGTGTTGTCCTTGAGCTTTGTCTTTCATGCTTTAGCTCCTGGAAAATTTAGAACATAAGCACCTAAGTATTTAGGAATGAATGAAAATGAAACATGAAAACTATTTGGATTGATATTTGTTAGTATTCTCTTTCTACTCTATTGCCGACGGAAACTTTATCAAAAAATTTGTGTTATCCTTTTCATATGATTATCATGCTTTGCCTATAGTTAGTTCCACAGGGCGACGGAGAGAGTAAATGGTGTCTGAGGACTGAGGAGCCTCATTCACAGATTGCTTAGCTGGGAAGAACATATATGAAAGATGAGTGACCCATTTAACGGGCTATGCTGAGAAGGTTAGAAATCTATATATTCTTTGACAACGTTACTCCGACTCTTTATTTTTCTTAAAGTATCCGTATTTGATATTCATGTCCGACACATATTCGGATAAGGGTACGTGGGTATGATCTCTCAAATATATGTAAAAATTTTAAATAAATTAAATATACCCGTGTCGGGCATATCCGACTTACATAATTCTTTGACACATTGCAACCGGTTTTCCGGAGACATACTTGGTAGGTGTTCTCCTTGTCAGACTTTCCTCCTGACTCATTTCCTGAACTTTGGTTCTCTTGTCCATGCTGCAACTTTTTATTTGATTCCAGCTGCTGCCTTTTCGTTTTTGCATATTTCTTTGCTCTCAAGACCTTCATAACCTCTGCAGGCAGCCCCCGGAAATAACAATCAGGGTTGGGTGGGGGTGAAAAATCTCTCACAAGCTTCTGAAAAAGAAAGTGAAGAGATATGGTTACCTTGAGAAGTGATAAGGCGATAAGCATGGCCGAGGGCAAGAGTATCACTACGCCGGAGAAGCTTAACACGTGTGAAACGTACTGTATTTTGATTTTGATCTTGATCTTGATTCTGTTCCTCAGACGAAGGCAATGGAATGATGAGAGAAACGTAATGACCTGGATTCATTCTCATAACTTCACTTGCCGGAATAGCCCAATATAACCTCTCTTGCCTCCCACATGGATGCTGTATCACCAACGCCGCCGCATCTATGGCTTGGCAATTCCCCATCTCTCTCTGAACTCTCTCTTTGTGGAAAGATGGAAAGAAAGAGCAAGAAAGATTGAAAGATAAGGAAGAAGGGAGGAGGGAGGAGATTAAGTAAGCAACAGTCTCTTTTTATACAGATCCCCACCACCTTACGTATAGAGTAATAAGAGTCTCACTCAAGCAGGCCGTCCCTCATTTCCCAACTAACTTATTATACATTATTAGGTCAATTCACATCAAAATTGACATTCAAAACGGCAAGTTCAAAAATAAAAAAACATGTAATTCACATTAATATAAATAATAATAGAATTTTATTAACGAGTGTTCTAAGAATATTTATTAAAGTTAGTTAAATTGCTATTTATAATAATACTCTTATATTAAATATAGTAGTTGATAATTTTCAACGCAGTGAAAATTGTAACTTACTTAATATGGTAATCTTAAAAAATGCCTTAAGGGCATTCGTTAGCAAAAATTCATAATAATAATAATAATAGTAATAAGAATAGTTGAATCTAGAATTTAGCTCGTGTTAGTTTATTTCGTCATTCTTAAAAAATAATATTCAACAGATTTGAATTTGAATTTCAGTATTTGCATTATCTTTATGTATCTTCAAACTGCGACTTCTTTGATAATCAAAAAATAATAATAAGGGTAGTTAGTAGATTATGGTAGTACTAATTTATGTTAGAATATACTTAACCACTTTAAGGCATGCCCAATGGCACCGGCACAAGGCCTCGGAAGGCGGCACGAGCTCCACGTGGAGAATTAAAGGAGGTGGAAAGTTGAAGGAGTGGCATGGCTGGGCGGTGTCGACGGGGTCAAGGGTTGAACTTATTTTAGGGGGAGATAGGGTTCTATAATCTTAGTCTAAAAAAAATAGGCTTTAATATAACATTGTCTCTGTATTATATATATATTTTTTTCATTTTGATATCTAAATCTTTTTTGTCCTATTTTGATACTTATAATATAATTTTTGTTTTTAATCCGGTCCAAATCAGGTATCTAATCGAGATAAAAAATTATACTATAAGTATTAAAAAGGGTAAATTTTTTTTTAAATATCAAAGTGAAAAAAAAATAGTATATGGAACAATTTTATATTAAAATAAAAGAAAATATATAATCTTATATTAAGCATGCGTGTGAGGGAGAGGGAGATTCCTTTGGCTGGACAATGGTATGACACCCCACCACCTTATCCGCGTTATGCCCAAGCCAAGCCAAGCTCCTTCGGCTTTTAGAAAGCCTTTCAATTTTCATCCAAATCCCCTCAACTTCTTACCTTTTTAAGAGTTGGTATTATTATAAATTTATTATATATTATCAATGAATCATACGATAACACATTATTAATAAATAAACATAATTTTTAAAAAAATAAATACAAATAATTATAATTTTTAATAGGTGGTATCATATGATTCACTATTAGTGTATAGATCTATATACTGATAATGTATCAAATATAAATCTCATTTTTATTACCAAAAGAAAAAGAAAACTTTGAATCAAGATTTCTATTGAGCTTTATTTTTCTCAGTCATAAAATAAAAGCACCCCACTTTCTTGGTATGGAATATTGAAACATTAAGCACAATTTTTTGTAAAATTCCGAAGTCCAATGTGAATTCAAGTAAACCCAAATTCGTGTTATATAGATTTCTATTGATATATATATTTTTTTCGTGTTATATGTTTATATGAATTTTGACACATTAATAATTCGTGTTATATAGATTTTGATACGTTCATATATTTTTATCGTGTTACTTTTTTATATCGTATCGTATTTAAAATTATTAGGTCTAAGTAATAGTTAGTGTAAAATGTGAGCGAAACACTAGCAAGCCAGAGTTCCTTTGAAAGAAATTCTATTTCTAGGGGTTTTGGCTTTGGCTTTTGGGGGGGTTCATTTTTTGGTGGATGGAGGATGTGGAAAGTGAAGAGAAAACAAATCATTAGAATCCAATCCCTTTGCAATAAAATAGGTAAAGAACATAGCAAGGCCAGTACTTAACAAAATATATGTGTTTGTTTGTCCAATTGGTACAACAAAACAAATTTAATATACGTTAACAATGTATCTCTTTACCTATTTCTTTTATCACTCCCATCATTCTACTTATTAGTACCAAAGTTATACTTTTATGGATGAAAAGGAAAAACATAAAAAGGAAAAGAAAATAAAAGAGGTAACAATTAGAAATTAGCATAAAATTAATATAATATACATTTAGCTATTGGAGATTTGAAGGCAAATGCTGAGCAATAGAAAGACCAAGATCAAGATCAGTAAATTGTCAAATGCTAAACATTTTAAAAATGAACCAAATGCCCAAGTGTTTCTTTTCTTCCTATCATTTAGCTTTTAATAAGAATCTGAGATTTAGCTCGATTGGTTCATACAAACTAGCTGCAGCTATTTTGTAAAAAAAAAAAAAAAAATCTTTTAATAAATTTTTTGTTATTGGGTTAAGAGCAAAAGACTGGTTTTGAGAGAGGAAATCTGTCTGAGGATCTTTGACTGTTGTAAATCTGGTTCAGCTTAAACTATTTGAATCCCAAAGTTTGAAAAGTATATTCACATGTATGTGTAAACATCTTGGATTAATGTCAGTCCATGTATGCCATGTGAGGTGTTGGAGATCTCTGGTTCACATATTAAATGATGAAATGGACTATTTCTTGTTCAAACATGACTCTTGTAGGGGACTACCCTTAATTTTAAAATGTGAAGCCCCCTTTACTTGTTGTGGCTTTGGGGAGAGGCTAACCCTTCAATTTTAAAAAATTGCAGGCAGGGTTTGTTCTTTTCTTATTGTTAGAGGACAGCATTAAAAAAAAAGGAAGAAATAGTGGATTGAATTCAGCCTCTACAATGTGGGGCAGCAAATTTAGGTATTGTATGTCTGTTCCTTGCCTCTTAAACATTCTAATTTCTAAATATTTTAGGCTGAAGGTCACGGACCTGTCCAATGGTCGGATTACTTGTTCGATCTGAATTGGATAAAGTTTAGGTAAAAAAAATTTATAATTCGGGTCGGCTCGACATGAATTACTATTTATTAAATAATTTTTTTTTTAAATTTAATTATAAAATATATATTAATATTAATATTAATATAAAAATAATTTTTTAATATTTTTAAATAGTAAAATGGTTTTTTGACTAACCTGACCCTAACACGAAACGGGCTTGGGATAAAAATATTTTTTAGGTCAGCCCGACCTGGCCATGAACTGGTGGCTAAAGTGGGGTTTTTGTTCCTTTTATTTTTTATTTTTTTGCTGTTATGAGAGACATTATTTTTTAAAGTTGCTTTCTCTACATTCTTCTTCTTCCACCCTTATAATTACAAAAGCAATTATAACTATCTATTTAAGACTTAAGACCAGTCTGGCTTAAAAGAATGTCTGTATGTGAAGATTATTGCAGTAGAACTGTTCAAGACCTAAACGACAACATGGAAAGAAACAAAGTGAAAGATAAGATGAATTTAAGTTGTCTCATTAATTCAAGGGGGGAGGAAGTTCATGTACTGTTTAATGTATTCATTTTCAACTTAAAAAAATGTCCTGAAACTAGAATATTTACCACAAAGAGTACAGCCAAACTCAGAAGTAGGATTGAGAAAAAAATCGAAAAAATTGAAAACTGATTTGAATTGAAATGTTTGGTTCGGTTCGGCTTTGGTTTGGTTTTTATTGAATTTGATTTGGATAATAATTAAGTTTATTCGATTCGGTTCATAATTTAAAAAACCGTAATTATTCAAATCGAACTGAATTCTATTTTTTAATTAATTGTTAATTACTTTTTTATTTTTATAGTATAAAAATAAATATTTTATTTTTAAATTATTGAAAAAAAACTTAAATGTATTAGAAAAAGATAATTTTATAAAATTTTAAAAATCGGTGAACCGAATCGATTAAAACAGGTAGAATTCGGTTCGAGTCGGTTCGATTTTTAAAAAACCAAAATACTACATATTAATTGTAATTTTTTTTCCAAAATCAAACCGTTAACCCTACTTAAAAGAACCATTCTAAGAGGTGGTTGCTCATGAATGGTCTCAAGAACTTCTTTAATTTAATATGCTGTCAAAATCTCTTTGACTAATTTTTTTAAATTTCAATTGGAGACTTGATTTAGTTGGTTTATACAATTATCCTTAAAAAGTAATATCCAATAAATCTGAAATTTGAATCTTAGCATCTATAACTCTTTTTCTTATCTTCAAACTACAACTTCCTTTTTAGTCAATTTTTTTTCTTTTCAAATTTCAACTTTTGATATCCATTTTTATATATAAAAAGCACTTGACAGTTTTTAATCTACTTATGGAATTTAAATTCTCACCAACAATATATAAAAAAAAATGAACTCGACAAAATTTCATTCATAATGTATTTAAATATATATATATATATATATTCTTGAATTTTGACGTAATAACCCAACTGCTGTAGGCCTTTTTTTGGTTAACAGCATGACTTTCTTTAATTACAGCACTATACATAACATTACAAAAAATTTGAAAATAAAATGATGCAAAATGGTTGACAAAAGATTGATGTTTTAACGTATAGTAGTGGTATTATATGCAGTAAACTTTTTTTTTTTTGGTGGAAAACTATGCCGATCGTTATCTGCTTAAGCTTTATTTTCGATTTCTCAATTTTTTCTTTTTCAATTTTGAATGGAGCACTGCTCATTTTATTTTGGATTTATTAGCAGTAAGTAAATTGGAGAATTTCAAGATAAAACAGCCTTGGCATTCATTTAGGGAAATGAAAAGTGGAAAATGAGTTACAATAATACAAAAAAATGGTTCAAATCACCAAATCAGAAGGTCAAAGATGTTGGATGAGTAGTGTGTACACCTGTTCCCAATTTTTTTTTCTTTACTCATATTTGAGTCGGATTGAGCTAGAACTAATTCGAAAATTTATATCATTATTTAAAATAATATTAAAATAATATTTTATATTAATATTTATGATTAAATTTAAATCAAAACTATTTTTATTATTGAAAATTAATTCGGATAGAACCGAACTGAATTAAAAAATTCGACAGATCCGAAAAATTAGTTTTATTGTTTAAAATATATTACAATATTAAAAATATTTTTATATTATTATAATTAAATTTAAATAAAAATAATTTTTATTAATTAAATAATATTTTAGATCGACCTGAATCGAAAATATCTTATACCAAACACAATCCAATTTAAATCAAACCTACCACTTGGATAGATCTACTAATAACTAGATAATACAGCATCTCCATAACATTAGAGATAGTGGGAAAGAACCTTTTATCTTCAATATAGAATCGGCCATTTTACACTTTAATAATAGCAACCAAAGATGGGAATTTGTCTTACAAATTAAGCCGACCATACATATTGGACAACGTGTTTTAAATGGCACCAAGCCTCCCTACCAAAATTAAAGTAGAATAATTAATGGTACTATTATTTTGTTTCATAAAAATGGTATATTATTATTAGGATTCGTTTAATCAGTATTTAAAAACATCATTTAAATATTATTTACTTACCAATTTAAGAAAGTTTTTTTTTTTTTATATTTAATACATTATTTTTATTAAATTCAAAAAAAAAATAAATCATTAATTATAACTTTTTTATATACATCACATTAATCAGTATTTAGTGACATTTATTATTATTATTATTATTATTATTATTATTTGATTTTGCACTTGATGATGGTCAAATTGGTATAGTCTATGAGATAATACAATAATATCAATTTGGCAACTTTGCTGAATCATAGTGCGGTCTAGGGGTGTAAATGAGACACTGGTGCTCGCAAGCTATTCGAGTTCGGCTCGAAAAAAATTCGAATTCGATTCGGTCATTATCGAGCCGAGCTCGAGCTCGAGCAGCTCGAGCTATCGAGCGAGCCGAATTCGAGTATCTCAATACTCGATTCGAGCGGCTCGCGAGCCTAATCGAGCTTTTGATTTTATAATATATATTTTTATAATAATTTACTATATTACCCTTATTATTTAAATGTAAAAAAATTATATATGAAACGAGCTCGAGCTCGAGTACATAAATTGAGTAAACGAGCTTTATCGAGCCGAGCTCGAATAGTTCGATTATATCTCGAGCCGAGCTCGAGCTTGAAAAATGGTATTCGGTCGAGCTCGAGCCGAGTTTCGAGCAGCGAGTTTCGAGTCGAGCTCGAGCTCGAGCAGCTCACTATTCGAGCTCGGCTCGACTCGATTACAGCCCTAGTGCGGTCAACTTGTAAGTTAACAGCTCGAGAAAATTTTCAAAAGATCATTGGAAATAATCAGAGTATCAAGTACTTTATCTAATCTTTAAGCACCAAAGAATTGAAATGTAATGATTGCTTGATTAAAAGATAGTCATCAGTCACTCTTATTTAACTCTACATTTTCTTTCTTAAAAAGCAAAAGTGATTATGAATCCCCTTTCAATGTATTAGTTAAAGTTCATTTAATCGAAATAATTATTAGAAGGAAAATTATTTGATACATTATTAATGGAGTTTAAAAACTTTATCAGTAGGTTTAATAGGGTGATATATATTTATGCAAAATATAATAAAAAATATTTAAAAATTAATATAATAAAAAAAAGTTTGTCAGCTTTTTAATTTTGTTTGTAAAATTTAAAAACTCTATTATTAGTGTATACAAAACACACTCTTAATAGAATCTTATATTTAATTCCTACATTCCTTATTTGTAAATAGTTTTGTTTCTCTTAATCTAGTTTATAGGATTATGATTCTTGTATTATGTGTATATATATTCATTATTGCCAAAGTAAATATTGGGTTATATTTTCTAGTCCCTTCTTTTTCTCTTCATATATTACCATTAGAAAGAAAAGATTAATGAATTGACAACGCCTCTGGTTAATGGAATGAAATAGGGAGGGAATGGAATGGTTATTCCTTTGAAATAGAAAAAGTTATTATATAGCTTGGTTCATTATAATGAAATATGCTAGAAATAATATTAATATGTTTAGTTGGTTCAAAGAATAATGTTGAAATAAATGTAAAAAAATTAATTTACCTTTTTATAAAATTAATCACGTCATAATGATCTTGCGATCACTAAATGACATTGGGAGAAGAAAGATAATAAGTCCCTAAATAATATTGGGTTTTAAAAAACCTCGAAAAAATGAGTCATCACTGATCTTTTTTTGGTTAGGTATGATCGGTCACCTATTAAAAACTGATTTTTGTAAAATATTTTGAAAAAACCAATTTTAAAGTCTACGTTAAAAAAAACCCAGAGAAAAATAATGGTGGGTCCGAGAACCGGTTACGTGCGAGGAAGGTGTTCGCACCCGCACAACGCCCGTATAAAACGGTACCATATTAATCATGTGTTATCTTGAGTCTCGATAAAAGTGGATTTTAGATTCGGTATTTTAAAATAATTCCCTTTTAAAAATAATCGTATTATTTTAAGAATAATTCGGAATTCATTACCACAAAATTTCTATATTTCTCGAAAAAGCTTGGAAAAATATTTTTTCGCTTAACACGTATGTAATTCCGAGTAAAACAAAAACCATACTTTACGACTTCATAAACAAATGTGTTGAAGAATTTTCTAGCCTCCTCGGCAAATTCGATATAGACTAAGAAAGTATTCTCAGCAAATGTTTATGAAACCGAGAATGCACGTTGTCGCAACCTAAAAAAAATAACAATAACAAGTCTTATCGCAAGACTTTATTATTTGTTACGCATGACATTAAAAAAAACGAGGAAAAGTCGACTTAATTCCTCTAGAAAAACAAAGCTGTCGATACGTGATTCTGAATCGCGGGGGACCCATTCGAGTGAGGGGGAAAACAGAAGCAGAGGAAAAGACGACTTAATTCCTCTAGAAATTGAAATAAAATAAACGATCGAGGGTATGAAAACGGCATCGTAAAAAGACATGGAGTCGCCACCAATCTTTTTTAGCTAGGTGTGATCGGCCACCTATTAAAATCGGTTTTATAAAATATTTTAAAATTAATTAAAATATTTTTAAAATCAATTTCAAGTCTGCGTTATAAACCAGAGAAATCAAAAAAGCGGGTTCGGGAGTCCGTTACGTGCGGGGAAGGATTAGCACCTCACAACGCCCGTAGAAATCGGTACCTTATTAATCGTGTGTTATCTCAAGTCTCGGTAAAAAGTTGGTTTTTAATTTAGTATTTCAAGTTAATTCCCAAATTTAAGAAAAATAATTCCATTTTTAATTGAAAATGATTCGGAATTTATTAATTCAAAATTTTCCTATATTCCTCGATAAAATCGGCAAAATATAGAAATTTTTATTCATTTGGAAAACTTTCTGAATCATTCTCATTTTTTTAAAGAAAGATATTCCTTTATTAATGATAATTGATGATATTCCCTCCAGCAAACCCGGTAGAGAACTCATGAATTATTTTAACTCAAGAATATCTTTATTTTTATTGAAAATCATTATTTTTTTCAAAACATTTAAAAATATGAATATGAACATGTATGACATAAATAAAATGACATGGCAAAGTCTAGATAATATAATGCAACCTAAATGATATGACATAATTTAAATGGCATAGTATATTCTAGGTGAAATGAAAAATCCTAAGTATCATGGTATATTCTAAATGAGATAAAATGACTTTAAATGACATGGCAATTTTAAATGATATGGCATATTTTAAATGACATGGCATGTTATAAATAAAATAACCTAAATGACATGGAATATGATCTAAATGACAAGAAATGATATGAAATTAAAATAATGCTAACATATAATATGCATGAAAATGAAAATAAAAATAAAAATAATAATGCATGAACATAGTATATGCTAAACAATATGACAAAAACAACTAAATAAAAAGCATAGGATATCATGAAACATTAAAAATCATATGGCAAACAAATATAAGATCATAAAATGTGAATTAAAATAATAATAATATCATGGAAAATATCATAGCAAAAATCACACATTTAAATAAAATGCATGAACATAGAAAATGCAATGCATGAAAATGTATTTTTTCCTCTAAATAAAGAAATCCGTATATCTAAAAAGATATCCGGCTACCTTAGGAAAATATGCCAAATTAAATTTTCTAAAAAAAAAAAAAAAATCTTGTGATTATTTGAAAACAATTTTTGAGGAAAAACTTGAATAAAAATTAAAACCCTTACCAAACCCTTTTAAAATGGCTCTAATTTCCTAAGTTTAAAATCCCGAACTTAACTACCCTTAACCCAAGATTTATAAAATCATTTTTAAAGTTTAAGAAGGCTTAGAAACTATCATAAGATAGTAGCTAAATCTTCTAACCAACCCCCTCTAAATGCCTTAGCCAAATTCAACAATGATTCCTCTTTCGATTTCAAATCTGCCTCTACTGTCCGGTTTTGCCACATGATTTTTTAGTCTATTTTTAAAAATTCAAAAAAAATATAAAAAAACTACTTGAGACTCAGAACATGTAAATATACATGAGAAGAAATTGGCTTAATTTTCTGATTAAATATGACTACCCAGAAAAATTAGAGAAGTTCGAGTACTGGGTGAAAAAACTGTTTTGTCAAAACACATTTTTT
The DNA here is from genome assembly GCA_030761205.1 of Fremontodendron californicum. NCBI lineage: Eukaryota > Viridiplantae > Streptophyta > Magnoliopsida > Malvales > Malvaceae > Fremontodendron > Fremontodendron californicum. Next base: position 19,247,625 of record JAULJL010000023.1, on the reverse strand, counting down.
GCCTTTGATAAATTCATTCAAAAATCAAAGTAGAAATTGTTGGAAATCATCCTAAAGACTTAAGGACAGTAGCTAAACATTTTAAAAGCCTTGGACAAAAATTGGCTAAGTAAAAAAAATCACAAAGGTAGAACAATCAATTTGACAATTCCTTAATTTTCCACAAGTATGCTCTAGAGAGCATGACTTTGAGCCATTAATTGGCCTAAGTCACAAATCAAGTGGCAATGACATGGAATGCATGAACATACTTCAAATGAAATGTATGAAATGCATGGTCTAAAGGTCTAAATGGTAAAGAAAATGCATGACAATTCAAGACAACCTAAATGCCTATCATGAATTTGCATGGCAATAAATGCTATCCTAGCTCAATATGCATGCAATGCTTGATAATGCAAATATGACTTGGACCTAATATGTTATGAATATGCATGAAAATGCTAATATGACCTAAGACCTAAATAGCATAGTAATGCATGACAATACCAATGTGATTTAAGACTCAATATGCATGGCAATACCAATATGGCCTAGGCCTAAAATGTAATGAACATGCATAGCAATACTATGAACATACAATGACTCATGAAACTAATGTCAATGCTGGAACAAACAGCAACTAATACACAATTTCAAGATATGATAATGCAAAGCATGCTACCTAAACAAAATGCAAATGCATGACAAGGCAAGGGATACATGAAGAGGCCAAATGATCACATGAGAATCTAATGCAATCCTATTTAGTAAATGACATAAGTACATGACAAATCATATTAAGATGCATAATGTCATGACATTTTCATAAGCATATAACATACTAAGATCAAAATGCACAAGCTCATGGCATGGAAATGCAAACAAGTTAAGAGACAAAAGGAAAATGCACATGCAAGGCATACAAAAATTGAAGTGCCGAATGGTCATAAAAAAAATGATGGCATTTTATCATAGCATTTTCATGAGCACATGGCATACTAAAAATCAAAATGTACAAGTTCATGGCATGGAGATGCAAACAAGTTAAGAAACAAAAGGAAAATGCACATGCAAGGCATACAAAAAGTGAAGTGCCGAATGGTCATGAAAAAAAAGATGAAAATGCAAACATGTAAGACATGATACATGAAAAAAATGCACAACATGAGCATATGAACAACCATGGCCGAATATGCAAGGATGCAATATCAAGCATGGAAATGAAATATATAAGTAAACATAGTATAGAAAATAATGTAAAAAACATATATATAAAAGATTTAACATAGACATGCAAAATAAATAACAAGCAAAACTAGTAAGTAGAACAAGAAAAGTTAAGCTCCATGGTTGGTATCAAATGGGCATAGCCTCTCACATAACCATAATCACTTAGTCTTGCCAAGATCATGAAGCCTTTCCATCTCAATAAAACAGAAAATAAACCATGTAAAACAGAAAATAAGGTAAGTGTAATAACCAATTTCATCAGGGCCAAGCACCGACCCGGGCCATCTGCGGGCCCGAAGATAAACCCAGTAGGCCACCTAGGCCTGCTAGCCCAGTCTGCTGGACAGTCCCAATGCCAGGCCCCCAACCGAGCCTACAGTGCAGGCCTGATCCCAGCCAACACCCAGGCCCAATCTCTGGCCCAACCCAATCCCTGGCCCAACCAAACCCTAACCCTAGCAAACCCTAGCCCTGGCAGCCACCCTTCCCCAGGTCACCCACCTGCAGCAGCCACTATAGGCCACTCCCCCTGCTGCCCCAGCAGCCCCTTTCCTTGCATGCCAACCCCCTAGTCCCTCTGCACAGGCCCCTACGTCACTGGTTGCCCACAAGCAACACCCTAGCCCCAAAATTCAGGGACCCAGATCCCGAATCTTGGGTTTCTGAAGCCAAAATCCTTAAAAAGAGAAGGATCAGAACAGAGGCAAAAGGAAAAAAATGAAAAAAACACAATAACAAAAAAATTAATCCTATCCCCTAGAAACAGCAGCCACCAATAAGAAAAAAACAACAGCAAAAAAAAAAAAACCAAAAAAAGAAAAGAAACAGGGGGCCTTTAGTTTTGGTTGGTTTCGGATCTAAGGGTTTTAAAGCGATTCGAATCGCTCGTATGGGGTTGAAGGCTAGTAGAAATCATCGATGGTGGTTCGGTCTCGGTCTGGTGGCAGTTCACGGTGGTTTTCAAGTTTGCAACCGAAGAGTTTTTCCTAGATCTAGGGTGTTTGACTTCGATTCGGGCAAAACGGAGCCCAGAATCGGAGAGGGAGGTCAAGTCGAAGCTAGGTTAGGATTTTGGGAGGTCACCGGAGCTCAGGCACTACGGCGATGGCGGTGGTGACCGACTGGATTCTAGGAAAGTTTGGTTTTTCTGGTGAATATGAAGAACTAGAGAGAAAGAGAGGATTTCGGGAGAGGAAAGAGAAGGGAGAAAGGAAAAGTGAAAAAAAGAAGAAATTCGGGTATTTAAATATCCCCAAAATGACATCGTTTTGGGTGAAAAAAAAGAAGCGGGTCAAGTGCCGCGTGTAGACCATTTTTGGGTCCGACCCAAGTGTAACCCAGCCCAGCAAAAAAAAGGGGAAAGGGAGAAGACCCGGCCCAAGCCCGCTACACCGACCCATGCCCAGTCAGACCCGACCCGTGCCCAGAAAGCCTGACCCGTGCCTAGGCCCAGCGGCCCATTTTACTGTTTTTGTTGGATCTAGCCCAGGACTGCCTTGGGCAGGAAAGAAGAAAAAAAGGAAAAAGAAAGAAAAGAGGAAAAAAAAAAAAGAATAAAAAAGGAAAAAGAAAGAAAAGAGGGAAAAAAATAATAAAAGAATAAAAAAGTTGAGAAAAAAAAGAAAGAAAGGAAAAAAATAAAAATAAGAAATTTTAAAAAATAAAAAGAAAAGTAATTAATTCTCTCGGCAAAATTCATCCGAACACTCAAATCCCGGCTTCACGCAGCTTCCGAAGGTAAATTTTTATTTTTTATTTATTTATGTTCATTTTTATTTATTTATCTATCTTTAATTCTATTTTATGTCATTTTTATTATTTTATTAATGCTTTTTATTTATTTATTTATTTATTTATTTTGTTATAGTTGTTATTATTTTTACTATATTATTAGTTTTACCTTTTTTATTATTATTATTTTTTCATGCTTTTTCTTTTATTATTATTATTATTATTATTTTTAAATATGTTATTAATTTTTTTTTTAAATACTAAAAATAAAATTAGCATTTTGATTCATACAAAAATAAAAAGTGAATGTGAATTGCTGACGACGGAATTTGAAGGACGTCATGGTAGTGATTCCTAAGATATCTTGAGGTGAGAGAATTTCGTTAAATATCACCACGAGTTGTGGGAGTATTTAGCGATATGCTCAATTCAAAAATTCGTTTTCGTTTAAAAAATGGAAATAATCAAAATAAAAAATGAATAAAGAATGAATATTTATGCGTTTGATATTTTGCCATGCTCGAGTTAAATACTACGCTTCATATATTTAATCGTGAAATTATGTATTTAATCATATATCTCATATGCTTAACCGTGTGCGTTCCATGTTTAAATTTTCGCATCATACGTATTTAAATAAAAAATGGATGTAAACTACCGATGACGGAATTCGAAGGACGTCACAGTTGTGATTCTTAAGATATCTTGAGGTGAGAGGATCTCGTTAAATACCACAAAGAGTGTTGGGAATATTTAATGAGTGTTCTCGATAAAAAATTTGTGCTCGCTTTCATTTCAAAAAAATAATAACAAATTTTTTTTTATATAAAAATAATAAACATGTTTTGGAAATAAAATAAAAGAGAATTAGTTTTAAATACCAAAGTTAAGTTTGTCAAATCGAGATTTAAGATAACACGTGATTAAATGGTACCGTTTTCTAAACGAGCGTTGCACGTGTGCTAATCCTTCCCCGCACGTAACTGACTCCCAAACCTGATTTTGTTTTCTCTCTGGTTTAAAGCGCGGACTTCGGAATTGGTTTTAAAAAAATATTTTAATTAATTTTAAAATATTTTACTAAAATCGGTTTTGATAGGTGGCCAATCACACCTAAACAAAAAGATTGGTGGCGACTCCGTTTTGTTTTTAAAATCGTCTAGCGGTCGAAAAACCGTTATGACAGCTTGGCGACTCCGTTGGAGACTTTTTAGAGCCGAACCACAAATTAATCATGTGTCATCTTAAAATCTCGATTCAATGGATTTAATTGATCTTTAATTTTAACTCTCTTATTTTTTATTTTCTTTATTTATTTATTTATTAATTAATTTATTTGTTTATTATTATTATTATTCTTTTTATTTTTATTTTTGCTTGCATTTATGTCTTGATATTTGTTAATTCTTTATTCATGTTTTTATTATGTCCTTTATTTATTAATTTTTTTTTAATGTTATTGTTTCTAATAATTACAGGATGTTTAGAACAAGAGGTCGTAAACAAATAGTCAAAGGTTTGTTTGTTTCTTCTCACACACGAAGACGTGCATTTCATACATAAGCTCTATGCCCGAGCTATATCCCTTTAGGTAGAAGTAAAGTACCTATGATCTCGTGAGGTAATAACCTCCGCATGGGCTAGAGAAATACTTCCGGAGTAATAAAGTACCTACGCTTTCGTGAGGTGATAACCTCCGCATAAGCTTAAAAAATATACTCTAACAAATTGAACCCGTTTAACTCAGGGTGCCTTACTAACCTTCACGGGCGACAGCGAAGAGCAATTTGGGGCCTTTAGAATCTAATTCAACCTCATGTAGTGAACTTAGGTAGAGCCTTATCAAATTTTCGATTGGATATCCCCGAAATTAGGAACACATCGAGGAACGTTTGTGATCTTTCACTATTTGTTTTACATTCCGAACAAACACTGTAGATCGGGTAAGGATGAACGTACATTTTGCTACCCGCAATAAGTTTCATATTTTGCCCCGAAGACACCGTGATGCCTAAATAAGTTGATACTGTTGGGGAAAATGTTCATTAACTTTTTGAATTTGTAAATATGAAGATTCTTTCCTTCAAGCACCCTTGCATTTCGTACATCTCGTACATTTCATGCATTAATACACTTGTAAATAAAGCATGTACATTTATAATTGTATTTTTGATTTCACGGTGATAATAATCTCATTTGTTAAAATTGCGTAAACACCTGTTGATTGATTAAATAAGAATTGCTTACCGGTAGTGTTGAATAAATATTTGGACACCTGTGCCATAATAAGCCCCACTACCCCAAAAGCTTTTGATAAAAATTGTTTTTTTTTTTAAATAATATTTTGATTTTTGCGGGAAAAATATGTTAAAAAAAACGTGGATTGAATTTGGGGGCAAATTTTGTGCAATGAAATTGTTGAATAATTAAGTTCAGTCCCATCATGATTAATTTAATTATTGAATATTTTTCTGTATATATTTATGCATTAATTTGTTTATTCTTTAGACACATCAAATTGGCATCACATTGCAGTCATAACATGCATGGTTATTCATTGTAGAATACATTTGTGACATACATGGTCATTCTCCGTATATACCCGTGTATCAATTTATTTATTCTTTACATGCATCATATCGACATCGTGATTGCATTCATAACAATATGGTCATGCATTCATGACATACATTGTCACTCACTATATATGTTCATGCATTAATTTGTTTATTCTTTACATGCACCATACGGGCATCATGTTACATTCACGGCATTCATAGCTCATTCATCATGAAACACATTTAGGGAATAAACAAGAAGTCAGCTTAGCTTTAAAAACTTTGAAGAGATTTCTCTTTCAAATCAAAGGTATAGGAATTACTTAATACCTCTATGACGTAGGCCGGAACCATGGAGGATGAACAAAATAGACTGGATAGGATGGAAAGAGCATAGAGGGAATTACAGGAACAATTGGAAAAGTCACAAGAACAATTGGCAAAGTCACAAGAACAATCGGCTAGGTCCCAAGAGGAATCTAGAGAACAGATGACCAAGCTCATGGAACTGGTGTCCGCCACGATCAAGGGAAATGGATAAACCGAAAACTTGGCCATTAAATAAGGGTTGGAGGCACAAAAAGGTCAGAATAAGGTCGTAATGTTAGATGGCCAGTCTCATCAAAACACGGTTAATCCTGTCAACACCCTAAACTTAGATGAACTAGCTGAACAAGCAAAATTGAAAATGGTTGCGTTGAATGGGGCTGAGTTGGCAGATTCCCAAAGAAAATATCAGCTGTTAGAGGAAAGGCTTCGGGCAGTGGAAAACACAAATGTATTTGGGAGTGTAGATACAAGTGAACGTTGTTTGGTTCCTGATTTAGTCGTTCATCCTAAATTCAGAGTCCCTGATTTTGGGAAATATGATGGGACAACCGATCCATCAGCCCACATCACTATGTTCTGCAGAAAGATGACGGGCCATACGGATAATGATAAGCTTTTGATCCACTGTTTTCAGGATAACCTCAACGGATGATCAGGTGGTATAACCAATTGAGTAGGGATCAGATTCGCTCTTGGAATGATCTGGCTAGAGCTTTTCTAAGCCAATATAAGCATGTGACTGATAAGGCGCCTGACCGTCTCACCTTGCAAAATATGGAGAAAAAGGCCACTGAGAGCTTAAAGAATATGCTCAGAGGTGGATGGACATGGCCACCCAAGTACGACCACCCCTGACTCAAAAGGAAATTACTATCCTTTTTGTGAATACACTACAAGCCCCGTACTATGATAGACTCGTCGAAAATGCCGCGAAAAATTTTACGGATATGGTAACCTCAGGAGAGATGATTGAGAATGCTATCAAGAACGGGAAACTCGAAGGAAATAAGACATCCAATGCCGAGAGAAACGGGGCACCTGAAAAGAAAGAGGAAGATATCCAAGCTGTGGGAGAATTCACTCCATATCCCCAATTCCCTCCATATCAATCATGTTACTCTACCAATGTCTCTCCAAGCCATTATCCTTACCTGCCAAATATTCATCCCCAAACACCTAATCCTATGCCAGCCTCTGCAACTAGGCCTGCTTCCTAGAAACGACCGCGGGGCAACCAAGAGAAATTTTCAATCCCAATCCCTGAACTGTTGCCATTACTAATAAGGAACCAATACCTTACCCTGTGCCTTTGAAAACAGCTCCAAACCCATCAGCAAGGAGTTATGACCCAAACAGCAAGTGTGAGTATCACATGGGGGCAATTGGACATTCAACTGAAAAATGCAGACAACTGAAGAAAAAGATTGAAGGTCTTGTCCACGATGACATTTTGACTCCAGAGCTTATCGAACAGTGGAAATCCGCATTGTCATAAATCGGTTTCTTCTTTGGGGGTTTTGAGGATAAGAATAGTTACCTTTAAAAGCATGTCAACAAGCATTGAGGAATATGCATGTAGTTCTATGCCTCATCATAAAAGCACTTGTCTTATGTTGGTATCCACATGAAATAAATAAATTTTGAATTTCAAATGCTTTGTGTTTATTGTGTTTTAATAATTGATAACTCGTATAATTATATAGTTTTTAGTTATGTTTTATTATTGTTTTGTGTCAAATACGAGTTATTATTGTTTAGTCTAATTGTGTTTATGATCTTTTATATTTTTATGTAATTTGGTGTTTTTCACAAGTTTCTTTGAGTGATTTCAGATTACTAGAATTAAGGGCAAATCCAGTTCAGTTCCAGTTCCGACACCGTTTACCATATCAGCTATATCTCGAGTTTCACTGAAGAAATAAGGCTGAAATTTGTAGCCGTGCAAAGCTAAGAGGCATATCTATCTTTTTCATGTTTTACACTTCTTGAAACGGAGTCGTTTTCCCTAGTGAAATCGACCATCAAGTTGGCTGATGTGCAATGACGTCTGTGCTGACCTATTTTCGTATTCTGCCCATATCTTCTTATCCACATCAGCAAATGAGCTGATTCCAACGGCTATGGATCCGTAACGGATAGGGGTATATTTTTCTAGAAGACAATTTTATCAGATCGAGCTTCCAACATTGACAAAATCGACCATCAAGCTGGCTGATCAGAATTGTCATACAATATGACGAAAATTGTTAGAAAAATGCACCCACCTATTATACCTACCTTTGAAATTTGTAAAGCTTGTCTCTTGTCATTTAGCCCTCCAAAATGTGTATAAATAGAGGGCCTTGGATGAGTATTGGGATACATTATACATTGGTAGGATATTAGCCATTGTAATAAAATTCTCTAAGTTTTCTTCTTTTTTCCTTTCTCTAGTTTTCTTTTTCTTTATTTACTTATGCTTCTTACATTTCTTTTCATTTTTAGTATGTGTTGCTAATCATATTGTTGAGGTGATGAGGTGAAGCTCTTGGTAAATGCTAAGGTTAGTCTCTTAAACATGAACTAAAATGAATCATCATTTATAAACACTAGTATAGATAATATTTTCTTTTGGTTTAAAATCATACTTGCAAAGTAGAGATCTTGATTCATTATTGACAATGAAAATGGCACAGTAAATGCTTGGTTTCATAACCTTGATTTGTTGTAGACATATACCTTGGCATAAGGAATGCTTGAACTCTTTTTATGAGTTTTGAGGACACCAAATGAACATAATATCATATGCTATGGACGTTGGACAATTTGGACTGAATTGCTAAACCTTCCGATTGGAACCTCCCTTATGTGTGGATTTCAATTGTGTAATAAAACAAGATTAATCTTAGCATAACACCAAGAGTGGATTCTCTAACCTCAACATCCTTTCTTATTGTTTTTTATATCTTATTTAATTGCTTTTATGTTATTTTGTTTATTTTGTTCTCTAATATCTTGTTTACTTTCTTTGTTATTGATTCCCTAATATCTTGTTTATTTTCTTTTTCATATATATTTATAAACTTATACTTACTAGTACGCTTCCCTGTGGTTCGACCTCGGACACCCGAGAATTTATTACTTGAACATAACCTGCACTTGGGTTTACAACTCTTAATTGAGTCTCCATCAAGTTTTTGGCGCCGTTGCCGGGGAGGCAATACTAAGTATATAAGTTTATAAGTATATTTATTTTTATTGGCTGGTTATACTGCCTATATTTATTTTTATTGGCTGGTTATACCGCCTAATTTTCTATATATTTATATTTATATTGTATATTAACTTTGTATTATTTCTATTGGCTGGTTATACCGCCTAATCTGTATATTAACTTTGTTTTATGCTTGTTTGGCGACGTGATTTTAGATCTCGTCGTTTAGTTAGATTTTATTGTGAAACTTTTTCAGATAATCTTTCTAATACAACTCCTACCATGACTGACAATGAAAGTGTTAATGCTGAAGATGAGAACAGACAAGTACGCACCATGCGTGACTACTTGCAACCAACTCGAAGCTCATCACCCTCTTGTTTTATTTTTCCTCTCAATGCAAACAACTTTCGTTTTAAGCCAGGTATGATAGCTTTGCTTCCAAATTTCCATGGGTTAGAATCGGAAAGTGCTTACTCGTTTCTAAAAGACTTCGAAGATGTATGTGTCACCTTTAATGACCAACAATGTACAAATGAAATTGTCAAGCTAAAATTATTTCCTTTTTCTTTAAAAGATAAAGCAAAAATTTGGCTTCATAATTTAAAACCAAGGTCAATTGGCACATCGCAAGAATTACAAACTGAGTTTCTAAAGAAATTTTTCCCAGCACATAAAACTACTGCTTTGAAAAGACAGATTCAAAATTTCAATCAAAATCAAAATGAAGCATTTTTTCAGTGCTGGGAGCGTTTTAAAGATTTGTTAAGTTCTTGTCCACATCATGGTTTTGAAAAATGGCGTCTTATTAGTTTATTTTATGAAAGTTTAACTCCCGAAACTAAACAATTTGTTGAAACAATGTGTAACGGTGAGTTTCTAGAAAAAGAACCTGAAGAAGCCTTTGACTACCTAGACCATTTGGCAGATAACTCTCAAGCCTGGCACACAGATAATTCCTCTGAAAGTTCCAATAGATCTAATCCTGTTTCTAACAGAGGTAAATATCATTTTAGTCAAGAAGATGAGATAAAAGCTAAAGTAGCTAATTTGGCTAGAAAGATTGAAGCCATGGAACTTAGAGAAGTAAAAGAAGTCAAAACGGTTAAAAATGAAGAAAGTTGTGGAATTTGTGAAATCATGGGACACCCCACTTCTGAATGTCCAAACATTCCCATTCTTAAAGAAGCGTTGCATGATCAAGTAAATTCCATAAACACATTTAAAAAGCCTTTTCCTTCTCCTTACTCTGAAACGTATAACCCTGAATGGAGAAATCATCCCAACTTCAGTTGGCGGAATAATAATCATGTTCAGGTACCACAATCTCAAAAGCCGGGCAACACTTTTTCCTATCAACCTTCACGTGTACAAACCTTGGAAGAGACATTGCAAGCATTCATGCAAACACAAGCAAATGTGAATAACCAAACTTCACAGGACATCAATGAGATCAAAAACACCTTGTCCACATTGACAGCTTCATTACGCACTCAAGAAAAAGGTAAGTTTCCTGCTCAACCTCAGCCTAACCCTTCTACTCAATGTTTTGTTTCTTGCTCCAATGAAACTCAACAGGAAAATGCCAGTTCTATCACAACTCTTCGAAGTGGAAAGGCAATTGACAAAAAGATTCCATCAAAAGACCAAGATCCTCCTTCCTCTCCGAAAAGTATTGGTAAGGATGATGGTAAGTCTGAACTTCTTGAAAATTTGGACAAAGAAAAAGGTATGCATCCTGCTCCTTTTCCTCAAAGGTTGCAAACAATAAAGAATTTGAATCAAAATGCAGAAATTTATGAACTTTTCAAACAAGTTAAGATTAACATTCCTTTATTGGATGCAATCAAACAAGTTCCATCTTATGCTAAATTTTTGAAGGACATGTGCACAGTTAAAAGGAAACATAATGTACAAAAGAAAGCATTTCTGACGGAAAGTGTGAGCTCAATCATTCAGCACCTTACTCCACCAAAATTCAAAGATCCTGGATGTCCAACAATCTCATGCATCATTGGAAACACTAGAATAGAACGTGCATTGCTTGATCTTGGTGCTAGTGTTAATCTTTTGCCTTTTTCTGTTTATCAACAGTTAGGTTTAGGTGAACTCAAGGAAACACCTGTTACACTTCAACTAGCTGATCGTTCTGTAAAAATTCCTCGAGGGATAGTTGAACTAGAATAGAAGATGTATTGGTTCAAATTGATAATTTTTACTTCCCTGTTGATTTTATTGTTTTGGACACACATCCTGTTTCAAATCCAAATGTTCAAATTCCTGTTATATTAGGCCGTCCATTTCTTGCAACTTCTAATGCTCTGATAAATTGCAGGAATGGTATTTTGAACATTTCTTTTGGAAATATGACTTTAGAATTAAATGTGTTCAACATTTGCAAGCAACCTGGTGATGATTCAGAAGTACATGAAGTGGATTTCATTGAAGAACTTGTTCATGAACATCTCACCACTACCACATTCCATGATCCTTTAGAAGCTTATTTAATTGAATGTGAGTTTGATAATGCTTCAGAAATTTCACACACTGATTCGTTGTTAAATTCTTTTCAGGTTAAGCATTGTTGGAAACAAAAGTTTGAGGAACTCAGAAATGATGCATATGAGAAACGATTCCCTCATTTTCCTCGAAATATTTTACTGAAGCTTTACCAAGTTCGATTTGAAAGATTAAGAATGCTTATGCACAAAGGGATTCCTGAAGACATACATTGGATAATTGAAGCCAAGGTACGTGAAGATGAATATCTTCCTGTTTTGCATTTACCAGGTACAGGTAGAAGCACTTTTGCAAAGAAGCGACGAGCAAAGCGCATGAGTTCAAATTGCCACAAATGTGCACGATGGACGTGTAACGGTAAATGTCGTTCTATTGGGATTCCGTCCTCTAATCGAGATGATAAAATTGAATTCATTAAGGATGGACTGAGTAAGGAGAATTTGGGTAATATCCAACTTTCTCTTGAGACGCATCCTAGTGGAGACGTACAGAGAGAAATTCTTGATTTATGGCCGCAATTCCAAAGGGAATGGCAACATCTTGGGAATCTGATGATAAAAGACCCTGTTTGCCAGCTTGTAAGAAAATTTGATGGGAAGCATATCCTCGACTCATAGAAGGCGTTTAAGCCGTTTCTGGACGTAAAACCAGAGGAAGATGCCAGATACACTTTCGGCGACATTATTACTCTTGACTTTTACGGTCAAATACACTTTCGGCGACATTATTACTCTTGTCTGATTCACTACTCAGTCCTCTATATATTACACCATGTACTCATTCTCTTTCAGGCACTCGAAAAAGAAAAAAAATGGAAAGCACTTCGTCCCAGCGCATTAAAAAAATTTGTGTCTTTGGAGGTGCTTATCCAGGGAAAAATAACATATTCGCTGATGAAGCCATAAGAGTTGGAGTAATACTTGCCCAACAAAAGATCCAGTTGATTTATGGAGGCGGTAGTACGGGTTTAATGGGAGCAGTCGCTACAGCAGCACACGCCGGAGGAAGTCCAGTTCTAGGAATCGTGCCAAAACTATTCACAGATTTTTGTGGACCTACCGTGGGTAAGGAAATACAAGTCTGGAGTATCCCTGAATGGATGACAATCATGTACCATTCTGCCGATGCATTCATTGCTTTACCAGGAGGTCTGGGTACATTGGAAGAAATAGCTTGCGTGGCTTCTTGGTCATCTTTGGTCACAAATAAGAAACCCATTGGTTTGCTTAATATTAATGGTTATTTTAGTAATTTGCTTTCATATTTAGATAATGCTGTGGATAATGGATTCATGTTTTCAGAGGCAAGGAGAACCATAATTTCTGCTACAACCATTGAAGATTTACTCAAAAAGCTCCAAGCTTATGAGTATTTATCTGCTACGGTTGTTTCGCAAACGCTCGGAAAAAGAAAAAGAGATATGGACGAGCAAGGAGTGGATTGCACTCTGTCTTTGTGACATTATCTAACATTTTGTTTGTTGTGTCTCAGTTATAATAAGTGGTTAGCAACCTCTGCAGGTAATATCTCCTAAATTCTACCTTTAGTAGGGGGTAAGGGACATATTTTGCTAATTTAAAAAAAAAAAATTATGTGTTTTAAGCCATTTAGAAGTATTCATTCTGAACAAGGTCTGAGTAAGGGAGACTTGAGACATACCTTGTCAGTTTGATTTCTTCTTTAAAAAAAAAAAAGTTTGTTGTGTTTTAAGCAATTTAGAAGTATTCATTCTGAACAAGGTCTGAGTAAAGGAGACTTGAGACATACCTTGTCAGTTTGATTTTAATCTTTTTATGTTTACTTGTTAATTTTTGTTTAGTATTTTAGGATTATTTAGGTTGCATGAGTTTGTTTTGTTTTGAGTCTTAGTTATTCCTATTCTTATGTTATTAGTTCTTTTCTCTTACACATGATTCTTTCATTTGGGTTAATAGACTTACATTGAGGACAATGTAAGAATTAAGTGTGGGGGGAACGATTTAGGATTTCTTTTATTTTTGTCTACTATTTTTTTTTTATGAGTCTTTATTATTATTATTATTTTTTTAATGTGTTCTAGTTCCTTTTTAATACAATGATGAGATATGAATTGCATAAGTCTAAAACAGATTTATTAGTGAGAAGATTTTCATGAGAATTGAGCTTGATGTCAACCTTTTTATGAGCCAATGTTAATATGATATGTTGATTGAGAAAGAAGCATGTTTAGACTTAATCTGACTTGTATAATCATCCTTGTGAGTTTTTGAGCCTATAATAATTGATGCATTATACAAATCAATCTAATTTCCTTCTTGAGTGCTCTTATGATTACATGATTCTCTAGAACTTGCTTTAAATCGTTTGATACTATATTGATACATGTGACAACATGAATATGATAGAGGCATTAGGATTATAACCAGAGCCAAACAGCCATCCCTTATTAATGTTCTAAGAGAACATCCCCACTAGTGAGCCAATTTGAGCCTACATTAAATATGCTGTTTTATTGGTAACCACAACTTACACCTATCCTAAATATACTTATATCCTTACCCTTGTTCTAAAGATGGATTTTTTGAGACATATTAAAAAAAAAAAAAAATAAGGGATATTTTTAGTTGAAAATTTGGGTTAGAAACAAAAGATAAGTGTGGGGGAAGAAAAGAAAAGAAAAAGTCAAGAGAAAAAAAAAGGATCATTGTCAAATACATTCCCATATTAAAAAAAAAAAAAGAATCTTCTCTTGAACTTCTAGAAAAAGATGTTACAAAGTTGGTTAAAATGATGCAAAGGCTCAACATGAATATTTAGCCTATGTTATTATGTGCTTTATAAGAGTTTTGAGAAGTTTTATTTGTATGATCTTATTATGTCTCTAAAATCTATGAACTCTTTGGAACCTTTGTGATATCTTTATCCTTTTGTTCTTTAACCATATTATAACCCTTTGGCCCCATTACAACTTTGAATAAAGACCTCTTGATTTATGAAGTTGTATGATCTAAATAGTGGAGAACAGGTGGACAAGCAAGCATATGGTAGAAGTGTTTTCATGAGATTGATTGAGTGTAAACACTTTACCACTACTTTAAAGAGTGAAAATCAAGAGAGTATCCCATGTGAGAAGTTGAGATTAAGTTTGAATATGCACTATTTTGATTAAAATATGTTATGTTAATATTGGCTTAACTCATTTATTTACATTCAAGCAAGATTTTTTGTGAATTTCTTTAAGCTATTGATTAGTTTTTAAGACTTGTCCAATGATTATCTCTAATTTATATTGGAAGGATTAGTTATAATTATTATTTTTAGTTTTTCTTATGTCTTCAATGTTTGTGGGTATCGTCCTAGTAAACCCTCACGAGACTAAACTCGTCCACTAGGGACACCTAGGGGTTTAAAGGCTTGTGTCACATGCTAAGTGCCACCGTGATTTCCTACGAAAATGGATTAGATTAGATTTTCTTATTTTATTTTTATTGAGTCGTTGCTAGGGACTAGCAACAATCTAAGTGTGGGGGTGTGATAACTCGTATAATTATATAGTTTTTAGTTATGTTTTATTATTGTTTTGTGTCAAATACGAGTTATTATTGTTTAGTCTAATTGTGTTTATGATCTTTTATATTTTTATGTAATTTGGTGTTTTCACAAGTTTCTTTGAGTGATTTCAGATTACTAGAATTAAGGGCAAATCCAGTTCAGTTCCAGTTCCGAAACCGTTTACCATATCAGCTATATCTCGAGTTTCACTGAAGCAATAAGGCTGAAATTTGTAGCCGTGCAAAGCTAAGAGGCATATCTATCTTTTTCATGTTTTACACTTCTTGAAACGGAGTCGTTTTCCCTAGTGAAATCGACCATCAAGTTGGCTGATGTGCAATGACGTCTGTGCTGACCTGTTTTCGTATTTTGCCCATATCTTCTTATCCACATCAGAAAATGAGCTGATTCCAACGGCTATGGATCCGTAACTGATAGGGGCATATTTTTCTAGAAGACAATTTTATCAGATCGAGCTTCCAACATTGACAAAATCGACCATCAAGCTGGCTGATCAGAATTGTCATACAATATGACGAAAATTGTTAGAAAAATGCACCCACCTATTATACCTACCTTTGAAATTTGTAAAGCTTGTCTCTTGTCATTTAGCCCTCCAAAATGTGTATAAATAGAGGGCCTTGGATGAGTATTGGGATACATTATACATTGGTAGGATATTAGCCATTGTAATAAAATTCTCTAAGTTTTCTTCTTTTTTCCTTTCTCTAGTTTTCTTTTTCTTTATTTACTTATGCTTCTTACATTTCTTTTCATTTTTAGTATGTGTTGCTAATCATATTGTTGAGGTGATGAGGTGAAGCTCTTGGTAAATGCTAAGGTTAGTCTCTTAAACATGAACTAAAATGAATCATCATTTATAAACACTAGTATAGATAATATTTTCTTTTGGTTTAAAATCATACTTGCAAAGTAGAGATCTTGATTCATTATTGACAATGAAAATGGCACAGTAAATGCTTGGTTTCATAACCTTGATTTGTTGTAGACATATACCTTGGCATAAGGAATGCTTGAACTCTTTTTATGAGTTTTGAGGACACCAAATGAACATAATATCATATGCTATGGACGTTGGACAATTTGGACTGAATTGCTAAACCTTCCGATTGGAACCTCCCTTATGTATGGATTTCAATTGTGTAATAAAACAAGATTAATCTTAGCATAACACCAAGAGTGGATTCTCTAACCTCAACATCCTTTCTTATTGTTTTTTATATCTTATTTAATTGCTTTTATGTTATTTTGTTTATTTTGTTCTCTAATATCTTGTTTACTTTCTTTGTTATTGATTCCCTAATATCTTGTTTATTTTCTTTTTCATATATATTTATAAACTTATACTTACTAGTACGCTTCCCTGTGGTTCGACCTCGGACACCCGAGAATTTATTACTTGAACATAACCTGCACTTGGGTTTACAACTCTTAATTGAGTCTCCATCAATAATAATTTGAATTTGTAAAAATAAACATTAAGGAAGTTCTTGATTTTGAAGAATGCGTTCTTAAAAGAAAAAAAAAATTCTTTCTTCACATTAAGAAATGATGGAGAGTCTTGAGAATATTGATGATCATTGTTAGAAATGACCCAACACCCTTCCACCTCTCTTTCCGACTTGCCTATGCTTGACTCATTTGAGTTTGAAAAAATCAATGCTTCCAGGAATATATTGTTGAATTTCAGAAACCATAGTCAGTGCAATAAGAAAAATGCAGATCCTAGTTTAGGCTATGAGTAATGGAACAAACTTTTTGAAAAAATCCGAGCTCTTTGGTGTCTCAAACAAGTGAAACCTTTTTCAAGAATCTAGATTATGGTAAATTGATGTGTGTCAAGGTTATGCCAAAACCATTCACATCCTTTTTAGTAACCATAAAACACGAGTTGCCCAGACGTCACTTCATGATTAACGTCTCAGGGCACAATGACTAAACCTGATTTTCTCATGTTCCCAGAAAAAACTATTTTTGAGCCATATTCTTTCTTGTCCCTTCGGACAACCCAAAAAAAAGAATCGAGGTGTTCCTCGTAATGATACGAATTCTCATTTGTATAACCAATCAAAGGGTGCATCATTTGTAGATATGGAGGACAGATGGTGAATAAGGATGAAGTAATTTTCGGGGCATACATCAATCACAAAGGAAAAAAAAAAGAAAAAAAAAACAAAAGAGAGAAGAAAATGAAAATGAAAAAAATGAGCATGACATCATGCATTTATGAAATTCAAGATGGTTTCAAGAAAGGCAAAAACCTTTTCGTTATTTTCCTCTAGGGAATGACACTTCGATTTACGTGCTTGTGTTTGAGATGAAAAATGGCCATCTTTCATCATCCTTTCACAAATTATAAAAATATCCTTTTGCTCCCCCTTTTGAGCCGAATGAATATTTCGTTCTTTCAACCTCGATCAAGGATCACCCTCCACACTAGGAGGCAAATGCGAGGAAGAATCTTTTCAAAGGTCACAGATAATGAAGCCCTGCTTCAAAGATAAAAAAAGAATGCCTTGAATCAAATAGCAATTTGAGCTTTCAAATAACTACAAGCTCACCTTGTCAAAATAGAAATGCCAAAAAAAAAGGGTGTAAGAAAGGGAAAAATGAAAGCCCGAAAACACCTAGAAAAAGGAAAAAAGAAAAAAATGGATGGAAATCATGGGGTAAAGAGAAAACTCAGAAAAAACAAAGAGAATCCTCCTCAAGAAATAATCCTTGATTTGATCACCCTTAAACACATGTTTGGGCCTATTTATCTTTTCTTTCAGAACCTCGAACCTTGGTCTACATTACGTACCTGGAAAAGACCATTTTGATCGAGCATGGTCATTTAAATTGATGAGTCTATTCTTAGAGAAATGCATGAGACTTCGGTCTCATTTTTGGTTAAAAATCCTTTTTGGATAAGTCTTGATTTCTTGAATGTATGGTGAAACATTTAATGAAAAAAATGAAAAAATGGAAAGAATGAGACTCTAGGGTGAAAACCCAAAATGGGCAGTCTAGAGTAAAATGGGAGAATTTCGATGCCACTTATGGTATTGTCAAGGCCATAACAAGGAGGAGGTCATTTTGAAGAAATCAAGGAACATCTCGAAATTCCAAAATATCCCAAAACTGTCAACTCTCGTTTGGAGGTTTGACTTCAAAAACTGAGACTTTTTTCCTTCCAGAATTAACTTTCCAGTTTGAACATCCCGACTAGTCTTGAAGTTTGTCAAAACGCCATGATTTGGAAACTAAAAGATGGTTGAACTTGTTTGATTCCCAAAGAATTCATGTTCTATAAAACCTGTTCCATTTGTGAGTTTAGAAAGGACATACATTTTTCTTGTTGTGAAGTCTCCTTGGATCAACCAAAATCTTGTTGTACCAAGCCTTTTGACTAAATTTGAAAAAAAAAAAAGCCGAATTGACACTCAGAAAAACTTCTAATAGTGGTCATCAATCTTTAAGAGATTTGGATATCAGAGGATGACATTTTCAGTTCAAAAGTTTTCAGTAAATAAGCAAATATTTTTTTTTTTAAAAAAAGAGCAAGCAAAAACAAATAAAAAATGAAAATATTTTTGGAAGAAACCATTTTGAATAAAAATGATGTTGGCATGAGGAAAAGGTTCTTCTGGCCCAAAGGTATGGAACTATTGAGGTAGAAGAAATGAACATTCGGCTCAGACTTTTGTTGATAAGATTTTGAAAACCATCGGAGCAAAGAGATAGTACCAGAGCGAAGAAAAGGGTTGATCTCTTACGTGACACGAGTGTTTCGGGATACGCTCTGTTGCAAAAAGGAAAAAAAAAATTGAAAATGCTAAACCAAGGTTAGGAAAAATAATTGGGAACATTTGCATCATTCATGAACATTCACACATTTACTGAGTTTTGCATCTGCATCGTGTCGTAAAATGTTTACATTATTCATGGGTACTTGCACATGCATCATCAGGGGGCATATGCATTGACTTCGCATGACATTCACATTTCATGCATGACATTAACTATTTGGAATTTTGACATTTGAATTTGAACCTTCAAAGAGATTTTCTTCCAAGATATAATTGTGAAAGATCTTCAGGTATGATCACCAAGACCTCCGGGCACCGCTTTTAAAACTTCCGGGTTACCTTTTTTTAAGACCTCCAGACACTATTTTCAAAGAAAAAACATTTTTAAAGACCTCGGGGCACCTGTTCAAGACCTCCGGGCATTATTCTCAAAAGTCATGTTTTCAAGACCTCCGGGCACTATTCTCAAAAATCATGGATAAGACCTCCGGGCATCTGTTTCAAGACCTCCAGGCATTATTCTCAAAAGTCATGTTTTCAAGACCCCCGGGCACTATTCTCAAAAATCATGGATAAGACCTCCGGGCACCATTTTCAAAGAAAAGACATTTTTAAAGACCTCCGGGCATTATTCTCAAAAATCATGTATAAGACCTCCGAGCACCATTTTCAAAGAAAAGATAATTTTATAAGACCTCTGGGCATCTGTTTCAAGACCTCCAGGCATTATTCTCAAAAATCATGTTTTCAAGACCTCCGGGCACTATTCTCAAAAATAATGGATAAGAACTACGGGCACCATTTTCAAAGAAACGACATTTTTAAAGACCTCCGGGCACCTGTTTCAAGACCTCCGGGCATTATTCTCAAAAATCATGGATAAGACCTCCGGGCACCATTTTCAAAGAAAATATATTTTTAAGGCCTCCGGGCATCTGTTTCAAGACCTCCGGGCATTATTCTCAAAAATCATGTTTTCAAGACCTCCGGGCACCATTCTCAAAATCAGGGATAAAGACCTCCGGGCATCATTCTCAAAATCGAGAATAAGACCTCCGGGCACTATTTTCAAAGAAGTAACATTTTTAAGACCTCCGGGCACCATTTTCAAAGAAAATATATTTTTAAGGCCTTCGGGTATCTGTTTTAAGACCTCCGGACATTATTCTCAAAAATCATGTTTTCAAGGCCTTCGGGCACCATTCTCAAAATCAGGGATAAAGACCTCCGGGCATCATTCTCAAAATCGGGAATAAGACCTCCGGGCACCATTTTCAAAGAAGTAACATTTTTGTAAGACCTCCGAGCATCTGCTTTCAAAAACCTCCAGGTAACATCTTTCAAAATGATATTTTCCAAGATCTTCGGGCACCATTTCCAAAGAGGTAACATTTTTTTAAGACCTCCGAGCATCCGCTTTCAAAAACCTCTGGGTAACATCTTTCAAAATGATATTTTCCAAGACCTCCGGGTACTATTTTCAATTATTGCAAAGTCGAACTCGTTTCCTTAAGACGGGTCGAGCCTTGGTATGATTAGTCAAGGTAATCTCTTCAAGGCAAATCGTTTTATCACAAGCTTTCAAAAATATAACTCCTGATCTTTCCTCGACGATGAACCAAGAGCCTCTCTAAAAATGAACCTCTATAACCGAAAAAATTGGTTTTATTGTTTGTCTCTTTTCTTGATTCTCAGCAATGTACAAAGAGGGGTAGCTGTAATAACCAATTTCAGTCCGAATCAGGGACAAGCACTGACACGGCCATCTGCGGGCCCGAAGATAAACCCAGTAGGCCACCTAGGCCTACTGGACAGGCCCAATGCCAGGCTTCCAACCGAGCCTGTAGTGCAGGCCTGATCCCAACCAACACCCAGGCCCAATCTCTGGCCCAACCCAATCCCTGGCCCAACCAAACCCTAACCTTAGCAAACCCTAGCCCTGGCAGCCACCCTTCCCCAAGTAGCCACCCACCTGCAGCAGCCACCATAGGCCACTCCCCCTGTTGCCCCAGCAGCCCCTTTCCTTGCACGCCAACCCCCTAGTCCCTCTCTCAGGCCCCTACGTCATTGGTTGCCCATAAGAAACACCCTAGCCCCAAAATTCAGGGACCCAGATCCCGAATCTTAGGTTTCTGAAGCCAAAATCCTTAAAAGAAAAGGATCAGAACAGAGGCAAAAGGAAAAAAAAAGAAAAAAACACAACAACAAAAAAATTAATCCTATCCCCTAGAAACAGCAGCCACCAATAAGAAAAAAACAACAGCAAAAAAAAAAAAAAACCAAAAAAAGAAAAGAAAAGAAACAGGGGCCTTTAGTTTTGGTCGGTTTCAGATCTGAAGGTTTTAAAGTGATTTGAATCGCTCGTACGGGGTTGAGGGCTAGCAGAAATCATCGGTGGTTGTTCGATCTCGGTCCGGTGGCTTTTCACGGTGATTTTCAAGTTTGCAACCGAAGAGTTTTTCCTAGATCTAGGGTGTTTGACTCCGATTCGGGAAAAACAGTGCCCAGAATCGGAGAGGGGAGGTCAAGTCGAAGCTAGGTTAGGATTTTAGGGGGTCACCGGAGCTCCGGCATGACGGCGATGGCGGTGGTGATCGGCCGAATTCTGGGAAAGTTTTGTTTTTCTGGTGAATATGAAGAACTAGAGACAGAGAGAGGGTTTCGGGAGAGGAGAGAGAAGGGAGAAAGGAAAAGTGAAAAAAAAAAGAAAGAAAGAAAGAAGAAATTCGGGTATTTAAAGAACCCCAAAACGACGTCGTTTTGGGTGAAAAAAAAAGAAGCGGGTCAAGTGAGACCCGCTTGTAGACATTTTTTGGGTCCTGCCCAAGTGTAACCCGGCTCAGCAAAAAAAAAAGGGAAGGGAGAAAACCGACCCAAGCCCGCTACACCGACCCGTGCCCAGTCAAACCCGACCCGCGCCTAGAAAGCCTGACCCGTGCCCAGGCCCAGCTACCTATTTTACTGATTTTCTTGGATCAAGCCCAGGACTGCCTTGGGCAGGAAAGAAGAAAAAAGGAAAAAGAAAGAAAAGAGGAAAAAAAAGAAAAGAATAAAAGAATAAAAAAGGAAAAAGAAAGAAAAGAGGAAAAAAAAGTGAAAAGAATAAAAAAGGGGAAAACAAAAAAGAAAGAAAGGAAAAAAATAAAAATAAAAAATTTTAAAAATAAAAAGAAAAGTAATTAATTCTCTCGGCAAAATTCATCCGAACACTCAAATCCTGACTTCACGCAACTTCCGAAGGTAAATTTTTATTTTATATTTATTCATGTTCATTTTTATATATCTATCTTTAATTCTATTTTTTGTCATTTTTATTATTTTCTTAATGCTTTTTATTTATTTATTTATTTATTTTGTTATAGTTGTTGTTATTATTTTTACTATCCTATTAGTTTTACCTTTTTTATTATTATTATTATTATTTTCATGCTTTTCTTTTCTTTTATTATTATTATTATTATTATCATTATTACTATTATTAAATGTGTTATTAATTTGTTTTTTAAATACTAAATATAAAAATAGCATTTTGATTCATACGAAAATAAAAAGTGAACGTGAATTGCCGACGACGGAATTCGAAGGACGTTACGGTAGTGATTCCTAAGATATCTTGAGGTGAGAGAATTTTGTTAAATATCATCACGAGTGGTGGGAGTATTTAGCTATATGCTCAATACAAAAATTCGTTTTCGTTTAAAAAATGGAAATAACCAAAATAAAAAATGAATAAAGAATGAATATTTATGCGTTTGATATTTTGCCATGCTCGCGTTAAATACTACGCTTCGTATGTTTAATCGCGAAGTTATGTATTTAATCATATATCTTATATGCTTAACCGTATGCGGTCCATGTTTAAATATTCGTATCATACGTATTTAAATAAAAAATGGATGTCAACTACCGACGACGGAATTCGAAGAACGTCACAGTTGTGATTCTTAAGATATCTTGAGGTGAGAGGATCTCGTTAAATACCACCGAGAGTGTTGGGAATATTTAATGAGTGTTCTCGATAAAAAATTTGTGTTCGCTTTCATTTCAAAAAAATAATAACAATTCTTTTTTTTTTTAATAATAAACATGTTTGGACACATAAAATAAAAGAGAATTAGTTTTAAATACCAACGTTAAGTCTGTCAACTCGAGATTTAAGATAACACGTGATTAAATGGTACCGTTTTCTAAACGGGTGTTGCGGGGGTGCTAATCCTTCCCCGCACGTAACTGACACCCGAACCTGATTTTGTTTTCTCTCTGGTTAAAAGCGGGAACTTCAAAATTAGTTTTAAAAAATGTTTTAATTAATTTTAAAATATTTTACTAAAATCGGTTTTGATAGGTGGCCAATAACACCTAAACAAAAATATTGGTGGCGACTCCGTTTTGTTTTTAAAATTGTCTAGCGGTCGAAAAACCGTTATGACAGTGAACTTCATGGTAGGTAAAAATGGGCATAGCCTCTCTCCTAACCATGGTCACTTGGTCTAGAGCCATTTCAACCTTTTTTTGCTTCATATTTTGTAAAAAATCAGAACCTTAGAATACTCTAAAAATCTTGTAAAAATCATTTTTCACAACAACATGCAAGGAAGGAAAAAAAAAAGAAGGAAAAACCAAGACAAGTAAATAAGACACATTCGGCCATAGCATGAAACCAAAAAAAAAAATTGTTTTCCACCATTTCAATGAATAAGAAGAGATGAATACATAAATAAACATTTAAAATCTTTATTTGTATGAAAAATGTAGTAGGAAAACAAGATGGAAATAAAAAAGAAAGCTATGCTAGAGCTTGGTAGAGATGACTACCTTCAAGCTCTCTACTGAAAACCTTTTTTTTTTCTTTCTTTCAAAATATTTTTCTTTGTCAAATTAGGTATTGTTTCCAGCCAAAAAACCTCTGAAAAAATGAAATTACCCTCCTCCCTTTAGCCTTGGCCGAATGACCCTCTAACCCTTAGATGGGAATTGCACTTTTCTCCTCCAATCTTGGCCTTTAGATTAAGATATTTTGATGACAACATAAAAATGTCATCTTGCCAATTGATAGAAGCCCTTAAGATGTGTACTCAGCCCTTGTAATAACCTTAGCCCTTAGATGCAAAAGAGGACCAATCCCATGCACTCCCTTGCTTGCCCTCCTTGAGTGCCTAACCTTGGATGAGTTGTGCTCTTCCATTCTTGGTCATTGGATGAGGACAACATAAAAATGACATCTTGTAGATTAAATCCATCCCTCAACATGTGAACTCATCCCTTGTAGATGGCCTAAGCCATTGGATGAAAAGAGATAATCCCATGCACTCCCTTGCTTAATCGAATGGATGCTCGCCCTTGGATGAATTGTGCACATCTTTTTTCTTCCATTCTTGTCCATTAGATGAGGGTCCTTTTATGACAAATAAAAATGTCATCTTGGCATTTAAATTTGGCCATTGGATGGTGCATTCAACTTTCCTACAAGGCACCTAAGCTATTGGATGAAGGGTGGACCATTTGCAAGGTGTTAGTGGTAGCATGTGGCTTGGTAGTGACTAGGGAATTAAATTGTTCAAGCTTCCTTATTCTACTCTATATTGGCTGACCAAGGGAAGAAAAATCCCAGAAACTCCTTCTTTCATATTTTCCTCAATTACAAATTTGCCTCTTTTGGTTTCTTTGGTGAAATGACATTTTTGCCCCCCGAACCTAAATAAATAGCAAACGGACTCGAAATTTGAATTTTATTTTTTCAATACTTCCAAAATAATAAAAAATTGAATTTTGGAAGTTTTCAAAATTTTCCGAGTCCATTTGCTATTTATTTCGGATTTATTTCCGAAATTACCCGTTTTATGCACCCGAACTTTACCATTTTTTTTAAACGAGCTCCGAATCTAGATTTTTCTTCACTAGTCTCTTCCAAATAATTTACAAATGTGATATAGAAGTTTTCATAATTTTTGGAGCTCATTTACTATTTTTCGGGATTTATCTGCTTGAATTACTACATAAGGGACCCGGGATTTGGCCATTTTGCAAACGAACTCCGAATCAAAATTTTATTTTTCCAATATCTTCCAAATAATTAAAAAAAATGAGATTTTCAAATTTTCAAAATTTTTGGAACTTGTTTGCTATTTTTTCAGGATTTATCCTGTTGAATTACTACATAGGAGACCCAGTATTTGGCCATTTTGCAAACGAACTCCGAATCAAGATTTTCTTTCGCCAATCTCTTTGAAATGATTTAATAATTAGATTTGCAAATTTTCAGAATTTTTGGAGTTCATTTTCTATTTTTCCCATATTTTCCAATTTTGCCCTTTTGCCTCCAAAACCCGATTTTGCTCAAAACAAGTCCGATTTTCATATTTTCTTCAAACTGAGCCTTGGGATATCCTTGTTTAATAATTTCTCATCAATTAAGGGCTTTAGATCTTCCGAATCGGGCCATTTCTGTAATTCTTCCAAATTTCACCGAAATTCACAAAAAAACCCTAATTCTCGGTTTTCTTTCGAATTGACTTTTCTATCAGTTTTTCTTCCAAGTAGCTTCTCCATTACCCGTAGTCAGTGCTTATCTTTCATTTGAGACCTTCAATTCTGACCAATTTGATCGTTTAAGCATTTTTCCCCAAATTTCTCGAATTAGGGTTTTCTTTCTACTAAATCTCATAACCCAACTTTTGAACTCCGTATCTTTCAATGTGGACCTCGGATTACCAAAATTCTTTCACCGTTTTTCAATTGAATCTCAAATCTTCATTTTGAAAGTGGGTTGACTTTTTTAGTAGTTGACTTTTTTGGGGTTGACTTTTTTGGAGGTTGACTTTTTTGAGTTTGACTTTTTCTGTCTGCTTTCTTAGACGAAGCCTCAGAGTACCACTTGCAGGATGAGAAAAGCCTTTTAGCATTCTAAAACATCAATTTAGGAAGAAAATGTACCTGATTTAGTGGTCCGGACAAAATTAGGTGTCTACAGCTACCCCTCTTTGGCTATTGCTGAGAATCAGGAACCGGGAAAGATAAACAAACACTAATTTTGTACGGTTAGTGAAATCACATGTGAAGGAAAGGGAAAAGGGTTTTCTTTTTTTCTTTTCCTCTTTTTCATCATTTTTTCATTTTTCAAATTATTTTTTTTTTGAAAAAACTGTAAATTGAAGATTTTGTCCTTAAATTGAATTCCCTGACTAATCAAGGCTCGACACGTCTTAAGAAAACGGGTTCGATTTCAAAAGAAAAAGTTGTGCCCGAAGGTCTTACCTGTGATGAAAAATTATGCTGAAGGTCTTAAAAATGGTGCCCGAAGGTCTTTAAAATGGTGCTTGAAGGTCTTTAAAAATAGTGCCCGAAGGTCTTTAAAAATGGTGCCCGAAGGTCTTTAAAAATGGTGCCCGAAGGTCTTTAAAAATGGTGCCCTAAGGTCCTTAAAATGGTGCCCGAAGGTCTTTAAAAATGGTGCCCGAAGGTCTTACCCGTGATTAAAATACCTTGACGACGGTCTCAAGGCTCGACTCATTTGATAAAATAGAATGAATTCGATTTAAAACAAAAGGAAATACCTCGACGGTGGTCTCAAGGCTCGACTCATTTGATAAAATAGAATGAATTCGATTTAAAACAAATGGAAATACCTCGACGGTGGCCTCAAGGCTTGACTCATTTGAGAAGCAGAACGAGTTCAATTTGGGAAGCCAAAGTTTTCTTGATTCCTGTAATGTTAGCTAAATGCAATTATGAGAATGACATGCTTTGCAAATGCTTATATGTTTCCTGAAGATGAATGCAGTCAAATGATTGTGTCATGATTTCTAATCCATGGTTTCTTTGAGGTTCACAGATTATCCGACTTCATGATGGAGTCTTCAATTGTTCACTGATGCCCCACTTAAAGAATCCTTTACTCAAGATAATTTGTCAAACAGTCCTAGTTTTTGACTTCGCTGAAATTCATAAATTTCTGACTTCGTGACGGCATATCCAAGACATTCACTGTTTTCCTTTACTTGGTGAATTTTTCATCAGGATTAGTGGTTTCCAAACCTTTTCTAAGATTTAGATCTATTCCATAGTAATACTTTTAAACTCCAATTTATTAAAAAATTTATGTTTACTAATCATCATTCAATTTAATAACAAACAAAAATGCAATTTCAAAAATGTATGAAAGAAAGTATGAAACAAGCAATTGTCATAAAAGGGGTAACAAAATTTATTGTCAAAAAAATGTTTTAAGATGATAAAAGTGGATATCAAGGATATAAAAAACAAATGTAAAGTTATAGATTGTTGATGCCCCGAATGGGGAATATCTTGGACCCCTACTTTTTCAAATCATCTGAAATTTCTCTTAAATGGTCAATTTACTTGGGTAATCCCTCGGCTTTCGTAGTTACGTCAGACTGAGTTGTTCCCCTTTCCTCTGATTTTCAAATACTTGCTCCCCTTTTACACGAAGCATTGATTCAAACCTTAATCAGTACTTGATCCGTTTTTTGCGGATTTTCAACTCAAGTGTCCCCCATTCGATATTAAGTCGCCCTTTGCGGGTTTTCGGCTTAAACCTCTCATTTTTTGTTTGTTTGTATTCTACCATGCATTTGAGAATTCTAAATGCTTCCAAGGTAAAAATGTCAATTCAAAAGATGAGATTTTGAGAAAAACCTTTCAAATTAAATACCCATGCTTGATCAAAATGGAATTTTAAAGTACGTAATGTAGGCTAAGGTTCGGGTTTAGAACGAAAGGATAAAATAGGCCCAAAATGTGTTTAAGGGTAATTGGATCAAGGAACATTTCTTGAAGACATTTGTCCCCTTTTTGGACTTTTTTTTTGTTTTGTTGGTGTTCATTGCTGGCTTTCATTTGCCATTCTTTGATTTCACATTTTTCTATGGCTCTTTTTTTGCTATGATTTTGATTATTTTTCCTCGTATTTGCCCTCCAGTGTAGAGGGTGATCCTTGATCAGGGTTCAATGAAAGAAATAATTCCTATGGCTCAAAAGGGTGACTAGGGATAATTTCTTCTTAGTGAAGGAAACATGAAATATGGCCATTTTTCATACCAAGCATGAATATTCTCTTTGAAAAACAATTCTCAAGGGAGATAGATACATAGAATTTTCATTTCTACTCTTGGAATCATTCGAATTCCCATGTACATAGCATCACACTTTTTTTTTAAGCATAATACTTCTTCAGTTCATCAGCATTCACGGGATGTCTAAAATGATCCTCGTCCATCCGAGTTAGAATCAATGCTCCTCCAGAAAAAGCTCTTTTTACCACATAGGGTCCTTCCTAATTTGGAGCCCATTTTCCTCGCGGATCCTTCACTATGGGGAGAATTTTTCTCAGTACCAACTCTCTTTCTCGGAACTGTCTGGGTCGAACCTTCTTGTTATGGGCTCGAATCATCCTTTTTTGATACAACTGCCCGTGACAAATTGCCTTCAATCTTTTCTCTTCGATGAGATTCAGCTGTTCATAAGGAGCTCTAACCCATTCTGCCTCTTATAGGCCAACCTCCATCAAAACCCGAAGTTAAGGAATCTCAACTTCAATAGGTAACATTGCTTCCATACCATATACCAAAGAAAACGGCGTTGCCCCTGTAGATGTGCAAAACGAAGTGCGATATGCGTGAAGAGGAAAGGGCAAGATCTCATGCCAATCCTTGTACACATTAGTCATCTTCTCGATAATCTTTTTGATGTTTTTGTTGGCTGCTTCTACTGCCCCATTCATCTTCGGACGATAAGGTGCTGAATTGTGATGAGTGATCTTGAACTGAGTACATACCTCTCTCATCATCTTATTAGTCGGATTGAGAGCATTATATGAAATAATTCTTGCTGGCAATCCATATCGGTATATGATTTCTTTCTTAACAAATCTGCATACCACCGACTTCGTTACATTCGTATAAGAAGCAGCTTCCACCCACTTTGTGAAATAGTCTATGGCCACCAGGATGAAATGATGTCTATTTGAAGCTTTCGGGGTAATGGGTCCAATCATATCCATTCCCCACTTTGAAAACGGCCATGGTGCGGTCATGACATGTAATGGCGATGGTAGCATATGAATCTTATCTGCATAGATCTGGCATTTATGGCACTTCCGGGAATAACTGATACAATCTCCTTCCATCATCAGCCAATAATACCCTGACCTCATAATCTGCTTAGCAAGCTTATAACCATTAGCATGGGTGCCACATATCCCTTCATGGACTTCCTCTATGATTCTTCGAACTTCGGCAGACCCGACACATCTCAACAGGACTTGATCTTTCCCTTTCTTGTAGAGAATCTCCCCATCTAGAACAAAACCCATTGCTAGTCTTCCTAGAGTCCTCTTATCATTTTCTGTTGCCTATTCTGGATACTGTTGACCCTTGATGTACTACAAGATGTCTTTATACCAAGGAAGACCATCTTCTTCTTCTTCGATACTCAAGCAGTGGGCAGAAGACTCATATATGCTCATCTTGATTGGCACAACTTCCGCCCCTTCATTCACTTTAAACATTGATGACAAAGTAGACAGAGCATTCGCCATTCGATTTTTTTTCTCGGGGAAAGTAATTGAAACTTACTTCTTCAAACTGCTCCAATAAACTCAATATGAGTTCTCGGTATAGGATTAGCTTTGTATCTCGGGTTTCCCATTCTCCCCATAATTGATATATCACTAAGGCTGAGTCTTCGAAAACTTCCAAAACTTTGATTTTTCTGTCCACTACTGCACGAAGGTCCATAGTACACGCCTTATATTCAGCCGTATTATTTGTACAATCAAAATCCAATCTGGCGGTGAAGGGATAATAATCTTCTTCTTGGGATATGAGCACTGCACCAATTTCGTGCCCCATGGCATTAGATGCCCCATCAAAGTACATCTTCCATACTTTCTTTTTCAAAGGAACCTCATCTGCTTGCGAAACATACATCAAATCTTCATCTGAGAAATCAAAGTTTAACGGCTCATAATCTTCCACTGCCCGACTTGCTAAAAATTCGGCCACTGCACTACCCTTGATAGCTTTCTGACTTACATATACGGTGTCGTATTCTGACAACAAAACCTGCTATCTTGTCGTTTTCCTTGACAAAGAAGGGGCTTCCAACATGTACTTGATCGGATCTAGCTTGGCGATCAACCACGTCATGTGGTACAGCATGTACTGTCTGAGCCTCCGAGCAGTCCAAGCTAAGGCACATCACAACTTTTCTACCGATGAATATTTTAACTCATAATCTGTAAACTTCTTGCTGAGGTAGTAAACCGCCTATTCTTTCTTTTCAGTCTCACCAAGCTGCCCCAAAACACAACCCATGGATCTCTTTAATACTGATAGATACAATATCATCGGTTTATCTGGAGCCAATGACATTAATACTGGTGGGTTTGATAGATAATGCTTAACCTTTTCAAAAGCAATCTGACACCCTTCATCCCACTCTCCTGGATCACGTTTTCGAAGTAACTTGAATATTGGATCACATTTATCGGTTAATTGAGAAAAAAAGCGAGCAATGTAATTCAATCTCCCCAGAAAATCTCTTACTTCTTTTTGAGTACGTGGAGGTGGCAAATTCTGGATGGCCTTCATCCGGATCAATCTCAATTCCCCTTTTGCTGACAACAAAACCCAATAATTTCCCTGAAGTGACTCTAAAAGTGCATTTTGCCGGGTTTATCTTGAGTTGAAACTTTTTTAGTCTTTCAAAGAGTTTCCTAAGATTCGCAATATGCTCCTCTCCTCCTTGTGACTTTGCAATCATATCATCAACATAAACCTCAATTCCCTTATGCATCATGTCATGAAACAAGGGGCACCATGGCTCTCTGATACATTGCCCCAGCATTCTTCAACCAAAACGGCATTACCTTGTAGTAGAATGTTCCTCACATTGTAACAAATGTGGTTTTCTCCATATCTTCCGGTGCCATTTTAATCTGATTATATCTTTAGAATCCATCCATGAAAGAAAACAAGGAACTCTTCGCCGTATTATCCACCAAAGTATCAATGTGAGGCAAGGGGAAATTATCTTTGGGACTGGCTTTGTTCAAATCTCGATAATCGACGTACATACGCACCTTGCCATCATTCTTTGGCACTGGAACAATGTTTTCCACCCATTCCAGATATTTTCCACCTTTAAGAATCTAGCATCAAACTGCCTCTTCACCTTCTCTTTTACCTTTAACAGCATGTCCGGCCTCATTTTTCTCAATTTTTGCTGAATTGGCTTGCACTTTGGTCTTAAAGGGAGCTTATGAACCATAATGTCTGGATCCAAACCCGGCATGTCTTGGTATGACCATGCAAATACATCTACATATTCCCGGAGCAAGGCTATCAATTCACCCTTTTATTGATGACAAAAATGTAGTCCCGATTTTAACCTCCTTTATCCCCTCACTACTTCCCAAATTCAACAATTCCAATAGTTCCTCATGAGGAAGTACTTGTTTCTTTTCTTGTTCTATTTTTCTTAATAAGTCCGGAGGTAGACCATAATCCTCAATATCTTCGTCGGCAAAATCATCCGTGCAAATGAGCCTCTCAAAATCAATTTCAGAATTACTGACAAGAAGGTCCTCATATTTCGCATTCGTACACCTGTAAATAGGTGGGGAAGAAACAATATAGGAAAACATATATACAATCGAAGCAAAATAATATCATAAATGAAAGAATATGGACACATCAATATGAAGGAAATGCATCATGTTTGTTATTTATTGGATGAAAAGTTTTTAGAAAAAAGCCTATTACAAAAGAAATTCTTAATATCTTCGGGCAAAGATATTTAAGATTTGTTTAAAAGCATTACGTTGGAATAGATCTAAAAACTATGGGTAGCTTGGTTGCACTACAATTGGTTAGTTTATATCCTGGTGGACAAGGTCACACCATCCAGTTAGCATTCTTTCTTTCAATTCTTTCTTCCCCAATTGTGTAGATCTCCATATCATACATCTGCTCATCCCTATTCATCTGGAATCTCTCGAAGGCTTGCTCGACCATTACGAGCACATCATCATATTTTTTTTCTCTAAATAGAGAACCGGCTGAGCGAAAACTGTGAAGGATAGGTGGGAATGTCATAGGCTCCCATTCAATATCCATACCAGCAAGACGGGCCATCCTCCTTTCTCGGTTCCTTTCAACTTGTTTCCTTTTTTCATGGGCCTTCGGAAGATATCCTAGGCCAAACCAGTCTTTCTTTCCTATTACTTCCATTGCTCGGGCCATCCCCTGAAAATATTTTTCGAGACCTTTCCCAACCCTGCAGCCTTTTTCCATCGTAGTTCTTACCCTCATCCTTATGTTCTTGGACAGCCTCGATTTTGGAATTTTTTGTCCTTCAACGACGAAAACTGCATTTACAAATTCCAAAGACCAAAAGGAATATTCTACGGCATCTTCATTGGGTTCAATATAAGGAGATTCAGTAGATGTAAAGGCTATCACGTCTTTTTCTCCTGATAAAGTGACCAAACGCTCCTCTATCATAAATTTTAGCTTTTGGTGGAGAGATGAAGGTACAGCCCCTGCTGAATGTATCCACGGCCTTCCAACAGGAAATTATAGGACGGATTAATATTCATGACCTGAAAGTTCACTGTATAGGTGCATGGGCCTATCTCCAGAGGAACCTCAATAGTTCCTATCACATCTCTCCTGGTACCATCAAAAGCTCTGACCACTGTGCAACTTGACAGCATATAAGAAATATCCACAGGCAATTTGGACAGAGTTGCCAAGGGCATCACATTTAACGAAGAACCATTATCCAAAAGGACCCTTGGTAATATGTGCCCCTTACAAGTGGTAGTTATGTGGAGAGCTTTTGTTGACCCAATACCATTGGGTGGTATCTCCTCATAACTGAAATATATATGGTTGTCTGCAGCGATGTTTCCTACCAGCCTGTCCAATTTTTCTACCGATATGTTGTTAGCCACATATGCTTGATTCAACACTCTCAACAGGGCATTTCTGTGTGGCTCCGAGTTCAAAAGCAAAGATAAGATTGAAATTCTAGCTGGTTGATGTTGCAGTTGCTCAACCACGCTATACTCACTGTGCTTTATGAATTTTAAGAACTCGCAGGCTTCCTTCTCACTCACCGGCTCTTTTATTCTGTTTACCGGGGCTGACCCCCTTTCTTCTTTTTTGACAAATCCATCTCAATATGGATTGGTTCAGCTGTTTTCTTCCCTTTAGCCATTCCTCTATCTTTTCCTGTTAACCTATGTTCAACAGCCTCAGGAGCATAACACCTTCCACTTCGTGTTAAGTGCCCCACACCTGTGATATCCTGCTGACTCGAAGACCCAGGCATAACCATGCTACAGTAGTATTTCCATGGTGCAGCTTTGTTTTCCTTATACGAAAAGGAAGCAGGCAAATCAATGATTAACTTAGGAGCACTTTTCTCAATGACTGGCATAACTTTCTCATCTGGTTCATCAAAATAGATGATCAACGGTTTTTCTATTTTATAGCCAGCTGTATTCTTAATAACCTCTGCTTCCTTCTCTGTCTCCTCATAAAACTAGGCCTCTCCATCATCCATCATTTTTTGGACTTTAGCTAGAAAGTCCCCTTAGTCTTGTATGATATGACCTCCACACTTAAGGAACGGGCACCAATTCTGCACCCTCTTTACTACCATTTTAAACTGTCTGCATCCCCTACCATTCCTGCCTTAACCATCTCGACCCATACTGTCAACATTGGAGTCTTGACTTTCCTGATGTCCTTTTTACCCTTCTAACTTCCCCTGTCCATACTGCATTTACCTGATTCCCCGCATGATCTGGCAATGGGTTCCCCGCTACATGCGGCCCATTCTTTGCCCCAAACTTCACAACTCCGGCATTGATCAGGTTTTGGACTTTTTCTTTAAAGGCCAGGCAATCTTTAGTCGAATATCCTTGAATTCCTGCTTGGTACGCGCAGTTAGTGTTTGCATTGTACCACTTTGGATATGGCGATTCAGAGGTTTGAGGTACACGGGTGCGACAAGTTGACCCTGCAACAGTTTAGGATATAGCTCACCATAGGTGGTAGAAATCGAATCAAATTGGGGTTTTTGATCGTTCCTTGGTGAACGTTGATCATTGTACCCGGCTCCCTAAGTGTTTGGGACAGTGTTTCGGGGAAGGTTTATCTGTGGGGATATGCCAGTTGGAAACGGCTATTGTGGTATATTGGTATAAGGGAAGGGATTTTGGATAAGATGGTTCATATTAGGGTAATAAGGATTATACCCTGGGTAAGGTGTGTAGGGTGTAAGAGGTGCATAAGATGTAGTAGGAGTATAGGGCCTTGGTGGTGTGTGTGGTGTGGGAGGTGCATATGGGTATTGGTTGATACTAACTGCATGGGTTTCCTCTTTCTTCCTGGCAGGGAATAACTTTTTCGGAATAGAAGGCTCACCCCCTTCCACTTTCCCATTCTTAATGGCCGACTCTACCATTTCCTCGGATATCACCATGTCTGCAAAGTCCTTGGTGGCACTCCCCATCAATTTATCATAATAGGGTGTTTTCAAGGTGTTGATGAAAAGCACTGTAGTTTCTTTGCTAGTTAAAGGGGGTTGCACTTGTGTGGCCAGATCCCTCCACCTTTGCGAGTATTCTTTGAAACTCTCATTGGTCCTCTTTTCCATATTCTGTAGCGACAGCCGATCAGGTACCATGTCAGACACATGCTTATAATATTCCATGAAAGCCCTGGCTAAATCTGTCCATGAACGAATCTTGGTACGACTCAGTTGGTTGTACCATCGAGTTGCAGACCCTATCAAGCTATCTTGGAAACAATGGATAAGCAGTTTCTCATTATCATCATGCCCCGTCATCCTTCTGCAGTTCATGGTCAGATGTGCTGATGGGTTGGCAGTCCCATTATATTTTTCAAAGTCTGGTACTTTAAACTTTGGGGGAATTACTAGATCGTGTACTAAGCTCATTTCTTTGGCATCCAGACTGCCAAATAACTCTGTCCCTTCAACGGCCCTCAGCCTCTCCTCCAGCAGTTGATATTTTTTCTGTGATTCTGCCATTTCGACCCTCTTTAGCTCAGTCATCTTTGCTTTTTCCTTTTCAGCTAGTTCCTCAAAGTCGAGAACGTTAACATCATTTAGGTCAGCTCCCACATTACCCTTTTCAGGAACATAGTTCTGTGTCTCTGCAGCTGGCTGGATGTAAACATAGGAGGTTGCCCCAATTAGCACCTCTTGGCCCTTTTGCTGTATGTTTTCTGGTTGATCCTCTTCAACTACCACCCTTTTCCCGGTGACTGAGTTCTCTCCCGGCCATTTTTGTTTCATCATGGCACTCATCATTTCCATGAGTTTAGTCATCTATTCTTGAGACTCCTCCTGAGATTTAGCTAATTGTTCCTGCAGTTCCCTTTTAGTTCTTTCTATTCTTTCAATTCTAGCAAGCTGATCATTTTCCATAGCTCTGGCTTGAGATCGTGTATTGTAAGGGTGTTGAAAATCCGTTTCTTTCTGAGTGCGACCAATTGTACCTTTAGTTTTGAAACCATGAATTAGAAATTATTGAAACATCCTTTTTTATGTTTTATAAAAATGAATGAATGAATGTATGACTAAATGTGAATGAATGAATCAAATAAAATGGATATGTACATGACTACGTATATGAATATGAAAGAATGAATGAACAAGCGAAATGAATAAAGGAGTGGTTAAATGTATGAATATGAATGAATGAACAAGTAAAAGGAATAAATAAGTGGTTAAGTGTATGAATATGAATGAATGAACAAGTAAAAGAAATAAATAAGTGGTTAAGTGTATGAACATAAACGAATTTCAAAAATGAATGATTATAAATATGAGTAAATGTACAAATGAACAAACAAAATATATAAAATGTGAATGCATTTGAATGTATTGGCCCCGGGATAATTTCAACCTAAAGGTCTTTCATTGATTTCCTGGAACTAAATACATTACAGATAGAATAAAAGGATCACTGCCTAAGATAAGTCCGTAATTCGCCTTTCAAAGTGCTATTACAAAATTAGTCCTATAGTGACTTCCTCGGATCTTGGACTTTCTTTCACATTCTTTTTTTTATTGCCCTGCTCTTCAATCTGACCCCTACTTGTTCACGGCCCCTTGACGCGTCAGCAGAAGTATCATCGTGTAAGCTTTCCTTAGCTTGCTTCTCCAGTTGATTGGCTCGGGCTTCCTCATGCTTCGCTCTCTCTTTCCAGTACTTATTCTCCTTCTTGAGGTTTTTTACTTCATGCTCCCATTCCCCGAAAGTCTTGAGGGTCCCCTCAAATCTGAGCTCAAAGCGGTATCTCTTGTTCTCCAAATGTAATTCCCGAAGATCGCCCTTAGCAGTGTCCCTTTCTCTCTTGATCTTTTCCTTTTCTCTTTCCTGAGCTGATTCCCTATTTTTCATGTCCTCAAGCTCTTCTTGCAGTCGGGCAATCTCCTTGCTCATCTGGGCCTTTTCTTTTTCAAATTTTGCCCTTGCGATTTCTAACTCTGATGGCATTTCCCTCGGTGGCGGATTCATGAACTAGACCTCTTCCCCATCTGATGTCAACAGCCTATCATTAACCCTTAATTCTCTCCATACCAGGTAATCAGGTGTGACGATGTCGACATATCTGGCCACTTTTATCCTGTGAGTTTTCTTCCATGCTTCAATCACTGCCCGCACCTTTCCAGAATATCCGTCTTCCCCATAAGTGAACTCCGATGATCCTAGATTATGAGTCACGGGTGTGAATTACAGAGACTCAACCTGTCTTTGCACCGACAAAGGCGCATAACTCACAGACCCCTAAATTCCGACTAGTAGAACTCTCGAGTTATCCCCACATTTGTACATAATCGGCATAGGAACCATCTATGGAGCTCTCAAAGTCACCATCTCCCCTTTTAAATTCCGGAACATGTTGACCCATTTCTCTTCATCCCAGTCTTCAGGCCAATCATTTTGAAGGAATTCCCTAATCGGAACTAAAGACTTCTTGTACGGTTTGAAGGAAACCTTTTCTATCTTCCAAAAGTGACTTTGAATCCAAATATAAAGGAGTTGTACACACCCCTTGATTCTCCCTTGTCCTGCCCTTTTGCAAAAATTCAAAGATCGGATAGTTTCAGCTATGATGGCCGGACATGGGTTGATCTTCTGTTCCAACTTTTCAAAGAAATCAAACACGGCTATATCTGCATGACCCAATATCTTCGGGAATATGATTAATCCGTAGATGGCTAGAGCGAAGATGTCCCTGGATTTTTCTTTGTCGGAACAACCCAATATCAACTATCGGAGAGTTTCCCACGGAATGCATCCATTTTTCTGCTTCATACCCACATGACTCTCAACCCATGTTGTATCCATTCTTGTGATCCTAGTCACTTTGTTCTTAAAACCTGAAGGTTTCACTTCCTTCAAATATATCCGATCAGGATTAGGACATTCAATAAGTAACAGTGCTGAATATTCTTCAATCAGTGAGGTCATATCCTCCTTGTTAAAAGTGAAACATCTATAAGCAGGATTCCAAAACTGTACCATAGCCTGAATCAACCCACTATTGACCCTTTCCGGCAATACTGACACATAATATTTCTTCAGGCAATCCTTCTGATCTTTTTTCGACCGTGCCTTGACTACTGCATGATATTCTATCACTGAAATAACCTGACACTTCATGAAAGTCCTTTGGGTTGATGACTATCCCGAGGCCAATAAACTCCAAGTGTATGATGATGTCTATGATGCATGTCAAAGAAAAGAAAACATAAACAAATAGATTCGTAAAGAAATGAATTCACAAATATAACATAAATAACAACATGCTTTAAAAAAATGTCTCGAAAATTTAAACAAAGTTTCGGCATTACGACGCCTTGGGACAAAATAATAAATTTATTACGAGCGATATGATGTTCATTCATCATCACCCAATTTGTAAAATCTAACATATAGAAAGATGGTAAAAGGTTGGAAATGTTCCTTAATGTGTTCTTAAACTTCGGGTATCTAATAGAAATCCGGCATGGCTTCGCCTAGGTTCACT
The DNA here is from genome assembly GCA_030761205.1 of Fremontodendron californicum. NCBI lineage: Eukaryota > Viridiplantae > Streptophyta > Magnoliopsida > Malvales > Malvaceae > Fremontodendron > Fremontodendron californicum. The sequence goes on along the minus strand of JAULJL010000023.1, from coordinate 19,209,644 downwards.
ATATGAAGGTGAATCAGTTCTAAGACCCCGAATTGTTCCTCACTGTCGCCTGTTAAGGCTAGTAAGGCACCCCGATAAAAGCGGGTTCAATTCGTTAGAGTATATTTTCCTATGCTTGTACGGAGGATCATCACGAAGGCTTTAGGTACTTTATACTCCGAAAGTGTTTCACTAGCCCATACGGAGGATCATCACGAAGGCATAGTTACTTTATTTCCACTTAAAAGACGGAACCCGGGTAGAGAGTTCATGTTATGCAAATGCAAGTGAGTGTGTGTAGAGGAACAACAAACCTTTTACCACCTATTCTACACCCCTTATCCTAAATACCCTAACAATTTGTTAAAACAAAGATCAAGAATAGTGTAACGCATTAACCATCAAGCAATTATAATATACAACATTAAATAACTAGAAAACAATAATAAATGCATGTGAATGAATATGAATATATTTAAAACATTTTATTATTTTTAAAATTCTCTTTTATTTTAAAAAATATGGGAAGTAAATTAAATACAAATTAAACTAACAAAACCGAGACTTTGATAACATACGACTAATTCTAGGCCTGACTCTCTAAAAAGTCCCAGTGGAGTCGCCAAGCTGTCGCAACCTAAAAAAAATAACAATAACAAGTCTTATCGCAAGACTTTATTATTCGTTAGGCATGACATTAAAAAAATAAAAAAATAATAAAAAAAGAGGAAAAGTCGACTTAATTCCTTTAGAAAAACAAAGCTGTCGATAAGTGACCCCGAATCGCGGGGGACCCGTTCAAGTGAGGGGAAAAACGAAAGCAATCATTTTTAGCTAGGTGTGATCGGTCACCTATTAAAAATGGTTTTATAAAAAATTTTAAAATTAATTACAACTTTTTTAAAACCAATTTCAAGTCTGCGTTATAAACCAGAGAAATCAAATAAGCGGGTTCGGGAGTCGGTTACGTGCGGGGAAGGATTAGCACCCCCACAACGCCCGTATAAATCGGTACCTTATTAATCGTGTGTTATCTCAAGTCTCGGTAAAAAGTTGGTTTTTAATTTAGTATTTCAAGTTAATTCCTAGTTTTAAGAAAAATAATTCCATTTTTAATTGAAAATGATCCGGAATTTATTAATTCAAAATTTTCCTATATTCCCCGACAAAATTGGCAAAATATAGAAATTTTTATTCATTTGGAAAACTTTCCGAATCATTCTCGTTTTTTGAAAGAAAGATATTTCTTTATTAATGATAATTGATGATATTCCCTCCAGCAAACCCGATAGAGAACTCATGAATTATTTTAACTCGGGAATATCTTTATTTTTATTGAAAATCATTATCTTTTTCAAAACATTTAAAAATATGAACATGAACATGTACGACATAAATAAAATAACATGGCAAAGTCTAGAATATAATGCAGCCTAAATGATATGACATAATTTAAATGACATAGTATATTCTAAGTGAAATGAAAAATCCTAAGTATCATGGTATATTCTAAATGAAATAAAATGACTTAAATGACATGGCAATTTTAAATGATATGGCATATTTTAAATGACATGGCATGTTATAAATAAAATAACCTAAATGACATGGAATATGATCTAAATGACAAGAAATGACATGTAATTACAATAGTGCTAACATATAATATGCATGAAAATGAAAATAAAAATAATAATAATAATGCATGAACATAGTATATGCTAAACAATATGACAAAAACAACTAAATAAATGGCATAGGATATCATGAAACATTAAAAATCATATGGCAAAAAAATATAAGATCATAAAATGTGAATTAAAATAATAATAATATCATGGAAAATATCATAGCAAAAATCACACATTTAAATAAAATGCATGAACATAGAAAATGCAATGCATGAAAATGTATTTTTTCCTCTAAATAAAGAAATCCGTATATCTAAAAAAATATCCGGCTACCTTAGGAAAATATGCCAAATTAGATTTTCTAAAAAAAAACAAAACTTTGTGATTATTTGAAAACAATTTTTGAGGAAAAACTTGAATAAAAATTAAAACCCTTACCAAACCCTTTTAAAATGGCTCTAATTTTCTAAGTTTAAAATTCCGGACTTAACTACCCTTAACCCGAGATTTATAAAATCATTTTTAAAGTTTAAAAAGACATAGAAACTACCATAAGACAAGTAGCTAAATCTTCTAACCAACCCCCTCTAAATGCCTTAGCCAAATTCAACCATTATTCCTCTTTTGATTTCAAATTTGCCTCTACTGTCCCATTTTGCCACACGATTTTTTAGCTTATTTTTAAAAATTCAAAAAAATCTAAAAAAAAAATATTGGAGACTCAGAACATGTAAAAATACACGAGAAAAATTGGTTTAATTTTCTGATTAAAGATGACTGCACAGAAAAATCAGAGAAGTTTGAGTACTGGGTGAAAAAACTGTTTTGTCAAATCACATTTTTTGCCTTTGATAAATTCATTCAAAAATCAAAGTAGAAATTGTTGGAAATCATCCTAAAGACCTAAGGACAGTAGCTAAACATTTTAAAAACCTTGGACAAAAATTGGCTAAGTGAAAAAAATCACAAAGGTAGAACAATCAATTTGACAATTCCTTAATTTTCCACAAGTATGCTCTAGAGAGCATGACTTTGAGACATTAATTGGCCTAAGTCACAAATCAAGTGGCAATGACATGGAATGCATGAACATACAGCAAATGAAATGTATGAAATGCATGGTCTAAAGGTCTAAATGGTAAATAAAATTCATGACAATTCAAGACAACCTAAATGCCTAGCATGAATTTGCATGGCAATAAATGCTATCCTAGCTCAATATGCATGCAATGCTTGATAATGCAAATATGACTTGGACCTAATATGTTATGAATATGCATGAAAATGCTAATATGACCTAAGACCTAAATAGCATAGCAATGCATGACAATACCAATGTGATTTAAGACTCAATATGCATGGCAATACCAATATGGCCTAGGCCTAAAATGTAATGAACATGCATAGCAATACTATGAACATACAATGACTCATGAAACTAATGTCAATGCTGGAACAAATAGCAACTAATACACAATTTCAAGATATGATAATGCAAAGCATGCTACCTAAACAAAATGCAAATGCATGACAAGGCAAGGGATGCATGAAGAGGCCAAATGATCACATGAGACTCTAATGCAATCCTATTTAGTAAATGACATAAGTACATGAAAAATCATATTAAGATGCATAATGTCATGACATTTTCATAAGCATATAACATACTAAAATCAAAATGCACAAGCTCATGGCATGGAAATGCAAACAAGTTAAGAAACAAAAGGAAAATGCACATGCAAGGCATACAAAAAGTGAAGTGTCGAATGGTCATAAAAAAATGATGGCATTTTATCATAGCATTTTCATGAGCACATGGCATACTAAAAATCAAAATTTACAAGTTCATGGCATGGAGATGCAAACAAGTTAAGAAACAAAAGGAAAATTCACATGCAAGGCATACAAAAAGTGAAATGCCGAATGGTCATGAAAAAAAAGATGAAAATGCAAACATGTAAGACATGATACATTAAAAAAATGCACAACATGGGCATATGAACAACCATGGCCGAATATGCAAGGATGCAATATCAAGCATGGAAATGAAAAATATAAGTAAACATAGCATAGACAATAATGTACAAAACATATATATAAAAGATTTAACATAGACATGCAAAACAAATAACAAGCAAAACTAGTAAGTAGAACAAGGAAAGTTAAGCTCCATGGTTGGTATCAAATGGGCATAGCCTCTCACCTAACCATAATCACTTGGTCTTGCCAAGATCATGAAGCCTTTCCATCTCAATAAAACAAAAAATAAACCATGTAAAACAGAAAATAAGGTGAGCTTCATGGTAGGTAAAAATGGGCATAGCCTCTCTCCTAACCATGGTCACTTGGTCTAGCCAAGATCATGTAGCCATTTCAACCTTTTCTGCTTCATATTTTGTAAAACATTAGAACTTAGAATACTCTAAAAACCTTGTAAAAATCATTTTTCACAACAACATGCAAGGAAGAAAAAAAAAAGGAAAAACCAAGACAAGTAAATAAGACACATTCGGCCATAGCATGAAACCATAAAAAAAAATTGTTTTCCACCATTTTAATGAAGAAGAAGAGATGAAGACATAAATAAACATTTAAAAACTTTATTTCTATGAAAAATGTAGTAGAAAAACAAGATAGAAAATCAAGAAAACACCATGGAAATCAAGAAGAAAGCTATGCTAGAGCTTGGTAGAGATGACTACCTTCAAGCTCTCTATTGAAAACCTTTTTTTTTCTTTCTTTCAAAACATTTTTCTTTGCCAAATTAGCTACTATTTCCAGCCAAAAAACCTCTGAAAAAATGAAATCACCCTCCTCCCTTTAGCCTTGGTCGAATGGCCCTCTAACCCTTGGATGGGAATTGCACTTTTTCTCCTCCAATCTTGGCCTTTAGATTAAGATATTTTGATGACAACATAAAAATGTCATCTTGCCATTTGATAGCAGCCCTTAAGATGTGTACTCATCCCTTGTAGTAACCTTATCCCTTAGACGCAAAAGAGGACCAATCCCATGCACTCCCTTGCTTGCCCCCTTGAGTGCCTAACCTTGGATGAGTTGTGCTCTTCCATTCTTGGTCATTGGATGAGGACAACATAAAAATGAAATCTTGTAGATTAAATCCATACCTCAACATGTGCACTCAGCCCTTGTAGATGGCCTAAGTCATTGGATGAAAAGAGATAATCCCATGCACTCCCTTGCTTAACCGAATGGATGCTCACCCTTGGATGAATTGTGCACATATTTTTTCTTCCATTCTTGGCCATTAGATGAGGGTTTTTTTATGACAAATAAAAATGTCATCTTGGCATTTAAATTTGGCCATTGGATGGTGCATTCAACTTTCCTACAAGGCACCTAAGCCATTGGATAAGAGGGGACCATGTGCAAGGTGTTAGTGGTAGTATGTGGCTTGATAGTGACTAGGGAATTAAATTGTTCAAGCTTCCTTCTTATCCTCTATATTGGATGACCAAGGGAAGAAAAATCCCAGCAATTCCTTCTTCTTTCATATTTTCCTCAGTTACAAATTTGCCCTTTTTGGTTTCTTTGGTGAAATGACCTTTTTGCCCCCGAACCTAAATAAATAGAAAACGGACTCCAAATTTGAATTTTATTTTTTCAATACTTCCAAAATAATAAAAAATTTAATTTTGGAAGTTTTCAAAATGTTTCGAGTCCATTTGCTATTTATTTCGGATATATTTCTGAAATTACCCGTTTTATGCACCCGAACTTTACCATTTTTAAACGAGCTGCGAATCCAGATTTTTCTTCACCAATCTCTTCCAAATAATTTCAAAATGTGATTTGGAAGTTTTCATAATTTTTGGAGCTCATTTACTATTTTTTCGGGATTTATCTGCTTGAATTACTGCATAGGGGACCCGAGATTTGGCCATTTTGCAAACGAACTCCGAATCAAAATTTTATTTCTCCAATATCTTCCAAATAATTAAAAAATGATATTTGCAAATTTTCAGAATTTTTGGAACTCGTTTGCTATTTTTTCGGGATTTATCCTGTTGAATTACTGCATAGGAGACCCGATATTTGGCCATTTTGCAAACGAACTCCGAATCAAGATTTTCTTTCGCCAATCTCTTCGAAATGATTTAAGAATGATATTTGCAAATTTTTAGAATTTTTGGAGTTCATTTGCTATTTTTCCCACATTTTCCAATTTTGCCTTTTTGCCTCCAAAACCCGATTTTGCTCAAAACAAGTCCGATTTTCATATTTTCTTCAAACTGAGCCTTGGGCTATCCTTGTTTAATCATTTCTCATCAATTAAGGGTTTTAAATCTTCCGAATCGGGCCATTTCTGTAATTTTTCCAAATTTCACCGAAATCTACCAAAAAGCTCTAATTCTCTATTTTCTTCCGAATTGACTTTTCTATCAGTTTTTCTTCCAAGTAGCTTCTCCATTACCCGTAGTCAGTGCTTATCTTTCATTTGAGACCTTCAATTCTGACCAATTTGATCATTTAAGCACTTTTCCCCAAATTTCCCGAATTAGGATTTCCTTTCTACTGAATCTCATAACCCAACTTCCGAACTCTATATCTTTCAATGTAGACCTCGGATTATCAAAATTCTTTCATTGTTTTTCAATTGAACCTCAAATATTCATTTTGAAAGTGGGTTGACTTTTTTAGTTGTTGACTTTTTTGGGGTTGACTTTTTTTGGGGTTGACTTTTTTGAGTTTGACTTTTTCTATCTGCTTTCTTAGACTAAGCCTCAGAGTACCACCTGCAGGATGAGAAAAGCCTTTTAGCATTATGAAACATCAATTTAGGAAGAAAATATACCTGATTTAGGGGTCCGGACAAAATTAGGTGTCTACACACGTTTTATGACAAATTTAGAAAAAATATTTTTTCTTAAAGCATGAAATGCATGAAAACGGCACCATTATCGGAATGTGTTTCTCTTTTGAAGAGAGGGCATCCGAATCCCTATAGAGGAATCTGAATACCTTTGAAAGAAACTTAAATTTGACTTAGCAAAGATGATTTTTTTTGGACATGAAATTTTGCTCGGATTAGAGGGGATATCCGAATGCCCTTGTTTTGACATCTGAATACCTCTAAATAAGTCTTAATGCATAAATTTCTAAAACCGAGGAAAACATAAGATGCAATTTTATCAAAAGAAAAACACCTTGGCAAATGGTGCCTAGTGTAGAAATCAAAGTTTTAACTCATTTTTGAACCTCGTTTTAGCTACCCATAACCCGATTTTCTTAAAACATCATTTATAGCCCTTGAAAAATAAAAAAAATGACCTTGAAACCCTTCCCTATAGGTTCGGCCAGCCCCTCATAATGCAGGAAAAAATTGGCTTTGACTCGTTTTAACTTCTAAAGTTCGGTTTCTCAAAACCTCATTTATAAACCTTAAAGAAACAACAAAATGACCATGAAAACCACCCTAATAGATTCGGCCAAGGCTCTTTAAAATAGGATTAAAATAATTTTTTATTTCATAAAAATATGCCTAGACTCATGTTGCCCAAAATCTCCATATACAACCTTAAAAAATTGATTTCCCCAACACTTTGAAAAACAAAATTTTTGCTATGGACCATTGATTAATCCTAACCAAAATCTTGTTGGAAATGGTTTTAAAAACATGTTTTAATGAAAATAAAGTGATTGGCTTAAGGTTGAACTTATGGATGATTAATCTGGCCTAACCATCATTTAGAGCGAATCTAAGATCATTAAGCTCATAACCACTTTTGCAAAGAGAAAAAAAAATATGCAACATCAAGAATGCTCCACAATAAACCATATTCAGAAATACGCAAACACAAATGGAAAAATATAAACAAAAAGTCATATAAAAAAACGAAGAGTCGACTCAAAGATGGCCACATGAATGGTGAATCCAGCTTAACTATCACTTAGAGAAATGTAAGATCATCAAGCTCATGATCTCTTCCTTTTCAAAGGGAAAACAAAGTAAAGCTCATTAATCAACTACAATAGACCATAATACCATAGCCAAAATAAACAAATGGAACATAGCAAAAATATCTATATGTTGCACCACTGTTTTTAAAAAAATGGAGGAAAACATTTTTGCAACCATCATTTTTTTGAAAAGGAGAAGAGAAGCTTTATTAAAAAAATCTTTTGAAAGCCTTGAAATTTTTTAAGAAAAGAAATAAAACATGAAGAAAAAAGATAAAAAACCTTCAAGAAAAAATGAAGAGGAAGTGAAGCCTTCTAAAAAAACCTCAAAAACCCTTCATTTTTCTCCTTTTTCTCTCTTCCTTTCTTTTTATTTTTTTTTCTCCTTTAGGAATTTCTAGAGTGGCCGAATGGTGTGAAATAAGGGGGTTGCTACCTTCTTATTTTGCTTGGCCGAATGCCCTTAAAATGCCAAAGCTCTCATCTTTTTTCATTCTCAAGTGGTCCACCTCTCATGGTCCCCCCTTTCATGGTCCCCTTTTCCTATTCTTGCTCACCAAGTAGCAATCCTATTGGCCAAATTTTGCCAACTCATGCACCTCTTGCTCCATCTCTCTCCTACTCATCCACTTATTCACCAAATTGCCATTTTACATTTTTTTTCAAAATGAACTTCCTTCCTCCATTTTACTACACTTCTACCTTAGGAAATTCCATATTCTTCCTCAAAATTTCCAATTGTATCTTATTCATCCCTCAATCATTTCCCAAACTATTTTTCTTTTCAATTGCAACCCCCACTATTATTCCAAACTTTCAATTTGTGCAATTTAGTCCCCCATTTTTAATTCTTCTTCAAGTTAATTCCTCCTCTTACTCTCCTTATAATTAAGCTTTTTAATCCCATCCCCTTATCGATTCTCTTTCGAATTGAACTTTCAATTTAACCTTTTCTATAATCTTGCTTGAAATCGAACTTTTAATTTGTTCAATTTAGTCTTTCTACCATTTCAATCCTCCAACCTCACTTTTCTTATTTCGTTTCTTTCAATTTCTCTTCCATTGTCTTCCACTCATTCAAATTATCTTTTTTGACATTTCAATTTGCTTCTCCACCTTTAATTTCAACTTTTGACTTTTTTTTATTTAGTCCCTACACCATTTCTCTTTAATCTCATCTTTCAATTTTGCCTTTCCATTTTCAATTGTAGCTCTCCAATTATCAAGATTGTCTTTTTAACATTAAATTTCCTTTTTAATCTTGATTTTCTAAAGTTGACTTTTTACCTTTTAACTTTAACTTTGACTTTGACCATGACTTTGGTCTTGTCCATTGTGCTGAATCCATGTGTAGGGATATTAGGCCATGAAATCGAGGTAAAGTTAGGAACTCGAATTTGAAGGAAGAATGTACCTTGTTTAGGGGTCTAGACAAAATTAGGTGTTTACAAATCATAATCATAATTAATTAATATTGTCATTAAACATATAAAGTAAAATCATTGAGTGAACAATGTTTTTTAGTGGTGTGGAATAGTCATTTTGAAGGTAAAATGAAGAATAAGTATTCAAGTCAAACCTAAATAGTTTTTTTTATCGTACTGAATATTTTATTATTTTTATTAATATTTTTTGAATAGTAACTAGTAGATTGGGTTTGATGTTCTGGTGTGCCATTATGATAAAAAGGTGTTTGCATAGTAAAGAGTGGCTACAAACTGTTATGTACTGTTAATAGTGTGGGAAATCAAATTATGAAAAATCCAGTTAATGAGAATACGCAGTTGGTATGGAGAAGAATTTGTGCAACTCAGGTTTCCAATAAGATTAAGATTCTTAATTTGTTGGAGATTTTATCATACTATCGTGATGGAAAATCTTGACAAATAAAAGCTCGACGTAAATAGATTTGTTTTCGATGTGGAGAAGTAGAAGAAACTGTTTTGCATGCAATAAGGGATTGCCCCATGCAAACAATGTATAGGAGCATGTTAACTTTATTTGGGATTCTACCAACAATGGCAACATAGGGCACACAACCTAGTTCGAATATGTGTGATAAGGAATTGATCAATAGAAGATGCAACTTTTCATGTTGATCGCATGGACTATTTGGAGTGCCAGAAGTGGTGAAATGCAAGGTGAATCTCAATGGAGGGACCAAAAACCTACTAATTTCATAAGGAAGTATCAGGCAGAGTTCAATCAAGTGCAAGTGACACATGAAGGCCAGAGTGATCAGCTCTCACAACATAGGTTACCTCATAGGAATAGTGAATACAAGGTGAATTTTGATGAGGCACTGAACATTACAAGTAAAGCGGAAGGATTGGATATTGTCATCAAAGATTTTGTTGGTTCAATGGTAGGTGCATGTGCTGCTAGAATATATAATGTGACTGATTCATTTATGGTTGAAGCAAAAATGACAGTCAATGCCTTGGAGTTTGCTCATGATCTATGACTAACACATTGTTGATGTCCTTTTAGAGATGGAGCTGACAAGGTTCTGAGGAATTTCAAGCAAAAGCTGGGAGTAGTCTCCAAAGATAGAAGAAGTCAAAGGGCACCAGAGTTTGGTCTCCAGGGCGTGCTCTGATTCTTAAGTTAGTAATGGCTCAGGGTATTTTAGAGGAAAGCAAAAAGTGATAAGAAGGCTCAGTGTTTTTGTTTTCTCTTACCTCAGGCCAGCCTTTACTTCACCTATTTATACCTAGTTGCTAGACGTCTCTGATCTTGGCAAGTGTTTACCAGGTGTCTGTTCTGTTTAGAGTTGCTGGGTACCTGTGAGCCTGTTAGGTGTTCTATATGTAGAGGTCCAACGTGGCAAGGTCCAAATGAGTTTAACAATTGCCTTCGAAGCGAGATGGCGGTTATAAAGTAACAGTCATCGAGCTTTCTATACTAATGCTAGCAAGTAGGTGTATGATGGGTTAAGCATCAGAGGTTGCCATAAGGTGTTGGCTTGAGCTAGTTGCCTTTGAAATGTAGGTTGGTAGATCACCATAAGAGTTGGTGGAGCAGGCATGCAATGTGACTTGTCATTTTTATGATGACTTGCCATAAGTTCTTGGAATGCTTTTTGGCAATCATCATTCCACTTGTAGCAAGTGGCGCTTCATTGTACCTTAAAGAAAGGTAAGTATTTATCAGTAAACTTAGAAACAAGTTTGTTAAGGGCAACTACTTGCCCTGTCGTCCTTTGCATTTCCTTGGTTGTTCTTGCGAGAGTCATGTTTAGTATTTCCTTAATCTTTTTCGGGTTCACCTCAATCCCTCTACTTAAAACCAAAAATCCAAGAAACTTGCCTGCCCCTACACCAATGACACATTCCATTGGATTAAGCTTTCAACTGGCATATTATCAACATAGACTTCCATAGTCCTGCCAATTTATTCCTTGAATACCTTATTCACTAGTCTCTGATAAGTGACTCCAGCATTTTTCAGCCTAAAAGCATAACCTTGTAAGAAAAATAGGCCATCCTCGGCGACAAAAGTTGTTTTTTCTTGATCTGCTAAGTTGAGCCTTATTTGGTTGTAGCCTGAAAAGGCATCCATGAAGCTTAAGTACTGGTGACCAGCTAAGGCATCTACCAACCTGTCGATTGAAGGCAATGGGAAAGTTATCCTTTGGGTAGACTTTATTCAGGTCTATGGATTGACCTTTTTTCACCATCACAACGTTGGCGAGCCAGTTAGGGTACTTCACCTCTCGGATGTAACTAATGGCTAGGAGTTTGTCGACCTTCTATTTGATAACTTGGATTTGTTTTAGAGCAAACCTTTGTTTTTTTTGCTTGGTTTTCTTGACCGAGGGATCAACATTTAATTGATAACGTTTGTGTCGATTCCTGGCATGTCCGCTGCAAACCATGCGAAAACATCAGCATTTTTCCTTAGAAAGCAGGTAAGAGATTTTTGCACCTGACCATCCAGCAAGGATCCTAAATCTGTGGTCATATTTGGATCACTTTTGTAGAGAGAAATATAGATGATCTGTTCTACGGGCTCTACCTTGTATTGGATTGCTCCTCTTCTGTTGTCTAGATTATCTAGTGTCAACGTTCTTGATATGGCTTGATTGATCACATTGACCTTGGTTGTGTTGGGTTGCCCCTAGCATTGTCACTTTTTTGCTCGACAAGGCGAACTTGTTGGGCACTAGCGAGCTGTAGCTTGTTCGGTCTTAATATATCAAATTCCAATTGGGATTAGGAACTTTGTCGTCAAACAATAGATTGCAATGGTCATTTTTGTCTTTTTCATCAATGGGCAACCAAAGATGATGTTATACGCGGACAGCTGGTCGACAACAAGAAAGTAAATCATCACTGTTAGAGTGTGGTCGTCGTCGCCAATAACAACCGACAAAATAATTGAACATTTTACTTCTATGGGTTGGTTGACGAAATTGAAAATTGGCTCTGCTGGCTGCATATCTTTAACAGAAAACTTCATTTTCAGAAATGCTTCATATTGTATTATCTCCATAGCACTGGCATTGTCTTCCGATATTTTTTTCACCTGATAATTGCCCACAGTGGCGAAGACGACAATTGGATCATTCCCATTCTCCACCAATATGTTAGTGTCGTTATCTGTGAAGGTAATTTGCCAATCCTGTTTAGATTTCTTCGGAGGCGTGTCGATTGACATCACGCTCTTCAGGTGTGATTTTCTTTTTGATTTATTGGCCGCTCAGTCTTCAGTAGCTCCCACAATTATGTTTATCACTCATTGGATTAGTTGTTTTCCCTTCGCTTTCGACTGATCTTGCTCCCTGTTGTGAGCGGAGGGGCAATCTGCATCTTTGTTTTCTTTCCTAACAAACTGTTTCATGTGGCATTTCTATATGACACGCTTAATGGCATCCTTGAGGCTTATACAGTCTTTGATTGTATGGTCATGTCATTTTGAAATTCACATTTCTTCTTGGAATACTTTATGTTTTTGATGAGCCTCAAGGGTGGGGGCTTTTGAAGGATGCCTTGGTTCACCACTGCATTAAGAATGTAAGTTTTGGAGGCATTAAATGGGGTGTAATTCTCGTATTTTGAATAAGAGGGGCCCACTCCCTTTTGCGAGACTATTGTTGCTGGGGCTACTATGAGCTCGCCTTGGCGAGCTTCAATCATAAGTGGGCGTATTTAGCCTTTCTTGTGGTCGTTGCCTTTACCTCTGGAACTTTTCTCGATGAGGCTCCATTTCCTACCTCTCGGCGCTTTTCTGGCCTATGTTCATCTCTTCAGCCTCAGCATATCTTTGCGCTTTCTCATATAATCGATATAGCTTGTCAAGCTTTTCATCAGTTAGAGAGTATCTTAAATGATCATGGGGAACACCTGAGATGAAGGCTTGGATTGCCTAACCATCAGCAAGATCCTTGATCTCAAGTGTGGCTATACTAAAACGGCAGATATAGTTTTTGAGAGTCTAGCATGGTTCTGCTTAACGGCCATCAGGCTGGCAAGCGTCTTCATGGCTATCTTGTTGGTGAAGAAGTAGGCCATGAACTCTTTACTTATTTGATCAAAGTTTAGAAAATAGCTCGTTGGTAAATTATAATACCACGTCATAGCATGTTGCTTGAAAGTCATGTAGAAGACCTGCATTTCACTACATTAGAGGTTTTGTGCAGGTCCATGCATTTGCGGTATTGTACCAGGTGCTTGTCCTTCGTGCCATCATAGGTTTCCTTAAAGAGTTTAAAGTAGAGGGGGGGCTCCTCTTGTCGGACCACTAAGGAGAGAGGATTCTGATACCCTTGCATCCAATCTAGGTCATCATTCTTAACATTTTTCAAATATTTTAGCTTCTTTCTGAGGGCATTGACCTATCTATTTCCCTCTCAACGGTGTGTTGTGGCTCGACGACAACGTTCCTACTAGGATAAGCGATATCCCTATCATGTTTATCTTGCCTATGTTGTTCTTGCCCTAAGTGGACATTCTATTGGGCATGTCTAGCTGAAGATACAGAGCTCTCATGCTGGTGTTGGCGTGCGCTTTGCAACTTGTTGAGCTGCTAAGAAGTTTGCTTGAGGGTTTCTTGCTGGTTTTCTACTTAAAATATTAATTTTTTTAATATATTTTTTCTAAATTTTCACACCTATTTGCTCGAGAAGTCGGGTTAGGTCTTGCACAAGAATTTTCAAAAGCCAATTGGGTCGAACTTGATCCGATTTAATCTATGAGCACGTCTACTTTAAAACCCAAGTCCAAACTTGAGCCTATTTTGCTCGACCATTTAAATTAAGCTTTTATATTGAAATTTTTATTTTCTTTACGGAATTAAAATACACTCAAGACGAATCACATTGACTTGATCCGAGTCAAGTCAAATAGATAGCTTGATACATGAACATCTCTAATCTTACACCATTAAAACACATACCCCAATTGGGATACAGTATCATCGCTTTAGTTTTTTTTATTTTTTCTTTTTCTTGATACTAAGTTAATCTAAGGCTACAAAAATTCAATAAAGGGGAAGAAAGCATAGCTAAAACTTAAAAAGATTACTCAAATTAATGCCCCTACGTTTGTTTTAGACATGTTTAAATGTCAAATTATCTGTTCGATTTGATAAGTTCGATTTAAATTAGATCGGATCTGAATAAAAATTTTAGTAATTCAGCTCGACTTAAATTACTATTTATTAAATAAAAAAATATTTTTTAAATTTATATATAAAATATAAAAATATTAATATAAAAATAACTTCTAATATTTAATAAACCTTTGAACGGTCTTTCAAGTCTATCCAAATCTAATTTGTTTGTTTGCTTTTTTTTTTTTATTTTTACCGCAGACTAGGGTTCTAGCCAGTATCTAGTAGGATCGCGGCAGGTTCTGTCTTGACATGAGCAGGAAATATAACTGCTGTCAGAAAGTGAAACACCAAAATTTTCAACAACATTGACATTATAATTAATAATTGTGACATTATAGAGTATATCTATTGTTCAATACAATGAAAGATAATTTAAGGCCCTTTAAGATTTTTACTTGTTTTGCTTTGGCATTCATTTAATGTATCATATGTTTGTTTGTTTGTTTTTTTTTTTAATTACAAAGGTCGTCCTAATTTAATTAAGAATACGAAAAAATATTATAAATATTAAAATTTAAAATTTAAATTTATTAAATATTATTATTTTTAAATAATTACATAATTCAATTGAATTAAATTTTAAATTCATCTTTTGTTCTTGATAAACATCACCAGCAACCTCATTTTGTCTCTTAACTTTTTTTTTTTTTTTCCAAACGAAGATTACACAATTGACGTTTACAGCCAAATTCATGCATGATGGAAAAGAGATCACTTTTTTTTTTTTTTTTTATTTCCATTTGTATGCATGTGAAATTAGAGCTAATAGACAATATTTAATATGAATTATTGATTGGTTAGGCAACGACATGTCCACTATGAGGAGAAATCAGAAATTGACACCACGAAACATGTTGGTCTGCTTGTCACCTTTTGGTTGTGAATTATATCAAATCAAACAATAAGGGTTGCCCCATTTTTTTTTAGACACATAAAGGATTAAAGTTACCGATCCCTAAATTATAGTACATATTTTATATTGATCCTTAAATTTTAAAAAGTATCAAATTGATCTTTGATTACAAGTATGGTCCCTATCGTTAGCAATCAGCTTAGTGACACGTGTAATCAGCTGATTGCTCCACATTCCTCTTTATTTTTTTTCTTTTTTCTTTTTTCTTTTTTCTTTGATTTTTTTAATAAATAAATGTAAATAAATATTTTTTATAAAATTAATGTAATAAATATTTATATTTTATATTTAATTATTAAAAAAATAATTTAAATTATTATTAATCTTTTGAATTTATTTATAAAGAATAATAAATAAAAAGGGAAAATAAAAACATTAATAAATACAAATGATAAATAATAATTTAAATTATTTTTTTAATAATTAATTAATTTATAAAATATAAATATTTATTTACATTAATTTTATAAAAAAGATTTTTCCTTTTTCTTTTTCTTTTTCTTTTTCTTTTTCTTTTTCTTTTTCTTCTTTCTTTTTATAAATAAATTAATTTCTTAAAAATTAAATAATTTATAATTTATAAAATATTTATTTACATTCATTTATTAAAAATATATTTTTTACTTTTTTATTTTCCTTTTCTTTCTTTCTTTTTTCTTTCCTTTTTTTTTATAAAATTAATGTAAATAAAATATTTTATATTTTAAAAATTAATTTAAATTATAATATGAATTATTATTTATTTTTATTTATTTACAAACAAGAGAAAAAGGGAAAAGATAAGAAAGGAAAAAATATAAAAACTTATAAATATAAAATAAATATTTTATATTTATAAATTATTTTTTAGAAAGTTAACTTAATTTAAAATATAATATAATATAATATAATATACTTATATATATATATATATTGTATTTGTTTATAAAGAAGAGAAAAAAGAAGAAAGGGAAGAAACAAAAAAATAAAAAAATATTTTTATAAAATTAATGTAAATAAATAGTTTTATATTTTTTTCAATTATTTGATTATTACAATATTAATTTAAATTATAATGTAAATTATTATTTAGTTTTTAATATTCATTTATAAAGAAGAGAAAAGCAACTACAAAAAAAAGGAAGAAACGAAAAAATTTAAAATATTTTTTATAAAATTAAAGTAAATAAATATTTCATACTTTTTAAATTAATTATATTTTAAAAAACTTATTTTAATTTATAATATGAATTATTTTTTCTTAGTATTTATTTAATAAAAAAATCAAAGAAAAAATATAAAAGAAATAAAGAAAAAGGAAAAAAAATAAAGACAACAGCTGGAGCAATCAGCTGGTGACACGTGTCACTAAGTTGATTGCTAAAGTAAAGGTAACGGAAAAGCTAACGGTAGGGACCAATTTGTTATGATACTTGTAATTAAAGACCAATTTGATACGTTTTGAAATTTAAGGACCAATGTAAAATATACCTTATAATTTGGGGATCATTGGTGCTATTAACTCAAAAGATTATTATTACCTAATCTATTTCTTAAAGGCATTGGTTTCCTTAGTTGTCAATTCCGTTAAACCTAGATTGAATCCACCCTTTTTTTCCCCTTTGGACATCCATCTTTGACCAAACATTTCACTCCATTATTTATTTGTAGAAGATTTAACAGATACGAGATAACATTATTTTATTAAGAAAAAATAGTAAATTTAAATTCTGATATTATGTTAATTATTCAATTCAAAATCAATTAACAATAAGTAAAAAGATCTAACTCGAACCTAAAAAATAAAAAATTCAAAACTTAATAAATATGAGATAACTTAACTTGAATCACCAATCACTCAATTTTAATTGATTTACATTTAATTTGATTGAAATTAGTTTGAGAAAAAAATAGAAATCTTTTAACTTTTTTTTTAGTACAGTTGAGCAAGATCAATTGGAGAAGAAAAAATTTAAAACTATTGATTTTAATCCTTCATTGAACGTATAACAATTATTAAAAAAAACAAGTCTTTCTAGAACTTTTTTTAAAAAAATAAATAAAAAACCAGATACTGACTGATAAATTAAAACCCAAGTGCAAAATGAGTCTTTTCTTATAACATGAAATTATCTTGTCTATTAACTTTTTCAAAAGTTTTTAAGCTAGGGTTAGGTTATTCAAAGTTGGTACAACATGTGAACCAGCTCTAAAGAGTGTTGGAACAATTTTAGTGCCTTAATGGAACAATATTACAAGTAATAATCATCAAATTTAGAAAATGGTTGGCCGGAAAAACAAGATAAGTCTGGTCCTACTAGAGGTGTTCATGGCCGGGCCACGACCCAAATTTTTTTTATTTTCTTTACCTAGGTTCGGATCGGGTCGGGCCCGGATCGGTCCGAAAGCCCATATCACTATTCACAATAATATTAAAAAATTATTTTATATATATTAATTTTTATAATTAATTGTTTTTTTTTTAAATTAAGTGGTGAATAGTAATGCAAATTGATCCGAATTTAAAATATCAATGTCTATGCCCAGTCTAATATGGACCGTACAAGTAACCCAGCCCTTAAACATGTCTAGGTCCTACCTTGCAAAACATTTAATTTGCTTTCTTAATAACTTGGAAAAGGAAATTTGAAGTCGAAACTCATTAGTATGTAGTTCATATGGGATTTTTTTAGTATGACTTTTTTGTTTTTCTGTATTAAGGAGTACGGCCTAAGGATAGGAAAAAGGATAGCAGATGCTGATATTTGAACAAACACCTGTTAGATGTCGCCTCTTAAAAATGACTGCATGAATCAACTGAGTTAAGTTCACTTCGTTTTAGCATGATTTTTGCAACCAAATACCGATTAGTTATAAAAGTGCAGCATGTCTTTTAAGCTAAACATGCTTAATTTATGACTAGAAAAGAAATGATAGAAACTAATCAAACTGAGCATTTGGCTTGATGGCTCCTGTTGCATTGACAGGAACATGACAAGCATAGGGCTCGAGTTGAAGTTATTCTTTCCTTGGAGACAGATTAGTAAATTTCAAACTGTTGAAAAATGAGATTAATTTGAACAATCTCAAAATGAAAGGAAAGTTTCTCTGAAATTATATATTGACACAACAACAGGTTTTTAGTGACGATTATATTGTGATTTTGGACAATTTTGTCACAAATATTAAGTTTTTTTGTGACAATTTTTGTGTGACACTATTATTATAAGTAATTGTGATGTGTATTGCTATTTGATCGCTATTAAGATAGTAATTGTAATGGTTTAAATTTCTTCACAATTAAATCGTCGTTATAAGTGTATAATTATGACATAAATTTATTAGTCACTAAAAGTTCTTCATTAATAGAATACATAAATTGGCGTCAGTTGATTTTTTACGGGAAATAATGTAATAGGACATCGAATATATATATGACACGAATATATCTTATTCTTGACAACTTTTTTTTTTGTTAATTTTGAGAATGCAAGTGTATACACGTATGAACAGTGAAGTATTGTACAAGAAATGTCGAGCTCAGATACATTAGAAGGTGAAGAGCCCATGTAACATAGCAAAAAATATGGAAACCATAGATTAAAGTGCTTTGTGTTGATAGGAGCCATGTTTTTTAACAGTTAAATTTTTGTCTATGGAACTTGAGGTTTAGCTTGAATGATTCACCCATCTCTTTAAAAGATGGACTCTCGTAAGATCGAATTTGATTCTTAACACTGCAAATTCTTTCTTTTTCGATTTTCCCTAAGCTTTGGTGTCCTTTGTAAAAATATTCTTGCCTATGACTATGAGCAATTTATGTTGATTCCTGACAATCTAAATTATATGGGTTTATAGATGAAAGTAGAAACACATTAATCAAAAAATTGTTCAGTTTGCTAAAATGGAGAAAGGTCCGAGCTTCACAAAGAACAAACTATTATATCTTTATATATTTTCAATATTGGTATATAAATTAGTAGAGCAAATGACAATAAAGAAAAAGCCAACAAGAAAAGAAACTACATGGAGGGAAGTAAAATTTGCATTGCAGCCAAGGATTTTAATATTGACATTGCAATTAGATATGTTCATGGGTCGGTTCGAGCCGCGGCTCAAAATTCTTTTTCTTTTTTTATCCAAACTCAGCCCATAAATCCGTTTCACGTTTAAATAATATTAAAAAATTTATTTTTTATATTAATATTTTTATATTTTATAATTAAATTTAAATAAAAAAATAATTTTTATTACATAAACAATAATTCGAACCGGGCTGGACAGATTACCCAATCCTTAAACAAATCTAATTGCAATGAACATTTTCGAAATTGAATAAGGATTTTGTTTTTAATGAATTTTCTCTGAAAATAGTTTCTATGGATAAAGATGGAATTTCAATTTATTTTCTTTTCAACATAGCACAGCTTATTTTTTTCTAATATTCTGATAGAAATGTAGGTTCAATGGATCTTGAACCACATAAAGCATCTACATCAAGTAAGATCTTGCCCTTATCATAAATTAATTTTCATTTTTCTTATGGGAAGTAGTGATGAAAGTGAAAAGAACCTGGCAATTCGAAAGTATGGTAAAGACTCAAGAAATTTGCAATTTGGGAGGAGGCCATGCAAAGAAAGCTCGACAATGGGTTGTCTAGTAGCCCTCTATCTACGGACTGAACTATCCGTCCAATTCGACAAATTTAATTTAAATTGAGAAAAGTTTAGACAAAAAAAAAATTATAATTCCAATCGATTCAATTTGGTTGAGATTATTATTTATTTAATAAAAAAAAAAATTGAATTAAATTATAAAAATAATTTTTCAATAATTTTAAAATAATAAAATGGATTTGGACTTCAGTAAATAAAAATAAAATTTTTCGAAAGTGCTTAGAAATGGTTGGCTTTTGAAGTTTGCAGGAAAGGAAACAAGAACCGAAGAGAAGAAATCCTTGCAGTTCAAAATGTGTTTATACTTGATAGTACCATGGAATTCACTAATTTCACATGGATGCCTGACCAGATTCGCGAAATGAGCAGTTCCGGGAATTGTGGGGCTCAATGGTCCTCTCCTCTCCCACATGTATGACTATCCTGTTAATAGCCTGTCAGAAAAAGACTGGTCCTACTGGGAGATGGGAGGAGTGAGGACCCTCACCTTCCACAGCGCCAAACTGTGCATCTTACAATTTGAACTCTTTTTTAAGTTTTGATTGCAATTACTTTATGTTTTCTTCTTATCACATTATGACCATGCAAATTTTGTTGCTGAGAAGATGAAAGGAAAACTATAAACATCAAAAATTGAACAGTAAGTCCATACAATAATACAATAAAAGGGCAAACTATAACTTTTGACAAAGTTAAAAAAATCGGATTGAAAATCAAACTGACTAGATCTTTGATTTCTGATCCAACCGGTTAGAATGACCGATTTGATTAAAATGCTTTTAAATATATAAAAAATAATTTTAATATTAAATAAATAATAAATATAATAAATAATTAATAAAAATATGTATTTAACTTAATGATATAGCTTTTAATATAAAACTAAGAAGTTAAAAGTTCAAATCTTATCACTTATAAAAAAAATTCGAAAAAAATAAAGAAATGATATTTTACCATTTCAAAGAATGCCCAATTTTATATATAGTATCGGATTGAACAAGACACTAATTTTCGGTTCAACCAATCCTATCGACCAGTCCGATTTTTTATTCATTGATTTTTTTTATTCACTGACTTTTGAATGCCAGAATCTGCAGGGTTTTGGAGGTTGGAGCTGGTCCATTGGGCCGAACCATTTAACTTTCGTTCAGCAAAATAATTCATGGCCCAGCATGCAATGCAAAGCATGGACATAATGACTCCATGATTGTATAATTTTCTTTAGTACTTTGGCTTTTGTCAAGACACCAAGCAACAGTAGTGTAGAATGTAGACAAGCATCAATGTAAAACAAAATGTACAAGCAATAAAGAGAGAGATTTCTCGTGCACAGGCTTATGGAGACATACACTGGACATGTGGGAAATACAATATAATCATATATAAAGAAACAAATCATCTGCTTTTATGTGAAATCAATACCATTCAGCATTTTGGGATTTAAGGTGATAACTAAAAGAACTGAATGAACATATTTGCTTGTACCGTATATTTATGTTACACTGATTTAGGTGTATCGGATAAAAGTACGTGTCCAACACGGTATGTTCAATTTTTTATAAGTTTTTTCATGTATTTGTAAAGTTATATTCTTATACTCATATTCAAATACACATCGAAAATGAGTACTTCAAGAAAATGAAAAATCGAAGCAACATAGCCGTGTGTTTTTTCATAGAGTTAACAGAGATGAAAATGGGCAAGATCGATGTTCTAATGTGAGGAACCACACAGCGGTAATGGGGGGGGGGGGGTGCATGATTTGAGCATCACTTCAAAACTGTTCAAAGATTACACTAATGGGAAGCACTTGTTGAGATTGAAGGGCAAGGAATAGAACTCTTCACTTCTTGTGTCTATTTTTGAATGATCGAAAACCTATGTTACTTGGATTCGGGTTTGAGTATCGAACACGGATATGTGTTCGATACGGGTATATTCAATTTTTTCTAAGATTTTCATATATTTGGAAGGTTCTTGGAAGATTATATCCTCATACTCGTGTCCGATATTTCAAGAAAAATAAAAAATCGAAACAACATAGCTGGAAACTATCCCCACCAGTGCATGCCACAATTCTTCCTAGCGGTATTGTTTTTCCGGTGAAATGTGACATCAAGGAACATCGCCAATAAACCAGCAACAAATGCTTCAGATGAGAAAGGTACGTTTATCATGTTATGGAACTGTAAAAAAGATACTTATAAAAGTTAAAATAGTCACAAATTTTCTCCAAGGGGTTCAAAATTGAGTTGTAGAAAGGGTAAAAGGAAAAGACTTAGGGTCCATTTAGATGGACGATAAGATTAGCTTTGGTGAGATTAAAAATAGCAGTGGCGATAAAATTAAAATAAGTAGTGAAATATGTATTTGGATTCAAACGCAACGATGACGGTGAGGTAAATTATAGTAGAAAAGAAAAATGACCATTAAAGACTTTAGATTAAAATGTATATATATATATATATATATATATACATATAATAAATAATACAAATAATTAAAATTATATTTATATTAAATAAAAAATATATATATATTAAAATTGTATTTATGTTAAATAATAATTAAAAAAAATTTAAAATATATTTATGTTAAAAAATAAATAAATTTAAAACTTGAAATTTAAATTTTAAAAAAAATTAATAATAAAAAAAAGAAAAAACAATGGAGGGGGGTAAAAGCGAAATTGCCCCCCTCCACTGGAGGTCCAATCTGGACTGGACGGGTCCAGTGGAGCACATCCATTGGAGGTGATCCAAAGGCACCTCCAGTGGAGGTGTAGTCAGTGAGGGGGAAAACCCTCTCACAAATGAGCCTTTAGTTAGCCATCTCGCTCCAGTGTGAACTGGACCAAAACCATTAACTGTAGTGTACTCGTTGATGTACTGTTGTATTGACAAGTCCATGAATATAGAGAAACCTAAATAAACTTTGTTGTGAAGCTGTTTAAATTACAGAATTGAAGCAAGTTGAGACCCGCTGAACCTAGGGGTGTAATCGAGCCGAGCTTAAGCTATAAGAAGCTTGAAATTCGAGGTTCGAAGCTAGGCTCGATCTCGATCGAGTTTCACTTTTAAATCTCGAGCTCGATTCAAGATAAAAATCGAACTATTCGAGCTCGCTCGATTAGGCTCTTTTACTTAGTAAAATATGAGCTCGATTTCCATGCATGACTTCAAACTCGATTATTTGTGCTCGAGTTCGAATTGAGATTTTTCAATACTAATTAAAAATAAAAAATAAAAAAACTCGATTAGACTCGCGAGCTATTCAAGTAAAACATTAGGATACTCGAATTCGACTCGCTCGAGCTGCTTGAACTCGAGCTCGACTAGACAATGACTGAGTTGAATTCGAGTTTTTTTCGAGCCGAACCCGAGTAGCTTGCGAGCATAAATGTCTCGTTTACACCCCTAGCTGAACTTGAACATGTAATTAGGAAAAATGTTACCATGGAAATCCTGAATGGTACAGTAATAGTAAAGCTTGATTCATACCGGACTTACGCACATATGCAAAGAAAACACAACATAAAGCAGCAATAATTCGGGGTGGAATTGAAGCGAACACGGCTCCAAACACAACATGAGACAGATGATCCATTCCCAGTTAAAAATATCCCAGAAAAGAGAATGCAAACACCCTAAGATTGAAGCAAAAGAAGACAAGTTAAAAGGAGAATTGCAAAGAAAATGTAAAACCAACATCAAGTTAACCTGAGAATTATAGTTACAATTACAGATCCTGTCTCGAACTT
This sequence comes from Fremontodendron californicum, assembly GCA_030761205.1. Lineage (NCBI taxonomy): Eukaryota > Viridiplantae > Streptophyta > Magnoliopsida > Malvales > Malvaceae > Fremontodendron > Fremontodendron californicum. The sequence goes on along the minus strand of JAULJL010000023.1, from coordinate 19,186,169 downwards.
TAGGCATGACTTATCTCTTGATATCCATCAGACCAAGTATACCAGTAAACTAAAGATTTAAGGCCACATAAAAGTCATTTCATGAAGCTATTGTTCCAGGCATCTATAATCTCTCAACATGTTTAAATGTCCAAGCAAATTGATTTCGGCCTTTGCAATTTGCATCGAAATTTATCAATATATTTTTGACCAGATATGCATGTACCAACCAATCATAAAACTTTTACATGCCAACCAATACCACGGCAAAGAAAAAGGGGGCAACGGAGTTGCACTTGCATATCTTGAAACAGCAATGAAGGCACCAGTAGACCGTTTAATCATGAGAACATTCGAGCAAAGAACATTTCACAATTGTCAGAAAGGTTGCGCTGGCTAAAGGAATGAAGCTATGTTGCTCCGACTCTTCATTTTTCTTTAAGTACAAGTGTCTAACACCAGTGTCCGACGCATATTCGGACATGGATATGGGGATATGACCCTCCAAGGATCCTTCAAATACATGGAAAAACTTCAAAAAAAATGAACATACCCGTGTCGGACACATACCCGTATTCAACATTCACATCCAAGTCCAAGTAACTTAGAAATGAAGTCTTTCAAATTTAGCTGACAATATCATCTTATATACCAAATAGTGCATTAAGATATAGCTTTTTCAATGGTGTTAACGATAAGGTTATGAGCAGGAGAAATCTAGATTTGCACCTAGAAAACAGTTATTACTAATCAATTAAATTATCACAGACTATTTACTGTACAAATTGTAATCATATGCTGTAAATATTTTGGACATTAAATACAAATGATTAGCAAAATTTTTGAAATGGATATCAAGATTATAAACACGACACAAACCTCTACTAGAGCAACAAAAGAAGCTGACATCGTAGCAAAAGCTTCTCCAGCATCAAATGAGGGAGCTCCCAATTGAAAAGGATATGGAATTCTTATCCTGTTCACAAAGTGTTGTACAATAACAATGAGCAGTAATCAATTAAATGTGCATTCTCATTCTTACACGCATGCAAAAAGCCAAACTTCAAGTATCCCATCACAAGAATAAAAAAGATGTCTCAGATAATTAAAATAATTTTATGCATTGAAGTTATGACAGCATTAAGGGAATTTTTTCAGTCAAATGGTAAAATTTTTGGAGATTTGATAACTGCTTGGATCCATATCAGCATAAGATCATATTATCTTGTGAAGGAAGAAACAAAAGAGCCTTACCAGGGAGCAGCACCTATAATCCCAGCAGGATCAGTTTGACAGCTTATTTGAGTTTTTGGTCCTGTGTTCTTATATGTCCCGTCCCACCAATAAATCCAGACCTATGTTGCTCCGACTTTTCATTTTTCTTGAAATATCTTAGTCCGACAATCGTGTTCGACGCATATCTGGACATGGGTATGGGAATATGATCTTCCAAGGACCCTCCAAATACAAGGAAATCTTGGAAAAAATTGAACATACCCGAATCGGAGACATACCCGTGTCCGACACTCACACCCGAGTTCGAGTAACATAAATCCAGACAATTACGGTTGAGAATATGACAGCAAAGCAATCAAACACATGCCACTCTCCATGTATAATATGAGGTCTATACTGCCAAAAACTCATCAAGGCGATTGTTACTATTTAAAAAAAAAAAAAAAAATCATGTAAGGTCAAGTATTGTCTTCTTTTTAGTGTCACCACTGCTTCAAAAAGAAAAAGGGTATATGTCAATGGAATTTCAAAATTACTTGTGAAAATATTAAGAGAAGGATGATCTGTGGTAACCCAATCTCTATGCATTTGGCAAGCTACAAAACAAATCGCCAGACTTAATGATGTGAACCCTAGGGATTAAACTCTTTGAACCCACTAACAAATTGAAATACCTAACCCAGAAAACTCAAGATTCAGGCAAAGAAAACTTAAACCCTTAAAAGCCTATTTCAAAAAACCTAGATTAAGCATGTAAACTAGACCCTAAGAACTCTCGTTTCAAGAACCCTAAGAACTCTCGTTTTAAGAACCTAAGTTTGATAGGTTGAACGCCACAAAGAAAGAATTCTTTGATAAGTTCCTAAATTCTTTCAAGAACTAAAAGAGAAAACTCTCACTGAATAAAATCAGACTTAATTGATCAAAAGATCATTGAAGTAGGTGGCTAAGACATATATTTATAGCCTCTCTACAATAACCTTAAATCTACTAAGCAATAATATGTAAAATATGGGCTGAACATGCTCAAGCCCAAACCTAAATAATTAAAAAGATGTCCAACAAGTTAAATGAAGATAGACCCTTAAGCCTAATGGACATAATACATAAATCAGGCTCAAAAGCCTAAGTAATTAAAAGACCCAACTAAAGCTTCTAATTTAGGCGCCACAACATTAATGAATTGATCTCCACTTCATATTAGATAATGAACTAAAAAACAGACCCACTAATTCATTAAGATTGCCGCCCCCTTGAATTCCTCTATGGCCCATCATGTGAAGCTTGGATCACATGGACCAATTTTTGGTCTTCATCATTCAAGCAGCTCAACTTGAATGGATTGACATTGCTTAAAAGACTTGTAGATTCTTCCCAAGTCCTTTTTACCAATCTTTGCATAGCTTCCTTGAGCTTCTTGGATCTTGACCTTGTAATAGGCCCAATAGGAACATGCAATGGATCTTGAAGTCCACTACCAGCTTGGTTCTCATCACTTAAGAAAAGAAAATGAGCCAGAAAGTGGATCAATTTATATGACATGTTACATCCCAATGGAATATGTTGATACATATTACAGGAAAACCAAATTCATAGAGCCCAAAGCCAAACAGAGCAACCAGGGGAACAACAGACCAAGGACTTAAGAACTTGGACAAGCATTGAAATATATAAAAACCAACAAAACAGTTTTAAGACAGCAGTTAAAGAAACTACAATTAATCTCCAATCAAACACTTTTAGTACTGAGTTTGGGACCAAATATGGTGGTATTTATATACTAAATTGAACATGCCAATTAAATAAAGAAGTATCATAGCAACTTGCATCTTGCATTCAATCAGATAAGGATAACTAGATTGAAGAGTAACACAACAAACCAGAAAAAATGGAGATTCTTATACCATAGCAAGGCTTTAACTTACCTTGCAACATTACGCCAAAGACCATAAATCCAACAAAAATCTGAAGAGTTGAGGCAACAATAAGAGCACCCTGGATTCCACACACTATCTTCTCAAATTTCTGCATATTCAATAGAGAATCAATTCAATTGAGGCATCCTAAAACATGTTATAAGACAAAATCAAAACAGAGTCTTAATGAAGAACCTCCTGAGGATTCACAATGTCATTATAACAGCCAGCCAAGATGATCGAAATGGTTGTTGGCACATAGGTATAAGAACCTCCAATCACCTATGTTACCCAGATTCGGGGGTGACTGTCGGATTCTGGTATGTGTCTCATACGGGTATGCTCAATTTTTTCCAAGTTTCTCCATATATTTGGAGGATCATACCCTTATACCTATGTCTGAATGTGTCGGACACAGGTGTCAGATATGGATACTTTATGAAAAATGAAGAGTTCAGGTAATATAGCCAATCATTGCAGGTAGACAGGTACCAAACAATGTTTAAAACAATGTATTTGCCCCAGTTAGAGATAGCAATGTCCGAATCATCTTTGTTTCTCTTCCTAATGCAAAGAATTGTACTTAAGGGTGAAGCACATAAATAATGTGAGACAAGATCCAGATAAAGAGATAAAAAGCATGAAGAAAACTAATTGAATGTTACCGTCTGTGCGAAACATACATTTCCACCTCCCATCTGGGGAACTAGAGAGGCTGGTATGAGAACAGTTGTTCCAAGCATCACCAAGTAATGTTGAAAACCCAATAATATAGCCTCAGCTACAATGAGAAACAAGCACACATATCACAAAGACAGAACATAAATTTAATTCGAATACAAGACTTGAATGTATTAGCAATATAGTTAACTAAATGAGAATTAACATTTCTTTATATGGAACAATAGAACGTTGATGAGGTTTTCACAAATCATTGAAAAAGATAGGAATAAAGTATAGAATTAATAACATAACAATCACATGGAAAATAAAGAAAAATAAACACTTTGAAGAAATGGTGAAAACAGAGGAATGAACAAATGGGGGTCAGATTCTACCAAGAATTAGTGAAATAGGCCATAGAAATCAGAACCAAGCATAGAAAAGCACATTATAAATAAAAACAACCAATAACAAGCTCAACAAAGAGAACCAAGAGAAGAGTTTTAAATGAGGAAAACTCACGCCAAGGAGGAGGACTAGTAATGCAATAAGCAATGTTATTTAGGTAGCTGATCCTTGACTGGATGCGGCTCCTCCCCCTCCTCCTCCTGCCATTTTCTCTTCTTTCTCTTACTTAAAACCTTCTTTAAAAACAAAACTGTGTAATCCTCAAGCTAAAATCAAGACCGAAATCGCCAAAAGAAATTCCAATTTGAAAATCTTTCAAAACCAACAAGAAAGATAAAAAAAAAAAAAAAAAAAAAAAAAAAGGACTAAAACTCAGATGATAACAGAATTCCCAGAAGAGCCAAGTGAAGCTAATAAAAACTCCTGCTTTGTAAGTTGTATTAACCGAGAGAAACAAAAGAAGAAAAAAAAAAATGGTGACAAACTGCACTGAAATGATAGAGAGCCTTGGGCTAAGCCCAACAAGGGCCTAAGCCGCCCATTCCTCCTCATACTTCCATTGGGCAGAACCTAATGATCAACAATGGGTTAGCATTAGGTCGATCTCATATCCTGAGATTGGTCCATCTCTACACAACCCACTTGGCAAGATGAGGTTAAGTGCCAGGATCACAACCTTCCATTCCCTTATAAATCGGACATTGTTCATCACGTTTGAGAGGTAGATTTTTACTTCACAGACTAGAGCTTCTTTCTCTAAAGCTCGCGTCAGTATCACCCTTTCTTACCTAATGATCTCATAGTGCTAACTAACCTTTTGATTCTCTTGCAGGTTGATAGCAACACATTAGGAGGACAGACTATCACCTTACAAAGGTTACATAGTATCATTAGCAAGAGTCCAACACTCCATTTGGCCACACCACTCCAACACTTCATCCCCGAAGTCTCTTGTTGGCAAATCAACCATATTCACCTTCTAGGACTTTGACGATTGGCGAATGCCCAGTTGCACCCCGTATCGTTTGGTGTATTTTTATTGAGAGTGAACTCAAGAACTTAAGCAATGCCCCATATAAGGAAAGATTTCATGAATAAGACGGATCCAATCAACCTCCCCGAAGTGTTTCACCTTCTTTTAAATGTTTATAACACCAGACGATCACTTCTCCCAGCTTGGAAAAAAACTTCAACGTGACTCACACTGTTGGACAAAACCCTTCCTCGAGTGGCTTGATCGCTTCAAGGAAAAGGGGTGCGTTGACACCCAGGTGGAGGAAACACCAGGGATTTAAATTGCGGTAGCGGACGTGTTTTCGGTCGCGTTGCGTTTATCGCGGTTGCGGATGTAACGGATGCTTTCGCGGTCATTGCGGTCATCACGGTCGTGAATTTTTTTCTGTTTTACACAATTTATTATAAAACATACTAATTATAATTATAATTATAAAAATTCTTTTTTAATGATTTTTAAAATACTTTATGATATTTTATTTATAAAAGAAAAAAATTATTCATAATTTTTTAATATTATATGAAAATAATCATATTGAGTAACTCAAAAAATTGCTCATTCTTATAGCTATGAATATAAATAATTAACCAAATAGAACATATTAAATGTCAAACATTTATATTTAATAATATTACAAATTTAAAAATATAACAATTTAAAATTACATCCACTACATATATTGATATATACTCAATTAACTAAGTTAATTTTTTTGACACATGAATTAATAGTTTTCTCACAAATTATTTTTAGTTTATTATTATAATGAATGACATTTTCAATTATTATTTAATTACACAAAATTAATCTAATACAAAAAAAAATTAACAATACGAATACAAAAAAAAGAAAAACAATTATATTTATATGAGTAAATGAAATTAGATTAAACCATAGATCCATGGACTATACCATAATGGGCAAAACCCAATTCCTAATTAAAGCCCTAAGCTCTAACCCAATACTCAAACGGTGTAGTTGTTTTGTAATGTCATTTATCTTATTATCTCTTCCTTCTTCAATTTTTCTACAAGCAGCCTTCCTCAAAAATACTCTGAATATTCCTCCATTTGTCTCTTTAGTTGAGTCCACAAGAAGCGTCATACCAGATCCCACTCTTTCACTCTCGTCTTTCACCATAAGCTAACCCTTCTCTCCTTTTCTTCTTGGATTACAATTTACATCCATGAAAAAATTAAAAGTCAAAACACCAAAACCATCGCCCCTGACCACTGCCTTTGGTCTGTTGGCGTCAAAGCCAGTTCCTCTGTTATCTTTCTTCTTACCAGTCCCAAAAACCCCAAAAAGAAGAACAACCCGAGATCCTTTCTCGTTGGGACTGGGTACCTGAGAGTTAGCTGCAAAACAAATTTGTCTAAATTTCAACAGAAAATAAGGTAATTTTAAGTTTACAATATTGAATGCTTACTTTTGTTACTTGTTCTTGATCTTGAATCTTGATTGAAACTGAATTTGATTGAATGAATGGATATCTAGGGTTGCTTTTATGTTTTTTTGGGGCTTTTCTTTGCTGAACCCCCAATTTTTTTTAGTATAACATTTCAAGACCGAAAACGGAATAGCGGCAATATCGGCCCGTTATTGCCGCTATTCACCGTTATACCGTTTTCTCGCGGCCGCTATGCACCGCTACTAACGTGAATTAATTTCTCACCCGTTTTTTCTTAAATAGCGGTGGCGGAGGGTGGCGCTACCGCGAAATAGCTGCCGCTATACCGTTACACCACCGCTATTTGAATCCCTGGGAAACACCGAGAAAGAAAATAAGGACTTAAAGGGATAAATTCATCCGTCTCCTTTGGCTCCGAAGACTTTGAGGGAATTCGCATGATGACATAATTTCTGCCATGATTCATCACCACATTGTAAGGCTTGGACAATGGTAGCACAATTGATGTGTTCTATTATGAGACTACAAAGACATTGTCAATCATAGATGACCAACTCAAGCCATTTTCTAGTGGGATTTGGCAAAGCACATCAAAGGAGAAGGCACCATCATGCTACCACCTACGCCAGGGACTGAACCATGAACAACCACAACAATGGTCGTTTTTATGGTCGTCAAAGTTCCTTCTTTCTACAATGCTGTTTTGGGACAACCAAGTCATAATGTTATAAGGGGCACCAGGATATCACCTCAAGGTGAAGTTCCCAACACCATGGGGAAGTAAGATGAGAGTAGATAGCAATGAGAAAATGTCTCAACACAACCGTCAAAGAAAGAACAAAGGGAGGTGGGACCCTCACCACAGAACACTTGGACGTAAGGAGGAGCTTAGGGAAGCAAGGGCAAAACCTGTGGAAGACCTAACCAACGTGGGATTAAGTCACAAAGATTCTAATAAGGTTGTCCAAATAGGGACGACACTCCCTAAAGAGATGAAGTAAAAACTGGTTGCGTTCTTAAAAGAGAATGAGGACGTCTTTGCTTGGACAATAGCAGACATGCAAGGGATTGACCCTAGCATCATAGTTCTTCGACTCAATGCGGATCCAACCTACAAGTCAATTAGGCAAAAGTATAGGCTATTTCCCCCCCCCCAAAAGACAAAAAGCCATTGATGAAGACGTTAGAAACTTCTAGATGCCGGCTTCATCAGATGTATACTACCCTGATTGGTTGGCCAATGTAGTCATGGTAAAAAGGCTAATGGAAAGTGGAGAACGTGCATGAATTTCAGTAACTTGAACAAGACATGCTTTAAGGACAACTTCCCTCTCCCCAACATTGATAGGATGGTGGACGGCAGCTTAGGTCAAGGCCTCTTAAGCTTTATGGATGCATACTCCGGACACAACCATATCAAGATGCTCCCAAAAGACGAAGAAAAAACATCATTTATCACCGAAAGAGTGGGATCTATTGTTATAAAGTGATGCATTTCAGACTCAAGAATATTGGAGTCACTGATAACTCTATGAAATAAAGTTATTTTTACCATATTTTGTACTTTTAAATTAGTTAAGTCCTTGTACTTTAAATTATTAATTAATTGTTTTTAGTTATTTTATTTATTTTATATCTAATATATTTATTAATTTAATGTCTTTTGTAGTTTTGTAGAGTTCTAAAGCAAGAAGGAGAGAACCAACTCATATATAGAAAGTCCAAATTGAAAGCAATTATTTGGTCACAAAGTTTTTCTTCTTCAGGCTTTTAGAGTTCTATAAATAGGAACCATTAGGACTTTATTATTTACCTTTTTAGCTCTTAACTTTAATTTTTTGAAGAGGAGACCAGGCACCACAAGTTTGCAAAAAGCTAAGAGAGGTTTTGGAGACTAGAAGATTGAAGTCCTGCAACATTAGTTTTCTCCTTTCCCTTAATCTTCTTTTATTCTCTTGTAATTTTATGATGGTGAAACTCCATTGTTTATTGTTTTCACTGTTGAGTATGAACTAAATTTCTCTTTCTAGGATTGCAATGGAACTCAACATGTAGTTTGGATTGTTTTATTTTCTTTCTTGAATTAATGATATTTGATGTTGTTTATTCAATATTGTTCTTAATGCTTTTAATTGCCTGATCACCAATTAAATTGATTTGTTAACCTAAATACAACTTGGAAAAGAGAGTTTGGTGTTAGACATGGATTGCATAACACATTTTTCATATTCATTTATTAGGATGAATTGAGTTGCATGTAGGGTAGGAATACACTTACGTGTCATGTGTAACCAATTTTAGAGTCTAAGCTTAATGAGTTCCTCTTTACTTCAATTTTAATAGGAATATAGTTAATTAGTTCAGAGTGATATTTTTATAAAACTATCGGAAGACACTTATAAATAGGTTAGAACTCTAGGTTAACAACTCATTGTCGTTAATCAAGTTAAGAGGGTAGGAGAAGTTCATACGAAGTGTTGAGGGAACACAATCCTATGCTTTTCTCCATTGATTTAAATCTCAATTTTAATTTACTTCCCTTGCTTAGTATTTTATTTATTTAGCTTTTAATTACAACCTTTAATTAATTATTTGGATAAGATTAAGCTATTTTAATTTTAGTATTTAACGAATCTAGTAACAATTCCTCGTGGGATCGATACTCTACTTTTATTATATTACTTGTTTGCGATAACGTGCACTTGCATAGTTAAATCCGACAACAGTCACATATCAAAGATTGGTGAACAAAGTATTCAAGCATCAAATAAGGAGGAATATGGAAGTGAACATAGACGATTTGTTGGTAAAGAGACAAAATACACAAAACCACATGACATATTTGGCTGAAACTTTTTAAGTTTTAAAAAGGAACAACATGAAGCTAAACCCCTCCAAGTGTACTTTCAGCATCTCATTAGAGAAGTTCCTCGGTTTTATGGTCACTCAGAGAGGAATAGAGGCCAACCTTGAAAAGGTTAGAGAGCAATCTTAAATATGGAGAGTCTGAAACCCATAAGAAATGTGCAGATCCTCACGAGGAGAGTGGTGGCCCTAAGTCGTTTCATGTCCAAATCAGCTGAGAGATGTCTTCCATTCTTCAAAATTTTAAAGGGAAGCCAAGACTTAGTATGGACAGATCAATATGAAGAGGCCTTTGAAGAGCTAAAGAAATCCCTTAGTTCAGGTTTAGGGCCTCCAATAATGAGGCCGAATATGCTCTTCACTTCAGGTTTAAGGCTTCCAACAATGAGGCCGAACTTATAACAGGTTTAAAGTTAGCTAAGAAAGTGGGATAAGGAGGGTCAAGGTGTTGAGCGATTCTCTACTGGTGGTAAACCAAACAAACAACGATTACTTCGTAAAGGGAGTAAGAGTGGCCAAGTACCACCAGAAAGTAAGAAGCTTGATAGAGGAATTTGAGAATGTGCAAGTAAAATTCTGAGATCGAAAAACACCCTGACTGACTCCTTGTCAAAATTACCCATCTCCCAAGTCAATGAGAAAAGAAGAATGGTTCTTGTGGAAGAACTAAAGAAATAAGCATCAGTGAAGCCAATGAGGTAAATCAGGTAATTGAGTAAGGCCCTTATTGGATGGACCTAATTAAGAGCTACCTCAATGATGGGAGTCTACCAAAAGACCAAAAAGAAGTGAGAATGATCATGAGAAGGGCTCCAAGATATGTGATCATTGAAGGACAACTTTATAGGAGACCCTTTAACACTCCCTACTTGAAATGCTTGCACCCTAAAGATGTAAGTTTTGTGTAATGAGATACATGAGGGAGTGTGTGAGAATCTTTCGAGAATTAAAACAATGTCGCATAAAGTCTTAAGACAATGGTACTATTGGCCTTCTATATTCATCAACATACAAGAGCTAGTGAAAAGATGTAACCAGTGCCAAAGGTTTGCCAATGTGCCACACCAGCAGCCATATGAACTCCATCCAATCACTATCCCTTGGCCATTTGTGCGTTGGAGTTTGGATATCTTAGGACCATTACCTATAGCCCCAGGGCAAAAGAAATTTGTCATTGTAGCCTGTAGGAGTCGACTATTTTACCAAGTGGCTAGAGGCTGAGGCACGACCATATCACTGAGGCCCAAGTACAGAAATTCATATGGAAAAATTTTATGTTGGGTGACAGTGACTGAGGGCAGGAAAAACAGTTAGGTGAAACAGTCTGGAGAGTCCACGCTAGGCGAGAAAAATAGTTGGGAGAAACAGTCGAGAGAATCCACATTACTACAACTTAAAAGGAAGTCACCGACTTAAGTCTACTAATCCTACCAGTAAAATTCATGAAAACCCTATTCTAAATGTATAGATATCTTTAGACCTTGTCTTATCCCCAAACAATTATACCACTGAATTTACATAAGTCTGTCCAGCGATAAACACCAATCCAACCCTATTACCAAATATACAAGACCATTCTAGTAATTTTTTAACCCCTTTCATAAAGGTACAAACAACCTGAAATGCTCAAACCTGAGGGAGCTTAGGATAAAAACATGATCCTGACTTTGTTTTCTTAATGGAGACAAAGAATGAAAGAGGTAAGTTGAAAAAACTGAGGGAGCAATTTAGATGTGACAAAAGAGTTTATGAAGATCCTGAAGGCTTATGTGGGGGGCTTGCATTATTGTGGAAAGGAGAATATAAAGTATAGGTGATTTCAGTAAGTAGAAATTTGATTGATACAGTTGTTTGTTGTTCAAAAACAGGAAGGAAATATAGGTTGTTGTAGATTTCTGGTGCACCTATTTTTGAAGATATGAAAAAGGTTTGGGAGAAAGTAAAGAAAATAGTTGCTCTTATTTTAGATCCCTGGTGTTGTATTTGTGATTTTAATGATATTTTGAGGAGCCATGAGAAGGAGGGTGAGAAAGAAAGAAGAGGAGGAAATTGGGTTCTTTCCAAAGTATGGTAAATTGCTGCCAATTTAATTATGTATAAGCTCAGGGGCAATAGTTTACTTGGTTTGGCACAAAGGAAGGGATTCTTATTAAATAAAGTCTGGATAAGGCTCTAGTGAACTTGGAATGGAGAGTGTAGTTTCCAAATACTCAAGTTTTTAACTTGCTGGCAGTGGGGTCTGACCATTCTCCAATAATTTTGCACTCTGGTTTTAGAGATAAGAAAGCGCCATGAAGGTTTAAGTTTGAAGCTACATGGTTCAAAGCAGGGGAATGTGAAAATATAATGAAAGAAAGGTGAAAAATGCAGAGTACTGGTTCAAATGCTAACCAGATGATACAAAAGTTGAAGAACTATAGAAGACTTTTAAAACAACGGTATTGTAAGAATAATAGGAATTGTGCTAAGGAGTGTGAAGAGTTAATGGAAAAGATAAGGAAAGTCCAGGAGCAAAGTACAGAGGTCCATGAGTTTTCTGAGTTTTGGGAATTAAAAGGAAAACTAAAAGAAATGTGGGAAAAAGAAAGAACAATTATTCATCTATATTAAAGCTCAAATAATGAACCTCATCATGTTGACACCTGTCCAGCACTATTTATTCTGCTCCGTGAAACGACGTGGTTTTACTTACTGTGTGCTTCATTAATTTAGATCGCATTTATGTAGCTGCCCCATTAAATATTCACGCGTAAGCATTTAATATTCACACGTTTTACGATGGTGGCAGCTCCTCTTCACTCTTTTTGTGTTCTCTTTGTTTCACGCGTTTTTGTGCCCTCATTTCCTCTTCTTTCAGTCATGCTTCGAACATCCCTAATTAGACCAAAACCAAACCACCTCCCTTTTGTTTTCTTCTTCTTTTTTCTCTCTCTTTCTCCTAGTGACCGAACCCTAACCAATCCCTCTTTATTTCTTTCTAATTCGTTTCCCAATGCTTTAATTCGAGGTTTCTCTTCAGATCTGATCCACCTCAGGTAAGTTCCTTTTTTTAATTTATTTTCTGTTTTATTTTTTAATTTAATTTAATTTATTTTTTCCGATTTGATTTGCTTTTTCTGTTGACTTTGAGGGATTGATTGATGTAATTGTTGGAATCATCTTGTTGTTATCTTCGGATCAGATGCTGTTTCTTTTCCCTTTTTATTTTGGTTATGAAATCAAATTTCTTTATGTGTTATTAATGTATTTTTTTCAGAAATAATTAGAAAAAAGAAAAGAAAGAAAATCTGAAAGTGTAAATGTAACACAGTCTAAAGAACTCTTTCTTTTCTTTGCTTTCTCCTCTTTTTTTTTAATAAAATTTTAGAGAAAAAAGGTAAATATACGTAATAAGAGAAGTGGGTGATTTTCCTTCGTTTTCTCGGTGACCAAGCGGGAATTTATTGTTTGGAAGACTGTGCTTTTTGAGTTTTTCTTTTTTAATAATTTGATCTTTTTTTTTCTTTTCTTTTTTATAAAAAAAATCTAGAAATTATTGTCCGTTGGCAGAACAAGAGAGCGACATTTATCCAGCTCTTCTTTTCACTCTTCTTCATTTTCCTTATATTCCTGCATCGAGAAATCCACTGATGCTCAAAACGCCAACTACGTACGAGGTGGTTCAAGAACCCAAGCCCTTGATGGCTCCGGCGATCCCTCCCTGCGAGGATAAGTACTTTGTCAAGCTACCATGCTTCGACTTCGTCTGGAGACGACGATAAAGGTATCCCGCTTGGAGTCGGAGTCGGCGTGGCCTTGATGGAGTTGTTCGATGATCTTTAAAGAATCAAGAATCCCCTCGGGGGACGGACCTATTGATGGTTTGTTCTCCAATGTTAAGGAGACAAAAGGTGGAGTTGTGGGCTTTGTTTTCTTTGTTGAAGCTGTTGTAGTTTGGGTTTGAGAGGAATTGTTTAAGAAGGGATGAAGTAGTAGGAGCGGGAACTCTCCGACTCCACGCGGGATGCTTTGTCGCCGTTGCTATCCACTGCACCCTTATGACTTTGCCCCTCTCTCGGTGCTGCTACTTCAACACACTTCAGCGAATTTGGCGATTCTCCTGGACCAGCCAGCTTCTTGCTCCTGTTTTACCCACGACGACTTCAAAGCCGCTCTTTGGTATTCCGAGGCGTTGTGGGTTGATTGCTGTTGCAAATCTAAAGAATCGTATCTCCCCATATTCTCGAACCATGACAGTTTCGTTTGTTAATTTTTTTTTCTCAAAAATAATGGTAAGAAATAGAAGTCAAATCTTCTTATATTATATTTACCACTAATGTGTCTTTTGACAGGCGTGATAATTATGTTGGCTGCAGCTGCACATTCACATTCCTTACGCCTGTAAGCTGCTCTTCCAAGAGCTTATGGCCATGGCAAATGTCTCAAGAACAGAAAAGAAAGGAGCCTGAGATACAAGTCAGGTCCAGCTTTCTTTTTCATCTTTAATTAGACTCCTATATAGGAGTTGAGTGAAAAAAAAAAGTAAATAATTACATGAAAGAAAAATCACAAGTTTGATGCAGAGTAAATGAAAGAAAATTTGAAACACCTGAAAAAAAAAAAAAAGACTAAAACCATGTTTGGTTTGCATGAATCCCTGTTTCATTTCATTAATTTGGTTGAAAGTCGTTGATGAATCAGTCATTACTCAGCATCTCGTATTACGGGCGGGGCCTGAATAGTCATTCCCTCTTAATGGCTATTCAGCCCCGTTCGTAATAGCATAAATTTTTTTGTTGAGGAAATTATCCATAACAATGAGCCATATGCTGACATCTGTCAACATAGTATTGGATGGTTCTTTCTTTTCTGCCCATTTGTTCTTGCAAAACGGTGTCGCTTTATTTAGGTGAAATGCTTATCGTGTGCTTCATTAATTTATATCGCATTTATGTAGTTGCCCCATTAAATATTCACGCGTAAGAATTTAATATTCACGCGTTTATTATGTGTGTTTCATTAAATATTGTCCTCTTTGTTTCACGCGTTTTATGATGAATGGTGGCAGCTCCTCTTCACTCTTTTTGTGTTCTCTTTGTTTCACGCGTTTTTGTGTCCTCATTTCCTCTTCTACTAATGGAGGCTGCAAGTGAGTTCTTTTTGTGTGTGTGTGTTTTTTTACTGATTTTCTTATCTGGTTATTGCCATAGCTTGGAAATGTATGAATAGTCAATTTTTTTTAAGTACTGATTAATATTGTTATGAAATGTTTCTTGATAGACATTAGGCTGTTGTTTTATTGATGGACATTGTGGGAGTTTGCTGATTGAATCAGTGAATAGTGGTTTCGTTGTATGTTGCATCATTGTTTAGCAGGGAACTTCTGCTTTGCATTTCTCTCCTTTTGTTTTAGTAGTTTAAGACTTAAGTAAGGCCGTGGAGAAATGTGAGGGAGTTTGAGATTTTTCGATCTTGAGGATAGTAATCATATGGCTTGCAAAAGGTTTCTTGTTTTTTTTTTTTTTTTTGTGGCTTTGGAGCAATTGGATGGAAAAGTGGGATATTTTCTCTATTTTAACTGGAGAGTGTTGAGTGGTAGAAGGGGGGTTGAATAGTTGCTCTTCTTCTGGGGGATTTGCATTTCAAAAATGTACTAGAACGGATTTCTCTTTGCTTGGTTAATATTTGCTTTTGATCTTCTCTAAGAATGATATCAGCATGTTGGGCTCTATGCGTTGTTTCAAATTTGGTTCGTGGGCTCATTCTTGCCTGTTTGGATTTGAGGAATATATTTAATCAACAATGTTCAGTTTTTTTGTTCTTGATTTTTCCAATTATGTTCTTAAACCTTGTCCTTGTTTGTACTGTTTGCACACTGACTTTTATTATGCTATGCTCATCATTGGTTTGGAATATCTGGAATCCAGAAGAATAATACGTCTTGGCAGTAGTCATTTCATTTGAAGCCTTGTCATAGAGTAGAAAAGTTGCATAATTTGTTGGATAGTAATAAGTCAAAATTAATATCACCCTTGGTAAAATTATAAGATCATCTGCAAAACAAAGGTGAGCTAGTGCCACTTTGGTACAATAGGGATGATAAGTAAAGGTCTATTTCTTAGCAGAACCATTAAGGAACCTAGAAAAAACTTTGATGACCAGGACAAAGAGATAGGGAGAAAGGGGATCACCCTGCCTCAACCCCTTTGCACCTGAGAAATATCCCTGTAAACCTCCTTGATCCCTTGGAAAAGTAATGGTTTCATGGTCGTTTGTTTATGTAGCTGTGTTGTTCTTACCATCTAATGCTCCTTTATCTATTTGTTTGTTCATACTCTCTTTCTTTTGCTCTCATATAGTCATTTATTTTGGGGGCTATCATCTATTTATTTATTTATGTAAGTACACATGATATTATGCATTGTGGCCTGAGAAACAAGGGGAAGTTTTGACAATTTCAGATTGATGGTTATCATAGCTAACGATTACTTTACTCTAGCCATTACCCTACAATACTCGGCAGAGTGTTCTTATAGAATGAGATATTTCTTGTAATGTGCAGGTTGTTTGAGTTGTATGGTTAGGAAACACATTTAAAGTTGTTCGTCAAAGAATTACCTGCTCTCCTAGATGCTGGTCCACAAAAATGCCTAGCTTTCAGTGTTGATGGTTCTAGATTTGCCACTGGTGGGGTGGTAAGCAGTCACCTGGAATTTGATCAAGACTTTGTGGTTTTTCTTTTTTCATGTTGGTAACTTCTATCTTCGTCAACAATAGGATGGGCATCTTAGAATCTTGGAATGGCCAAGCCTGCGCATCATTGTAGATGAAGTAAGAGCACATAAATCTTTTCGGGATATGGATTTTAGGTAGGAATTGAGCCTATTTGTATGTAATCATACAGAATCTTTTTTGCCCGTTAACTTTTATACAAAGTTAAATTATTTAAGTAGGTATTTCCTTTTAAAAAATGCGATAATCTGATTACTCTCTAGAAATGTTATTGACAAGATAGGCCGTTATAAGACTTCTTTGCTAATAAAAAAATTTCTAATGACCATTAAAAAATGGGATGAATATCTTTTTGTACCTATATGGCCTTTGGTAAAAACATGAATCATAAAATATATTTTCTTAGTTGGTTTATTTTGATGGTTTTTGCCTTTTTGGTTTCCAATCTAACTTTTGAATTTGGCCTGGTTTGTTTGTCATATTCTAGCCTAGATTCAGAGTTCTTAGCTTCAACATCTACTGATGGTTCAGCAAGAATATGGAAGACAGAAGATGGTGTCCCTTTGATAACTTTAGCTCGCAATTTGGTACCATTTCTTTAACCTAACAGTTTTTTTGTTCAAAACTGCAAATTTTAGTCTTTCTGACAATTTTTTGACATGCCTCTTCTGTAGGATGAAAAGATCAAATTATGTCGGTTCTCCAAGGATGGGACAAAACCATTTTTGTTTTGTAGTGTTCAAAAGGGTATGCATGCTTTTGTTTCAAGTAAACAATTTACCTTATGTTATTAATTTACATTTATGAAACTGCAATGCTGTAATCTGACAGGTGATAAAGCAGTTACTGCAGTTTATGACATAAGCACGTGGAATAAAATTGGGCATAAAAGGTTACTCAAAAAGCTTGCTTCTATTATGTCTGTTAGCCTGGATGGCAAATATCTTGCTCTGTAAGCATTCAGCTTTGCCTTTTGGGTTTTTGCATTCTGTTATCAAGGTTCATTTTGGAAATTAGCAAAATGCACATTGTTGCTTTTGGTTTGGTTTAATTCGGTTTGCTTGCTTGGAAACAGCTTTATTTATTTAAGAGCTCTATTTCCATATTGTAGCGTGCACGTTCGAATGTGTGCCAATACTCAATATACATGTCATTTGTGTATTTCTTTAATTTGTCTGGATTCTCATGAAGAGGTAGGGACAGATAAAAAGAAATGAAGAGTTAGAGACAGAGGAAAGGGTGGAGTAGTCAAGATTTATACATGCCCTTTAACTTATTATTTTTTCTGAAATGCTATAATACACCAAAACAAAAAAAATAGATTTAAAAACTTTACCGCCCGCGGCGGAGCGCGGGTTTTCACTAGTATTGGTAGTAAAGATCAAGAGTAACCTTGCTAACCCTTGACATAAAAACACAAGTTTTTTTCACCAGTGTACTCAACAAACAAGACAACAAAATAAGATTTTGAGGTTAAAAGATGATAGGGATGTCTAGTTGGAACATGAGGAAGAAATTATGGAGCAATTTGGAAACATTTTGTTGACTTCTATAATTCTTATGGTAGTAGAAATTGAGAGGATATTGGAGTGTGTGCCTTCAATTATCACAGAAGAAATGAAAAGAGATTTGGTTAAAAAAAGTGAGTGAAACGAAGATTACGGAGGCTGTATTTTAGTTGGGCTTTGAAAGAACTTGGCCTTAATGGTTTCAATGGGCTTTTCTATCAGAATTTTTGAGGAATAATAAAGGAAGATACAAGTAAATCAATGAAAAGTTTTTTTCACAGTGGCAAGTTATTAAGGGAACTAAATAATATAGAGCTGGTATTAATTCCAAAAGTTAAAAGGACGAGAAACTACATCACACTTTAGACCCATTAGCTTGTGTAATTTTGCTTATAAGATAATATCGCAGGTGATGGTGAACAGACTTAAACCTTTCCTTGGTGATTTGATAACAGAAAATCAGAGTGCTTTTGTGGGAAATAGACAAATACATGACAACATATTGGTGACACATGAGGCTTTCCCTTATCTAAGGTTGAAGAAAAAAGGTAAGAGGTATGAGTTGGCCTTGAAATTATATATGAATAAAGCCTACGATAAGGTTGAATGGGATTTCGTACAAGCTGCCCAAGCTAGGCTTACATATGGATTGGATTGGTTGGATTATAAAAAAGCATTAGTTCAATTTCTTACTCAATGATAATAAATGGGAAATCTAGCAAAAAGATTATTCCTTCTAGGGGTCTTAGACAAGGAGATCCTCTATCTCCTTATCTTTTCCTTATAGTAATAGATGTCCTATCTAGGTTGATCCAATTAGGTGTGCAATCAAAAGTAATTTATGGAATCATGCTTGGTAAACAGTGTCCAGTTGTATCTCATCTACTGTTTGCTGATGAGTCCCTATTTCTTCTTGAAGCTAATGTTGTAAATTGTCAAAGGATGTTTGATCTTATATAGGTCTATTGTCAGGCATCAGGACAAAAGGTGAATCTTGAGAAATCCAACATTGTTTTTAGTAGCAATGTCCCCAGTAATATGAAAGAGGAAATAGAGCAGTGCTTTAATATTAAGGTAACAAGCAATCCAGACACTTACCTAGAAATTCAATCTTTTTCGAGTAAGACAAAATATGAAACATTGGGGTATGCAAAGGACAGAGTGATGGCAAAGTTAACAAGCTGGAAACAAAAGATTTTATCAAATGGTAGGCAAAGAGT
Source organism: Fremontodendron californicum (assembly GCA_030761205.1). Lineage (NCBI taxonomy): Eukaryota > Viridiplantae > Streptophyta > Magnoliopsida > Malvales > Malvaceae > Fremontodendron > Fremontodendron californicum. The sequence goes on along the minus strand of JAULJL010000023.1, from coordinate 19,167,237 downwards.
TGTTGATTAAAGTAGTGGCTAAAGCCATCCTAACTTACATACTGTCCTATTTTAAGTTTCCCAAAAAAAATGTGTTCAAAAATGAATGCAACTATGGCAAACTTTTGGTAAGGGCAGAAGGAAGATGGGGGAAATATTCATTGGAAGAGATGGTTGAGTTTGACTTCTACAAAGTGTGTTGGTGGGTTAGAGTTCAGGGATTTGGAAAATTTTAATACTGTTTTACTTGCAAAACAGGTTTAGCGGCTGTTAACTGTATAGAATTCTCTATGGGCTCGAGCTATTAAAAGAATATATATTCCAAATGATTCTATTATGAATGCAAAAAAAAAAAAAAAAATGTTAAAGCTTCTTGGGTGTCGCAACCTAATAACAAGTCTCATCGCACAATTTTATTATTCGTTAAACGTGACATTAAAAAAATCGAAGAAAAGCCGACTTAATTCCTCTTGAAAAATGAAGGTTTTGAAAATGACATTGAAAAAGACATGGAGTCGCCACCAATCTTTTTTAGCTATGTGTGATCTCCCACCTATTAAAATCGGCTTTATAAAATATTTTAAAATTAATTAAAACATTTTTAAAACCAATTTGAAGTCTACATTTTAAACCAGAGAAATAAAAAAAAAAGGTTCGGGACTCGGTTACGTGTAGGGAAGAATTAGCACCCTCACAACGCCTGTATAAAACGGTACCTTATTAATCATGTGTTATCTCAAGTCTCGATAAAAAGTCGATTTTAAATTTAGTATTTCAAGTTAATTCCCAATTTTTAAAAAAAATAATTCTATTTTTAATTGAAAATGATCCGGAATTTATGAATTCAAAATTTTCCTATATTTCCCAACAAACGTGGCAAAATATAAAAATTTTATTAGTTTGGAAAACTTTCCGAATCATTCTTATTTTAAAGAAGATATTCTGTTATTAATGATAATTGATGATATCCTCCCCAGCAAACCCGGCAGAGAACTCATGAATTATTTTAACTCGGGAATATCTTTATTCTATTGAAAATCATTACCTTTTACAAATTTTTTTAAAAAATATGAATATGTATATGTATTACATAAATAAAATGACATAGTAAAGTCTAAATAATATAATGCAACCTAAATGGTATGAAATAATTTAAATGTCTTAGCTTATCTAAATAAAATGAAATATCCTAAGTTATATGGTATATTCTAAATGAAATGAAATGACCTAGGTAAAATGATATATTCTATATGAAATGAAATAATTTAAATGACATGGAAAATATAAATGATATGGCATATAATCTAAATGACATGAAATATAAAGTAATGCTATCATATAATATGCATGAAAATAAAAATAAAAATAATAATGCATGAACATAGCATATGCTATATAATATGACAAAAATAACTAAATAAAAAGCATAGGATATCATGAAATATTCATAACCATATAACAAATAATATAATATCAAAATTTTAACTCAAAGATAATAACACCATCATGAAAATTAAACATAACAAAAATTACATATTATATAATATGCATGAATATGAAAAATGTAATGCATGAGAATGTATTTTTTCCTTTAATTAAGGAAATCCGTATATCTAAAAAGATATCCGGCCACCTTAGGAAAATATATCAAATTAAATATTCTAAAATCAAAATACTTTGTGATTGTTTGAAAACAATTTTGAAAAGCTTAGATTAAAAATAAAAACTTAGCTAAACCCCTTCTAAATGGCTCTAATTTCCTAAGTTTAAAATCCCGGACTTGACCACCCTTAACCCGAGACTTAAAAAATCATTTTTAGAGTTTAAAAAGGCTTAGAAACTACCCTAAGTCAGTAGCTAAACTTTCTAATCAGCCCCCTCTAAGTAACTTAACCAAAACATAAAAATGATTTTTCTTCAAATTCAATTCTAACTCTACTGTCAAGTTTTAAATCATGATTTTTTACCCTATTTTTAAAAATTCAAAAAAAAAATATAAAACAAATACTGAAGACTCAGAACATGTAGATCTACATGGGAAAAAATCGGTTTAATTTTCTGATTAAAGATGACTGCCCAGAAAAATCGGAAAAGTACGAGTACTGGGTGAAAAAACTATTTTGCCAAAATATATTATTTTGCCTTTGATAAAATTATTTAAAAATCAAAGTAAAAAATTAAAGTCTCTCTAAATGACTCACAAACAGTAGCTAATACTTTTGAAAAGTTAGGCAAAAAATTGGTTAAGTAAAAAAAAAAATCACAAAGGTAGAATAATCAATTTGACAACTCTTTAATTTTTCACAAGTATGCTCAAGAGAGCATGACTTTGAACCATTGATTAGCCTAAGTCATAAGTCAAGTGGCAAGGACATGAAATGCATGAAAAATACAGCAAATATGATGCATGAAATGCATGATTTAAAACCTAAATGACATGAAAAATGCATGGCTTCAATAAAATGACCTAGACCTAAATGAACTTGCATGGCATTTAATGCAACCTAGTCTAAAATGCATGAATATGCATGGCAAAACAAACCAATCCTAAACCTAAAACATGCATGGCAATAACACAAATACATGGCATGCTTAAACAAAATACTCAACCAAATATCATGAAAATGCAAACCTATCAACTAACACAACAAAAATGCACACACAAAGAACACAATATGAAGTGGCCGAATGTCTTCATGTTTAAAATGAGCATGACATTTTCACAAACACATGATATACTAAAATGCTTAGCTAAAGAATAACACTCAAATTATGCAAATATAAAGTAAAGGCATGAAAACCAATAAGCATTTTCACAAACACATGGATTACAAAATATTAAACATAAACAAACTTAAACATTTTGAAAACAGAAAATCAAAAATGCAAGAATAGTAAAGTAAACATGATAATAGACTCAAAAATGTAAATAAGCAAGCAACCACATTAAAACAAGCTTCAAGTTTATGTATTAGAAGAAGATTAAAGCATCAAAACTTGTTAAATATCAAGAATAACATGAAAATAAAAATGCAAATAGCAACCCTCAAAAACTAGGCCATTCGACCATCTCCAAAAACAAAGGAAATTTTTTTTTCAAGAGTTTTTTACAAGAAAGAATGAAGAAGGAACTTAAAGAATAACATTAAAAACATTTGTTTTAAAAGAAAAATCAAAAGAAACTCACCAAAATAGTGATCAAAACAGCAAATCAAGAATGGAAAATCAAAGAAAGTGCAAGAGTATGGTGCTTAAAGCAACCTCTAAAAGTTATCTTTCAAGCTTTTTCTCCTCTAACTTTCTTTTATTTTCTAAACTTTTCTTTTTGCTTTTCAACAATGGAGAGAAAAATCAGCCAAAACCAAGAGAGAGTAGAGAGTGAATAGCTGAAAATGAAATAGAGAGTGACCCCTTGTAGTGTGGCCGAATCCCCCTTCTAGGCTAGGATGTTGTCATTTTTTCATCAACCAATTTTCATCCAAAGGCTATTGATCCAAGATGTTTAAAACATGAAATTATCACCCTTAGATTAGGCCATCAGCTATCCACAATTACAGTTGTTCAAGAATCTTAAGCCATTATGTTGACACTCTCCCTCTTCATGCATTGGTCCATGTGGCTTATTTGCAAAGGCTTGATCAAAAAATAACTTTCTCTTCATTGTTGGCCTTTTGATTAAAAAATTAGAAACTATCTACCTAGCCTTGGGCCTTGGCCGGCCAGCCTATTTTCTTCCAGCCCATGTTTCATTTTTTAAAAGGCAAGAAAAGCCCTTTTCGGCTTCTTAGGTAAAATGACCTTTTTGCCCCCCAAAAATAAATAAATAGAAAACGGACTCCAAATTCAAATTTTATTTTTTCAATACTTTCAAAATAATAAAAAATTGAATTCTGAAAGTTTTCAAAATATTTCGAGTCCATTTGCTATTTATTTGGATTTTTCTTCCAAAATTGCCCTTTTATGCCCCCAAACTTTATCATTTTTTAAACGAGCTCCAAATCCAAAATTTTATTCACCAATATCTTTCAAATAATTTAAAAGTATGATCTGGAAGTTTTCATAATTTTTGGAACTCATTTGGTATTTTTTCGGGATTTATCTGCTTGAATAGCATAGGGGCCCCGAGATTTGGCCATTTTGCAAACGAACTCCGAATCAAGATTTTATTTTTCCAATCTCTTCCAAATAATTTAAAAATGAGATTTGAAAATTTTCAGAATTTTTGGAGTTCATTTGCTATTTTTTGCGGGATTTATATTCTTGAAATTCTGCATAGGAGACCCGGGATTTGGCCATTTTGCAAACGAACTCTGAATCAAGATTTTATTTTGCCAATCTCTTCGAAATGATTTAAGAATGAGATTTGAAAATTTTCAGAATTTTTGGAGTTCATTTGCTATTTTTCCAAAATTTTCCAATTTTGCCCTTTTGCCTCCGAAAACCGGTTTTGCTCAAAACAAGTCTGATTTTCAGATTTCTTCAAACTGAGCCTTGGGCTATCCTTTTTTGATCACTCCTCATCCATTAGGGGCTTTAGTCCTACCGAGTCGGGCCATTGCTGTAATTTTTTCCAATTTCACCGAAATCCACCAAAAACCCTAATTCTCGGTTTTCTTCCGGATTGACTTTTCTTTCAGCTTTTCTTTCAAGTAGCTTCTCCATTACCCATAGTCAGTGCTTATCTTTCATTTGGAACCTTCAATTTTGACGAATTCGATGGTTTAAGCACTTTTTCCTAAATTTCTCGGATTAGGGTTTCCTTCCTACTGAATCTCCATAACCCAACTTTCGAACTCCATATCTTTTGATGTAGACCTCGGATTATCAAAATTCTTTCACCATTTTTCAATTGAACTTCAAATCTTGATTTTGAAAGTGGGTTGACTTTTTTAGTAGTTGACTTTTCGAGGTTGACTTTTTTTCAAGTTTGACTTTTTATGCTCGCCATCTTAGACTAAGTCTCGGAGTACCACCTATAGGATGAAAAAGAAATCTTTTTACATTCTGAAAATCAATTTAGGAAGAAAACATATCTGTTTTAGTGGTCCGAACAAAATTAGGTGTCTACAGCTGCCCCTCTTTGGCTATTGCTGAGAATCAGGAATCAGGCAAAAAAACAAATACTAATTTTGTCTGGTTAGTGAAATCACATGTAAAGTAAAGGGAAAGGGGTTTTCTTTTTTCATTTGTCATTTTCTTTTTTCTTTTTTTTTTTTTTGAAAAAAATTGTAAATAGAAGATATTGTCCTTAAATTGAATTCCCTGACTAATCAAGGCTCGACCCATCTTAAGGAAACGAGTTCAATTTGCAAAAGAAGAAAAGACCTCGACGATGGTCTCGAGGGCTTAACCTATCTTGTGCTAAGCTGGGTTTAAAATTCTGGGTATCCCCTCCAAAAGTTTCGGCTATCACCACCAAAGACTTGCTCAAGCAAATGTAAAATTATGGATATCTCCACCAGAGGCTTTAGCTATCACCACCAAAGATTTGTTCAGGCAAATGTAAAACTCTGGATATCTCCACCAGAGGTCTTAAAAAATGGTGCCCGGAGGCCTTACCCGTGATTTGAAAAAAATACGCTGTATGCGATTTTAACAATAAAGCTCGGAGGTCTTAAGAATAGTGCCCGAAGGCCTTACCCGTGAGTTAAAAAAAATGCACTGTATGCGACTTTAAAAATGATGCCCGGAGGTCTTAAGAATGGTTTCCGGAGGCCTTACTCATGAGTTAAAAAAAACGCGATGTATGCGACTTTAAAAATGATGCCCCGGGGTCTTAAGAATGGTGCCCGGAGGCCTTACCCTTGATTTGAAAAAAAATGCGTTGTATGCGACTTTAAAAATGATGCCCGGAGGTCTTACTCATGATTTGAAAAAAATGCACTGTATGCGACTTTAACAATAATGCCCGGAGGTCTTAAGAATGGTGCCCAGAGGCCTTACCCGTGATTTAAAAATACCTTGACGACGGTCTCAAGGCTCGACTCATTTGATAAACAGAATGAATTCGATTTAAAACAAAAGGAAATACCTCGACGGTGGTCTCAAGGCTCTACTCATTTGATAAAACAGAATGAATTCGATTTAAACAAAAGGAAATACCTCGAAAGTGGTCTCAAGGCTCCACTCATTTGATAAAACAGAATGAATTCGATTTAAAACAAAAGGAAATACCTCGACGGTGATCTCAAGGCTCGACTCATTTGATAAAACAGAATGAATTCGATTTAAAACAAAAGGAAATACCTCGACGCTGGTCTCAAGGCTCAACTCATTTGATAAAACAGAATGAATTCGATTTAAAACAAAAGGAAATACCTCGACGGTGGTCTCAAGGCTCGACTCATTTGATAAAACAGAATGAATTCGATTTAAATCAAAAGGAAATACCTTGATGGTGGGCTCAAGGCTCAACTCATTTGATAAAACAGAATGAATTCGATTTAAAACAAAAGGAAATACCTCGACGATGGTCTCGGGGCTCGACTTATTTGAGAAGCAAAATGAGTTCGATTTGGAAAGAAAACGTACATCAACGGTGATCTCGGGGCTCGACTCGTTTTGAAAAACAAAACGAGTTCACTTTGGGGAAGTCCAAGTTTTCCTGATTTCTGCAATGTTAGCTAAATGCAATGATGAGAATGACATGCTTTGCAAATGCTTGTATGTTTCCTAAGAATGAATGCAATCAAATGATTGTGTCATGATTTCTAATCCATGGTTTCTTTAAGGTTCACAGATTATCCGACTTCATGACGGAGTCTTCAATTGTTCATTGATGCCCCACTTAAGGAATCCTTCACTAAAGATAACTTGTCAAATAGTCTCAGTTTCTGGCTTTCGCTGAAGTTCACAAATTTTTTGACTTCGTGATGGAGTCTCCAACCCGTTCACTGTTTTCTTTTACTTGGTGAACTTTCCAAACCTTTCCCAAGATTTAAATCTATTCCTTAGTAATACTTTGAAATCCTTTTATTTAAAGATTTTTTTTATGACTAATCATCATTCAATTTAATAACAATCATAATGCATCTCAAAAAAGTACGAAAGAAAATATGAATCGAGCAAAAATTGTCATGAAAAGGATAACAAGAATTTATTGCAAGAAATGTTTTAAAATAGTAAAACTAAATATCAAGGATATAAGAAACAAATGTAAAGTTATATGTTGTAGATGCCCCGGATGCGGAATATCTTGGACCCCTTATTTTCAAACCATCTGAAATTTCTCTTGAACAAGCAATTTACTTGGGTAACCTCTCGGCTTCCGTAGTTACATTAGACTGAGTTGTTCCCCTTTATTTTGATTTTCAGATACTTTCTCCCCCTTTACACGGAGCATAGATTCGAACTTTAATCAGTACCTGAGCCGCCCTTTGCAGGTTTTCAACTCAAGTGTCCTCCATTCGGTATTAAGTCGTCCTTTACGGGTTTTCAGCTTAAACCTCTCCTTTTACATTCTTTTTTCATTTCCATTTTTTTTATTCTACCATGCATCTGATAATTCTAAATGCTTCCAAGGTAAAAATATCAATTCAAAAGATGGGATGAATTCTGAGAATAACCTTTCAAATTAAATATCCATGCTTGATCAAAATGAGCTTTTAAAGCACGTAATGTAGGCCAAGGTTTAGGTTTAGAAAGAAAGGATAAAATAGGCCAAAAGTGTGTTTAAGGGTGATTGGATCAATGATCATTTCCTGAGGAGAACTCATTCTTGAAACATTTGTCCCCTTTTTGGACTTTCTTTTCTTCTTTTTTTTTTTTTTTGTTGCTTTGTTGGCTTTCATTTGCCACATTTTTCTATGGCTTTCTTTTTGCCATGATTTTTTAATTATTTTTCCTCGCATTTGCCCTCCAGTGTAGAGGGTGATCCTTGATCAAGGTTTAAAGAAAGAAATAATTTCTAAGGCTCAAAAGGGGTGACTAAGGATAATTTCTTCTTAGTGAAAGGAATATGAAAGATGGTCATTCATCATACCAAGCATGAATATTCTCTTTGAAAAGCAATTCACAGGGGAGATAGATATATAGAATTTCCATTTTTACACTTGGAATCATTCGAATTTCCATGTGCACAGCATCACTTTTTTTAGGCATAATATTTCTTCATTTCATCAGCATTCACGGGATTTCTAAAATCCTCCCCGTCCATTCTAGTTAAAATCAATGCTCCTCCAGAAAAAGCTCTTTTTACCACAGGTCCTTCCCAATTCGGAGCCCACTTTCCTCTCGGGTCCTTCATTATAGGAAGAATTTTCCTCAATACCAACTCCCCCTCTCGGAACTGTTTAGGACGAACTTTCTTGTTGTGGGCTCGAATCATCTTTTTCTGATACAACTGCCCATGAAAAATTGCTTTCAATCTTTTCTCCTCGATGAGATTCAACTGTTCATAACGAGCTCTAACCCATTCTACTTTATCTAGGCCAACTTCCATCAATACCCGAAGTGAAGGGATCTCAACTTCAATAGGTAGCACTGCTTCCATCCCGTATACCAAAGAAAACGGCGTTGCCCCTGTAGATGTACGGACCGAAATACGATATGCATGAAGAGAAAAAGGCAAGATCTCATGCCAATCCTTGTACACATCGATCATCTTCTCAACAATCTTCTTGATGTTCTTATTGGTTGCTTCTACTACCCCATTCATCTTCGCACAGTAAGGTGTCGAATTATGATGTATGATCTTGAATTGAGTACACACTTCTCTCATCATCTTATTGTTCAAATTGAGAGCATTATCTGAAATAATTCTTGCTGGCAACCTGTAACGGCATATGATTTCTTTCTTAGCAAATCTACATACCACCGACTTTGTTACATTCGCATAGGACGCAACTTCTACCCACTTTGTGAAATAATCTATGGCCACCAAGATGAAACGATGTCCATTTGAAGCTTTCGGGGTAATAGGCCCGATCATATCCATTCCCCATATTGAAAATGGCCATGGTGCAGTCATGACATGTAATGGCGATGGCGGAACATGAATCTTATCTGCATATATCTGGCATTTATGGCACTTCCGGGAATAACTGATACAATCTCCTTCTATTGTCAACCAATAATATCCTGCCCTCATAATCTGCTTAGCAAGCATGTGACCATTAGCATGAGTGCCACATATCCCTTCATGGACCTCTTCTATAATTCTCCGAGCTTTGGCAGATCTGACACATCTCAATAAGACTTGGTCTTTTCCTTTCTTGTAGAGAATCTCACTGTCTAGAACAAAACCCATTGCTAGCCTTTTCAGAGTCCTCTTGTCATTTTTTGTTGCTTGTTCTGGATATTCTTGACTCTTGATGTACTGCAAGATGTCGTTATACCAAGGGAGGCCATCTGCTTCTTCTTCAATACTCAGACAATGGGCAGGAGACTCATATATACTCATCTTTATTGGCACCACTTCAGCCACTTCATTCACTTTAAACATTGATGACAAAGTAGCCAGAGCATCTGCCATTCGATTTTCTTCTTAAGGGAAGTAATTGAAATTCACTTCTTCAAATTCCTCTAATAAATTCAATATGAGTTCTCGGTATTAGATTAGCTTTGTATCTCGGGTTTTTTATTCTCCTTGTAGCTGGTATATCACTAAGGCTGAGTCTCCGAACACTTCTAATACTTTGATCTTTTTGTCCACTGCAGCACGAAGGCCCATAGTACACGCTTCATACTCGGTAGTATTGTTTGTACAATCAAAATCCAATCTAGCAGTGAAAGGATAATAATCTTCTTCTGGGGATATGAGGACTGCACCGATTCCATGCCCCATGGCATTAGATGCGCCATCAAAATACATTTTCCACACTTTCTTCTTTGGGGGAATCTCATCTGCTTGTGAAACATACATCAAATCTTTATCCGAGAAGTCAAAGTTTAACGGCTTATAATCTTCCAATGCCCGACTTGCTAAGAATTCAGCCACTGCACTGCCCTTGATAGCTTTTTGACTTACATATACAATGTCATACTCTGACAATAAAACTTGTCATCTTGCTATCCTTCCTTACAAAGAAGGTGCTTCCAACATGTACTTGATTGGATCTAGCTTGACAATCAACCACGTTGTGTGGTACAACATGTACTGTCTGAGTCTTCGAGTAGTCCAAGCTAAGGCACAGCACAACTTTTCTACCGACGAATATTTCAACTCATAATCTGTGAACTTCTTGCTGAGGTAGTAAACTACCTATTCTTTCTTTCCAGTCTCATCAAGCTGCCCCAAAATACAACCCATGGATCTCTCAAATACTGATAAATACAGTATCATTGGTTTATCCGAAACATGTGACATTAATACTGGTGGGTTGGATAGATAATGTTTAACCTTTTCAAATGCAATCTGACAACCTTCATCCAATTCTCCTGGATCACGTTTTCGAAGTAACTTAAATATTGGATCACATTTGTCGGTTAACTGAGAAATAAACAGAACAATGTAATTCATTCTCCCAGAAAGCCTCTTACTTTCTTTTGAGTACGAGGTGGTGGCAAATTCTGAATGGCCTTTACTTTATCTGGGTCAATCTCAATTCATCTTTTGCTGACGACAAAACCCAACAATTTTCCCGAGGTGACTCCAAAAGTGCATTTTGCCGGATTTAGCTTGAGTCTAAACTTCCTTAGTTGTTCAAAGAGCTTCTTAAGATTCACAATATGCTCCTCTTCTCCTTGTGACTTTGCGATCATATCATCAACAGAGACCTCAATTCCCTTATGCATCATATCATGAAACAAGGTCACCATGGCTCTCTGATATGTTGCCTTAGCATTCTTCAACCCAAATGGCATTACCTTGTAGCAGAAGGTTCCCCACATTGTAACAAATGTGATTTTCTCCATATCTTCCGGTGCCATCTTGATCTGATTGTATCCTGAGAATCAGTCCATGAAAGAAAATAAAGAACTTTTCGCCGTATTATCCACCAGAGTATTAATATGGGGTAAAGGGAAATTATCTTTAGGGCTGGCCTTGTTCAAATCTTGATAATCAACGCACATCCGCACTTTGCCATCCTTCTTTGGTATTGGAACAATATTTGCCACCCATTCTGGATATTTTGCCACCTCTAAGAATCCAACATCAAATTGCTTCTTCACCTCCTCTTTTATTTTTAACAGCATGTTCGGCCTCATTCTTCTCAACTTTTGCTGAATTGGCTTGCATTTTGGCCTTAAAGGGAGCTTATGAACCACAATATCCGGATCCAACCCTGGCATGTCTTGATAAGACCATGCAAATACATCCACATATTCCTGGAGAAAGGCTATCAATTCACCCTTTATTGATGACAATGAAGTTTCGATTTTGACTTCCTTTATCTCTTCACCATCTCCCAGATTTATCATTTCCAATAATTTCTTATGAGGAAGTACTTGTTTCTCCTCTTGTTCTATTTTCCTTAATAGATCCGGAGGTAGACCATAATCCTCAGTATCTTCGTAAGCCTCAAAATTACCCGTGCAAATGGGTCTTTCAAAATCAATTTCAGAATTACTGACAGAAAGGTCCTCATATTCTGCATCCGTACACTTGTAAATAGGTGGAGAAGAAACAATATAGGAAAATATATATAATGAAAATAAAATAAATAACAAAAATGAAAGAATATGGACACATCAATATGAATAAAATGCATTGTGCTTGTTATTTATTGAATGAAAATGTTTAAACAAAAAGCCCATTACAGAAGAAAAAAAAAACTCTTAATATCTCTGGGTAAAGATAATTAAGATTGTTTTAAAAGTATTACGTTGGAATAGACTTAAAAACTATGGGCAACTCAGTCGCACTCCAATTGGTTAGTCTATATCCTGGTGGACAAGGTCGCACCATCCAATTCACATTGTCACTTTCCATCCCTTCTTTCCCGGTCATGCAAATCACCATATCCTGAATCTGCCCCCTTTATTCACATGGAATTTTTCAAAAGCTTGCTCGATCATTATGAGTACATCCTCTGAATTCTTTTCTCCGAATAGAAAACCAGCAGAGCGAAAGTTGTGAAAGATTGATGGGAAAGTCATGGGTTCCCATTCAATATCCATACTCGTGAGACGGGCCATCCTCCTTTGTCCGTTCCTTTCAACTTGTTTCCTCCTCTCATAGGCCTTCAGAAGATACCCTAAGCCAAATCGATCTTTCTTTCCTACTGCATCCATTGCTCGGGCCATCCCTTGAAGATATTTTTCAAGACCTTTTTCAGCCCTGCAGCCCTTTCCCACTATGGTTCTTACTCCCAGCCTTGTGTTCTTGGACAACCTTGGCTTTGGAATCTTTTATCCTTCAGCGACGGAAATTGCATTTACAAATTCAAAGACCGAAAAGAACATTCTGCGGCATCTTCATTGGGTTCAACGTAAGGAGATTCAGTAGATGCGGAGGCTATTATGTCTTTTTCTCCTGATACAGTAACCAAACGGCCCTCCATCACAAACTTCAGCTTCTGATGGAGAGACGAAGGTACAGCCCCTGCTGAATGTATCCATGGCCTTCCCAACAAGCAATTATAGGATGGATTAATATCCATGACCTGGAAGTTCACCGTATAGGTGCATGGGCCTATCTCCAGAGAAACCTCAATAGTTCCCATTACCTCTTTCCTAGTACCATCGAAAGCCCTGACTACTGTGCAACTCAATAACATATAAGACATATCAACTGGCAACTTGACAGGGTTGCCAAGGGCATTACATTTAATGAAGAACCATTATCCAGAAGCACCCTTGGTAGTATATGCCCTTTGCAGGTGGTTGTTATGTGAAGAGCCTTTGTGGACCCAATACCATTGGGTGGTTTTTCATCATAACTAAAAAATATATGGTCGTCTGCAGCAATGTTTCCCACCAGCCTGTCTAACTTTTCTACTGATATGTTGTTAGCCACGTATGGTTGATTTAACACTCTTAACAGGGTATTTCTGTGTGGCTCTGAGTTTAATAGCAAAGATAAAATGGAGATTCTTGCTGGCTGACGCTGCAATTGCTCAACCACACTATATTCACTATGTTTTATGAACTTTAAAAACTCGCATGTCTCCTTCTCATTTACCGACTCTTTTATCCTGTTTACCGGGGCTGGTCCTCTCTCTGTTTCTTTTGACAAATCCATCTCAATATGGATTGATTCAACTACTTTATTCCCCTTGTCCAGTCCTCAATCCTTTCTTGTTGATCCCTGTTCAACAACTTCAGGGGCATAACACCTCCACTTCGTGTTAAGTGCCCCATACCTGTAATATCTTGCTGACTTGATGACCCGGGCATAACCATGCTGCAGTTATATTTCCATGGTTGAGTTTTGCTTTCCTTATATGAAAAGGAAGAAGGCAAATCTATGATTAGCTTGGATGCAATTTTCTCAACAACCGGAGTAGGCTTCTCTGGTTCATCATAGTAGATGATCAAAGGTCTTCCTATTCCATAGCCAGTCGCATTCTCAATAACCTCTACTTCCTCCTCTGTCTCCTCGTAAAACTAGGCCTCTCCATCATCCATCATCTTTTGAACTTTAGCTAGAAAGTCCTCGCAGTCTTGTAGGATATGATCTGAACATTTATGGAACGGGCACCAATTCTGCAACCTCTTTGCAACCATTTTTAAACTGTCTGCGTCATCCACCATTCTTGCCTTAACCATCTCGACCCATACTGTTAATATCGGAGTCTTGACTTCTTTGGCATCCCCTTTTAACCTTCTGACTTCCCCTGTCAATACTGCATTTACCCGATTCTCAGCATGATTTGGCAATGGGTTTCCCGCTACATTCGGCCCATTCTTTGACCCACACTTCACAACTCTAGTATTGATTAAGCTTTGGACTTTCTTTTTGGAGGCAATGCAATCCTCCGTCGAATGCCCCTGAATTCCTCCATGATATGCGCAGTTGGTATTTGCATTGTACCATCTTGGGTATGGTAGGGTCAAAGGTTTAAGATATACGGGCACGACAAGTTGGCCTTGTAGTAGTTTAGGATATAGCTCACCATAGGTGGTAGGAATGAGATCAAATTGGGGTTTTTTATCGTTCATTGGTGGACGATAGTCATTGCGTGCGAGACCTTGAGTGTTTGGGACAGTCTTTCGAGGAAGGATTATCTGTGAGGATATACCAGTTGGGAACGGCTGTTGTGGTATAGTGGTATAGGGGAATGGATTTTGGGTAAGGTGATTCACATTGGGGTAGTAAAGATTATACCCCGGGTAAGGTGTGTAAGGTTTCGTAGGTGCATAAGATGTAGTAGGAGTATAAGGCCTGGGAGGTGTGTATGGTGTAGGAGCTGTATAGGGGTATTGATTGAAATTGACTGCATGTGTCTTATCCTTTTTCTTTCCAGGAAAAACTCTCTTCGGGGTAGCAAACTCACCCCCTTCCATTTTCCCGTTCTTAATAGCAGACTCTATCATCTCCCCAGATATCACCATATCTACAAAGTCCTTGGTGGCACTTCCCACCAATTTATCATAATAAGGTGCTTTGAGGGTATTGATGAAAAGCACTGTAGTTCCTTGTTGGTTAAAAGGGGTTGCACTTGTGTAGCCAGGTCTCTCCATCTTTGAGAATATTCTTTAAAGCTTTCAATAGCTTTCTTTTCCATGTTTTGGAGAGTTAGATGGTTAGGCACCATGTCTGTCACATGCTTGTACTATTCCATGAAAGCTTTGGCTAGATCCATCTAGGAACGAATCTTAGAACGGGTAAGCTGGTTATACCACCTAGTTGCGGACCTTATCAAGCTATCTTGGAAACAATGGGTGAGAAATTTTTCGTCTTCATCATGTCCGGTCATCTTCCGACAATACATGGTCAGATGCGCTGATGGGTTGGTAGTTCCGTTATATTTTTCAAATTCTGGTACTTTGAACTTTGGAGGAATCACCAGACCGTGCACTAAACTCATCTCTTTGGCATCTAGACTGCCAAATAGCTCTGCTCCTTCAACTGCCCTCAGTCTTTCCTCCAGCAACTGATATTTTTTCTAGGATTCTGCCGTTTCAACCCTTTTCAGCTTAGTCATCTTTGCCCTTTCCTTTTCGGCCATTTCTTCAAAGTCTGGAACGTCCGCATCAATTGGATCAACCCCAATATTACCCCTTTTATGACCAAAATTATGTGCTTCGGTCGTTGGTTGGATGTAAATATAGGATGCTGCCCTAGTTGGAAGTTCATTTCCCACAGGCTGGGATGTCTAGCCATTCTTCTGTACCACCTATGGTCGGTCTTCCTGGTTTACTGCCCCTATTCCTGTAACTGAATTTTCTCCTAGCCATTTCTGCCTCATCATTGTAGACACTCGTTTTTGTCCGGGTGGTTTTAATTTTAATTTTAATTTTAACTTTTAATTTTGATTTTATTTGTATTTTCAGAATTAATAAAAAAGGAAAAAGAAACAAGGTTGGATTGAAATTAAACTCTTCTTGGATCAAGATTAGACTCTGAAAATTATGATAAAGGGATTGTTTTTATCTTATTGGATGAGAATTCAAAAACCCAAGCGAGTTAGAACTCTTATGATTTTTCCTATAAAAAGACTTTAGAATCAGCAAACAAAGGGGGGGTTTTGGTTCATCTACTAGGTCTCGCTTTTTATAGCCCTCCATTCAGAATTAAGAATTCAACCAATAGTCAAGCTTTTTCCTTTTCTACCTCCTTTGCTTTGGCTATAGTTCCCGAGTATCCAAAGCTAGGTGGTCACGGCCTTGCTTTCTCAATCACCGCTTCTAAAGATTTCAAAGCACTTCCAAGGCAGTATCTTGGAATCATCAACGACAACCATATTGGCATCGACAAAGCAGGGCATGGTTTTTGCTGTCTCGAAGGCTAAGACTTGAAGCGTGGGAGAAGAAGACTTATTGTAACCACTTTTTTGCAGCGTTGAGACCAAATATGGCCTTGATTCTCTTGCGTTTTACTTGAGGGATCAAACAATTGTAATTGTGGGTCCAAGTGGGGTTGGGAAATCAAGCCTTATCAATGTTCTGAGAAGTAATCACCATGCTTCTGATGCGCTTGAAGGAGATAATCGGTTTGATCCTATTTTGTTGTTTTTTTTTTTTTTTACTTTATTTATTATATAATTATTGTTTAATGATTAGTTGTATGATTATGTAATGATGATTATTAATTATTTTTTTAATTATTTTAATTATTTATTTGCTTTATAATTATAATGATGACATTGATGATGACTTTTTTTTTTAATATATGATTATTTGATTTTGTTTTATTATGTTTTACGTTTTTATGTATATTAATTTGTATAATTTATTTATTTTATGTTACTAATTTTATTTTTCTTGCATGTTTCAGGTCTAAGTTTTCTTTTTTTTTTTTTTGATTAATTATATTTATTTACTTTTATTGTGAATATTTTTATTTTAAATTTTCTTTAACCTTTGGGCTTTTTGTAAATATTTGTATATTAATTGTTTATTTGTTTATTTTTAATTTATTATTTAATTAAGATTGAGTTAGATTAATTTTAAATTGAGTTTTTCTTATAATTGATAATTAATTAAATTAAAATAATAAATTGAAATCTGTTCCAATGATGAAATTTAAAGAAATTACGAATGGTTAATTTCTGAGAAATTTCTAGGTGAGAAATTTCTCTTAAAAATTCTCCAGAATGAATGGAAGGATATTTTAAGAGATTAATTTCAATACCAACAAAAATAAAAAATTTATTTTTTAAAGAATAATTAATTTACAACATCTTTTTCTTAAATTGATTTTCCATAATAAATGCTTAATTAAATTGAAGAATAAATTAAGATTTTTTCCGATGATGAAATTCAAGAAAGTTGCGAATGGTTGACTTTTAAGAAATTTCTAGGTGAGAAAAAATCTCTTAAAAATTCTCCAGAACGAATGGAAGAATATTTTAAGAGATGATTTTCGATATTAAAAATCAGAATTTATTTTTCAAACAAACATTAATAAAATATGAATTATTTTAAGAGAAATAATTTGATTAAATAATTCTAACTTTTCCGACGACGGAGCCTTTTCAATAGAACGAATGGTTTCTTTTGAATACTCTCGAGGTGAGGAAATATTTTTTAGTAATTTCTCCAGAATGAATGGAAGGAAGACCTAAAAAATAATTTTCGATATTTCTAACTTTAATAATTAAAATGAAGTAGGATAGACAAGACCGGTTAATTAAGACTTTTTAAGTATCACAAGACTAATTAGGTACTATCTCTTAGATAGGCGTTGTGAGGGTGTTAATTCTTCCTCACACGTAACCGTACTCCCAAACCTAGTTCTGATAAAGTAGACCAGAACCTATTCTTTTTAAGATGCCTTAGTCAAGCTTAGGATTACTTTAAATAGGATAGATTCGTATAGGTGACTAATCACACCTAGATTAGATGATTAGTGGTGACTCCATTGATTTGCGTCTAGCATGCTGAATTCGTATTTGGCACGTTATGACAATCATGGTACTCATCATCTCCACGAGTTTGGTCATTTATTCCCGTAAATCCTCTTGAGACTTAGCTAACTGTTCCCGCAGTTCTTTTTGAATTCTTTCCATCCTTTCAATTCTAGCAAGCTGTTCGTTCTCCATAGCTCTTGCTTGAGATCGAGTATTGTAGGGGTGTCGAAAGTCTGATTTTTTCTAAGTGCGACCAATTGTACCTTTAGTTTTGAAAAACCATGGATTAGAAATTATTGACACATTTTTTATTTTATTTTATAAAAATGAATGAATGAATAAATGACTAAATATTTATGAATGAACAAATAAGTAAATGACTAAGTGTATGAACCTGAATGACTAATTATAAAGAATAAATGACTAAGCGTATGAACAATTTATAAAGAATAAATGAATGAACAAACAAAATATATAAAGTAAAGAACAAATGAATGATGAATGCATTTAAAAGTATTGGCCTCGGGATAATTCCAACCAAACGGTCTTTCATTGATTTCCTGAAACTAAATACATCAAAGAAAAGATCACTGCTTAAGACAATCTGCTAATCTGTCTATCCTAATTTAAAAATGCTATTACAAAACACTGGTCCAATAGTAACTCCCTTAGATCTTGGACCTTTTTCACTGTCCTCTTTTGATTGCCTTGCTCTTCAATCTGACTCCTACTTGTTCACGGCCCTTTGACATGTCAGTAGAAGCATCACCGTGTAAGCTTTCCTTAGCTTGTTTCTCCAGTTGATTGGCTCGGGCTTCCTCATGCTTTGCTCTCTCTGTCCAATAGTTCTTCTCCTTCTTGAGGTTTTTGACTTCTTGCTCCCATTCCCCGGAAGTCTTGAGAGTCCCCTCGAATCTGAGCTCGAAACGATGCCTCTTGTTCTCCAAGTGTAATTCCTGAAGATCGCTTTTAGCCGTGTCCCTTTCTCTCTTGATCTTTTCCTTTTCTCTTTCTTGGGCTGATTCCCTATTTTTCATATCCTCAAGCTCTTCTTGCAATCGGGCAATTTCCTTGCTCATTTGGGCCTTTTCTTTTTCGAATTCTGCCCTTGCAATTTCTAACTCCGATGGCGCTCCTTGGGTGGCGAACTCAAAAGCTGAACTTCTTCCCCATCTGATGTCAACAACCTATCATTAACCCTCAATTCCCTCCATGTCAGGTAATCAAGTGTGGCGATGTCGGCATATCTAGCTACCTCCACCCGATGAGTTTCCTTCCATGCTACTACAATCTGGCGTACCTTTCCCGAGTATCCATCTTCTCCATAAGCAAATTCCAAATTACTAAGGTCATGGGTTATAGGAGTAAACTGAGGGGATTCCGGTTGTCTTAGTACCAGCAGTGGTGCATAGCTCACTCCTCCCCATACTCCCAATAATGGAACAAAAGCTTTATCTCCTCACTTATACAATGTCGGCATAGGAGCTATCCATGAAGCTCTCCAATTATCATCTCAGCCCTGATATTCCAGAATATGTTGATCCATTGTTCCTCAGTCCTATTTTCAAGCCAATCTCTCTTAAGAAATTCACCAATTGGTGCAAAAGACTTCCAATACGAGCGGAGAGGGAAATTCTCCTGTTTACAAAAATGGCTCTGAACCCATATGTAAAGAAGCTGTATACAACCTATAAAACGCCCTTTTCCTTCTCGTCTACAGAAATTCAGGGATCAGATCGTTTCTGCTATAATTGCCGGGGCTGGGTTTATCCTCTGCTCAAGCCTCTCAAAAACATCAAATATCGCCACATCCACATACCCTAATGTCTTTGGGAAGATAAATAAACCATAGATAGCCAAAGCAAAAATATTCCTAACTGTCTCCTTACTTGAATGGCTATGGATTAAGGTCCGTAAAATATCCCATGATATACAGTAGCTTACCTCTTTACGGACAACATGGCTTTCGACCCAATTTCTTTCCACTCCCAGAATTTTGGACACCTTTTTCTTGAAACCCAGCGTCTTTGTATCCTTCAAATAAATACGGTCAGGAATAACGTTCTCAATACGCAGCAAGGTCGAATATTCCTCTATGGTTGGAGCCCTATCCTCTCGGTTGAAGGTAAAACACCGATAAACGGGATTCCAGAATTACACTACAGCCCGGATCACCTCACCACTGACCTTAACCTGAGCTAACAGTGCTATGTCTCCATAAGTCTGAGTGAAGGCTTCTTTTTCTGATATGTTCCATTGATTCCATATATCCATCAATTCCCGGAGATCATTTTGCCTGATAGTAAGATCAACCTCAGCTGGCAATGCTGACACATATCCCATCTTCAAACAATCCCCATTATCCTGCTGACCTTTCTCGGACTGTTTCCTAACCTCTAAATGCTTCTCGACCACTGAGACACTCTGACCCTCCATGAAAGCCCTTTTGGTTGAATATTATCCCAAGACCAATAACTTTCCATGTGCAAAAAAAATGATGACAAGAATGCAAAAAAAAAAAAACAAAAACAAAAATCAACAACAAAAAGAAAATGAATTAGTAACGGGAATAAATTCGAATAATACAAAAAAAAACATATAATTCAAAACGATAATTATCCCTGATGCCAACAAAATTTCGGCATTATAACACCCCTGGGACTAAATACCAACACTTATTACGGGCAATGTGATGTACGTTCATCATTGTTTGATTTTCAAAAATAAACTTATTCGGAAAGTAGAATAGAAGGTAAAAGGATTGGAAATATTCTTCCATGTGTTTTTAACTTCGGGATATCTAATTGGAAATTCGGCATGGCTTCGCCTAGGTTTACTATATGAAGGTGAATTAGTTCTAATAGCCCCAAATTGTTCCTCACTGTCGCCGATGAAGGCTAGTAAGGCACCCTTATAAAAGCGGGTTTAATTCGTTAGAGTCTATTTCCCTTGCCCATGCGGATTGTTAATCACGAAGGCTTAGGTAATTTAATACTCCGAAAGTGTTTCACTAACCCATGCAGATTGTTAATCACGAAGGCTTAGTTACTTTGCTCCCACCTAAAAGGACGGAACCAGGGTATAGGATTCATGATATGCAAATGCACGTGTAGTGTGTGAGGAGAAATAACAAACCTTTCACCAACTATTCTATATCCCTTATTCTAAATGCCCCAACAAGATTAAACAACATAAGTCATCAATTAATCTATAAATCAATATATGCACCAAAATAACCAGAGAACAATTATAATATGTATGCACATGAATATGGACATATTTAAAAACATTTTATTATTTTTGAAATTATCCTTATTTTTTTTAAATGTGGGAATTAAAATTAAATACCAATTAAACCAACAAAATCGAGACTTTGATAACACACGATTAATTTTAGGCATGACTCTCTAATATGTCTCCAGTGGAGTCGCCAAGCTGTCGCAACCTAAAAAATAACAAGTCTCATCGCAAGACTTTATTATTCATTAAGCATGACATTAAAAAAAACGAGGAAAAGTCGACTTAATTCCTCTTGAAAAATGAAGGTTTTGAAAATGACCTTGAAAAAGACATGGAGTCGCCACCAATCTTTTTTAGCTAGGTATGATCGGTCACCTATTAAAACCGACTTTATAAAATATTTTAAAATTAATTAAATCATTTTTAAAACCAATTTCAAGTCTGCGTTTTAAACCAGAGAAATAAAAAAATAATAAAAAAAGGGTTTGGGACTCGGTTACGTGTAGGGAAGGATTAGCACCCCCACAACGCCCGTATAAAACGGTACCTTATTAATCATGTGTTATCTCAAGTCTCGATAAAAAGTCGGTTTTAAATTTAGTATTTCAAGTTAATTCCCAATTTAAAAAAAAATAATTCCATTTTTAATTGAAAATGATTCGGAATTTGTAAATTCAAAATTTTCCTATATTCCCCAACAAACGTGGCAAAATATAAAAAATTTTATAAGTTTGGAAAACTTTCTGAATCATTCTTATTTTAAAGAAGATATTCCATTATTAATGATAATTGATGATATCCTCCCCAGCAAACCCGGCAGAGAACTCATGAATTATTTTAACTCGGGAATATCATTATTTTATTGAAAATCATTACCTTTTTCAAAACATTTTAAAAAAATATGAATATGAATATGTATGACATAAATAAAATGACATAGCAAAGTCTAAATAATATAATGCAACCTAAATGGTATGACATAATTTAAATGTCTTAGCATATTCTAAATGAAATGAAATATCCTAAGTTATATGGTATATTCTAAATAAAATGAAATGACCTAGGTAACATGATATATTCTATATGAAATGAAATAATTTAAATGACATGGCAAATATAAATGATATGGCATAGAATCTAAATGACATGAAATATAAAATAATGCTATCATATAATATGTATGAAAATAGAAATAATAATAATAATGCATGAACA
Source organism: Fremontodendron californicum (assembly GCA_030761205.1). Classification (NCBI taxonomy): domain Eukaryota; kingdom Viridiplantae; phylum Streptophyta; class Magnoliopsida; order Malvales; family Malvaceae; genus Fremontodendron; species Fremontodendron californicum. Next base: position 19,145,407 of record JAULJL010000023.1, on the reverse strand, counting down.
TAGCATATGCTAAATAATATGACAAAAATAACTAAATAAAAAGCATAGGATATCATGAAATATTCAAAACCATATAACAAATAATATAATATCAAAAATGTAAATCAAAGATAATAACACCATCATGAAAATTAAACATAGCAAAAATTACATATTATATAATATGCATGAATATGGAAAATGCAATGCATGAGAATGTATTTTTTTCTTTAATTAAGGAAATCCGTATATCTAAAAAGATATCCGGCTACCTTAGGAAAATATATCAAATTAAATATTCTAAAATCAAAATACTTTGTGATTGTTTGAAAAGAATTTTGAAAAGAATTTTGAAAAGCTTAGATTAAAAATAAAAACTTAGCTAAACCCCTTTTAAATGGCTCTAATTTCCTAAGTTTAAAATCCCGGACTTGACCACCCTTAACCCGAAACTTAAAAAATTATTTTTAGAGTTTAATAAGGCTTAGAAACTACCCTAAGTCAGTAGCTAAACTTCCTAATCAGCCCCCTCTAAGTAACTTAACCAAAACATAAAAATGATTTTCCTTCAAATTCAATTCTGACTCCACTGTCCAGTTTTAAAGCACGATTTTTTACCCTATTTTTAAAAATTCAAAAAATTCTAAATAACATACTGGAGACTCAGAACATGTAGAACTACACGAGAAAAAATCGGCTTAATTTTTTGATTAAAGATGACTACCCAGAAAAATCGGGAAAGTACGAGTACTGGGTGAAAAAACTGTTTTGCCAAAACACATTCTTTTGTCTTTGATAAAATCATTTAAAAATCAAAGTAAAAATATTAAAGACTCTCTAAATGACTCACAAATAGTAGCTAACACTTTTGAAAAGTTTGGCAAAAGTAAAAAAAATCACAAAGGTAGAATAATCAATTTGACAACTCTTTAATTTTCCACAAGTATGCTCAAGAGAGCATGACTTTGAACCATTGATTGGCCTAAGTCATAATTCAAGTGGAAAGGACATGAAATGCATGAAAAATACAGGAAATATGATGCATGAAATGCATGATTTAAAACCTAAATGACATGAAAAATGCATGGCATCAGCAAACTGACCTAGACCTAAATGAACTTGCATGGCATTTAATGCAACCTATGTCTAAAATGCATGAATATGCATGGAAAAACAAACCAATCCTAAACCTAAAATATGCATGGCAATAACACAAATACATGGCATGCTTAAACAAAATACTCAACCAAATATCATGAAAATGCAAACCTATCAACTAACATAACAAAACTGCACACACAAAGCACACAATATGAAGTGGCCGAATGTCTTCATGTTTAAAATGAGCATGAAATTTTCACAAACACATGATATACTAACATGCTTAGCTAAAGAATAACACTCAAATCATGCAAATATAAAGTAAAGGCATGAAAACCAATAAGCATTTTCTCAAACACATGGATTACAAAATATAAAACATAAACAAACTTAAACATTTTGAAAACAGAAAATAAAAAATACAAGAATAGTAAAGTAAACATGATAATAGACTCAAAAATGGAAATAAGCAAGCAACGACATTAAAACAAGCTTCAAGTTTATGTATTAGAAGAAGATTAAAGCATCAAAACTTGTTAAATATCAAGAATAACATGAAAATAAAAATGCAAACAGCAACCCTAAAAAACTAGGCCATTTGGCTATCTCCAAAAGCAAAGGAAAAAAAAAAATTCAAGAGCTTTTTACAAGAAAGAATGAAGAAGGAACTTAACGAAGAACATTAAAAACACTTATTTTAAAAGAGAAATCAAAAGAAACTCACCAAAATAGTGATCAAAACAGCAAATCAAGAATGAAAAATCAAAGAAAGTGCAAGAGTATGGTGCTTAATGCAACCTCTAGAAGCTATCTTTCAAGCTTTTTCTCCTCTAACTTTCTTTTCTTTTCTAAACTGTTCTTTTTGCTTTTAAACAATAGAGAGAAAAATCAGCCAAAACCAAGAGAGAATAGAGAGTGAATAGCTGAAAATGAAATAGCGAGTGACCCTTTTAGTGTGGCCGAATCCCCTCTCTAGGCTAGGATGTTGTCATTTTTCTATCAACCAATTTTCATCCAAAGGCTATTGATCCAAGATGTTTAAAACATGAAATTATCACCCTTAGATTAGGCCATCAGCTATCCACAATTACAGCTGTTCATGAATCTTAAGCCATTATGTTTACACTCTCCCTCTTCATGCATTGGTCCATGCGGCTTATTTGCAAAGGCTTGATCAAAAAATAACTAACTTCCTCTTCATTGTTGGCCTTTTTATTAAAAAATCAGAAACTATCTACCTATACTTGGGCCTTGGCTGGCCAGCCTCTTTTCTTCCAGCCCATGTTTCATTTTTTAAAAGGCAAGAAAAGCCCTTTTCGGTTTCTTAGGTAAAATGACCTTTTTGCCCCCTAACATACATAAATGGAAAACTGACTCCAAATTCAAAATTTATTTTTTACATACTTTCAAAATAATAAAAAATTGAATTCTGGAAGTTTTCAAAATTTTTTGAGTCCATTTGCTATTTATTTGGATTTTTTCTTCCAAAATTACCCTTTTATGCCCCCAAACTTTACCATTTTTTAAACGAGCTCCAAATCCAGAATTTTATTCACCAATATCTTCCAAATAATTTAAAATTGTGATCTGAAAGTTTTCATAAATTTTGGAACTTATTTGGTATTTTTTCGGGATTTATCTACTTGAATTACTGCATAGGGGGCCGAGGATTTGGCCATTTTGCAAACGAACTCCGAATCAATATTTTATTTCTCCAATCTCTTCCAAATAATTTAAAAATGAGATTTGTAAATTTTCAGAATTTTTGGAGTTCATTTGCTATTTTTTCGGGATTTATCTTTTTGAATTTCTGCATCGGAGACCCGGGATTTGGCCATTTTGCAAACGAACTCCGAATCAAGATTTTCTTTCGCCAATATCTTCGAAATGATTTAAGAATGAGATTTGAAAATTTTTAGAATTTTTGGAGTTCATTTGCTATTTTTCCCAAATTTTCCAATTTTGCCCTTTTACTTCTGAAACCCGGTTTTGCTCAAAACACGTCCGATTTTCAGATTTTCTTCAAACTGAGCCTTGGGTTATCCTTTCTTAATCACTCCTTATCCATTAGGGGCTTTAGTCTTACCGAGTCAGGCCATTTCTGTAATTCTTTCCAATTTCACCGAAATCCACCAAAAACCCTAATTCTCGGTTTTCTTCCGGATTGACTTTTCTTTCAGTTTTTCTTTCAAGTAGCTTCTCCATTACCGGTAGTTAGTGCTTATCTTTCACTTGGAACCTTCAATTTTGACAAATTAAATCATTTAAGTACTTTTCCCCAAATTTCTCGGAGTAGGGTTTCCTTCCTACTGAATCTCCATCACCCAACTTTCGAATTCCATATCTTTCGATGTAGACCTCGTATTATCAAAATTCTTTAGCCATTTTTCAATTGAACTTCAAATCTTGATTTGAAAGTGGGTTGACTTTTTCAGTAGTTGACTTTTTGGGGTTGACTTTCTAGGGTTGACTTTTTTAAGTTTGACTTTTTATGCTCGCCTTCTTAGACTAAGTCCCGGAGTACCACCTGCAGGATAAAAAAATCTTTTTACATTCTGAAACATCAATTTAGGAAGAAAACATACCTGTTTTAGTGGTCCGGACAAAATTAGGTGTCTACACTGGGTATGAAGTAGTTTAATGCTAGGGAGAGATTTCTTGCAAAACAATATTATATAGTAGGTTCTTGATGGGGAAAGTATTGATATTTGGAGGGATTTATGGATTCCAAGGATGAATGGGAAAAGGTTAGGTTATCCTGAGGAAGTTGATAATCTTATTCCTAAAAAAATGGCAGAATTGATAGATCGAAAAACTAGATGATAACAATTGAGAACTGGATCTCTTCAGAAGCTAAAGCTGCAATACTAGAAATTCTTATTAGTGAGAGAGGGGTACAAATGTTCTAGTTTGGCCTCATAATGAGGAGGGAAGCTACACTGTCAAGTTAGAATATAGTATTAAAAGAATAAAGAAAGAGCAAACTGTTAACAGGGCTCCTTCAAGCTCGCATATCATTTATGACAGAATCTGGAAGGAGATTTGGAGGCTGGAAATACCAACAAAAATCAAAGTTTTTATGTAGAGTTTAGTCTCTAATGTCATTCCTACTATGGCAATTTATGGAAAATAAAGTATGTTAATAATCCAATATGTTATATATGTTTCATGGAAGAAGAAACAATTGAACATATGTTGTTGACTTGTGAATGGATTATAGAAGTTTGGTGGGAAAGGAGTTTGGGCTTGAGAATTGAAAAACAGAAATCATGAGATTTGATGACTAGTTGTTGGGAATTTTTAAGGAATTGGATGATAACAAGGATTTTAGTTTAGAATTAAAATGATGATAGTCTATACTTTTTGGATAATATGGAAAATGAGGTGTAAGGCAGTAATTGAAAGAAAAAAAAGATCAAAATAAATTGGACTAACTTCGAGATAAAAGAGGCAACCGAGGAATTCTATGTGTCAAAGATCTGTGGAGATCAACAAAAATATTAGGAATGTTGGGAATAGAAGGAGTCTTGATGTTTGGTCAAGACCAGGAGAGGGATGTATTAAGATCAATAATGATGGTTCTTTATGTGAAAAGTCTAAAACTTCAAGAATAGCGTTAATAGCTAGAGACGAGCATGGTGTGTTAATCTATGGGATAAGGAAGAAGGTCAAGGTAAACTCTGCATTTTCGACTAAAGCTGCTGCTTGCAGGATAGTTGTGCAATTGGATGTGCAGTAGAAATACCCAAAAATGGTTTTTTACATTGATTCTGAGAAAATGTTTGACTATCCGATGAAACCAAAGGAAGGGTTGTGTTGGAAGATAAGGCCTTATGTTCAAGATATCTTCAATATGACTAAGGAGCTTTTGGAATGGAGGTTTAGTTTGGTCAAAAGAGAAGCCAATATGAGGTGGCACTCATGTCAGAAAGGGGATGTGTCGTAATGGTTGTTTCAGGCGACCACCATCTTCTTTGGTGCATATACTAAGTAGGGATGGCTTGTCATCTCTTCCTTAAAAAGAGTATTTTTTTAACTAGTTTGGATGTCAGAGTTTTGGTTAAAAAAATATCATAGGTCATCCAAAGGTTGTTGAATTAGTTTTATGCGATAAGTGTACATTGGTTCATTTTAGTTGATAAGTGCTTAATTTCATATATTTTCATATATTATTTCCTTATACTTTGTGCTTTAATTCTTAAGTTCCTTGACATTTTACTATGGTTTTGTGAATTATAGGTATTTTGGAAGAGATGAAGTCAAAACATGTCAAATATGATGTTAAAGAGCTTATAAAGCCACAATCATAAGATGGAAGAAGACTTAGGAGTAAAAAATATCAAATTCTTAGTGCAAAGCAATGAAGCAGATTTGACCTCCAGAGCTTGTTGCTAAGAAATCATAATATGTTAAAGTCCTTATTTGAAGAAACTTCCTTCTTGACTTTTGAAGCTGACTTGAATACCTTTCCAACGGTAGTTTACATGCCCAAATCGGATAATAAATGGTCATCCCAATCAACTGAAAAAGTGCGAGAAGATGCAGTAGCCAAGAAACCGAAGATGCAGCAGCCAAAGCCGCACAATCAGTAAGCTCGGGGCCGCGACGCTGGAGGTTGCCACCACGGCGCCGACCATACTGCCCCTAAATCCGAAAAAAGAGCAAAATTCCAAAAAGTTTCCAAATTTGCAACTTTCTGCCTCCTAGCTTCCTTGATAAGCGAGAAAGGGTTTCCAAGGTCTTGAAACTCTATAAATACCATCTTTTGAGCCACAAACTAGGAAATGTTTTTTATTATTATCAATATTATTATTATTCTTCTTCTTCTCTATTCTCTTAGTTTTATTTTAGTTTTCTTCTTAGTTTCTTTTTAATAATCATGTTTATGTTAACTATGCCTATGCTAGGCTAAACTTCTCTTTGGTTAAAGGTGATTTCAAAGCCCTAGACAAGTTTTGTAATTGATTTTCAGATTTTATCTATCATTAGTTTTCTATTAAAGTTGAGTATGTTCTTCTATAAAAATTATTCATGATGTTGTCTTTGATTTGTTTAGGTGCGCAACTAGATAGATCTTGATAATTATCTAATGCTAGTTTAGGAGTCTTGATCCATTTAATTGTCTTGATTTCCTATTCAATAATAGCAATTTCTAATTCATGATTATGTTGGGTTTTCGGGAATTTTAATGTGGAACATAACATAGGTTAAACAATCCGAGCTTATGTGTTTGTTGCCTAAATCAACTTATCTTTCTCATCATAAAGCTATCATTACATTAAATCTAGAGAGCTTATTCTATGTTGTCTAGTGGTTAGAGATTAAATAGAGAGGTTGTTCTATTTAACAACGAATTAAGAAAAGATTGGGGTAACAGAGCTTGTTGTTATCTACGGTTGATAATTTTGATAGTTAATTGATGTTGATAGATCTGATTATTGATTCTCAATGATGTCTAGTGGTGGAGAATGAAACCTTAATCATATTTCTCTTATATTTGATTTCATCTTATTTATTTACTCTTTACTTCTCTTTATTTACTTGTTTTATTTCATCATTTTCTTTAGTTTTAAACTCTTTCAAAACCCCCTTTTACTTTTGATTTCTTTGAAACTAAGTATAAACTAAAAATTCTTAAACTAAACACCAATCCTTGTGGACTCGACCCTTGCTTCTACTATACTTTATAATTGGTTTTCTTTTTAGTGCAAGGTTTTAAATAAGATATACTCTTTTGAGTTTATCATTAGTAATGAGAAGTATCCATTTCTGATGGCCAAAAAAACTATAATAATTTTATTTCTTGGTAGTAACATTTTCATTAGACTTGTCCAAAGGTCGGGCTACCCGTTCGACTCGACAAGCCTGACCCGAATTAGGTCAGCTCTGGATAAGGAATTTTATAATTCGAGTCAGTCCGATTCGGCCGAATTACTATTTATTAAATAATTTTTTTTTTAATTTAATTATAAAATATTTTAATATAAATTTTTTAAAATATTTTTTTAATAGTAAAACAGGCTTTCGGGCCAGTCCGGGCCCAACCCGAAATGGGCTTGGTTAAGGAAAAAATATTTTTCGAGGGCCAGGCCTAATTTCCATGGAGAGCTAAGTAATATACCATATAATTTTTTGATGGTTGTCATTTTATATTTCGATCTAATTATATGATTTAATACGTCTATAGGTTTACTGAAAAATGTCTTCTAATGAAAATGTTGAGATTGTTGAGGAGAATTATAAAAATACAATCTTTCCATCTTCAGTGAACGTAGTAGGTTCAAATTCAAGATACACAGATACTCATGCTCCTAGTATGCCTTCTAGTGTTCCTTTTAATTCATTGAGAATGCGTCTATTTCATCTAAACCTCCATTAGGAGATTCAAGTAAGAAATTTTCTTGCAAATTAATTTTGGATGTTTGGAATCACTTTAAAAAAAATGTTAATGAAAAAAAGGTGGGAATTTGCAATTATTGTAAAGCTATTCTTAAGGACGGCGACAATAATGGAACATCTTGGAAAAATCACTATGTTACTCGTTCAAGCAAAAAAAAAGTCAAGCATTGGAAGATACTTTGAAAGGCAAAGGCAATTTAGTGTGGAGAAGAAAAGTGATGGAAATGTTCGTTTTAGAAATTTCGCATTTGATCAAGATGTTTCAAAAAATGAGTTAGTTTGTGCTATAATCTTATATGAGTATCAAATTTATACTGTTTATCATATTGGGTTTAGGAGGTTTATTACTAGTCTCCAATTTTTTTTTTTTTTTTTAAATGGTTTCTCGCAATACAATTATAGAATACATTCTCAATATTATAATTTAGAGAAAGCAAAGCTAACGAGTGTGTTTGAGAAGTTAAAAAGCCGAATAGTAATTACAACGTGGATTTCAAACCAAAATAAAGGTTACATGTCCATCACAATTCATTTTTTTAGCGACTCTTGGGTGTTGCAAAGCAGTATCTTGAAGTAAACAAAATTTTTTCGATCTTTTAGTATGTGTTACACAATTCATTAATGTCTATCTGAATAAAAACTATTTACAAACTAACTAATGTTAATTTTTAAACATGTAAGTTTTTTATGTGCCTACACAATTCATTACGAGTGAAATTGAATTTTTTTTATTTTTTATTTTCATGTTGGCAAAGAATTAATTTAAACAATCGAGTATTTAATGGGATCAAGTAATTAATAGATAGTGTTTATTTAAATGGTGAAGGATTTGGGTACTGATATTTAAAATTAAATAAATAATTAACAAATTCAATATTATGAAAATTAATCAAATTTGGGTACGTGCATCTGAAAAATAACGGGTACTTGACCCATTGTCATCTCTAGGTGGGGTTGTGGGCTATATAAATAAGACAATGTTAGATAATGATTAATGTGATATTTAAAAATATATATAATTAATATATTGTTTTCTTTTAAATTTAATGGAAGTAGTACAATAATTGTAAAAACTTTTTTTAAATAATAATTTAATTATTTTTAATTAATGTTAATCAGATTTTTTTATAATCGTCATTTATGATGAGAGCTCTGAACAACGATAGTGGAAGCATTTCACCTATAACTTTTTTTTTTATTATACACACAATTATGTAAAAATTCATCAATTAAAAACATAGATTTTTGATGGATATTAAATAATTTAAAATTATAATTAATTAATTAATTACATTGTAATAATTATAGGTGTTATGGTTTCGAAAGTGAGACAACTTTGTGATTGGGCTTCGGAGGGTGGTCCCTTCATATATAATTTTCTATTGGGAAAGCTTAGCTGGTCACCACTCCTCCAGCGGCGTCATATTAATCATTCATGCACCAGGCAGAGGCAGGGACCTCTAAATCCAATTCATTCTTTTGTTTTTCTTTGTATTTTATTGGGTTTTTGCATCTCTTTTGGCAAAACGATAAACAAAGCTTATTGAATGTGCACTTGTTTCTAAGCACTTGTTTTGTAACTATTATTGAATGTGCACGATTGACGACAAACTTGCATCATTGCATGTGTTAAAAATGAGTCATATTAATCAATTATTCCGAATTCAAGAAAAAATTGATGCCTTTGAGTTTTGCAGGTGAATTCCCATATTAGCAATCAACATGTCCCTAAATAATAGAAGTCAACTTTTCAGTAATTTGAGATGATGGAACATTAACAATTGAGAGACCCTTTGATGGATTATTAATGTTATGGATTTTTTTATGTGGAATCTTTGAAATGGATTTTTTTAAAGGATTATTCCGTGGAGCGGAGGTGAAGGGGTTTTTTATTTTAATATAGTTAAAAAAAATTATTTATCAAAATATCGTTTTTTTTAGATTAATTTTTAAAATCCGTTTTTTTTTAATTAGTTGGGAAATCGCCTAAAAATTTTAATTTTTTTTTTTAAAATACCAGTTAGAAAATCGCCATGGGCCATGGCGATTTCCCAACTAAAATTTTCAATTTTTTTTTTTCATTGAGAAATCGCCACCCACGGTGGCGATTTCCCAAGGTAAGTTCTTCTTTTTTTTTTAATTCTTTTAATAAATAATAAAATTTAAATAAAAATTATATAATTTAAAAATTTTAAAAATAAAGATTTAATAATTTTAATATATAATTTTTATCCTATGGTGGTAGAAGTGTCTATGGGCCGGGCCGGGCCCATGTATGGTATCAACATCACATTTGCTTGCCAAGCCACGTGGGCAATTTTTCAATTTTTATTTATTTATTTTTTAATTTCATAAAATAATAAAAATTATATAATTTTTAATTTTAAAAAATAAAAATATAACAATTTACCAAAAATTAAAAAATTATATTCGTAATTAGACCTGTTCATGGGCTGGGCCGCGACCCGAAATTTTTTCTCTTGCCCAAGCCCATTTCGAGTCGTGCCGACCCAAAAGCCCATTTCACTATTAAAAATATATTTTTATATATTTTATAATTTTTTGAATTTTGTTATTTAAATTTTTTTAAATAAAAATTATATAATTTTTATTTAAAATTTATTATTTAATAAAATTACAAAAACACTTGTCCAAGCCCGGACTAATACGACACTCTGGTTGGCCTTTCTCCCGTAGGTCCATTTATTACGAATACAAGTTGAAAGAATTCGATTGACATTACGGATAGACCTGCTCATGGGCTGGGTAGCCCGTCCGGCCAGGCCCGGATCACTATTTATATATTAAAATAATTAAATTCTCGCGGGCCTTGGCAAGGAAATTGAAAAATTTCGAGTCGCGACCTGGCCCATGAGCAGGCCTAATTACGAATATAATTTTTTAATTTTTGGTAAATTGTTATATTTTTATTTTTTAAAATTAAAAATTATATAATTTTTATAGTTTTATAAAATTAAAAAAAATAAATAGAGGTTGAAAAATTACCACCGTGGCTCGGGCAAGCAAATGTGGTGTTGATACCATACATGAGCCCGGCCCGACCCATGAACACTTCGACCACCATAGATAAAAATTATATATTAAAATTATTAAATCTTTATTTTTTAAATTTTAAAATTATATAATTTTTATTTAAATTTTATTATTTATTAAAAGAATTAAAAAAAAAAAAGAACTTACGGTGGCGATTTCCCAAGGGGAAATTTACATTTTTTGTGAATTTTCCCTTGAGAAATCGTCACCCATGGTGGTGATTTCTCAATGGAAAAAAAAGAAAAAATTTAAAAATTTTGGTTGGAAAATCGTCATGGCCCATGGCGATTTCCCAACTGGTATTTTAAAAAAAAATTAAAAAATTCAGTTGGGAAATCGCCATGGGCCATGGCGATTTCCCAACTGGTTTAAAAAAAGCAGATTTTGGAAATTAATCTGAAAAGAACGGTATTTTGATAAATAAAAAAAAAATAGCTATATTTAGATAAAAAAAACCAGGTGAAGGTCGATAAAAAAAAAAACTTGTGCCTTTTTATTTCCTTTGTTTTTTTATTTAGTTTTAGGATGATCTTTTAGGGTTTTGTAGTTTTGTTTTAAAATTATGTAATAGTTGTCATATGTATTCTTTTCTCTAAGAAAATAAAAAAAAATTACAATTTCGTGTACGTAAACATAATTAATCGAATCACATAAATTTGTATGTTTTGATTTTTTTCTCGCTATTTATTTTTTATTATTTTTGTTTATGTACATAATCTGCTTCAATCCGACGATGGAATATCGATCAACTTTAACAAATAAGTAGCAAGAACTTCTCTTAATTTTGTGTCGTTGGCTTAAGCATGTGTCTTAGTCTTTTGCCTATTAATTGCTAGAATGATAGAACAAGAGGAAAGATAAGAAAAACGTGTTAGTTAGATCTATATGAATTACTAAATAAGAAATGTTTGTCCTTACTCCTTACTGTGAAGCTAAAGGAATATTATTTCCCCAGATTTAGATCTAAAAGATTTCAAAGCCAATCTCTTTGTCATGGTAATACTTTGAACTATCATGGGCATTAAATTGCTCAAGATTTGACTACAAAATATTTGAACTGTTTTCTTGTCTTTTCCTCATCAGCAACAAATTTTAAGCAATTAACAGCACAAAAATGAGAAGAAAAAGGAAACAGGGAAATATCCCAAGATTAATGGATGTTTCAGTCAGGACTGTTTCTGATTCTTTGAGGTACGGATGATACGGAAGAACAATGGTCACATAAAACCATCCAAATAGATCATCGCAGGGTCGGATAATCCATCAATTTGGATTCGAATTAAATCGATTTGGATAAAAAAATTATAATTCAGATTTACTAGGTACGTCTTGAATTATTATTCATTAAATTAAAAATATATAAGTATTAATATAAAAATAATTTTTTAACATTTTAATAATTTATAAACAGTAAAATACGCTTACGGACCGACTCGAACCTGATCCTAAATAGACTTAGGCCTCGTTTAGCATTGCTTCTGGCACAGCTTTTGAGGTCAAAAGCTGCTTTTCACCGCAAACGCAATGCTAAACAGATAAAAAAAATTAGCTTCTGCTGTTAAAACCATGGTTTGAAAAGTCAAACCAAAAAGCCAAAAAATATAGCTTTTGGGCTTTAAAAGCTGGCTTTTAGATAAAATGACTTTATTATCCTCACATCTCTACACTTTTCTTATTTTAAACATATATTTTTTTGACATTTCAATTTCCTACAACACTTTTTCACAGCAATACTAAACATTTAAAAGTTTTTAAACCACACTTTTTCACCACACTTTATAAACACACTTTTTCCAACTCAAACTTTTTCCAACCCAAGCTTTTTCCAACAGCAATGCTAAACTAGGCCTTAGACAAAAATAAATAAATTTCGAACCGCAACCCAACCTATGAACAAGTCTACATCCAAAGTCCAAACTCTAAATTCGATCAATCAACCTCTACGCTTGTAATTGTCATATATATATATATATATCCTTTACAATGAATATATTTACTTTTTTAAAAAAAATTATATATTTAATTTGAAAAATTATATCTCAATATTTATATTTAAATATATATCAAATACACATATCATACATATATACTTAAAAAAAATGAAGAATTTTAAAGTAGTCATCTATGCTTAAACATTAATTAGTTCAGCTTACAATAACCTCAAATCTTTGATTAACTCTTCCTGAAAAAGAAAATGTAAAATGTAAAATTGAAAATTGTCAACCGTCTCCCCTTTCTTTGAACACCAAACGTACGTATTGGCTTATATAGATCAGTACGATAGTACTAATCAAACCAGACCAGTTCTTCTTAAACGAGTTTAAGTACTTGCTTGTGTCACGTCTAGCGTTCAGGGTCCTTCAATCTTTCATTAAAAAAAAAAAAAAAAAATTGAAATATATAAATGTAAGTACTGCATATCTCAATAAGTTAATTTTGCGGAGAGAAAATAATGATTCCGTGATAAGTGGTATTAAAACAACCCTTGATTGCTCGATTCCACTTCGAGCATCCCAGTAGGGGTAGGCAGAGTAGGCCAGTCTTGATGTCACGTCGAGCGTCCCAAGGAAAGGTAGGCAGACTGGGTCAGTGACACTACGCCAAGCACCCCAAAAGAGGGCAGACAGGATGGGTCACCGTGACAAAAACGTTACGAGATTGGGTGCGGGAAGGATAGGCAAACTGGGTCAGTGACACCACGCTAAGCACCTCAAAGGAGGGCATGATGGGCCACCGTGACAAGGAAGTCACGAGATTGAGTGGGAGAGAATGTCAGGCCAAGTACTCAGAGAGGTAGGTAAAGTGCTTCAATCTCACATTGAAAAAAAAAGATCTTAGATTATATAAATATAAGCGCTGCACATTATAATAAATCGATTTTACAGAGAAAAGATAATGGACTCGTGACACTTGCACCTAAGCAAAAACTCAGGAAAGTAATCTTTCAGTATAAACATAAATGTTACAGAAAAAGGATAATGGCCCGTGACAGTTGCACAACCATTGTCAACCGTTTGCTCTTTCACCTAAACAAAGACTCAGGAAAGTCTTTCAGTATAAACATAAACATAATAATAATAATATAAGATGTTAGCTAGATTTCTTGTGTTATTATAATACAAAGAAAGAAATCGCAGTTTTGAAAAATAATGTAAGATTGTATTTAAGAACTTAAATTTTTTTTTAAAAAAATAGTATAAATTATGTAATAAAATACATATAAATATAACATTTATGATAATTTTTTAAATTTATGGATTTGTTGGATATTTATTTAATGATGAATTTAAAATATTTATAGATATTTGTGAATTAAAAATTCATTTATACTAGAATAAAGTCTCCGCTTCGTCGGGGTAATTTTATTTTTTTTAATAATTTTTTAATTAATAATAAAAAAATTATATTTTATTAATAATAATAATTTATTTACATTTTATAATTTTAAATTATAATAATATTAATATAATAATTTTTGTTAATTATGAAAATTAAATTTATAATAATTGTTTATTTACAAATTACGTAATATAAATGCATTTTTAAATATTATATATATATTTTTAAAATATTTAGATTTTATTATATACTATATATTTATTTATAGGAGGTAGAAAATAACAAATGAAAAATAAGAAAATAAAATTGTGGTTTATATTTTATTCTCTCGTAAAATCGATTTTCTCATATAGGTTAGCAGCAAGTTCGTTCTTTTTCTTTTTTTTTTCAAGAGGGTCGAGTACGGATCCTAAATCGATTCACGAGTTAACGTGCGGACCAACCTCTTTAAATACATCATTTTAAATTATAATAATTAATAAAATAAATTTATTTTTTAATTTTTTTTGAGTGGGTCGAGTCACGGATCCTAAATTGATCTTCAAATCAACGTACAGATCAACCCTTTTAAATACATTATTTAAATTTAAAATAAAAATAATTAATAAAATAATTTTTAAAAGAAGTCAATGCTTAATCTCAAAACAAACTTAAAATTATTTAATTACTTAAAAATTTCAATACCCTAATTACCCTCTAAATTATAGTTTATTCATTTGCTTAGTTGTCTTTTAATCAAACCTTCTATATTTTAAATTAAGCAATTCTATTGTTGTAGTAGGAGATAGTTTTTAAAGTAAGTTATTATAGATACTTTTCAAATAAATAATTATATTAAATGTTAATTAATTTATATATAATATATATTTTTTATTTTCGTAATTTATATAATAAATAAAATTCAAATTTAAAATTTATATTTCCAAACCAGTTATAAAAGTTTCAATTTTCGCAAAAGGCAATGAAAAAGTCCCTTCTGGCTGTGGCAGCTTTCGTCTGACTCCTCCATGATGCCTTTAGTTTTAAGTGGAATGCCATATATAGATAGAAATAATGAGAATCATTTGAAATTTAATTAAGTTAATTTATTTAATAATTTTTAAAATATAATATTTAATAAATTTAAAATTTTAATTTTGTATTTTTTTATTTTTATTTTTATATTATGAATTTTTTGTACTAAAAAAAGAAAAGAGAAAACATGACATAACATAACATGACAATGGCATGGCATTACTATATGTTTTTTCTTTAGATGCATCTATACTTTAATACTAGTGACGTGAAGTAAATCACTAGATTGATAATTTGTGTATTTATATATTTTTATGTATCATAATTATATTTAAAGTATTATACATTTATATAAATTTTGATACGTTAATAATTCATGTTATATAAATTTTGACATGTCTATATATTCATGTCATGTTCATGTTATTATTTCGTATTGTGTCGTGTTTTAATTTTTTTCATATATCATATTCGTGTTGTGTAATCGTATAGTATTCAAAGTTATCAAATCTACAAACCAGTATATATGTGGAACCCAAATATCATATGAGCATCACATTTTAATGGAGCAAAACTTTTTAAGCTCAATTTGGATATGTGATGAGATTGGTTTCAATGAAATTAAAAATAATCATGGTGAGATTAGTTACTGTACCGATAAATATGGTATCATAATGGTAATATTAAAATCAGTAGTAAATATGTGTTTTGATAACAAAATGATGATGACATTGATATGAAAATAAAAATAATCATTAACAATATTAATCAAAGAGTGTATACATCAATTATTTTTATGTATATTATAATAATATTTAACATTTAAAATTTTAACACCTATTATTTTATATATTTATTTAAATATTTTAATTATTTATTATATAATTATATAAATTTATTTAATATATTAAATGAATAAACAATTTGAAAACCTTTAAATAAAAAAATAAAAAAAATGAGATTTAAAAAAAAAATTTAAACTTTTAAGTAAAAAAATAAATTAATAAAATGAAAATTTTGTTAAAAAATAAAAATGAGATTTTTTTACCCATTGTAGGGTCCACTTCCTAAGTGGATCCTTGCTCCGTAGTGAGCCAGTTATTTTAGGTGTGTAAACGAGACACATGTGTTTGTAAGTTATTCGGGTTCGGTTTGAAAGAAAACTCAAATTCGGCTCGATCATTGTCGAGTCGAGCTCGAGCAGCTCGAGCTCGAGCAGCTCGAGCTATCGAGCGAGTCGAATTCAAGTATCATAATGCTTGACTCAAGTGACTCGCGAGCCTAATCGAGCTTTTTTATTTTTTATATATATTTTTTATTTTTAATTAGTATTGAAAAATCTCAATTCAAGCTCGAACTCGAGCAAAAATAATCGAGTTTGAAATCGATTATGAAAATCAAGCTCATTTTTTACTAGATAAACGAGTTTAATCGAGTGAGTTCGAACAGTTCTATTTTTATTTCGAATCAAGTTCAAGATTTAAAAATGAAACTCGATCGATCTTGAATCAAATTTCGAGTATTGAATTTTGACTCAAATCGAGCTTCCTACAACTTAAATTCGACTCGATTACACCTCTAACAATGACCGTGTGTGCATTTCAAAATCCACCCAAATCCACTTTCGATGCAATTGACCTTCAAAGAAACTTTAAAGTTTATCATATGGAAATGCAATGAAATCCATATGAAACCTAAAACTACTGTCCACGAAGTTTTTAAGATAATATAGCTGCCATGCCACCCATTAATAAGATATAAAACATATAAAGTCTTCATTATGAAGACACCGGAGAGAGGTAGTGATGGATCAACTTTGTGTTTGAAATCATTTTCCTATAATCAATAATGTAGAGCCAACCAATTGAGTGAGGATTAAATCTCTCTTAAGACTCAAAAGTCAAAAGCTTGTTGTAAGTAATTTGTTTGATTGATATATATATATATAAATAATTCATTTATATTTTAATTTTAATTTTTATATGATATATATTTTAATAAATTGATCGTTTGATTTACAATATAATATTACTTATCGTGTACGTAAAGTTTCGAATCGATCCGATATCTCTATCGTATCGATCGAAAATATTATTTTTTTAATATATATTTAAAAATTGTAAGTTTTTTACATCGAACAAATAATTAAACAATTTTAATTTATTCGAAATTCATCATGCATGATTTATATGAATAAAACATAAAATACGACAATCAAATTAAAAAATATATAAATTATATAAAAATTATGAAATAAATTTATTAGAATCCTTCTACCCTCTCAAAATTATTAGGGTAAATATGAAAAACATGCCCTCATAAGTAAGTTATTGTTAAATGATCTAATGAATAAAAGTTATTTGAAAACAAAATGAATAATTAGAAATTATTATAAAGGATATTGTAAAGACAAAATTACCCTTAATGAAAAAATTTACTTTTCCTTTCTCTTTCATTAAGGAAATATTATTTTTTAAAAATTTTAATTGAAAATAAATTTAAAAAATAAAATATTTAAATATTTATTATTTAAAAATTTAAAAAAATAAAGAAAAATTAATTTTAGGAATATTATTTTTATTATTTTAAAATTTTTAATTAAAAAAAGTAAATAAAAAATTTTAAAATTTATTTTTAAAAATTAAAAAAAAATTATTTTCAAAAAATTTATTTTTTAATTAAAAAGTAAATTAAAAAAAAAAAAGAGAGGAGAAGATTTTTCTATCAAGGATAATTTTATCTTTATAATATCTTTTATAATAATTTTTAATTGTTCTTTTTATTTTTCAAATAATTTTTATTAGATCATTTAACAATAAATTACTAGGCATGTTTTTTATATTTACCCAAATTATTATATCTTTTCTAAGCGTAAAAGACATGTTTACCCTTATAAAGCAAAAACTGTTGCCTTTATAGAAAGGTAATTTTGGCTTTTGACACCCTTAATTATGACTGAGTAGGACAATTATAACACAAACAAAAAGCAAAGGGCATACATTAATGTCCACACGAAAAGAAAAAGGCAAACTTTTAGCAATAAAATATGAACTTTTAGAAATTGGAAATGGAAGCAAGAGCATTGAGTAGCGACTTAGGAAACACATATCTCTGTCCCTATTCTTTGCCCTGTTAATGTCTCTTCATCATGTCATATTATTAAAATAATTAATTGTTTAGTATTAAAATTAATTTTATGATTAGACACATATTAAATAATTATTAGAGTGAAACCAATAAAAATACAAAAAAGGAGCATAAGATATCTATTGGAGACTTGAGACATAAGAAAATGACACATAATTTAACGGGGATAAAAACAATAGTGATAAACAATTGTTTAAATTTAAAAATTCGTTTAATATTTAAAAAATTTTGAATAAAAAAATAAGTTTCTAAAAAAAGATCTTTTTAGAAAAAAGTTCCAAAATTTAAGTTCGAGCTCAACTTGGTTCAACTCGTTTTTTAATTATGTAATATATTATATTTACATTTATAAATTTTATATAATTTGTATCATATAAAAATAATATATTTAATGACTAATATTATAATGTAAATATTAAAAAATATGTTAAAATATTCATCTTTTAAAACTTAATAAAAAATAAAAATACTAAAAATTAAATAAAAAATAACGTAATTTTTATTTTTATTTTAAATTAATATGAACGATTCTAGACTATTTATTTATAAATATGAATAAAATTAAACAAATTTTAAATTATCAAACCGGACCAAATTTAAGTAAATATAAATGATATTAGAGGAATTATTCAATTCATCAAGTTTTTAAATTTCACAAAAAATTAATATAATATCTTTGAAATATATTTTAAAAAATAAAAAAATAAATATGACAAGTGACATATGACATATAAATTAAAAAGTTTTTACTAATCCATAAGATAAATTTTAGATTTTTTGCATAAATTTAGGGTGACCACATTGCCCCCTTCATTAGTGGCCACATTGCCCCCATTTTTTTTTTTGGGGTGAGCCCCTTCATTTTTTTGGGTTGTTCAGGATAGAGAAAAAAAAAAAAAAAGAGAAAATGGTAATAAGGAAAAAAAAAATTGAAAAAATTTTGTGTGTTCGTATTACTTTTTTGTATTTAAAATATTATAAATATATAAATTTTTACACATTAATAATTCATTTTATGTATATTTTTAAATGTTCTTATATCCGTATCGTGTTTGTGTTATTTTTCGTGTTGTGTTTTAATAATTTTTCATATGTTGTGTTCATGACATGTTCGTGTTCATGTTCGGTTTTTTTTTTTCTTTCAAAATATTATAAATATTTACACGTTAATAATTCATTTTATGTATATATCTACACGTTCGTATATTCGTGTCGTGTTCATGTTATTTTTCGTGTTCTGTTTAATTATTTTTTCAATTTTGTGTTCGTGTTGTGTCTTAATTCATCTAATATTTTACATAATTTGTCATTGTGATTAAATTTAGAGAAAATTTGTACGTTCCTGTCGTGTCTCAATTTATGACAAATTTTGCACAATTTATTATAGTTATTCAATTTAATGAAAAAATTGTGTTCGTAACGTGTTCATTTATATATTTTTTATTTTCAAAATATTATAAATTTATATAAATGTTTACACGTTAATAGTTTGTTTTATGTATATTTTCACACGTTCGTGTATTCGTGTCATGTTCATGTTATTTTCGTGTTGTGTTTTAATTATTTTTTCTATGTTGTGTTTGTATCATGTCTCAATTCATGACATATATTACATAATTTGTCGTAGTTATTCAATTTAGAGAAAATTTTGTGTTCGTATAATTTTTTTTGTGTTTTTAATGTATTAAAATTTATATAAATTTTTACACGTTAATAATTTATATAAAGTATTATAAATTTATATAAATTTTTACACGATTGTGCATTCGTGTCGTGTTCATGTTATTTTTTGTATTGTGTTTTAATTATTTTTCTATGTTGTGTTTGTGTCGTGTCTCAATCATCTCATATTTTACATATTTTCTTATTGTAATTTAATTTATTAAAAAAATATATGTATTCGTATGATATTTCGCATAATTTGTTAGAGTGATTCAATTTTAAAAAAAAATTTGTGTTTTCATAATGTGTTCATATATATATTTTTTTGTTTCTTAAAATATTATAAACTTATATTAAATCTTTCATGTTAATAATTAATTTTATACGTTATTAATTTATGTGTTCATAATATTATTATTATTATAAAAATTAAAAACGAATATTTACCACGAGTGTTTTTTCTAATCATAAATTTAATATTAATATCATATTTAAATTGTACCATAACTTTCCATAGACACCCTATAAACAACAATTTCCCGCTGGATTTTGGCCATAGAAAAATAAGATTCTTTCGATATCAATTTGACTGAAACGCCCCGCAAAGCCACAGGCACCCTTTGTCTCTCTCTTCAGGCGCTAGTTTGCCTAGTTCAAGAAAACATTTTGTAACTTCCACAGTGTTCTGAGGCTAGAATTCTGAACACAAAGCAAAAACAAACCCAGAAAACAAGAGCAAAAAAAAAGGAGAGTAACCAGTTGAGTTAACTATTCTCTATCAAATATGGGTGTAATGAGTCCACTCAAAGCCCAATCTCACTCTTACTCGCTCACGAAGAAGTTCTTGCCTTATGCTCTTTATGCTCTCCTCCCCATAGCTCTCCTTCGATTCTACTTTCACCCTTTTCCTCTCCCTCAATCTACCACAGATCAGCTCCCTCTCAACAATCGTATCATCCTCACCACTTCTTCTTCTTCTTCTTCTTCTCCTCCTCTTTCTTCATCTTTCTCCAAAGGTAAATTGAGTAAGAAAAGAAAAGTTGTCAGAACTTTTATCTCTTCCTGAGTTATGGTCTTTTTATTGTGTTGGATTATGGGTGTTATTACTGAAAAATGTTTTCTTTTTTCCTTTTTGTTTCTGCTTGTTTACAGAAGAAGAGATAGCTTATGAAACTCCATGTGACTACACCAATGGTAGATGGGAACATGACAAGATGGGGCCTTTGTACAATGGCACAACCTGTGGTACAATTAAAGACGGTCAAAATTGCATCTCACATGGGAGACCTGACTTGGGTTACCTTTATTGGAGATGGCAACCAAGCCAATGCAAGCTCCCCAGGTTTAATCCCAACACTTTCTTCCACCTACTTAGTAACAAGCATATAGCTTTTGTTGGTGATTCCATGGCTAGGAACCAATTGGAATCACTTCTTTGCATGCTAGCCACTGCCTCAAATGCTAACCTGGTTTATAGAGATGGGGAGGATAACAAGTTTCGTAGATGGCATTTTGCTTCTCATAACATTACTATATCAGTTTACTGGTCACCATTTCTGGTTAAAGGTGTTGAGAAATCAAAAACTGGTCCAGATCTTAATGAATTGTATGTGGACACTGTTGATGAGAGGTGGGGGGCTGATTTGGACCATATAGATATGATTGTACTCTCAATAGGGCATTGGTTTCTTCATCCAGCAGTTTATTATGAGGGAGGTTCGGTATTAGGTTGCCATTACTGCCCTGGACTAAATCACACTGAGATAGGATTTTATGATGTGATGAGGAAGGCCATAAAGACTGCACTTAAGACAATAATTGAAAGGAAAGGGGCTAATGGTAATGGAATTGATGTGTTTCTGACCACATTTTCACCTTCACATTTTGAAGGTGAATGGGATAAGGCTGGTGCTTGTCACAAGACAAAACCTTATAAGGAGGGAGAGAAGATGGTTGAAGGAATGGATGCAGAGATGAGAGCAATTGAGGTTGAAGAAATAGAAGCCGCCAAGGTAAATGCTAAGCAATTTGAAGGGTTGAGGCTAGAGATATTGGATGTGACCAAATTATCATTAATGAGGCCGGATGGTCATCCGGGGCCTTACATGTATCCATTTCCATTTGCTAATGGGGTTCAAGAGCGCATACAAAACGATTGTGTACATTGGTGTCTGCCAGGTCCTATAGATACTTGGAATCAGATATTGTTAGAAGTTATCAGGAAATGGAGTATTCAATCTAGGAGAGAAGAGTGAGGCAATACAATACCAAGTTATGTTACTCGGACTCGGGTGTGAGGGTCGGATACGGGTATGTTCAAGTTTTTTTTTTTAAGTTTTTTCATGTATTTAGAGGGTCCTTAGAAGGTCATATCCCCATACTCATGTCTGAATATGTGTCGGACATGGATGTTGGATACGGATGCTTCAAGAAAAATGAAGAGTCGGAGCAACATAGATACCAAGTGCTAGGTTTTGATTTACTTTGCTATCCTACCATATTTGGTTGGTGTATGTTTCTTTCTGAAAGCAAATAGATAAATGAAGAAATTTTGGTTTGGGATCTCTTTCAGCTATATTAGCAAGGAAATGGAAAGAGTGGTTAATGAAAATGAGATGATTGCTCTGTGGGGTGACAAAGATAGTGATTCTTTTTTGGAAAATTTGTTTGTTTTTTATATAAAATGTGTACAAATGATATATCAATGTGAAATGTATAGAGGCATTTTAAAGATGTTTGGCAGTTTTTATTTGTTTGTATGGAAACAAGGTGGTTATCTTGGCCATTTCCCCAGGAATTTGCTGCTCCAGTTTTGTGTATTCTGGAATTTGTCTGTGTTAGTTTGTATTAGACTTGAATCCTGTAGACTTTGGTATATTATTTTACTATATGAATTTTTCAAATATCAGTACTTACTACTTATGTTGGTCTGATTTTTTATTTTTTTTTTGAAATTCTCTTTGTCCGATGCTTATCTAGACATAGGAATGGGGATATGTTCCCTAAAAACCCTCCAAATATATGAAAAAACTTAGAATAAGTCAAATATACTCGTGTTGGATACATACTCGTATCCGACACTCACATCCGAATCTGAATAAGATAACACCTAACACCCTCAGGATTTTCTTCTAGTTGCCCCCGTTCTCTTGGATTTTCTGAGCTTAGCCAATAGCATGAGCTTCAACCCTTGTGAAAATGAGTTTTTCAAATCAAAATTAAAGAAGGAATGCAGATTTTCTTTTTGGTAGAGGCTTCTATTTATTAGCATAAGAATCGCTAGCTCAAGGTATCCAAAGAAACTTTACCTAGCTTATGTTGGAAGAGAGTGGGACAAGGTTCTAAGAAGTTGTTAAAGTTGATGAATGATTTCAGTATTTTCACCCACAAAACAAAAAGGTAGGTGTCGGTGAAACGAAAAGTTTGGGAAACACTTGGTTTCCATACAATGAAACGGGGCGATGAAGAAAATTATTTTATTCACTTCTATCTTATTTTTGTATGAATATTAAAAATATTTATGTTTATGAACGTCGGTTATATTCATAATTATTTCACGATACTTTATTTCACTTTTTTACTAATTATTTTCAATTTAATATTGTAAAAAATATATTATAATTTATTTATGAACATAATTTTAATATATATAATATTAATATATATATATATGATTTTAATATATATTTAATATATATATTAAAAATATAAAAAAAATATATAAAATATTTTAAGAGGTAAAATAATAATTTAAAAGCGAGACGGAACGGAACAAGTATTTATCAAAATTATCCCGCTCCACTGGTCTTCACTTTTCAAAAAAAAATCTTTTCATTCGGAACAGATAAATATAAAATTCGTGAAACAGAACGGATTTTGTCATCCCCATTCCTATCCCTTGCTTTAGTTTAGTCCTCACAGTAATGCCTGTTTCCCATCCCTCTTTTAGTTTAGTCCTCACAGTAATGCCTGTTTCCCATCCCTCTTTTAGTTTAGTCCTCTCAGTAATGCTTCATGTCCACAAACATTCCATTTTTAACAGTCATTTTCTCTATCCTCAATTCCTTTCTTATTTGTTCACTTTCTAAAATCAATTATTATTTCAATTTTTTAAAATGTCCTTATATTTTACTTCTAATGAATACTGTCCTTCTTCTCAAGAGTTAAATCCAAGTACACAATATCACTACATATTTATAAATTTATCAATTCGGATTTGAACTCGAAAAACTTGATTTATCAATTCGGATCCGAACCCGATCTAACTCAATTTGATTAGGAAAGTCAACAACCCAAACCCGATTCAACTCGAAATCGAAATAACTCGAACCTGAATTGAACCGAACTTAAATCAAATATAATTTTATTTTTAAAATATTAATTTAATAATTATAACATAAATTATTAATTATATTTAATTTTATAATTTGTAATTACTATTTTTTAATATGTTAAAGTACATATCATGCAGTCAATGTTGTAGAGAAAATTTGAAAATGAAAAAATGTTTGATATTATTATATGAATTCATCCTTGATACGTTGGTAGTGAAAACTTTTTAACTCCACAAGAGAATTTAGAAGTTGCCATATGTCCCACTTCTGTTTTTAATTAGTTTTTTTTTTTTTTTTTGTTTACTATACCCTAAAAGATATGTGTCGCTCTACTAACACTACTTGTGGAGTCTAAAAACTCTAGTGGTAGTGGATGGGATAATTTCTCTTATTATATATAGTGTTAAGGTTTTAGGAATTAAAATTTTAATCAATCATTTATAAATCAATTTTAATATCTTTATTTTAAATCAAACCGTTGGATTAGATAAATAGTAAATTATTGTATTTTTTTATAAGTAAGTTTGCTATATTATTACCATAATAATCTTCTTAAATTAATTGTTGATTAAAATAGTATTTTAAATATACAGTAATCTCTTAAATAAATAATAAATTATTATATAAATTATGATAATTTTATAATAAGATTTAAAATAAATTACATATTTTAATTATCATAAATATACTTATGATAATCTCATAACATTTTTTATCGTTATATATATTATTTAAAATAAAAATATTATTTTTATTTTAAAAGTATAATTTTTCTCATGTAATTTAGAATAAAGTACATAAAATATGTTGTTAATAAGGATACGTGTATTTTATCATAATGATTTGTACGTTATGTTATAATAATATCTTATCATGTAATTTAGATCAAATTATATAATCTATTATCGTTATACATGTTATTTTTAAGGTAAATGTGTTGTTTTTTTATTTTAAATGTATAATTTCTTAAGTTTTATCAAGTGATTTTCTAAAAGTATATAAAATAGGTCATTGATATGTGTATTGTATATTGTATTATACTGATTTGTACATTGCGTTATAAAAATACATCTACAAATATGTAAATGGATTGGGTTAACGATTTAAGGTATATAATAATACTCCTTTAAGTAAAGCAGATACTTGAATTTGAAAAATTATCGGATTATGCTCAAATCTTAAAAAAATTGGATTAGATAGATATTTATTTTTAAATTAAAAATTAAAATGTCTATATTTATTTTTAAATATGATTTATTACTTATTTTCTATATTTCAATAAAATTCTAATTAAATATGACTCGATCAAATAATTTATTTTAATTTAATCTTATTTGATTTTAAAGTTAAAAAAAAATTGAACTTGAATGACCTAAATCCGAATAACTGAAGTGTCAAACCCGAATGATACGAACTCGAAATGATCCGAACCCGAACAACTCGAATGTCAAACCCGAATAACCCGAACCTGAAACGATCCGAACTCAGAATAATCCAAATCCGAAGTGATTTGAACTCGAAACGATCCAAATCCAAAAATGATCCGAAAATTTTAAAATCCAAATTTATCCAATCCAAATTGATCCGACCAAAATTTAATCTGACACGTCCAATTGACATGTCTACATATTTAGTAAAATCATTTGGTAAAGTATAATTATTTGCCTCAATAGTAAGTGGTGCGGGGAAGAAGGAAATTTCCAATATCTGCACCCTAGTTCGGTATTGAAGTAACATATTTCATTGGGAGATGGTTCTCAATTTTCTCAAACAGGTTTATTTAGCTGAACCAACGATGGAGAATATTGAGGCTTTTTGTCTCAAGTCTCGGTTTTATTTTTAGGAGCAGAAAATTCTTACATTAATTCATATACCACATGATGAGGAAATTCAGACGACTCTTTGTTCTATGGCTCCTTTCAAAGCACCGGGCTGGGTCTAATCAAGCTAATTGGCAAGTGGTTAAGGATTTTGTATGCAAGTTTGTTAGAGATGCGTTTATATCAGGTAATTTTGATGAGTCTCTTAGTAAGGTTTTGGTGGTTTTAATTCCTAAAATTGACCATCCGGAAAAAGTTGCGTAATTCAAACCAATAAGTTTATGTAATGCGACTGTCAAACTGATTTAAAAAATAATTGTGAATCGGCTTAGACCTATGTTGCAAGATATTATTTCTTCGACTCAGTGTAGTTTCATTCCAGGTCGTAGCAGCACAAATAATACTTTAGTGGTGCAGGAAACTGTTCATTCCTTCTATAGGAAACGGGGCAAAAGGGGTGGAATAATAATGAAAATCGATTTGGTTGACTTTATCCAAATTGTTTCTGGCATCAACATTGTACGAATTTTGGTATTTATCTTGGAGTTCCTATTCATTCGAAACGAGTTGCAAGGAACGATTTTATTTATTTACATGAGAAGGTCAAGAACAGGTTGGCTTCTTGGAAAGCTAACCAATTATCTTTGGCAGGGAGGGTGACTTTTGTGCAGTCAGTGACTAGTACAATTGTCTCTTACACTATTTAATCTACTAAGTTACCTGTTTCTATTGTGAATGAAATTGATAATCTTAATAGGGATTTCATATGGGGATCTAATTGATGGGCATAAGAAAGTACCTTTGCTAAAATGGGAGGCGGTTTGCAAGCCCAAAGTTGTTGGGGTTTTGGGGATCCGGAAGACAACTGATATGAATATAGCGCTCCTAGCTAAGATTGGCTGGAAATTAGAAGAAGGTAATTTGGGACTTTGGGCTCGTGTTATTCGAGTTAGATATTTGAGAGGTATTTCTTTTGTTTGTGCCAATACTAAACCGTCTGCTGCTTATACTTGGAGAAGTATTGCTTCTAGTAAAGGATTGGTGAATAAAGGTTGTCTCATTTGGATTTCAATGGACAAAGTACCTCATTCTGGTATGATCGGTGGACTAGGTGAAGCCATTGGCAACGATTTGTCACGATTACATTTTCTTCCACAGAATATTACTAATCAATTGTCTTTACTTCCTTTAGTTCCTAGTAAAGATGATCATGTGTTTCAGGCAGCCTCTTCTGGTGGATATTTTTCGGTGATATCGGCTTATGAACTTCTATGCAATGCTCACATCCGTAATCATGCCTCGCATATCCATGTCCGAATATTACACAAAAATAATATGTTTATGCAGTCACATTGTTTCTATTAGACTTCTTCCTCCCTTCAGGTGCAGGCAAAACAATTATAATACTAACTAAAACTTCAAAAATGACATATGGGCAAATTGTCAAGGATTTGCACAATTCATAATAGGAGAAAAAAAATGAAAAAGAAAAGGAAAACATACAGATTATCAACGCGTTTGACACACAAATTATAATTCAAAAGAATGTGACAGAATATAAAGTGTGCTTCAATGGTTTGAAAGAATAAAAGCAATCATACTCGGGAGGCGCCGGATATTATTTGAAATAACTTTATACATTTGTCTCCTGACCTATAAATTAAGAGGGAAAAAAAAAAAAAAAAAACCACTGTGGATTAGAATGCATCAGGGGACAGACAGAAGGGGCATTTCAATTGTGAATATATTATTACAAGGTGAAACTGGAAAAATGTTCTGCTTCATACCTACAGATAGCTATGGCTAATTCAAACCGACCTTCAATACCAATCTAATGTAATGTATGCCAATAATATTACATATATGTGAAAGACCAAAAAGAATTATAATCAAATATGAATATATTATTACAAGGTGAAACTGGAAAAATGTTCTGCTTCATACCTACAGATAGCTATGGCTAATTCAAACCGACCTTCAATACCAATCTAATGTAATGTATGCCAATAATATTACATATATGTGAAAGACCAAAAAGAATTATAATCAAATATGGATACTTTTCATAACCTTGAGATAAATTTTAAAGAATGACACAAGTCAATAACTATAATGATCAATGCTACCAGCTTAATTAATTCTACTCTAATCCAAAACTGTATGACAATGGCTTTTCGACCTATGTTACTCTGACTCTTCATTTTCCAATAGATATTCGGACATGGATATAGGAATACGATCCTCCAAATATATGAAAAAATTTAGAAAAAATTGAGCATACCCGTGTCGGACACATACTTGTATCCGACACCCACCCCTGAGTCCGAGTAACATAGTTTTCAACTCTTTATTTAACCTTCAAAGCAATACTACATATACACCAGTTGTGGTGCAATGAAATCTGGACATGCCCTGCACTACAACTATGAGATTAAGAACTAGTGTAAAAGGTAAATGTGCATATGCCCAAAAAAAACCCTAGGTCCTCTACCAACCTGATTGATTTCATATTATAGAACAAAGAATAAATGCCTTCTTTTATTTATTCAATTGAATAATCTCTTCAAACTGAAGACTCCTACTATTCAATTCCTATCTATGGCATGAACAAAGGAAGCTTGAGATATAGGCCAACCAAAATCCAGTGGGCTGGCTTGTAATACAAACATGGTCTTTCTTAGGTCAATGGTTTCCTGTGTTATTTAAACTGACTTTGCTCAAACGGGCGTTATTGGGAAAAGAATCCAAGCCTATAGTAAGTAGTGAGCTAAATCCTGAGGATTAGCTGAAGATGATACAATGGCAGCTTTTAACTTCAACTTCACATTTCTCCTTACTATTACATTCAAAATGAGATACCTGCTTTGATTGACTGTACAAAAACTCCTATGGTTCTCCAGTATCATTTGACAAGAGAGCGACTGTATGCGCATCTAACTTTCCTTCTTTCGCTTTTCCCCACATCACTGAGTAAAACCCAGTAACTATGACAATTGCACCAACTAAACTGTAACATGTTTGAAACAAAAATTAGTAACTTATATGTCTTACTTTCTTTTGTAAGTAATGAGAGAGTTGACAAAAGAGAAAGAACAACATGATAAATGAGAAATAAAACTTAAAAAAAGAGCTCTAAATAAAACCAAGATGTAAAGCAGCAGCAGCAGCAATAATAGTAATAACAATACAAACAGCAAAAAACTACTACAATAACAACTATAGCGAGTGATGAATACGTCACCTTCCAAGATAGAATGTATCCCCTAAGAAGATAATACCCATGAAAACTGAAACAACAATCCCCAAAGGCTTGAACATGGCAACAAAAACAGGCCCTGTCCTATGCAGGCACCAGGTAGAAACCCCAAGTTGGAAGGCAGAGCCAAACACAGCCTACATTTTCCCATAATAAAGCTCTTGATTAACTAGGTGCAAATTAGGCTAAGCATGCAGTACACAACTGCTAAATTACGTAGTACCGAATATTTTCTGACTCTAGCCACTTACTGAGTATAAAACAGCAACCAATCTCACATCAGGTTTTAAGCTCCAAGCACTAAGATCTCCTTCCATGACCAAACAGACTATTCCTGACTGAAGGGTCACAAAGAAGCAATAATAGAAGACAACGAAAAGCTCAGCTGGGAATTTCTTAAGGACTGATGCCTGAAAGATAAGGAATACAAATCATTTCCTTTCTCTTTAAAGTAAGAAATCACAATGAAACCTGCTTCAACTTTCTACACGCATACAAAGAAGAGGATTCCACCTGTACAATAAGCCAGGCAGAAGCAAACACGCAATCAGCTGCAAGGAGAAACCCGCCGATGACCCAATTAGACTGCTGCAAGAGAAGTTGATGAGGTGAGCTTGAATGTGAGGGCGCCATCAAAAGTGAGGGGCCTTTATAGAAAGTCACAATGAATGCCCCAACAATTGACACTATAGTTCCCAGTAATTTAGCTTGGCTACTGCTACTTCTCAAATGCAGTTTTTCCATCCTGAAATCACCAAATGCATCAATTTATATCTATCTACAACATCATATGTTTTATCCGTCTGCTACCGTTACATAGCTGCACTTAACTACAATATTTTGTGCACGACAAGTATGTAAATAGTCAATTCAGTTCATTCACTGCTCATGCATTGACGTATAATTTGAGATTATGGAACAGGGAAAAGATTGGACAGAAACAGAAAGCTAAGCCCGATGGCATCGATTTTAAAAGTATAGCATTCTTCTCAAGTATCTTTTATTTTCTTTCTTTCTTTCTTTTTTTTTTTTTTTTTTTTGGAAGGGGGATGAAAACACGAAAAAACAACAAGAACCACAGTCAACCTGGAATTTTTTCCAGATATGTAAACCACATTTATCACCTGGATTCAATTTACACCAATAAGAATGCAATAACAATACCTAACACCAGGTCTAAGTTGATGTTGAAAATTGTTGGCTAAAAGGAATTCAGTATTAGTCCTTGGCAATCCAAAAGGGTTTCAAAATGAGAATGAAAAGCAGGGAAAACCGTCATAAGAAGGAACCTTAGTTTTAAGCAGCTTATAAAGGTGATGAATTTCACTATTTGTGGCAAGGAGATTAAACAAATTTGTAAATTAAATAAATTCCCATGTATGCCCTTCTGTACTAATAAGAGAAGGCAACCTCCTAGGGACTGCAATCTGCTTCCTCTAAGCAACCATATCTCTTAACTACACAAACAATCCCAAGAGAAATTATGAGGTAAATAAACAAACCAAAAAATGAAGGCTGCAGACATATTACTTCAAACTGTCCCTCCAGCCATTGGCCCTGCTACATTCATTTCTTATATCTATGTTACCCGGACTCGAGAGTGAGTGTTGGATACAGGTATGCGTCCGACATGGGTATGCTCAATTTATTTTTATTTTTTTAAAGTTTTTTCATATATTTGGAGGATCATACCCCCATAACTATTTCCGAATATGTGTCGGATACAAGTGTCGAATACGGATACTTTAGGGAAAATGAAGAGTCCAGGTAAAATACCTTATATTCCTTTGTCCACCTATACTTTATCCTTAATCTAATTGAATTAAATGGCATTAGTTCCATAAATAATCAACTCCCCTCAACACAAAGAGGGAAAAAGAAAAGGGAAATGGACATTTTAGGTGACAACAGAAAGATGATAAAAATCTAGAGTTATTAGATTGAGCAGTAACAAACAAAACAATAGGACAGAGGAGAAAATAACCTGAAAGCAACGGCAAGTATGAAGGTGAGACCTGGGATGAGATTAAGCATGGCAGTTCCAAGAGTAGGCGAGCTATAATATATCCCAGCATACCCAAAAATCTGGGCAAAGCAACTGCATACAAGTAAAACATCAATCAAAACCCTCAAACCCATAGTTATTTAATGGAATCCAATACTCGTGCATGCACCAAGGAGATTAAAAAGAAACAAGAATTCATTCAAATAAATAAAGAAAGAGAAAAACCACATCATAATTTTCATTTATTTTACATACCCAAGAAGGCCAAGCAAGAAAAACCAACAGAGAATAGAGAAAGTGAGTGGAGGACGCTCTGATCTGCCAAGCAAATAGAAATCAAACGAAATGGCGTTATGGGTATTATCGAGAATCGAGAGAGAGAGAGAGAGAGAGAGACGGGAAGCGTACCTGTGGAAGAGAAAAGAAGAAGGGAGGAGAATGAGAGAGGCAAGAGCATTAGAATAAAAGACAAAGACGAAGTTGGACATCCCATTGGACATGGCTGCTTTGCCCATTATCATTAGTCCAACTTGAGCACACTCTGCCATTACCATCCCCACCATTGGCAAAGCAATCTCCTTTCCCATTGTAGTTTCTCTTTTCTTTGTTCAGAACGAATTTCAGTTCCTGCAGCTGAACTTCTGTCTTCAAGGACTAGATTTTGTGGGACTTTGGTCGTTTGAGGTACTTGGACTTTGGAGTTTAGAAGTTACTTTGCTAGAAGACAAGCAACCTGTCCAAGTCGCTGCTGACATAGCTCCTTTCGCCACTGCCTCTCTAATCCAATCAGTATTAGGTGGTCGTTGAGGTGTTCATGGCCGGGCAGATTGGATCTAATCTAAGTATATAGTATGACATCACCTATATATTGTGATCCAACTTAAAATATGAATTTCAAATTTGATTAATTATTTATATTTATAAATAAGTACTTCAAATCTATTTAAATTCGTTCATATTTATAAAAAAAAATATGTTATTTCTTATTTAATTTTTTAGTAATTTAATTTTTTTATTAAATTTTAAAACAAAAATCACTTAACATATTTTTAAATGTTTACACTATTATAATATCTATTTATTTTTTATATGATATAAATTACATAATATATATATAAATATAAAATAATATATTATATAAATAAAAAATGAGTCGAGCTGGACTAAGCTCGGGTCTTGATTGTTGAAGCCAAAGTCCAACTCATTTTCTATACGGGCTTTATTTTTTTTTGTCTAAGTTCATATTTCGGGCTTAATATTTTTGTTCAAACCCTCCCAAATATTGGACGGACCTTTGGATTTGAACGGATAGTCCTACCCTTGAACAGGTTTAGGTGGTAGCGTGGTACATTTTTTTTCTTTTACTATATCTCATTTTTATTTGTTTTTCATTGCTATTTGCCAATTGCCAGGGATAAAAACTTTCATAGTTACAGAAGAATCCAATATTTTGATGCATATTGATATATACTTCTGGAATTTTAGTTTGGATAGATGCAATGCTATTATCCAATAAAAGAAAATGAATATGATACCAATTTTTGCAATTTGTCTGCTTAAAAAGGAAGCAAAAGGAAATTTGTGTTTGTTTTCATGGTCAAGTTGTTCCTTGGTTAATTAAATAGATTAATTCCAAATTACTATTTTTTTTATGCACAGAGGATGTATGTCTTGAGATTAATTTCAAGATGTTTCATTCATTTGATCTAATCATGGCTCACTTATGAGCTCGTCCTGTTTGATTTTTTTTTTACTTGAATTTAATTATTAGAAATTGAAATTTAAAAATCTTGCATACTAACCGTAAATAGTGGTGTTCATGAATCGAGTCGAGTCTAGATATGATATAAATATCATATTTGTTTGCTCAAATCTAGTCCGATTCGATAATTTGAGTCTCAAATTCTACCCAATCCCACTTAATTTTGTAAATAGATAGTCCAAACCCACCAAGTAAGCTTATATAATTTTTTCCTATAAAAATAAAAATAAAATATATTTTTTAATCTTTATTCTTTTTCTTTATTAAGTTTTAAAACTTAGATAATTTATCATATTTTCTAATGTTTACATTATAATATTACATATATTTATCCTTTTTATATGATATAAATTACATAATATAGAAAAATAAAAATAATATATATTATATAAGTAAAAATAAGTCGGGTCAAGCTGGGTTTAGGCCTTGAATGTTAGAGCCAAGCTTATTTTTTAAACTTAATATTTTTATCCAAACCCTTATAAATATCAAACAAATTTTTAGGCTTGGACGAATAGCCTGATCCGTGATCAGGTCTTATTATGCACAAATATAAGTAGTAATATACTATATACTTATAATTGCAATGGATAATATCATGAATGGTTCTTATAGAATACATTTTTTTAATGTGGTACTCGTACTATCATTCTGTCTATCAATGTGGTACTTTGGGTTAATATTGTTAAATAAAATGGATGATGTGGTCGTCAGCAAATCACATAATGACACATGGTGTATTTTATCAAATCATCATACCACATGTCATTTAAAAAATAAAAATACATTTTATTTTATTTTTTTGGTTTATTTGTTTATTTTTTCTTTTCTTTTTTTTTCTCTCTCCTCTTCTCTCCACTGAATCTCTCTTATTTCAGGCTTAATCTAACCAACCACTGAACGAGTCTAGCCATGGAAGGCCGATCTTGGCACTGGTAGGCCAGATCGGCCTGAAACCAGGTCGAAAACGCCCTAAAATCAGTCGGATCTGGTGTGACTTTTGGTCTGTTTTCAAGCCAATCCGACCTACCGGTGTCGGGTCTAGTCTCCCTTGGCCAGACCCGACCGATGGCTGGTCGAATTAAGCTCAAAATAAGAGAGAATTAGGGAGAGAGAGGAAGAGGGAGAGGAAAAAAAAATTAAACGAGGCCTAGCTGTCCACAATTTTTTATATGGTTTGTGTACGTGCATGAGACATGTGAGAGAGAAACAGAGGCTTAGCTACCCACAATTTGTTTTTGTCTCAAATTAGTGTTTAAAATTTGAATAATAATGTGATGTAACCGAAAACAGTAGGTAATGAGGGTGTATAGAAGGGGGAGCATATGGGAAGGAATTATGCAATTGAGCTGTATGGAGATGAGCTTAAGGTTGACAAACTCGGAATTGAGCTGAAGGAAAGGAAGCAAGGAGATGATAAACTGGAATCACAAGCTACTGGCAAGCTAAACAAAAGGGAGCTGAGTTGAGCTAAGGAATGACAGCTGGAAAACCGTTGCTTACATAGTGCTAATCATTTAAGGATATTTGTAATAGACAGTTATCCTATTTTCTATTACCTGTTAGAGCTTTCACATTATACTACATATTCCAGTGTACTGTGCTCCAGCAATATGAATAGAAAATTCTTAATTTCTCTCTTCTTATTCTCTCTCTCATTCTGTTTCATTCAACCAATCACAGTGAATCTGTGACAAATCAGTATCAGAGCCTTTAAAGATCTACCTCTAAAACTAGGAAAACATAAATAAATAAATAAATAAATCATCCATGGCGAAAAGAACTAGATTGAATACATTGTAGGAATAGCTTCAATCCTTGCGAGCACAGTTGGAAAACCTGAAAACTGTTGACACAGTTGTTCCTAGATGGTGGGAGGAGCAGAAAAAGAGTATAGAGGCGAAGCTCACTGAAAATCAAAGCTATGTTAGTAGACTAATGGAGATGATGCTTTTTAAGGGACAGTGCTCTACTCAACCAGAACCTAGAGCCACTACTCAGGCAGGTAATACTACCACTATTCTTCTTCCTCAAGTTAGGAGAGAATGAAAGAATCCTGTTGAAATTATTGTGGTGGGTGAGCATGGAAAATACATCTATAAACCTGATGAACCAGGCCTCTTAACCAAGACTCAACCAAACCTTAACCACCTAGAACCTGAAAATAGTACCTTTTCTATGAAAAACAATAAACCTATAACTGGAAATAACCAATCCTTAATGTCTTTACCCCAAGACCAAAGATCGAACTATCTACCTTTGAGGGAAGTAATCCAAGGGGATGGATTAAAAAATGCAAAAAGCATTTCGCCATCTTCTCCATTGCTAATCACCAGAAGCTTGAATTAGCTTCTATATACTTAACTGGAAAAGCTGAAGTGTGGTTTGATGGTTATATACATGTAAAAGGATTAGTCACTTGGCAAGAGTTTAATAATGACTTATGCCAAAGGGTCTGTGATAAATCTTGTTCAAATGTTATTAAAGAGTTCAATGAACTGGTTCAAAAGACTAATGTTGAGGAATACCCGGAGAGATTTGAGGCCATATATGTTACAATATAATCCTTACTTGCTGGACGGTTACTTTGTCTCGAGCTTTATCAGTTGGTTGAAAGAAGAAATAAAGCCAAGAGTAAAAGCTAACGAACCAACTACTTTGGCTATTGCCTACAGGCAAGACAAGTTACACGAGATATCCTTGGAGATTGAATCAAAAAAGCTCAAACCAACCTTAAGAACCAACTATCCAAACACTTCACCACACATTTCCAGAAACACTTACCCCTCAACAAAC
Organism: Fremontodendron californicum; assembly: GCA_030761205.1. NCBI lineage: Eukaryota > Viridiplantae > Streptophyta > Magnoliopsida > Malvales > Malvaceae > Fremontodendron > Fremontodendron californicum. The sequence goes on along the minus strand of JAULJL010000023.1, from coordinate 19,109,739 downwards.
CAAATACCAAGAAATCTCACCCTTAACCCATCACTCAATAGTAAACCAACTACCATTGAACAGAGAATGGCCTTAAGTTTGTGCTTCGGGTGTGGAGAAAGGTTTATACTTGAGCATGTATGTAAGAGTTGTCATAACGTGCCAAATACGAATTCAGCATGCTAGACACAAATCATTGAGTCGCCACTAATCATCTAATCTAGGTGTGATTAGTCACCTATACGAATCTATCCTATTTCAAGTAATCCTAAGCTTGATTAAGGCACCTTAAAAAGAATAGGTTCTGGTCTACTTATCAGAACTAGGTTCGGGAGTACGTTTACGTGTGAGGAAGGATTAGCACCTTCACAACGCCTATCTAAGAGATAGTACCTAATAGTCTTGTGATACTTAAAAAGTCTTAATTAAATGGTCTTGTCTATCCTATTTTCATTTTAATTATTAAAATTAGAAGTCTCGAAAATCATTTTTTAGGTCTTTCTTCCATTCATTTTGGAGAAATTACTAAAAAAAAGTTTCATCACCTCAAGAGTATTCAAAAGAAACCATTCGTTCTATTGAAGAGGCTCCGTCGTCGAAAAAGTTAGATTATTCAACAAAATTATTTCTCTTAAATTAATCTTCCAAAATTAACCCATATTTTATTAATGTTTGATCGAAAAATAAATTCTGATCTTAATATATAAAATTATCCCTTAGAATATTCTCTCATTCGTTTTGGAGAATTTTTAAGAGAATTTTTCTCACCTAGAAATTTTTTAAAAGTCAACCATTTGCGACTCTCTTGAATTTCATCATCGGAAAAAATCTTAATTTATCCTTCAATTTTAATTAGGCATTTATTGTGGAAAATTATCTTTAAAAAAAAAAACATTGAAAATTAATTATTTCAAAAGAATGAATTTTGACCTTTATTGATATCGAAAATAATCTCTTAAAAAATCATTCCATTCGTTTTGGAGAATTTTTAAGAGAATCCTCTCACCTAGAAATTTCTCAGAAATCAACAGTTCGTGATTTCTTTGAATTTCATCATTGGAAAAGATCTCCATTTATTATTTTAAAACTAATTAATCATCAATTAATAAAAAATTTAATTAAAAAAAATATCTTACTAATAATAATCAAATTAATAATTAAATATAATTAAAATAATAGTTTGAAATAATTAATAATAAATAATAATGGTTAAAATATATAAATATAATAGTATAAAAAATAGTTAATAAAAATAATATAATAGTTAAATAAAAAATAATATAATAATCTAATTAAAGTTGATTCGTAAAAATATACCTGTAAATATCAAAACTAAAAATAAAATTAGTCACAATAAATAATTAATTGACATTTAAACAAATAATATATATATATAAAAAATACTCAAATAAAAAAAAAATATATATATATATATATATATAACGCAAAAGGAATATAAAAGATATAACAAAAAAAGGATACAAAGGGAAATAAAAGGAAAGGAAACAAAAGAAAAGAAAGAAAAAAAAATAAAAATAAGACAACCAGCAAACCGGGTCGGGCCCAGGTGCGGGCCGCTCGCGGGTCTGACCCGACCCGGCTGCTGGCGCCCCTTTCGGTTAAGTAACAATTTTTTTTTTTTTTTACTTTCTTACCTCTTTAAAAAAAAAAAAAACTCTTATTTTTCTCTAATCTCTCTCCTCAAGAACACCAAGAACAAACCAAAAAAATTTCCAGATTTTGGTCACTGCCGTCGCCGTCGATCACCGGGTTCAAAAAAATTCCAAAAAATCACTAAAAATTCCTTTCGATATCCTCTTTCCAAAAATCAACTTAGTTTTTCCCGAATCTAACCCGATAATCCTAGATCTGAGTTTGAAAGTCGCAACGTCAACCTCTCCGATCTCCTCCGTTGGCTGTCGAACGATCACCAAACTTCAACCTAAGCTTCGTCTAATTAAACCAAGATTTTCCACTACTAAACACTCTTCGAAACAACTCCTAGCACTAAGAATAAAAAATTTCGAAATTCACCAAGAAAAAAAAAATTCTACTGATCTTGCTTGCTTATTTCGAAAATTGTTTATTTTCTGATGTGATTTTTGTGCTTGAGGCTAGGTTGTTTATATAGGAAAAGAGTTTAGATTTTAATCTACTTAGAAGTCTCAATCTGATCAAGAAAAGATTTTTGTTCCAACCACAACACCTAGAGTCCAAGTTTAATCTAAAGAAGAGTCTTAGTTCAACCCAAACTTTATTTCATTTTTTTTTTATTTTTTTTATTTCGAATTTCTCCTCTTTTTTTTTTTTTGATTTTCTCTTTTTTTTTTCTTAATTAATTCGAAAATAAACAAAATTCAAATTACAAAATTAAAACCCGATTGTCCCTCTTTGTGCATTCCCTGAGAAACAGGGGATGTGCAAAGACGTAGACACCCTACTAAGTTCTCAAACATTAAAAAGACTTATGTACTTAAAGAAAATCTCATCGTAGAAAAGCTCCTCTAAGTGAGGCATAAACTTTAAATAAATCCAACGTGAAAATATACTCCTCCACCGAGGCTTCAACTTTAAATAAACCAAACATGAAAACATACTCCTCCACCGAGGCTTCAACTTTAAATAAACCTAACATGAAAACATACTCCTCCACCGAGGCTTCAACTTTAAATAAACCTAATCATGAAAACATACTCCTCCACCGAGGCTTCAACTTTAAATTCTCAACGAAGAAAAACTCCTCTCTACAAGGCATCAACTTTAAATTCCCAACGATGAAAAACTCCTCTCTACGAGACATCAACTTTAAATTCCCAAAGATGAAAAACTCCTCCCTACGAGGCATCAACTTTAAATTCCCAACGATGAAAAACTTATCCTTACGAGGCATCAACTTTAAATACCAAACGAAATTTGTAAATTTATCAAACGTAAATGTTTTCTTCAAATAAACTTCAAAAATCTTACCTTGAATCCCACAAGAAATCGCTAACCTTGCAAATTAGCATCCCAAATCAAAATTCATGTCCAAATCATACTGAATACCCGAAATAATCTTTCTTGGGTGCAAATGCATGAATGCAATGCAGTACATGAATGCCATGAATGCAAATGCATATCGTGCAATGGATGTCATGAATGCTCTATAATAAATAATATCAACTCCCTGAATCTCTTAATCAAAATAAAAGGTTCTCAAGCTCATCATTCATCTCTGTTTGTACTTAGCTTCAAACTGGTAGAACGAATCTTATTGTCTTTTCCTCTTTTCAAAATCTGCTGAATATGAACAATTTCTTTTCTCGACGGTTTCAAAACACCAATCATTTTATATCTCATCTTATGCCAGCTTAACTGAGCTTAAAATCTCATCATGGAAATTCTCATCTTAAAAAATTTTCACTTTTAAAATTTCTCATTTCATTCTCCTTTCTTCCCAGAATGTCATCTTTAAGCATATTCAAATTCCAAGTAAAAAATCTTCAATGCCGATGCTGCAAAAGAGCCTACTCTGCCATTTACCAACTCAATAGATTCCATTTTTCAAAACCATTTTCTCATGATGGTAAAAAGCCTTCTCATTCTTTGCCCCAGAAATGTCACTTTTATCAAACTGGTTCAAAACTCAAATATGCATCCCCTAAACCTTAACGTTCTCATGTTACATTTTTTTTGAAAATTCTTTGAAATGAAAGAATTTGTCCAAAAATCATTTTTTTTAATCATGCCCCCATGAAAATTCCCTTATATCAAGTTTCCATGTTCAAAAATCAAGTTTCCATTTTCTAAACAAAAATGCAAATTTGGATCTATTAAAAACTGATAATTACTGCAAGAATGGACAAGGTGAATCCCAATTTGGCTCATTGACTATTTTAATTTGTCAAGGTTTTGGTTATTAAAGGAAAGTTTCATCACATAAGGGAAAAACCAATGTTTCTTCATCTAAACTCACAATGAATTTCCTTCAACAATCAGGTTTTCACAAAAAGTTTTATTTTGAAAACACAATCCATTTTAGCACTCTTTCTAAATTTCTTGATATATAGCAATTCAACAAATGTCAAGACTATCTATGATGGGTTCAAAATTTGGACAAGAAAGGAAAAAGCATTTTCAATTTCGAGCAAAGTTATCCAAATGATGTTGACCTTCTTAAGTTTCTCAAAAGTGTTCGGTGTTTCCTGCTGGGTTCAAAATATCATTTCTTTTGTACTTATTGTTAGGCCTTGGCACAGTTATGCATAGTTGCTTTCAAATTTTTGCTCTAGACTGTCTGTTTTTTTATTTTCACCCTAGAGCTTCATTCTTTTCTTTCCTCTTTTTTTTTTTTTTTTTTTTTTGTTGCTCTACCATGCATTTGAGAATTCAAATTTCTTCAATGACAATTCAAAAGGATGAGATAAAATCTGAGGAAAAACTCTTCAACTTAAACATTCATACTTGATCAAAATTGACTTTTCAAGCTTGTAATATAAGCTAAGGTTTGGGGTTATGAATAAAAGGATAATCAGGCCCAAAAATGTGTTTAAAGGTAATTAAACCAATGATCATTTCTTCATCTCAAAATATCTCATCTTTCTTTTCATTTTGAAGGTAATCAAACCACGGATCATTTCTCTTCATGAGGATTATTCAACAAAATTATTTCTCTTAAATTAATCTTCCAAAATTAACCCATATTTTATTAATGTTTGTTCGAAAAATAAATTCTGATCTTAATATCGAAAATTATCCCTTAGAATATTCTTCCATTCGTTCTGGAGAATTTTTAAGAGAATTTTTCTCACCTAGAAATTTCTTAAAAGGCAACCATTCGCGACTCTCTTGAATTTCATCATCGAAAAAAATCTTAATTTATCCTTCAATTTTAATTAGGCGTTTATTATGGAAAATTATCTTTAAAAAAAACATTGAAAATTAATTATTTCAAAAGAATAAATTTTGACCTTTATTGATATCGAAAATAATCTCTTAAAAAATCATTCCATTCGTTCTGGAGAATTTTAAGAGAATCCTCTCACCTAGAAATTTCTCAAAAATCAACCGTTCGTGATTTCTTTGAATTTCATCATTGGAAAAGATCTCCATTTGTTATTTTAAAACTAATTAATCATCAATTAATAAAAAACTTAATTAAAAAAATATCTTACTAATAATAATCAAATTAATAAATAATAAATAATAATTAAATATAATTAAAATAATAATTTGAAATAATTAATAATAAATAATAATGGTTAAAATATATAAATATAATAGTATAAAATAATAGTTAATAAAAATAATATAATAGTTAAATAAAAATAATAATATAATAATCCAATCAAAGTTGATTCGTAAAAATATACCTGTAAATATCAAAACTAAAAATAAAATTAGTCACAATAAATAATTAATTGACATTTAAACAAATAATATATATATATAAAAATACTCAAATAAAAAAAAAATTATATATATATATATAGCGTAAAAGGAATATAAAAAATATAACAAAAAAAGGAAACAAAGGGAAATAAAAGGAAAGGAAACAAAAGAAAGAAAAAAAAAATATAAGACAACCAGCAAACCGGGTCGGGCCTAGGCGCGGGCCGTGCGCAGGTTTGACCCGACCCGGCTGCTGGCCCCCCTTTCAGTTAAGTAACAATTTTTTTTTTACTTTCTTACCTCTTTAAAAAAAAAAAACTCTTTTTTTTTCTCTGATCTCTCTCTTCAAGAACACCAAGAACAAATCCAAAAAATTTCCAAATTTCGATCACTGTCGCCGCCGTCGTCGCCGCCATCGTCGCCGTCGTCGATCTCCGCCGCCTTCACAGGTCACCTGGTTTAGAAAAATTCCAAAAAATCAGTAAAAATTCCTTTCGATATCCTCTTTCCAAAAATCAACTTAGTTTTTCATGATTCTAACCCGATAATCCTAGATCTGAGTTTGAAAGTCGCAACTTCAACTTCTCCGAACTCCTCCGTTGGCCGCCGAACGATCACCAAACTTCAACCTAAGCTTCGTCTAATTAAAACCAAGATTTTCCACTACTAAACACTCTTCGAAACAACTCCTAGCACTAAGAATCAAAAATTTCAAAATTCACCAAGAAAAAAAAAATTCTACTGATCTGCTTGCTTATTCCGAAAATTGTATATTTTCTGATGTGATTTTTGTGCTTGAGGCTAGGTTGTTTATATAGGAAAATAGTTTAGATTTTAATCTACTTAGAAGTCTCAATCTGATCAAGAAGAGATTTTTGTTCCAACCACAACACCTAGAGTCCAAGTTTAATCTAAAGAAGAGTCTTAGTTCAACCCAAACTTGGTTTCATCTTTTTATTTTTTTATTTCGAATTTCTCCTCTTTTTTTTCTTTTTTTTTTTTTTTTTTGATTTTCTATTTTTTTTCTTTATTAATTCGAAAATAAACAAAATTTAAATTATAAAATTAAAACCCGGATAAAATCGGGTGTCTACAAGAGTAAGTAGCTCAATTGTATCATTGTGGATGAACCAAGTGAAGAAATGGAAGAAAAGAGTGATGAACCAATTGAGAATGTACTTGAAGGGGTTGAGCCAGGTGACAACAATGAGGAGAATACTAAGATTTCAATAAATGCCCTTACTGGTAGCCAAGGGCATAGTACATTAAGGATTTAAGGGAGCATTAAGAACAAACCCTTGAATGTGCTCATTGACAGTGGGAGCACACATAGCTTTGTTACTCATCGATAGGCTAAGGAAGGGGTAGAAATGGTGCTTACTAGCCCCTTAACTATCACAGTGGCTAATGGAGAGAAATTGTACAGCACAACAAAGTGTAAGTAACTAGACTGGGTGATGCAAGGACACCACTTTAACATGACTTGAGGGTACTTTTAATGGGAGGCAGTGACATGGTGTTAGGAATGGATTGGATGCAAAAGTACAATCCTTTGTTGTTTGACTTTAATGAAATGTCACTAACATTTCAGAAAGAAGGGTGTAGAAGGAGAAATTTTTTGACCAATTACAAATTGCCACGTGTTAATTGAAATTTCTTTTAATTAAGAAATTTTTAATTAAATTATGCATTATCATATCATAATTAATTATTTTATAATTAAATAAATATGTACACATGGCTTGACCAATCAAATTGCAAGGATTCATGGGTCACCCAATTAAACTTCACCCATGTGTCATAATTACTTCATCTCTAATTAAATTAAATTAATTAAGAGATAAATAATGAAGTTTTATCTCTAATTAAATTAATTAAGAGATAAATAAATATTTTATCTCTAATTTAATTAATTAATTAAGGGATAAATAATGAAGTTTTATCTCTAATTAAATTGAATTAAATTAATTAAGAGATAAATAAATATTTTATCTCTAATTTAATTAATTAAGAGATAAATAATGAAGCTTTATCTCTAATTAAATTAAATTAATTAAGAGATAAATAAGGAAGACAAGTTCTTTTAGAACTCTCTTTCACCTGGCTGGCTACCACTATAAATAGAGATCTCCCCTTAACACAAATTCACAATTCACAGGCCTAAGGAGAAGAAGAAAGATTTGGAAGAGTTAAATCCTCTCCAAAGTCTTAAGAAGAAATAGATTTGGAAGAGTTAAATATCTCCAAAGTCTGAAGAAGAAAAAGATTTGGAAGAGTTAAATCCTCTCCAAAGTCTCAAGAAGAAATCTCTGCAGAATTGAAGCAAGAAATTCTTAAGAACACCATCGTGCCTGTTCTTAAAGATTTCTCAAGAAGTTGCTCTTCAATCTTGTGTTGATCCAAGAAAGAAGATAAATCTTGTTTGCTCTAGATCAAGTCTCGAAGACCCTTGAAGCAAACAACGTGTGTTCAAGATCAAGTCTCAAAGACCCTTGAAGCATAATTCCAAGATTTCCAAGACTTCTTAAATTTGGGATCAAATTTCAAGATCAAGTCTAGAAGACCCTTGAAGTGGATCTCATCAATTCAAGATCAAGTTGTGGAGACCTTTGAATCAAAATTTTACTGAAGAAAAGAATCAAAGGATTTCTTAAAATTCAGAGATTGTAACCTCAAAGTTTGATTAATAAAATTATTATTTGACTCCAAATTTTCTTTGTCATATTTTTGACTCGAAATTTGTGTGTACAAATTTTGGCACGCCCGGTGGGACCATCTCTGCCTTTCATCTCTTTTCTTCAAAACTCAAGTTATCAAGTTGCAATAGCTCCCAAGAAGAACCTTGCTAACAAACCAACTCTCAAGCCTGCTCGAGCTAATCCTGCAGTCTACCCCACTTCATCATCAAGCGTTGATATCCCCGCTCATCCTTATGGCACTAGGAGGAAGACCAAAGCTCTTGCTGAATTGTATGAGCAAACTTTTTCGGTGCTCAATCAAAACCCTCTCTATGACACTTCTTCTCCAATTCAAGACTTAGAAGAAGTTTCCGCTGGACAAGTTGATTCTCCTCGAGGATCAAGTGCAAGTCGCCAGTTAACATACAAAGAACAAGATAGCTACTCAAGCAACAGCCCTATTCCATCATCTGCTCCAAAATCAAGTTCTGGAGTAATGGCTGTCATGACAACTGGCACCACATCATTGGAAGAACAAGTGGCAAAATCTGTTGAAATTCTTTAAGCAAGCATCGAAGAGAAGGATAACCAGATCGCTTCCATGATGGACAAGATCGCAGATCTCACTGGAAAAAGAAACGAAGCTTCAAACCAAAATTGGCAATCAATCTTTCAAGATGATGGTGAGAACTCTGGCAAGGAAGTTGCTAAGGATTCTGAAGAAAAGATCAATGAACTCGTCACTACCAGTCAGCTCAAGGATCTTATCAAGGAGGCTATCAAAGATCAAGTTGAAAGCGTCACTCAACCTTTATATACATATGCAAAGCCATATTCTCAAAGGATCGATCGTCTGAGGATGCCTGGGAACTATCAACCCCCAAAGTTTCAGCAGTTCGATGGAAAAAGAAATCTACGCCAACATGTGCATATTTCGTGGAAACTTGCAATAATGCTGGCACCTATGGAGATCTCATGGTGAAGCAGTTCGTTCGCTCCTTGAAAAGCAACGCCTTTGATTGGTATACTGATCTTGAGCCTGGAACGATTGACAGCTGGGAACAACTTGAGCGTGAATTCCTTAATCGATTCTACAGCACTCGCCGCATAGTCAACATGATCGAACTCACAAGCTCACGTCAATGGAAGGATGAGCCAGTCATTGATTACATCCACAGATGGAGAAATCTGAGCCTTAACTGCAAAGAAATACTGTCTGAGTCTTCTGCCCTTGACATGTGCATCCAAGGCATGAATTGGGGCTTGCGTTACATTCTTCAAGGCATCAAGCCTAAGACCTTTGAAGAATTAGCCACTCGTGCTCATGATATGGAGTTGAGTATGACAGCTGCTGGAAATCAAGAACCTCCGGTGCAAGAGCCAAAGAAAGGTAAGGAAAAACAAGATACCCGCAAAGGGGGCAAAACCTTTATCAACAAAGGAGAAAGCAAACAGCCCATGGCCGTGACTACCAAGCCTCTTAAGATATCTCCCAAGTCAAAACAATCTCAAGAGACGAAATCTTCTCCTATCCAAGACAAAGGTAAAGGCAAGGTCACTTTGAAGGAGAGACAAGAAAAGAAGTATCCTTTTCCTGATTCCAATGTTTCAAACATTCTTGAAGAACTTTTAAAGACTAAGCTGATTCAGTTACCAGAAATGAAGCGACCTGAAGAAGCTGATAAAGTAGAAGACCCCAATTATTGCAAGTACCATCGCTTGATTAGCCATCCTCTGGAGAAGTGCTTTATCTTGAAGGATAAAATCATGCGACTCTATGATGAGGGGAAAATCGAGTTTGAAGAAGAAACGGTGTCGTCAAATTTGGCATCAGTCAATATGGTTTCTCAATCCAATTTGCTGGATAGAACCATAAAATTTGGCTCTTTTGATCCTATCATACTGGCTCCAAGTACAAGTACGATGGTGGATCTTCAGGGAAGTGGGGGCAACTATTTGCTTCAAAGACAAAATCAAGATTACGATGGTTGGACTCTAGTCATACGCCGAAAAAGCAAAAAAAAAAGAATCTTCCAAAACTTGTGATAGTGCCTACAAGAGCTAAGATGATCAAACAACCAGCCAAATCTCCAAAGCCCAATGTGCCTCAAGAAACAAAAATGCCATCTCAAGGTAAAAATTCAATAGGGAGAAAGCCTAGGAGGCCAATCACTTTAAGCGAATTCATGCCAATTCATCTTAGAGATGAAGATTCGATTTTCATGACTTGTTACCATAACGGTAGCAATGAAGATAATGAAAACAATATTGACACAGTAGCATTTGATGTTGATGATCATTCTTGTGCTACGAAAATTAACTTTTCTGATGAAGATCTATTGCTAGGGTCAACCCCTCATAATCGGCCGTTGTTCGTCGTAGGATATACTCGAGAACAGAAGATCAATAGAATCTTGATCGATGATGGTTCTGCTGTCAACATACTCCCGTTGATGACAATGAAGGAATTGGGAGTTCCTTTGGATGAATTGATGCAAAGCCGCTTGATGATCCAAGGATTCAACCAAGGGGGACAAAGAGCTCTTGGAAAACTTAGACTTCAACTTTTCATTGGAGATATGGAGTCAAGTCCACTTTTCCATGTGATCGATGCCAAAACGACATACAACATGTTGTTAGGACGACCATGGATACATCAAAATAGTGTAGTCTCCTCAACTCTACACCAATGTCTCAAGTATTGTAGAAACGGTCAAGTCAAGACGATCATTGCAGACGCTAAGCCATTTACTATAGCAGAAGCACATTTCGCAGATGCAAAATTTTATCTAAAAGATACACTTATCGAAGAAGTAATGCCCAACCCGATGCAAGAATTAAAGCAAAAGGGAAAGAATTTGGCTTTCTCCACAGTTGGAGAAGATGAAATTGCTCAAGGTTTAAAGGATTTGACTCTTCCCCTCACTAACTTGGAAGAATCAAGAGGCCTTATACCTCCACTGAAAGGATTTGTTAGGCCAGTAGAAGAACCTCTTTGTGAACATCAGGATCTTCCTACTCATCGAGCCAAAGATTTTGATCCTAATGCTTATAGGTTGCTTGTCAAAGCTGGATATAAACAAGAGGATGTTGTAAAATTGGCTCACGAGACAAAAGAGTCTAACAAAGAAAAGCCGCAAAGTTCATTCAAGATCCGACAGGTCTGGCAAAAGAAAATTGATCACATCGAAACTTCTAGAGAGGGGCTTGGATATTCTCCATTAAAATTGAAGATTCATAAACAAACTTCGAGGTACATAAATGTGGAGGAAGTTCTCGAGGAGCAAGAAGATCCAGTGAAGCCACCAGGACTTTCAGTATTTGATCGCTTGGGAGCACGCTCAACACGATGTTCAGTGTTTGATCGTTTGAGCATTCAATCATCACGAAGGTCAGTTTTTGAACGAATGGGAGAAAAAATGCAGTGAAGTTTTTGTAAGTAAACCAATTTCCATTCAGTCAAGGTTTGGAAGTCTGTACTCCGAAGAAGTTAACTGTGGCCGAAAAAGAAAATTTTCCACTTTAAAGGAATCAAGAGATTTTCATAGCAAAATTCCTTCTCGAATGAAAAGGCAAAGCGAATGGAAGGTAACTACTGGTGAAGTTTTAAAGGCTAGAAAGCACACAGTGGTTATAACCAAATCGGTCTCATCCTCAGAGGAAGAAGAACTTGAAGAAACAGAAATCTTTACTTCTAACCATGTATCTGTAAAAGAAACTGATGAAAAATCTCAAGAGGAAGAAGCCCAAGAAGCCCCTTCATCTTTTGAAGAAGGAAATCAAGCTACTATTGATGAGCTAAAGGAAGTTAATATCAGTACTAGTGAAGATCCACGACCGGTCTTTATTAATGCTTGCTTACCACCAGAAGAAGAAAAAGCCTATCTTGATATTTTGATAGAGTATCGAGATATCTTTGCCTGGACTTACAAAGAGATGCTGGGACTTGATCCAAAAGTAGCTATGCATTATCTGGCTGTCAAGAAAAGTGTCCGACCTATCAAACAAGCTCAACGACGTTTCCATCCTGACTTGATTCCCCAAATTGAAGCTGAGGTCAATAAGCTCATCAAAGCTGGCTTTATTAGAGAAGTCAAGTATCCCACTTGGATCTCAAATATTGTTCGAGTGAGAAAGAAAAATGGTCAGCTTCGAGTTTGTGTAGATTTTCGAGATTTGAACAATGCTTGTCCAAAGGACGACTTTCCTCTCCCTTTAACAGAAATAATGGTTGATGCTACAACTGGCCATGAAGCTTTGTCATTTATGGATGGATCGTCTGGTTATAATCAAATTCGCATGGCTCCAAGAGATGAAGAACTTACCGCATTTCGAACTCCAAAAGAAATATACTGTTACAAAGTTATGCTGTTTGGGTTAAAGAATGCAGGTGCTACTTATCAAAGAGCAATGCAAAAGATCTTTGATGATATGCTTCACAAAAATGTTGAATGTTATGTTGATGACTTGGTAGTAAAGTCAAAGGAAAAATCCGATCATCTTGTTGATCTTCGCCAAGTGTTTGAAAGATTGCGCAAATACCAATTGAAAATGAATCCGCTCAAGTGTGCGTTCGGAGTATCCTCGGGTAAGTTTTTGGGGTTCATCGTACGACATCGTGGGATTGAGATCGATCAATCAAAAATAGATGCAATCATGAAAATGCCTGAGCCGCGCAATCTGCATGAACTTAAAAGTCTGCAAGGAAGATTGGCATATATCCGACGCTTCATCTCAAACTTGGCTGGTCGATGTCAACCATTTAGTCGGCTAATGGAGAAGGATGTCCCTTTTGTCTGGGATGAGGCCTGCAGTAATGCTTTTAAGAGCATTAAGACCTTTTTGTTACGACCACCTATTCTGAAGGCACCTATACCAGGAGAGCCGTTGATCCTTTATATTGTTGCACAAGAACGTTCCTTAGGAGCATTGTTGGCACAAGAGAATGACGAAGGAAAAGAAACTGCACTCTACTATCTTAGTAGAACTCTTAATGGCGCTGAATTAAATTATTCTCCCATTGAAAAGACTTGCTTGTCATTGATGTTTGCAGTTAAAAAGCTGATGCATTATTTGCAAGCTCATTCTGTTCGTTTGATTTCGCGAGCAGATCTTCTCAAATATCTCATGTCCAAGTCTGTGCTCAGTGGAAGATTGGCAAAATGGGCTTTTTTGCTACAAGAGTTCGATATTACTTATATTCCACAAAAGGCCGTTAAAGGGCAAGCACTTGCCGATTTCCTTGCAAACCATCCGATTCCAGATGATTGGGAATTCTCTGAAGATCTCCCAGATAAAGATGCTCTTTTCATCGAAATTCCCAGGCCATGGAAACTATTCTTCGATGGGGCTGCCCGTCAAGATGGAGCTGGAGCAGGTGTTGTCTTTGTCACTTCAGAAGGAGATGTATTGCCTTATGCATTTACTCTCACTGAAAATTGTTCCAACAATGTAGCAGAATACCAAGCTCTGATCATTGGATTGGAAATGGCAGTGGATATGAAGATCACTCAACGTAAAGTGTTTGGGGATTCCAAATTGGTCATCAACCAACTTCTTTCACTTTATGAAGTTAAGAAGCCAGACCTCTTACCATATGTCAACTATGCGAAGAAGATTTTGGAATGGTTTGACAATGTAAGCTTGGAACATGTACCAAGAAGAGAGAACAAGCAAGCAGATTCTCTAGCTAATCTAGCATAAGCTCTTGCCATGCCAAGTGTAGAAGTAAAAGTCACTCTTTGCAAACGATGGATTTTGCCTCCAGTTGATTTTAAAGATAGCAATACAGAATCCAATGTTGTTTCAGTTTGCGAAGTTGAAAAAGAAGATTGGAGACAACCATTGATTGATTATTTAGAGCATGAGAGGCTACCCAATGATCCAAGGCTTAAAACAGAAGTGAAACGTCGAGCTCCTCGATTTATTTACTTCAAGGGTACGCTCTATCGCCGCTCTTTTGATGGTGTCTTCCTTCGATGTTTAGGAGAAGATGAAGTATCCAAAACCTTACAAGAAGCTCATTCAGGAATTTGTGGTGCACATCAGTCTGGAGCTAAATTGCACTTTCAAATTAAAAGAATGGGATACTACTGGCCAACAATGGTAAAGGATAGCATGGACTACTCCAAGAAATGTCAAGCTTGTCAGTTTCATGCAAACTTCATCCATCAACCTCCTGAACCATTACATCCGACAGTCACATCTTGGCCTTTCGATGCTTGGGGACTTGATTTGGTAGGACCATTACCTAAGAGTTCACTAGGGCATATGTATCTACTTGCCACTACAGATTACTTTTCAAAGTGGGCAAAAGTGGCACCTTACAGGGAAGTAAAAAAGGAAACTGTTGCAACTTTTATCAGGACAAACATCATTTATCGGTATGGTGTACCTCGTCACATCATAACTGATAATGGGAAGCAGTTTGACATGAGCAAATTATGTGCACAGTTTGACTTCAATCAGTACAAGTCTTCAATGTACCATGCTCCAGCAAACGGATTAGCAGAAGCTTTTAACAAGACTTTGTGCAATCTTCTCAAGAAAGTTGTTAACCGTTCAAAGAAAGATTGGCATGAAAGGATAGGAGAAGCTCTGTGGGCTTATCGAACTACATATCGCACACCAACTCAAGCCACTCCGTATGCACTTGTTTATGGTGTAGAAGCTGTTCTACCACTTGAGCGACAAATTCCATCATTGAGGATTACAATCCAGGAAGATCTTTCTAGTGAAGACAATGTACGCTTACGCTTGGAAGAATTAGAAGCACTGGATGAGAAAAGGTTGGAAGCCCAACAACGCTTGGAGTGCTATCAAGCTCGACTATCCAAAGCTTTTAATAAGAAAGTCAAGCAGCGATCTTTCCAAGTTGGAGATTTAGTCCTTGCTGTAAGAAGACTCATAAATACTTCACATCGTATTGGCAACAAGTTCCTTTCAAAATGGGATGGACCATACGTTGTTCGAGAAGTTTATACCAATGGTGCATACAAGATCGTTGATCAAGATGGTGTCAAAGTTGGACCGATCAATGGAAAGTTTTTGAAGCGTTACTATGCTTAAAGAAGATATTGCTCCTAAGCACGAGCTTAAACTGCACATAAAAAAAAAAGTCCGCTATGTTGAAAATCCTTTCTAGGACAACTTAGGCAAAAGTTAGGGCACAAAAAATTAATGAACTACGTTATGACTTGATACTTCAAATTCGAGGGTACGTAGGCAGCTTGGTTTCGTTGCCAAGTTCAGTCCAAAAAAAAAAATTGTTTGATTCAAATATTATCTTTTGTTCACTTGAAAGTATCATGATAATTCTCCATTCAAATTTCATGATTCAAGTTGTCTTTCAAGTAAAACAAATCTTTTACAAATTAAAGATCTTTGGGAATTTAATTTGTAGTCCACACATGACGCAAAAATGCTTCAGAAAGTGCAAAAGAAAGATGATATATGGAGAAAAAGAAATTTAACTTCATTTCAAACATGAGAAGAACCTACAATTAAAAAAAAAAAACTAACAATCTTGAGAACTAATACAAATTTCAAAAAAAAAAAAGTTACATCAAAAAAGATTCAGGGCTTCCATTTGAAAATTTTCAAGTCTTCTCGAGAGGCTTCCAACATATTTCGCAACAAATCTAAGTTTTTGGCTTCATTCTCAGTAAGGGTAGTAAAAGACTCAACAGAATTCATCTCCTCACGAATCTTAAAGGTGTCAATTCTTCTTCTTTTCAATTCATCTTCAGTTTCTTGGAGCGAAGATTCAAGTCTATGTTTTTTGCGTTGCAAAGTAATGAACTCTTGCTCTATATCTGCCAAGTTCGACTGCAGGGTGTTAAGGTTCTCAACAGTTTTATGTTCAAGTAACATTGAATCTTTAAGTCGAATTTCAAGTGCTTGAAGTCTTTCAATTCCATCCTTGGATGAAGAGATGGAAGATTCAAGCTCATTAAACTTTTGGACTTGTGTAAAGTAGTCTTCCACCATGCCTTTCAATAAGGATAAATCAACGGGCTTAATTGCTTCTATTGCATCAAAAATCTTGTGGACATCACTAGTAAGTGAAGAAACCTGATCAAAAGAAGCGCGAATAATCCTTGGTTGAATGTTTTCCCACAAAATAGTTGCAAGCTTCAACTGACTATCGGATATCACTTTTTCAGCACTAAACTTAGAAAATTCTGGAAGGGCGAGATGACTAGCTTCAACATGAGGGCCTATGGAAGTCTTCACTATAGGGGAAGTATTATTAACAATCATGTTGGGGCAAGCATCTTCTTGGTTGGAAACGGTACTTGAAACATTATTTTTGATCTCAGCTACAAGTTTGTTGAACTCATGCGAACTAGAAACTGAAGCTTCACTTTTGGCAGGGGATATATCACTATGAAAGGATTCCCTTGGCCTGATTCACTTCCAATGTCTTTCATGATCACTCTCATCAATTGAATCTTCAAGGATCGCATTATGCTTCCCTTCGATGACTTTCGATAAAACCCTTTGTCCTTCATCAACTAATGACACTGATCGAGGAACTTCTTGTGAAGCCTTCACATGCTCCTCTGTTAAATCTATAGTGGACGAGACTTTGGCTTTATTGGATTTGTCTTGCGAAATCTCTAAAGACTTTTTCTTAACATCCTTTGAAGGTTTTCTTCTCTTTGATGGTGATGTACGGATGCTTGAAATCAAAATATCAATAGAATGCTCAAGATATGGCTCATGAAGTTTGGACCACCATTCCATGTATCTTGCGGTTGCATGATCATTAGGATTTAGGGAACGAGCTGGAGAGATCAATCTGGACTTTGTATGAGAACGAGTACAAATTCTCCAAAACCTACATAGATCATCCACAGATCCAGAACGAATGTCTTCCTTAAGAGCTCCGGGAATATCTTGACAAAACCCAAATTGTCTCCCAAATCGATGAGGACTGTAAAGTTCTATAATGATGGCTTGGTTACATCGGGCGGGCAAATAGCTCGAACGAACATTAACAAGGTAGCCATGACTGATATTACTAAGAGCGTCATCATCAACAATCACTTCATCTCTATTTCTGGGACATAAGTTAGCATTCCATACTATGCCAGTATGAATCAACTTGCGGGCATCATAATCCTCAAAGTATTTGGCTCCACCTTCTCCTGAAAAAACTTGCTCATCAAAGGCCCATATACATCATATGGATTTTGAAAGTGAGTCCGAAAGTAATAACTGAGCCACCCATAAACATAGTGAATGGGAAAACACGCATCTGAAGAGCCCGCTTGAGTAGAAAGTGTGATTCGGTTTAGTCCATGGTAAATATTGGCTAACACCGGGATCACGAGATTAACAGTTCTTCCACTTCGGCCATGTTTTATATAAACTTTGGTTTTTACCAATTGCTATATTTATTCAGAAGCATGCCTATACATACTTCTCTTAAGTGGGCTGTCCTTCTATGTGGGCCAATATTGGTTCTTTGCCCATTTTGATTAAAAACATTTTGGAATCAAGACAATACAAAGGTGCAAATAAATTTTGGCTTCAAAAGCAAAGTAAATTTCAAGATTTGTTCACTTTCTACACTCAACAAAAATCGTGTACGTGACCAAGTCTTGAGGGGGCATTTGTAGAAGGAGAAATTTTTTTGACCAATTACAAATTGCCACGTGTTAATTGAAATTTCTTTTAATTAAGAAATTTTTAATGAAATTATGCATTATCATATCATAATTAATTATTTTATAATTAATTAAATATGTACACATGGCTTGACCAATCAAATTGCAAGGATTCATGGGTCACCCAATTAAACTTCACCCATGTGTCATAATTACTTCATCTCTAATTAAATTAAATTAATTAAGAGATAAATAATAAAGTTTTATCTCTAATTAAATTAATTAAGAGATAAATAAATATTTTATCTCTAATTTAATTAATTAATTAAGGGATAAAAATAAAGAAGTTTTATCTCTAATTAAATTGAATTAAATTAATTAAGAGATAAATAAATATTTTATCTCTAATTTAATTAATTAAGAGATAAATAATGAAGCTTTATCTCTAATTAAATTAAATTAATTAAGAGATAAATAAGGAAGACAAGTTCTTTTAGAACTCTCTTTCACCTGGCTGGCTACCACTATAAATAGAGACCTCCCCTTAACACAAATTCACAATTCAGAAGCCTGAAGAGAAGAAGAAAGATTTGGAAGAGTTAAATCCTCTCCAAAGTCTTAAGAAGAGATAGATTTGGAAGAGTTAAATCTCTCCAAAGTCTCAAGAAGAAAAAGATTTGGAATAGTTAAATCCTCTCCAAAGTCTTAAGAAGAAATAGATTTGGAATAGTTAAATCTCTCCAAAGTCTCAAGAAGAAAAAGATTTGGAAGAGTTAAATCCTCTCCAAAATCTCAAAAAGAAATCTCTGCAGAATTGAAGCAAGAAATTCTTAAGAATACCATCGTGTCTGTTCTTAAAGATTTCTCAAGAAGTTGCTCTTCGATCTTGTGTTGATCCAAGAAAGAAGATAAATCTTGTTTGCTCAAGATCAAGTCTCGAAGACCCTTGAAGCAAACAACGTGTGTTCAAGATCAAGTCTCAAAGACCCTTGAAGCCAATTTCAAGATCAAGTCGTGAAGACCCTTGAATTAAAATTTTGCTGAAGAAAAGAATCAAAAGATTTCTTTATTTTAAGAATTCTCAGAGACTGTAACTCTCAAAGTTTGATAAATAAAATTCTTTATTTGACTCCAAATTTTCCTTGTCATATTGTCGACACGAAATTTGTGTGTACAAAGGGCAACAAACCACATTGAAAGGAAGAACTAAACATGGCATTCTTAAACTAATCTTAGGTGAAAAGTTATTGAAGATGACTGAGAAGGACCCTAAATTATTTGCTGAATTGTATATGATCAGTGTAGATTGTGAAGATGTTGAGGTTCCTACACAGCGACCGTCATTACTTTTGTGCTACCAAGATATCTTTGCAAAACCTAGAGGATCGCCACCTGCTAGATCTCATGATCATAGCATTCCCCTTAAACCAGGGTCACAACCAGTAAATTTGAGGCATTACAGATTCCCACACTACCAGTAGACTGAAGTTGAAAGATAGATAGCAAAGATGTTGTCTTCCTTTGTTATACATGTAGACACCTAATTTTGTTCGGACCCCTAAATCAAGAATTTTTTCTTCCTAAAATGATGTTTTAGAATGCAGAAAAGCTCTTCTCACCCTGCAGGTGGTACTCCGAGACTTTGTTTAAGAGGACAAGCATGAAAAGTCAATCTTGAAAAACTCAACCTCGAAAAAGTCAACTCTGAAAAGTCAATCACTGAAAAGTCAACCCACATTCAAAATCAAGATTCAAAGTTTAATTGAACAATGGTGAAAGAATTTTGATAATCTGAGGTCTACGATGAAAGATATGGAGTTCGGAAGATGGGTTGCGGAGATTTATGGAAAGGAAACCCTAATTCGAAAAATTTAGGGAAAAGTGCTTGAATGATCAAATTGGTCGAAATTGGAGGTTCCGAATGAAAGATAAGCAATGACTACGGGTAATGGAGAGGCCATTTGGAAGCAAAACTAAAGGAAGAGTCAATTTGGAAGAAAACCGAGAATTAGGGTTTTTGGCGGATTTTGGCAAAATTGGGAAAATTGCAGAAATGGCCCGATTCAGTAAACTAAAGCCCCTAATTGATGAGGAGTGAGTAACAAGGACAGCCCAAGGCTCAGTTTGAAGTAATTCCGAGAAAAGAGCCGATTGGAGGGCAAACGAAAAAATGAGAAAATTCTCGATACTGAAAAAGAAAAAATCAAATCGGAGGGTAATTTGATCGTAAAAATTGGGAATTTTCGGACCAACTCCAATTCAATATATAACAAAGGCACAGAAAAAGAAAATTTGGAAATTGAACTTGTTTTGAGTAAAACCGAGACTTTAGAGGTAAAAGGGCAAATTTGAAAAATTCGAGAAAAATAGCAAATGAGCTCGGAAAATTACCAAAACTTCCAGATCTCAATCTTATGTCATTTGGAAGATATTGACGAAGAAAAATTTGGATTCGTAGCTCATTTGCAAAATGTCAAATTTCGGGCTCATTAAGTTGAAATTCCAAAAGATAAATCCCAGAAAAATAGAAAATGAGCTTGAAAAATTATGAAAACTTTCAGATCTCAATTTTAAATTATTTTAAAGAGATTGGTAAAGAAAAATCTGGATTCGGAACTCGTGTGCAAAATGGCAAATTTCAGGCCCACTAAGCTGAAATTTCATAAGATAAATCCCGAAAAAATAGCAAATGAGCTCGGAAAATTATGAAAACTTTCCGATCTCAATTTTAAATTATTTGGAAGAGATTGACGAAGAAAAATCCAGAATGGAGCTCGTTTGAAAAATGATAAAAGTTAGGGTGCACTCAGGGCAATTTTGGAAAGAAAATTCGAGAAAAATAGCAAATGGGCTCGAAAAATAATGAAAACTTCTAGAACTCAATTTTATATTATTTAGGAAGTATTGAAAAAAGAAAATTTGGATTTGGAGTCCGTTTTCTATTTAATTAGGTTCAGGGGCCAAAAAGGTAATTTTACCAAAGAAACCGAAGAGGGCCTTTCTTGCAATAAAAAAATAGAGATTGGGCTGGAATGTGAAAGGTCAGCCGGCCAAGCCCAAGGGGAGGATATTTTTGCTGAGTTCTTGTATCCAAAGGCCAAAATTGGATAGTAAGGTAGTTATTTTTTTTATCAGCTTTTGTAATTGTGCCACATGATCCAATGCATGAGGATGTCAACAAGATGGCTTTATATTTTTGAACAGCTGTATTAGTTAGGGGTTGATTACTTAATCTAAGGGTGGTAATTTCACATTTGAAGAATCTTGGATTAGTAGCCTTTGGATCAAATTGGCTAGGAAAAAAAAATGACAACATTCTACACCAAGAAAGGGACTATTCGGCTACCTTAAGGGGGGAGGAGTTCTCATTTTGCAAACACTCTTTTTGGCTTATCACTATTCATTTTGGGAGCAAATAGCTAAGTTTTGAAAAGTAAAAAAAGTTAGAAAAGAAGAAAGGCTTGAAAAATAACTTTTGAAGGTAGCCAAAAAGCACCTAACTCTTGCATTTTCTTTCCTTTTCCATGCTTAACTTGTTGATTTTCTTTGAGATTTTGTGATTTTTTGTTGTTTTTGGTTGTGAAATAAATGTTTTAAAACTTCCTCCTAAAGCTTATATCTTATGGTTTTTTGAAAAAAAAAAATCAAAGAAAAAGCAAAATTTCCACCATTTTTTCATCATGGCCGAACCTACCCTTGGAGTGCTTGTGATGTGTTTGATTTATTTTCCATGTTGGTTGTGATGTTCTAGCTTGTTTTGATGTTCTAACTTTTAAAAATAATTAAGATATGAAGCTTGTTTTTAATCTTTTTCATTTACTTACTATTATTTTGCTGATTTTATCATTTTGTTTTCATGTCTACTTACTTTGTTTGTCATTTTTAATTTTCTGTTTTCAATATGTTAAGTTGTTCATGCTTTGTATATTGCCATACTAAGCATTTGTGTATTTGCCTAGCTACATCCTTGCCTATGCATCATGTTTGTTTGATCTAACATGTTTCCTTTTAAGTCTTGTATATACTATACCATGTGTTTGTGTTAATGTCATGCTAGGATTTCACCATTTAGATATGTGACCATTCGGCTTCCTCCTTTGTTTTTGCCTTGTGTGTGCATTTTAATCTTGTTTAGTTTCTATGCCATGATATTGTGTATTTGATTTACTATGCCATGTGTTTGGTTATTGCCATGCATTTTCATTAGGTCTAGGTCACATTTGCATTGCCATGCATATTTATGTCTAGGTTGCATTTATTGCCATGCAAGTTCATGTTAGGCATTAGGTCATTCTTTATGCCATGCATTTTTTATGTCATTTAGGCCTTAGATCATGCATTTAACTTGCTGTTTGTTCATGCATTTCATATCATACCACTTGATTTTTTACTTAAGTCAATCAATGGCTCAAAGCCAAGCTCACATGAGCATGCTTGTGGAAATTAAGAAGTTGTCAAGTTGGAATTTCTACCTTTGTGAATTTTTTTATTAGGTAATCCTTGTTCGAATTTTTACAAATTTTAGCTACTGTTTTTAGGTCCTTAGAGGAGTCTCCAATATTTTTATTATAATTTTTGAATGATTTATCAAAGGCTTAAAAATGTTTTTTGGCAAAACAATTTTTCACCAAGTGTTCTAACTTTCGTGATTTTTCTGGTAGGTCATCTTTAGTCTAAAAATTAAGCCAATTTTTTTCCATATAGTTTGACATGTTTTGAGTCTCCCATAAGTTTTTCAGAGTTTTTTGAAATTTTAAAAATAGGTTAAAAAATCACATTTTAAAACTGGTCAGTAGAGTCAGATTTGAATTCAAGGGAAAAATAATTTTTTGTTTTGGCTAAGGCATTAAGAGAGAGCTGATTAGGAACCTTAGCTACTGTCCTAGGTTGATTTCTAAGCCATTTTTATCCTAAAAAATTATTTTATAAAGCTCAGGTCAAGGGTGGTCAAGTCCGGATTTTCAAAGTTAAGAAATAGAGCCATTTTTAAAAG
Source organism: Fremontodendron californicum (assembly GCA_030761205.1). Lineage (NCBI taxonomy): Eukaryota > Viridiplantae > Streptophyta > Magnoliopsida > Malvales > Malvaceae > Fremontodendron > Fremontodendron californicum. Next base: position 19,087,105 of record JAULJL010000023.1, on the reverse strand, counting down.
GGGGTTCGGCCATGTGTCATTTTTCATCCAAGAATTTTCAAAATTGTTTTTAAACCAATCAAAAAGTATTTTTGATTTTAGAAAATTTAATTTGATGTATTTTCCTAAGGTAGTCGGATACCTTTTTAAGTATACGGATTTCCTTATTTAAAGGAAAAAATACACTTTCATGCATTGCATTTTCCATGTTTAATGTATATTATATGATATATGATTTTTGCTATGAATATTTCTATGGTAATGTTATTATTTTGATTTATATTTTATGGTGTTATATTATTTGTTGTATGGTTGTGAATATTCTATGTTATCTTATGTTTTTTGCTTAGTCATTTATTTTTGTCACATCATTTAGGATTTACTATGTTCATGCATTGTTATTTTTATTTTCATGCATATTTCATGATAATATTATTTTATGTTTCATATCATTTCATGTCACTTAGATTATATTGCCATGTCATTTAGATTATATTATGTCATAGAATATGCCATGTCATTTAAAATATGTTACGTCATTTAGATTTGCCATGTCATTTAGAATATATTATATCACTTAGGTTATATCATTTCATTTAGAATGTATTATGTCACTTAGGTTATATCATTTCATTTAGAATATATTATGTCACTTAGGTTATATCATGTCATTTAGGTTATATTATATCATTTAGATTTTGCTATGTCATCTTTATTATGTCACACATGTTCATATATTTTTTTAAATGTTTTGAAAAGATAATGATTTTAAATAAAATAAAGTTATTCCCGAGTTAAAATAATTCATGAGTTCTCTTCCGGGTTATCGGAGAGGATATCATCAATTATCATTAATAACGGAATATCTTTCTTAAAACGAGAATGATTCGGAAAATTTTCTAAATAAATAAAAATTTCTATATTTGCCGCGTTTGTCGGGGAATATAGGAAAATTTTGAATTCATAAATTCCGGATCATTTTCAATTAAAAATGAAATTATTTTTCTTTAAATTGAAAATTAATTTAAAATGTCAAATTTAAAACTGACTTTTCACCGAGACATGAGATAACACACGATTAATAAGGTACCGTTTTATACGGGCGTTGTGGGAGTGCTAATCCTTTCCCGCACGTAACCGAGTCCTGAACCCGTTTCTTTGATTTCTCTGGTTTAAAAACGCATACTTAAAATTAGTTTTAAAAATGTTTTAATTAATTTTAAAATGTTTTACAAAATCGATTTTAATAGGTGGTCGATCACACCTAGCCAAAACAGATTGGTGACGACTCCATGTCTTTTTTCGAAGTTGTTTTCAAACCCTCATTTTATTTCAAGAGGAATTAAGTCGTCTTTTCCTCTGTTTCCCTCAATGTCACGCTTAACAAATAAAGTCTCGCGATGAGACTTGTTATTTTTTAGGTTGTGACAATACAAACTAGCAAGAGTTCTTTCGCTTCCCCATGCTTACTAGTCAAGAAGAAGGATTGGTCCTGGAGACTATGCATCGATTATAGATAGCTAAATGACATGACTGTCAAGAACAAGTTTCCTGTACATGTAGTGGAGAACCTGTTAGATGAGCTCAAGAGGGCAAACTACTTTTTCAATATGGATCTCAAGTCTGGTTACTAGCATATCAGAGTGAAGGAGGATGACATTCCAAAAACAGCATCCATAACTCACCAGGGCCACTATGAGTTCAAGGTAATGCCTTTTGGAACTACAAATGCCCATGCTACTTTTCAATCCTTGATGAATGAGGTATTTGCTCCATATTTGAAGAAGTTTGTGTTGGTATTTTTTGATGATATACTTGTTTATAGTGCTAATCTAGATGAGCATGCAGAACATCTACAAATTGTGTATGATGTTTTAAGAAGGAATCAGTTGTATGCCAAAAAGAGCAAGTCCTTCTTTGGCCAAAAACAGGTTGAATACTTGGGATTTATTATTTCAGTTGAAGGTGTAGCCACTGATCCTTCTAAGATGGAAGCAATGCTCAAGTGGCAGCAACCAAAATCCTTGAAGTCCTTGAGAGATTTCCTAGGTCTCACTAGATACTAAAGGAAGTTTATCAGGAACCACGGCACTATTAGCTGGCTATTGATTGACATGTTGAAAAAGAATGGGTTTCAATGGACCCAAGAGGCTACAACAGCATTCCATAAGTTAAAGGAAGCCATGGCATCTACTCCTGTACTTGCATTGCCTAACTTCTCTAAGCCATTATGTTTTAGAAACAGATGCTAGCAGTGGAGGAATTGGAGCTATTCTATCACAAGAGGGTAGACCAGTAGCTTATCTGAAGCATTGGGGTCTAGGCATGCTGATATGTCCATATATGAGAAAGAGTATTTAGCTATCTTGCTAGCAATGAGCAAGTTGAGGCACTACCTGGAAGGACGACCATTTATCATCAAGATCGACCATGAATCTTAGGACATCTGTTAGAGCAAAAGTTAACAACTACCATCCAAAAAATAGGCCTCGCTAAACTTTTTGGCTTGGATTACCCCATCTAGGATAGGAAAAAGAAGCTGAACAAAGTGGCAGATGCACTGTTAAGGCACTATGATGAAGATGCTCAACTTAATAGTATAAGCTCTACTACCATAGTTCCCAGTTGGGTTAGTGAGGTGGAACAAAGCTACATTGGTGATGATTTTGCTCAGGAGAGAGTTTCAGCTTTAGGCATTGATCTTACTGCTTTTCCTGCATTTACATTCTCTAATGGAGTGTTGAGGTTCAAGAATAGAGTTTACTTGGGCAACACTAGACAACTAAGGGAAAGGGTTCTTCAGGTACTACATGACTCTCCACAAGGTGGACATTCAAGAGCTCAGGCTACTTACTACAGGCTCAAACTTAATTTCTATTAGCCTAAAATGAGAGCTCAGGCCCAACAATATGTTTAGCAGTGTGATGTTTGTCAAAGAAATAAGGATGAACATTTGTCTTCACCAGGGCTTTCACAACCCATCCACATTCCAGGACAGGCTTGGGAAGTCATCAGAATGGACTTCATTGAAGGATTACCCCAGTCACAACAGTATAATTGCATCTTAGTGATTATTGACAAATTCACTAAGTATGCTAATTTCTTGGGCGTCACTCACCTTTTCATAGCTGCTGACATTGCTAAAATATACTTGAATAAAGTTCACAAGTTGCATTGAGCTCCTAAGATTGCTATTTCTGATTGAGACAAAGTGTTCACTAGTTTATTTTGGAAAAAACTAATGAAGCACTTGGGGACCATTGTACATTTAAGCACAGCGTACCACCCAAAAACAGATGGACAATCTGAGAGGTTAAGTCAATACCTGGAACATTACCTAAGGTGCATGTGATCTTTAAAACCCAAAGCTTGGGCTCAGTGGTTACCACTAGCTGAGTGGTGGTACAATACAAGTTATCACACTGCTATTGGATTAACTCCATTCCAGGCCTTGTATGGATAGCAGCTAGCTGGATTAACTTGGAATGTTAGTCTCCCTACAAAGGTGGCCTATGTTCAAGACTTGCTTAGAGAGAGAGGGAACAATTAAGCAAACTCGTGGTTGATCAGTTGACCAAGGCATAGAACATAATTTAATTTTCTGCAGATAAAAAAAAGAGTGAACGAGAGTTTCAAGTTGGAGATGAGGTTTATGTTAAACTACAACCCTACAAACAAACTTCCTTTGCACTTTGAAAGAATTTGAAGCTCTCCTCAAGGTATTATGGCCCCTACCCCATTATAGCCAAGGTTGGTAATATAGCTTACAAACTATAGCTACCAAGCACATCCAAGCTCCGTCCCGCTTTTCATGTTAGCCTACTGAAAAAGATTGGTCCTAAGATAGTGCCTATAACTGCTCTCCAAGAAGTTGGTAGTGATGGTCAACCATTAGTATACCTGCTGCAGTTATTGACAAACGAATTGCCAAGAAACAAAATCAAGATATGACTCAACTGTTTGTTGTTTGGTCAAATTTGGGACCTGAAAATGCAACATGGGAGAACTATACTGTTTTGAAGTCTCAGTTTCTCTCGTTTGATCCTTGGGGACAAGTATCCACTGAAGGAAAGGGTATTGTGATGAAACTGAAAACAACAAGTAATGAGGGTGGACAGGGGGAAGCATATGGGAAGGAATTGTGGAATTGAGTTGGATGGAGATGAGCTTAAGGTTGGCAAACTGGGAATTGACTTGACGGAAAGGAAGCAAAGAGATGATAAACTGGAATCACAAGCTGCTGGCGAGCTAAACAAAAAGGAGCTTAGTTGAGCTAAGAAATGATAGTTGAAAAACCATTGCTTACATACTGCTAATCATTTAAGAATATTTGTAATGTATTTTTTGTTATTTGTTAAAACTTTCACATTGTATTACATATACCAGTGTATTGTGCTCCAGCAATATGAATAGAAAATTTTGAATTTCTCTCATCTTATTCTTTCAAACTTCTCTTTCTCTCATTCTGTTTCATTCAACCAATCACAATGAATATGTAACAAATAATTTATCAAATATATATTAAGAAATAACCCACAGCACAAGGGAAAAGGAAGTTTGACAATAATTCTATCAAATATATATATATATATATATATATATATATATATATATATATAAACCAACGAGGTAGGAGAAAAAGAATGAAATTAGATCATATATAAAAATGAACAGATTTGAATTGAATTATTACAAATCAAATTATTTTAAATAAAAAAATAATTTAAATTATTTTGATTCATATCATTTATGTTTGAATCATTTTATATTTAAAATGTTTTAAATTTGAATTTTTCAAATTTAAGATAAATCACAAAATCATTTTTGATTCGTATTATTTTAAGTTCAAATTATTTAACTTTAAAATCAAATCAATATAATTTCATATTATTTCAAATTAATCATCCGTGTTTTGACAATTTCAAATTCGAATTAATTCAAATTCAAATTCCGATTAAGCAAATTCGTGTTGTTGATTTTTTTGTTTTTTTTTTTTGGGATTCGGGTCCGTTAACATTTTCACATATGTAAAAATATCCCTTCAAGGAATGAAAAACTACGTAAATTTAAAAAAATATATATATAAAAAAAAAAAATACAAGAGTGGTATAGATAGGGGAAACCAAAGCCATCATTGATTTCCTTAATGAGATAGCCGAATCACAGCAGGCCAGGGTGCAAAATGATAGATGGAATCAAAAAGACACAAAAGACCAACAATCTAATGAAAAGCAGCAGTTTCAGCCTGGAAGTGTTGGAGTAGGCCTTCTATGCTCATTGTACTGTGATCTGCCCTATCCCTCACCCTTACACTCACCTGAAAAATACACATTATTTAACTTTTTAACCAACCACCATAGCTCTACTTAATACTTATCTATGTTACTCGGACTCGGGTGGGAGTGTTCGACACGGGTATGTTCAATTTTTCTAAGATTTTCATTTATTTGAAGGGTCCTTGGAAGATCATATCCCCATACCCATGTCTGAATATACTTCGGACACATACTTTAAGAATAATAAAGAGTCGAAGCAACATAACTACTTATTATTATTAAGAATGAAAATGACCACTGAAGAAACAAAAACAATTTTCCATTCACAAAAAAAAGTACACAAATCAATTCAAAAACACAGGGTAGGCAAACCTGCTTAGTGTTCAATTCCTCTTCCCCAACAACCAATATATAGTTGTATTGTGCCAACTGAGCTTCTCGTACCTGCGTAATCAAAGGGAAATCGAGTTGAAAACAATTCAGTTAGTTCATCAAACGAAAACAAAAAAGAGAGAGAACCATTCAATTAGAAACAGCAAAGCAAGCTGATTGGAGACCGAAAGATAGAAAACGAGAATGATAATGTAGGATAGTCATCAATGACAACGTGGGTTAATTCTAAATCCATAACTTTTTATGTAAAAAGAAAGAGAATATATAATAAAACTAATACAATTGGGGATGTCAGTCATCACACCTTTTTCTGAATCTTTCGATCTGTCATATCAACATCTACATAATAACCGGCCTCATGAATCCGATCCCGAACCTATGAAAATGAAATAAGAAAACAATTGCATATCACAGTTCCAAATGACTACCATTTTTGCCCTTTAAATGGACTGAAGCATAACAAAACAATTAACTCATCAATAACAAACTAAATGGATCCTATTGTGCCATAGTGCTCTACTTGGCCGCCCACCATATCCTTAGTAAGACCAAAAAAAAAAAATGCAAGGTCCTGTTTTCAATAGTTTCCACCCACATCTAATAAACTTGTCTATTTTGGCAAGTTCATATGAACACTTCAAAACAACATATAAATAATGCCTCAGGAGTCATGAAATAAGTAAAGTTAAATATAAAAAATAAGAATATAACAGAAAACTGATGCAGGAGATTAGATATAAAGAAATTTCATGGCTAACAACAAACACATCAAAGTAAGAGACAAGAATTACCATCATGATCATGATTTGAAATTGTGAAACGATGGAGATTTTACTACGCCAAGTTTACATTTATGATGTCGAGTACAAGTAGCAAGCACACAAGAAATACAATTCTGGTCCAACGTACGTGAAAATCATGCCAGGATGTAAAAAGGAAAATCCAGAGAAGTCTGGATATCATATACAAATATTATATGTAGATGCACCATAAATTTCATAAGGTTGACAGTGAAAAACAAATAGACATAATCGAGGTCAACAAACAAGCTAAGGAGCATACTGCTAGAGTAGAATACCTCTATCGCATATTTCTGGGACTTTTCTGACACAGGGCAAACAATTGCTTGACGTGGACTAAGCCAGAAGGGCCATTTGCCCTTGTAGTGCTCCAACAATATTGCAAACATACGCTCAACAGACCCCAGGATAGCTCTGTGTATCATAACAGGTTTCTCCCTCTTGGCTTCATCCTCGGCTGAGTACTCCAACTTGAAGCGCTCAGGAAGCTGGAAATCAAGCTGCAATAAAGGGCACCAGCTAATAAGTGATAATTATAATAAAACAACAAAGAGTAGAGGCAATGGAATGGAGAAAAGGAAGCACAATTGAACATCACAAACCTGTAATGTTGCACATTGAAATTTCCTATTCAATGCATCAGATACACTAATATCTATCTTCGGACCATAAAAAGCCCCATCTCCTTCGTTTATCTGTACCAACATGACTCTCGAGTATAAGCATCTAGAGAGAAGCCCAGTGAAATGGATGGCAACATAGAATAATCCTCAAATATAAAATAGAGAAAATAAAGCACAACAAATAGATCAGAACATACAAGCCAACTATGCAAGATTTTCCCCCTTCTCTTAGCAACAGAGAATTCTACTGTTTAATAGACGAATCAGTCTACATCAATAAGAGCACTTTGAAGTTTTCATAACACAACATTTTATAGTTACAATATTTAAATTGACTTCTCATTTGAAAAAAAAAAAAGTTGAAAACAGATTCTTCAAACAGAAAAATGGAGTGAAATCATGACACCAGCTTTGCTCATCAAAAGGTGCCAAATACAAGAAAAGATATTTCGAGCAACACATCAAATTCACTTGATGTACTCACTATTTTTCTGGCTCACAAACATTCCACCTAAGTAGCTGGTCAAAATTTTAAATCCCATTTAATGTTAAGCTTGAACTAATATCTGGACTTAGCAATAGCTCATTAAGGCCAAAAATTGCCAAAGTTCTTTGTGCTTTTATGTACATTTATATTGCTATAGTCATACCACATTCTGAATTATCAATATATAGGCTGGATAGTTAAGGGTGGTTGTAAACTGAAGCAAAATTTTCTCATTTGTTATCAACAGACAATTACGAAACAAACTCTGTTGTGAAGAACTTCAAATGTTGACTATAAGGTGTTAAAATAGAAAACTGACCTGCCACGGCTTTCCAGACAGGTTCAAGGCTTCTGTAAGAGCAGCTTCAGCTCTCTCCCAAGTTGCCAAATCTCCAAGGTATTTCTCTGGCCTCTACAATTCAAATATTTGTAACACACTAAATAAATATTGTCCTTCTGGAATACAATCCAAGCATGAGTACAAACATAAATCATGAGTCTTAACATTTGTCTAATGTTATAACATGAAGAGTATAATTATGATACAAGTAGAAATATTAGGTCTCTATTCCAAAACCATTTTTACCAACAAACATAAATATACTCGCTCCTAATGTTAAAAAAATCATTAAAATTTCAGGAAACCATAAGTGGTTTTATATGTATAGCATCTCAAGATATAGATAGAAAACAATCACGTCAACATCCTAAACTTACTTCATTATACTTGGAAATCAGCAAACACAATGCACTTAACTATCACAGAGAAAACTACTTACAATTCCTAAAATTTTAAGTCATTGGAGCTTATCATACCGTAGATAGTTTTAGCTCATACGTAAACCCAAACACAGAGTAAGCATAATCAATGAACTCCAGGACACCTTTGACTTCTTCTTTTATCTGAAAAAAAAGAGAGGGTAAAACATGTGTTATAAAGGAAATAGGGAGCTAAAAAATATTTCACAATTCTGTAAGGTTGCATTTGGTAACTTGGATTTAAAAGAAGGGATTTGGATTTCAAAATTAATGTAAATTGAGAGATAAAGCGCATGTAAATATAACCTTCATGGTTATATTTCAAATTCATGACTTTGTTGGATGCCTATTTAGTGGTGAATTTGAAATGCCTATAACTATTTGTGAATTTGAAATTTATATTTTATACCTTTCAATATATAACCATATTGAATCTTAACTAATTTGTGCATAGTGTGTGCATTTTATTCTCACAATTTATATAGAAAATAAAATCCAAATCCACTATCTCAAATTCATTACAATTAAAGCCGACCTCACCTGGGATTCCCTGCAGAAAATGTGGGCATCATCCTGAAACAAAATGAAGAGTAATGTCAAAGAAAGGGGGGGAATGAAGATGATCCACTTTTTACCAAAAAAAACCTCATGAGGTAGCCAGAGAGATTTTTAACTAGCACAGCTAAGCAACCAAAATGTTTTAACATCTGAATAGTGACTTCTTTTAACTTAAATCTAAAATCTGACAAGGAAGTTTTCACACAGCAATAAATTATGGTAGACCAAAATTGACATTTGATGTTTAGCCAAAGCAAAGGTATATAGAGCTATCAAGGAGCACGATCTCAAAAGTTTACATCTAACAACATAGTACCTGCTGAAACCTCCTGACACGAGTTAACCCGGTTAGCGCCCCACTAGCCTCGTTACGATGCAAGACCCCAAAATCAGCCAGGCGAAGAGGTAGTTCTGCATGAATTAATCAATATGAAAACATTGCAAAGAAGCCATAGATAGCATTAACCGCAAATGACAACCATATGACGTCAAAACCTCTTTCAGAAGAAGAAATTTTAAATAAGCACATTCTTGAGGCTAAACAAGAAAGAACAAATAAAATATATTAACTAAACTCTAAACCTTAGTTAAGACTGAGCCGCATGCCTATTACATCAGAGCTCAAAAGAACCAAAGCAGGGCAAAAGATGCAGAATGTAACACATGAAAATGTATTGAAGCAGCTAATACCATTTCAGAAAAATTTATAATTAACACTAACTCATTCACTAATATTATTACTTCTCGTTCTTATAAAGTATGAAAGCAAAGGTAGTAACGAAATCTTGGTCCAACATCCAAAGCTCGTACATGGAAGAAACCTATAAAGTAAGCACCAACAAAGATGGGAAGCCCATGTTTTAAGCAACCAAATGATGAGGTAAACAAAGAAGCATAGCCTAGAAAAGCTTCTTTTAAGCTCTCCTCAAGGGACAATGAAGTTAATGCAATCTATGTGGGAACTTTCAAGACAGACAGGATGCAATAGTCTTGTACTTTGGTTGGCATCCCCCCACTATCTTTCAAGTGATTTTGTTTGTTCACATATAAAACGAAGGAAAAAAATAAAATAAAATAAAAAAGAAAAGAAAAGAAAAGAAAAGGCTGCTTCCCTTGGCAGGCAGTACCAACGTTTTCTTGCCACGTGGTGAAAAGAATTAGGAGAACATAGATGCACATGAACTGACCTCTATAAGAACGAACTCTGTGCTGAAACAGTAAACAGTGGCCTGGGCAATTCATAGGTTTCAGTCCAAACTCTTGCTTTTCAATCTGTGGCAGAAACCAAACATCATAAAATAAGAACTTCACAGGACTAAATGCAAAAAATATCCTTTGTAACACAGATCATATTAAATTTCTAGAAAATTCACATAAAGATTCACTCTACAATTAAAACAACAAAAACAAGTTATTTTTTTCTATAGTTACATAAAATCTCACCTCAAACAAAAACATATTCTCCTTATAGTTTGCAGCATGACCAGATGTTTCCCAAAGATTCATATTATACATGTTTGGTGACTTAACCTGCCAAAATTATGCAACTTTATGACTCATTATTGGGGTTATATAGTTTTAATTAAATCTCTAAAAGAGAGAGGACATGTAACCTCTTGGTAACCCCTTTTCCAATATTCATTTCGTATAAATTCCATTAGTTTGTTGTAAATTCGAGTTCCATGAGGAAGAAAAAACCAACTTCCCGGGCTGAAAGTTACCAAAGATGCCAAATATCAATATCGCAGACATTCTTGAACACACTACTCCCAAGCATATTATTTTATGTTGTACCTGAGGGGGTGACAAAAGAAAAGTTCCTGCTTTGTACCCAACAATCTATGGTCATATTTCTTTGCTTCTTCAAGCTGATGGATATATTCCTGTGGACAAAATATTAACATTCATGAGAAGCAAAAATGTGGTACAAGAACAATTAATGTACGATGAAACAGGAGAACATCTTTTTTAATTGTAAAAGAATTACCTAAACTCTCTGGTTTTTGTCTACGTATGTAAAAGGAAACCTAATATAACGACTTCTTAAAATAATTTCTGCCATTATACCTGATATTGATATTCTTTGCATCATAATAAAAGAGATAAATATATTTCTCTATGCATCATACTCATATATCGTTGCTTCAACAATCACAAATAAAGCAAATTCAAAACCAAACAAATATTGAAAAACCAATGCAAGTATTACAAGAATACTGATAGCCAGAATCAAAACCAAGGAGAAAAAATCATTTCACCTTCAAACGTTTCTGATCAGGATATGATATACCATAAACTCTTTGTAAACTCTCACGATCTTTGTTTCCCCTCCAGTAAGCTGATGAAGCCTGAAGATAGAAATTCATGAGTACACCAGGAAATGGTGGTGAACAGGAATCCACATATCTCAAAAACATAGCTTTGATATATCATGTAACCTTCAAACATGCAAATGCCTTCACAAAGGATGTATTGGGAATATGTGGCCCACGACACAGATCAACCAAGGGACCACATCTGTATACTGTGATAGTTTTGTCTGCAGGCAAATCGTTGATGATCTCAACCTGATTATAAAAATTACCAATGCAGAAATTAGTGCAATGGAAAACATATAGGTAGAAAGGAATGATATTGAAAATTAAAAATAAAATCACTCAACTTGCCTTAAAATTATTTTCAGAAAAAATCTCAATGGCTTGTTCCTTTGTCACTTCAATGCGGTCAAAAGGTTGTTTTTCCTGCATTCAGATACCAAAAAGAAAAAAGAATCTACCATGAAATAACAGCTTTACCACTAGCATAATTCCCAATTAATAGGAGCATAAAAAATATTAAAAAAAAATTAACCACTGTTGAACATTTCATAATATGTTTTAAAACTCCCAACTTTTCCTTGACACAGGTATGAGTTGACTAGTTGAACATTGTTACAATATGCACTACTCAACATAAAGCTGTTGAACATGGAACATAAAATACTGTATAAACACCAAATGAACAGGGATACTGGTGGAAGGTGATCATAAATAAAAACAATCAAAAGTATGAAAGTGCTCATTTAGGAAGATTAACAATACCGCAACAGCTTTCAGTGCCCCTGCTTCAATTTGCTTGAAGTGGTCCTCATTCAAGCCCAAGTCACCATAAAATGCATCATAATAGAAACCCTGTAACACCACATTACCATCTTGTAAGAAGGTAAATTCAAACTAAAAACTTGGTAAAACAACTTAAGCATCATGATGAAAAGAACGAAACATCAAATAGGAATTAGAACCATAATATTATCTCCATATGCCTTGTTTAAGTTAAAAACATAAAACTGATATAGAAAGTAAAAGACTACAAGCTAATAAACACAGTAATTTTAATGGTCACATAGGATAATGCTTCGTAGTAGTCTATACAACAGAAAAACTTGATCGCTCCCGAAAACTTTATGAAATCTCATTGAAACTCTTCCGTAATTCTTCAAACTTACATACAAAGACACACAAACTCATTTAAAAAATCATACTAACATATCCTACATAACAAAAGTAACCAGAAGTATGTACCCAAAAAAGTGATTGGTTAAGTGCAAATTTTATAAATATCATATAATTCTAAGAGACAAAGATATGTGCAAAGAAGCATTTTCCATATAACAAAGACCCAAGTAACTAACTTACCTCCCCTCTTGTGGTACAAGGCCCAATGCAAAGTTTGCAACCATATATGCTCTCAAGAGACTGCATAACCACCAACCCAAATTAGCTAATTATCCCAAAAAAACCAAAACAACAAAAGAAATTCAATGAAAACAAGATAGAAAATTTTCCCATTTCACCTGACCAAGAATGTGAGCGCTAGAGTGCCAAAAAGTATCACGACCTTCATCGCTATCAAAAGTGAAAATCTTAAGCTCACAGTCACCTTCCAAAGGCCTATTCATATCCCACAAAACCCCATTGACAGAAGAAATCAAGGCATTGGCAGCCAAACTCTTGGAAATTCCTTGGGCAATATCCATAGGGGAGGAAACCCATTTTTTCCCTTCCTTAACTGACCCATCAGGCAACGTGATCTTGATTGGGTCGTGCGGGAGGGACTGAAGATCAGATTGCTGTTGAGACTGGAGGGATTGGAAGATTTTGATGCGCTTCTCAATGACTTGGTTGAGATAGGCTTCGTCTTTGGGATAAGAAGCCATGGTCAAGGCGGAGAAAAGGCGGAGTGGGGAGGAGGGTTTAGAGAGGAGGAAGAGAACTGGCTGAAAAGAAGAAGAGTAACGGCGGAGAGTAGAAGAGACTGTGCATAGCATAGAAATACAAGGGATTATTTGTTCTTTTTTAAGCTTTGTTTTTAAGCTATGGAGGTTTAGGGTTTTATAGTGTAATTTTTTTAAGAAATGCATAATGTTTAGCTAATAGTACATGAAAATTTTTTATATGGTATCTTTATTAAAAATATGTCTAAGGTGATACTTACATTTTTATTTCGTATGTAGTATTATGTTAAAACTTTTAAATGATGTGACTTTTATCTTACAATAACATGACACATAATTTTATAATGCCACATCATATTTATAAGTAAATTAAAAAAAAAATTGAAAACCAAAAATTAAGTAACTCATTAAACAAAGAAATTAAAATTAGTCATTAATGAATAAATAAAAAAAACACCTTATATTCAAAAAATAAAATCAACATTTTCAAAACGTTCCTAATTTCATCCGAAATCCCTGAACTTTGAAAATTTTCCTAAAATTCTTCTTCCTCAAAACCTTCTATTTCAAATCCCAAAATTAATTCGAAATAGAGAAAGAAATTTAATTTAATTTTTGCATGTATCAGATACCCTTTTTCCTCCTTCTTTAATCATTTCTTCCTCCTTTTTAATCTTTTTTATCTAAAGTCGAAATGTGGTAGAAATGAAATGTGCATACTCACATTCAAGTCGCAAACCAAGACATTCATGCTCACGTTCAAGCTCAAGAAGTCAATCAAGAGACATCAAATGCTTCTAAGGAGTGAATGCTTCAATCCGTATGTCAAATACATATAAAAAAAAACCTAGAAGAAATTGTATGGCTACGAAAAATTCCAAGAGGTACGAGGCTAATTTATCTATTTTATACATAAAAAATAATTCTACTTCAAGATATTGTGAAAATTGATATGTTTAATGGATTATTTTTTTTATTTTGTAGGGTGTTGCTTGTGATTTGTTTCAATAGAATGAATCGACAGAGTACTTGGAAATTCAATTTGCAAATGGGATTGAAGAATTAAAGAGTGGGAACAAAATATTGCTGGTTGCGTAGACATCAAAATATATCCGGCTTCTTTTTGTTTTAATTTGATTTTAATTTCAAAAAATTAAGGAAAAAGGAAAAACAAATGTCAAGAGGAAGATTGCTCAAGCTAGACCTCTCTTTGGACTAAAACTAGGAGACTCCATTTGGCTTAAAGATGAGAATATGATTGTGGAAGAATTTCAAACCGAAACAAACTAAAATTCTTGCTAATTTCCTCTATATTAACAAGACACAACTCGAATCACAATTACACAACAATCAACCACACACATAAGCAAAGGGAAGAAACAAAAAATACAGCAATGAGTCTTTTAGAGGGTTGGGTTTAGATTTTTTGGGGATTTCGGGTTTGAGATGTTATTTTAAAATTTTAAATGGTGAAAACCTAGGGGATGATTAGAGTGAGGTTCGATAAAATTTGGTGGCCATCTAATGGTGGCAGACTACGATTTAGGGTTAGAGGCCATGGGTTTGTGTCTTAGATCTAGGTGATTCGAGTTTGATTTTGAAAAATCCAATTGATTTTAGAGGCGAGGACATCGAAAGAAAATTTTGGGAATTTTTTTTGAGCTTTCTGGGCATCGATGATCATCAGCGGTGGAGACGACGGACGATCGCTGAAATTTGAAATTTTTTGAAAAACACAAGCAGCTGTTCTTGAGGGGAAGAGAGAGATCAGAGAGAAATCAGATTTTTTTTTTTTTAAAAGAGGTATAAACTAAAGTGCAAAAAAAATATGTTTTAAAGGCTACGACTGAGTCGGGTCGCAGGGCCCGTGCGCGACCCGCATCTGGACCCGACCCAGATGTAGCAAATCCCCTTTTCTTTTTTTTCCCTTCATATTTTCTATTTCTTTTTTTGTTTATTTTCTATTTCACTTTTTTTATGTTTTTTTTAATGATGTTTATTTATATAATTATTCTTTTTATGTATTATTCGATATATTATTGCTTGATATTTATATTGATATTATTATTTTTTATTGCATGTTAATATTTATTGTTATGTTAATTTATTCCTATTTATTATTATTAATTAATTTTTATTTAACTTGATTATTGCAAGAATATTTTTATGATTAACTTTTTATTTGGGATTTTGTGTAAATTATTGCATATTGATTATTTATTACTTGTTTATTTCTTATTTATAATTTTATGTTATAGTTAGGATAAGTGAAATTGAGTTAGGTAATTTTTTATTTTTGTAATTGATAGTTAATTAAATCAAATAATAAATTGAGATTTTTTTCAAAGATGAAATTCGAAAGGGTCATGAATGGATGATTTTTGAGAAATTTCTACGTGATAAAATTCTCTTAAAAATTCTCTAGAATGGTGGAAGGGTTTTGAGGGATAATTTTCAATACCAAAAAGGTCAAGATTTATTTTTTGAAGTAATTAATTTTCAGTAATTGATTTTAAAAGATAAATAATTGATGCTTAATTAAATCGATTAAAAAATTAAGATCTTTTCGAGAATAAAATTCAAATGGGTCATGAATGGATGATTTCTAAGAAATTTTTAGGTGAAAAAAATTTTCTTAAAAATTCTCCAGAATGGTGGAAGGTTTTGAGGAACAATTTTCGATATAAAGGTCAAGATTTATTTTCTTAGAAAACATAATAGAAATATGAGATTTTAATGTGTTAATAATTAGACTTAGGTTTAAGTGTCTTTCATAAATTTAACTTTTTCGACGATGGAGCCTATTCAAGGGAAAGAATAGTTTCTCTTGAATACTCTCGAGGTGAGAAAACCTTTTTAGCAATCTCTTCAGAATGTTGGAAGGGAGACCAAAAAATTATTTTCGATATTTTTAAACTTGAACAAATTGAAATAATGTTAGAATAAATAAGACCATCTAGTTAAGACCTATTAGGATCACAAGACTAATTAGGTACTATCTTTAGATAGGCATTGTGGGGGTATTAATCCTCCCCTACACGTAACCGAACTCCTGAACTTAGTTCTAATAAGTAGACCAAAACCTATTTTTTTTAGGGTGCCTTAGTCAAGCTTAGGATTATTTTAAAAATGATAGATTCATATAGCTGACTAATCACACCCAACAAAGATGATTAGTGGCGACTCCTGTTTGTGTCTAGCTATTAGGTCTTAGGATTTAGCACATTATGACAGACTAAAATTAGAGAATTGAAGATTGAGAATAATTTGTTGAAGCAAAATGGAAATAATGATGAAGTTAGCAAGCTTCTCAAAGAAGTGAAATGTTGCAAATTAAAAAGAAAACATATAAAAATATAGTTGTAAAAAGTAACAGGTGATTAGGTTATACAAGATTGGATTGTGGTTGTCCTAAATGATTTTCTTAATTATAAAATTTTATGCATTTTGTTAAGGTGAAAGCAAACCAATTATGTATTTGGAGTATGAATGTGTCAATTAGTGTTGAAAATCAATGTAACTTTGTTATGAATTCTAAACTCTTATTGTTAATGAATTTAGAGTATGAATGTGAAATTTGTAAATAAATGAATATTTAAAGGATGTGCTGTTATTGTTATGAATTCAAAGATTCTGGAAATCAACCATAAAGGAATGCTTATATTTTTGTAATTGTGTTCTAAATGCTAAGCTTACTAGAATTGGCAATGCATATATAAAATTATTAATGTAACTTTTTGAATAAAAACAACCATAACAAACTATATCCATTCATCCATAACTTGCAACATTTCATAAAATAAAATAAAAAAAGTAGTAGCATCCATCAATGCTCATTACAATATTTAAAAAGTATGAAGGAATTAACAACCTCAAATTGTTATACAAAAAAGTATTAAGTTTTCATATGAGGAAGTTACAAACATCAAAATTTATAAATGTATTTCTTTGACTTGGGGTTCTTTGGGTTGAGATTGTTTGCTTTTGAATTATTTCTTTTTACTCCTATTCTCGCTTTCTTGTGTCCCTTAGATTTCATGTTAAAGGGATACAATGTCATCATCCAGTCTTCTTTTTTGCATTGTCCTCTTTAATCTCAACAAATCATATTGTAGGTCCTAAAATCAAAAATTAAATTGGATCAAACATAAAACCCTATTTCTAATGATAAATACAGTATATTAACTCATTTTTCAATTATATTCTCACCTTCAACAAGTCGGGTGGTCCATCTATATAACCTATAAAATTATCACATTCAATAATATTCTTATTGTTAACAGAGGCAATTGTTGGTACATTTGAACTTGCTACACTTTTAGTAGTTTTTGGAGCAAAAATCAACTGCATTTCTTTTAATCCATACTAATTTTGATGAACAAAATAAATAGTAGTTCGAATTATTAACGAAATTGTAGTCGACATTTTAACTATAGCTTGAAATTAAAAGTTGAATCTTACATTCAAAATTTGCAAACCAATCTTTTCATAACATATATCTTTATTCCTTACATTATTTTCTCCCTTTGTCCTAGGTGCACATATATTTTCAAAGACTTTTTTTTTCTTCCCTTTTGCAGTTGTTGATGGTGCTGGAACATTTTTGGTGTTGGGACAATATTTGCTACTAGGACATTTGATGGTTCTGGTGTTGGGACAGCTGTTGGTGTTAAGACATTTGGTGGTGCTAGTATAATTATTAGTGCTAGAACAGTAGTTACTACTGAGACATTTCTAGTGAGAACTCCATTTGGTATTGCCACTCTAGTGTCTATGAAAATGTTCTTATGTGCCAGTTGTGTAAATTAGTCCTTGGACTTGAGATACCAGGTCAACTTGTATGGAGAGTATCATACTTTAATTCCATCACGAACGGGGGTCCCAAGAAGGGATGCTTATGGAAGGATGGTTTTGGGTATGACATGAACCATGCGAAGATGGATGAGTGATCCAGAGAGGATTCACCACTTTAAGTGAAACCAGAGACGTATCTCATTTGTTCTTGGCTTCGGTTAACTTGATGAAGTCTCTGGCCAGAGCATGATGGATTTATGAGAAATTGTTTCTCTAAATTCATAAGGTTAACCATAAGCTGCAAGAACTAATATGGATTGAACATGAGTAGACACTGCACCATGCTCATAGGCTTTTCGGGATATTTGATGAAAGAACTGTATGCACTGATAGGCTGGTTACTGAAAGGTTTCAATGAGGTCACAGTGACTTTTCACCATTTGGGCGGTCATGATGGGTTGCTAGATCCCGCTCTTGATCTATGTGTATAAATTAATGAGATTGATTTATACGCATTGCCAACATGTTGGGAACATAATGGGTCACACACAATAGGACGAAAATGTTGGCTTAAACTTCGGATTTGATTAAGTAGGACTTAATTGAATAAAAGGTTAATTTGGAGGACCTAATTGATTAAGATTCAATTTAGGTATGTTAAGACATAATTTGGATTTGAGAAATCCAAATAAGGATGTCTTAACAAGATAATATGGATAAGCTTGTCTTAAGCAGACAATGTCTAAATGTAGACATGTCTTAAGATAAGTTGTCCTAGCCTAAAATGAATTTGTTCGGAATGAGAAAAAGTTTCTCGTTTTTTGAGGAGTTTGATTACAAATCAAATTCTAACTTCTCATATTTCACTAAACCGAACATTGCTTCGATTATGTCTAAGTCTGGGTTCAGCACTAAGAGTTAGTGTTTGACTAGGACTCTAACACTTGATAGGTGAAAGAGTTTCACTTGAACAAGGAGTCTGATTACGAATCAAACTCTGTCAATCCGAGCTGGTTGAGTTCAATTAGGACTCTAAGAGTTTGATTGAGAATCAAACTCTTATCCCTGTGAAACCAAGCAATTAACATAGACATAATCCGGGATAAGTTCGACATCGGCTTTAAGAGTTAGAGTTTCAGTCAAACTAGGATGCTTGAGGGTGAAAGAGTTTCACCTCAACTAGGACTTTGATTGAGAATCAAACTCATATCCTTCCTTATCTCATGGCAGCCGAACTTGGACATATTGAGGACTACATTAGGCCGAGCTTTAATTCAAAAGAGGTTGGCTGGAATTTAATCACTAGAGACTGGTAGAGTTTCTATCAAGTTAGGAGTTTGAATTAAGGAGAAACTCTATCATATCTCCATTAAGTGTGGCCGACCAAGTGATGGAAAGAATTAGAATTATTCCCTTTTTGTTTTACGCTAAAAGAAAAAGAATTCTGGTAATGGAGACTTGCGGTTTGGATGAGGCATTTTACTAAGAGAGAAAATTAGTTTTCTTCTTGAAAAATAAGATATAATCGGTAAAGGATAATTCACTCTAGCCGAACCTCCTCATCTTTTTGTTCTTGCGTTTTTCCTTTATAATCGAAAAGGAATTGTTCTTGATTTTTTTTTCGGTTTTGAGAAACAGCAAAAGAGAGGTGACCTTTTGATTTTGATTGAAATATCAGCCGGCTAGCACAAGCGAATCCCCGAGCCTTGTGAAGATGTCAACAGCCGTTCGTGTGGATCACCGTTGGAGACAAGTCACTTGAGTTGCTCCTGGCCTCAGAGATCATCCAGTGATCATCTAGTTGCTGCATTGTTGCAGGGAACGGCACACTCGGGATTACGAGTTTTCGAGTAGGTACGATCTAAATCATATGTTTGATTTAATTTTTAATTGCCTATAAACCCATGTAAATCACAGTCTAAAGATCCTGAGGGATCCGGGTGCTTCTATGTTTACCTTCCGCTGCATTTACTCATATATTTTTTGTATCAGCATAAACCCGGATTTCCCAACAGTGGTATCAGAGCCAAGGATTTGATGATTATATGAGATTTGTGCATGCCGATTCTTGGTGATTAACATATTGTATGTTTTGTGCATTGATTTTACATGTTTCGGTTCTCTTAATTGTATTGAAAAATTGTTTTCTTTAAATTGTATGGCAGCGACTGATATGATGATTTAATCAAGTTTAAATGTTTAAATGGTAGATTAAAATTGTTTTAATCAACCCATATTAAAGTTAAATAATTGTTTTAATCAACGTCGCTGCATCACTGAAATAAAGCTCACTGCATGGAACCATCTCAACCGAGAGACAGGGTTTCCCAAAGAGGTATGCTAGGCAAAGCTTTTTTTTTTTTTTTAACCTAAGTCAGATTATCAATTCATATAAAAGAAGATAATGGAGACAAAAGGGAGACAAGAGTCTCATAATATCTGAACACAACAACCCAGTAAACACTCCAAATAAAAACAAAACATAAACTATTCCCAAGATCAAGACATTAAAAACCAAAACTAGCCAAAATCAAGACAACCCAAAATAACAAGTTGCAATATCAAGATTCACAATGGACGGATTTTCAACTAAATAGCTAGAGTCCCATTTGAATAGAGCTCATTAGACACCATATGGGTTTTTTATTTTATTAAGATATTGCTATTTTTTTTATCAAATTACTAACGTTTTCAAATTATATATCAAAATGCGCTTATTTAAAAATCAGTTGGGAAGTTGCCATATCATATGGCGACTTCCCAACTAAAATTTATATATATTTTTAAAAATCTTGCTCGGAAGTCGTCATATGATATGGTGACTTCCGAGCTTTAATTTTGTAAATTTTAAATAATTGAACTTGGAAGTCGCCATATGATATGACGACTTCCAAGTGCAATTTGTAAATTTTTTTTTTTTTTATAATGTTGGGAAGTCCCCATATGATACGGCGACTTCCCAACACCATTTTTTTTAAAGTTTAAATTTTGTAATTAAAGTTTATTTTTTAATTTTAAAAATTAACATTATTAAAGTATTTTTGTAAAAAAAATAATTTTTTAAAGCCTAAATAATATTTTTTATATATAATTAATTAATTAATTTTACATTATTTAATTAATTTTAAATATATTTTTTATATTTTGATTAATTAATTAATTAATTATACATTCAAGTATGTTACTGTTTTAAAACGGTAAAAAAAAAAACTTAGAAATTTAATTTTACAAAATTAAAATTTTAAATAATAAATAACAAAATTAAATAACAAAATCAATAATAAAATTTAAATAACAAAATTAATAAATAATCATTTTAAATTTTAAAATAACGGTTAATTTTTACATTTAATGAAAGAAAAATACAAAAAGTACATGATTATTATACAAAACGTACATTATTAAAAACATCTTCTAAAAAATATATTATTATTATACAAAAAGTATGTTTATTCTAATTATTTACGGAGGAGCTCTCGTATCGCGTGGTGTTGAGCAACAATGTCGAGCTCTCCTATTGCATGCTGGTTGCACCCATCGTTGAACCTCGTTAGTTGGACGTATTCGTTGTCGACCTCAACCTCATCCTCGACCTACCGCCACTGGTTCTAGTTCTATGTGATCCACATGCTCACCCACATCAGCCGATGGAAACGCACTACTTGAGGGACCTACATGTTCTGCATCAAAAAATGGAAACCCACTGCTCGAGGAGCCAGCACCCATAAAGGGAACCTGACTACTAGATAGACCCATAAGTGATGTAGTACCAAATGCTGACGTAGAGGTTCCAAAATGATACATTGAAGTTAGATATGCCGAACTTGGACTTGGGGTGAGGAGCTGGTCATCTAACCTCGTCGTTGGCAGTTCTAGTCGATAACACTCATCAACATCAAATCCGAGGTGACTGACGGAATGACTGGATGCTACGCCATGTTCTGGTTGAGGTTGAGGATGACTAAATGACATCCTCGGTGTAGTGAACTCCACCACATGTGATGAGGCCGGTTGACGTGTCTGTCGACGTTGTCGGCTAGGTGTAGGAACTTCCATTTCTTGTGTAGGACGGACAGGATTTGAAGTCTGTCCGAGAAATGACATACTCCTAACATCCTCAAACTCCGAAGGTGGACAAACAAAAGGCCGACCTTCATTTTTAAACAATCTTATGTAATCAGCAGATGGGTTGAAATTATTACGAACAATAGGTATACCTGTCGAAATTTGTTCAGAACGTTCATTCCACAAAAGGATCCATTGTCGATGCTTCGTAGGCCAAAATACTTCATGGTGCCCACGCATATCAATCTTGTGAACCTTATCAAGGTTCGCCGATGGTTGCGGAATTGGTTGTTGCATCCCAAATTGTCGCAACACTCTATCAGTAGCGTGCCACTTTACATATGCAAAGCATATCAATTCTGTGTTTACTATCCATATATTGCAATTATTAGTTGTATTCGATGGAAGACATGCCATAATTTGATTTGAAGAATACGGTATCCAAACAAACTGCAAATAATTATTACAAATTATTAGTTTCATATGGATTAAATACAAAAATACTTGAATGTAACAATCGAAACATTTACCTTTTGATATGCTTCTCGATCTAGTCGTGATCTTATAGTTCGAAGGTCGAGCGGAATATCTCTACAATCTTTAGGATGACTCCACTTATTAAAAAACATATAAAATCTTAATAGACTTTATAAAAATACAAGTTCGTACAAAATTAGTAAAAATAGTCAAGATTATTACCTGCATGCAAGGGGGTATACAGGCGAAAAATTCTCGCGCAGAGTAAGAAATGGCAGTAGATGCCAAGCCCATAACTGCAGAAGCAGTAAACATCCACCTATGTCATGGCAGTCGGGAACTGTAGCCCGACACAGTTCTCTATACAAAACCGCTAAACACATTGAACCCCAACTATAATTTGCTGCGTGCTCTAAATCACGAAGCAATGGAAGATACATTAAATGTACCCGACTGCTCGATTTATCCGGCATTAGCATTCCTCCAATTAAACGTAAAATATATGCTCTAGCAGCATATTTTACCTCTTCTTCGCTTGCGTGTTCGGGGAGATTTTGCAATGACTGCAGCCACGTTTTTGTCACCATTGAGCCCTTCAAACACTCTTCTGGAGGTACAACGCCCAATAAATTTTGGCACTCTTCATTCCAATCTAGAAGGCTTGCGCCTGTAACTGGCATGCCATGCACTGATAGTCCAAGTTGGAACGCAACATCTTCTAAAGTGATTGTGCATTCACCACATGGCAAATGAAAAATGTGCGTCTCGAGTCTCCATCGTTCAACCAATGCGCTAATTAAGTCTGGCAGAAGCACACATTGTCGAATTTGACTTGCATAATAAAATCCGACACTCTTTAAGTGGTCGATAATAGATGGATGCGGATCTTCGAAAAAAAATTTCCTCGACCGTAAGACGTGAACAGGGTCCTGTTCATATTTAATTAAATTAAATATTATAAAATCATAAAAAAATTAATAATGCAATCTCTTTGAAATATAATTAATTATAAAATTATTGTTATAAATATCCAGTTTATAATTTTATAAAAATTAATAACAAAATTAATACAAAATTAATAATGATAAATTATAAAAAATATGATAAAAAATTATAAAAAATTACTAACCTCTTCATATATAACCGCAGACATGTGCTTATCTTGCAACCTCAATAACGATGAAGCCATTTGAATTTGTACACTAAGAGAAAATTTTAGAGAGAGAGAGTAGTAAATTTTAGAGAGAGAGAGAGTAGTAAATAAAAATTTGAGTGAAAAAATATGAAGGGAAGGGGGTATTTATAAGGGGTGGGGGTGGGCAACGTTTAATTGACTGTTGCCCAATTCAAAAACTTTTTATCCGTTTTATAAAGGTTAAAAATTTAGTTAATTTTTTTTTTACTGTTGTAAATGTTTAAAATTTTAAACAAAACTAGTTCGGAAGTCGCCATATGATATGGCGACTTCCGAACAAATTTTTTAAAAATATTTCAAAATATAGATCAGAAGTCGCCATATCATATGGTGACTTCTAACCTATAAAATCATTTTTTTAAAAAAAACTTAGCTTTGTTAGTTCAAGTGTAGAGATTAACCAAGAGGGGGATGAATTGGTTTTTAAAATTTTCACTAATAACTTTGAATTTTTAATTTATGAAAATTAAGAAATCAAATTTAATATGAAATAAATGATCAACACAAGTAATTAAAATAAATATTAAGGAAAGAGAATCAAACACTCGATGTATAGAGGTTCGACACTTCCACTTTGTGCTTACGTCCTCTCTTCTTGGCATTTCCTTGCCAAGATGCTTCACCAATCCACTAGTGAAAAATTACCTTTGAGGTTAAGGTATAACCTTACAATCACTATCTTTTGAGGCTAAGATAGAACCCTCCTGACCCCTTAATAATTCTACCCAAATCCTTAAGAACAAGTCATTCAAAAACTCAAACCCCTTTAGAGAATGAAGATTTGTTTGCAAACTAAAATGATCCTCTAATAGGAAAGTGTTTGCTAAGTTTAAGCACAATAAATGAAGAGACTATTACAAAGATAAAATGAATACAATATGAATTTGAGCTTGAGCACAATGAACACTTGAAAGCTTCGAGAGAATATGAAAATTCTTGCTTTGATTTGCTTCTTTTAGAGTCTCTTGGTGGTTAAAGTGTTGGAAACACCCTTTAATGCCCTTAATATCAAATATGGTTGTTTGGGATCATTTAATGCGAAAAAGAGCCGTTGCTTCCTCAAAAAATCGTACTTGGAACTCAGTCCAGTACGCATGGGTTTGATCCTATGATTGCAGGGATCGATCCCCTCCTTTTTCTCCTTTAAAAATTTGACCGTTGGAGTATAGGGATCGATCCTTTCCTTAAGGGGATCAATCCCTTGCTGTCGTCTAGAGATCAATAGCTACTGACTCTCGAGGGATCGATCCCATACTAAGGTGATCGATCCCCTCTTCATTAAAATGGTTTCTTTTGCTTTTGAAGAGAGGTCAATTTGTCTTAAAGATATTCTAAACATATATATATATTTAAGAACATGTATTTTGAGAAAAATAAAGGAGTTTAAAATGTTTTAGCATTTTCCAAAGTATTATTAAAATGATTAAATGAAAAATGCTAAATTAAGAATAATTTAATCTCAAGCTAATTAAGCTTAAGAGTTTGTCATTTCAAAATTAAGATCAATTCAAAGCTAATAAGGCTAACAATCTCTCCCTTTTTGATATGACAAAATTTAAGATAAATTTGCTTGTAAAAACTCTCATTTAATTAAAGAGATAAAGATTTTCAATAAAAAAACTCCCTCTTAATAAAAGTATTCTTTTCAACTTTGCAAAAACAAGCAAGGAAAACATTTAAGCACATATGAAAAATTGCTTTTTATCAAATGTTTCATTTTTGTTCACTTAAAGCAAATTTGGTAATATGAATTTTCTCCCCCTTTTTGTAATATCAAGAATAACATCAATTCAAAGCTAAGGGGTATAATATAGCAATCCAAGAGCAATTTATCAATATGTCAAAAAAAATATTGCAATTCAATGCCAACATATCAATATGGCCCAAAAAAAAATTGCATTCTAATAACAACAAAGCAAGAGCTAATCAACAAAGCAATATCCACCAAAGCAATAGCCAATAAAGCAATATCCACCATATGCATAAAGTCTCAATTGCATAAATTATATAAGAAAGATAATTATAAGTTCAAAGATAAAAACATGAGAAATCCGAACTACATAGATAAAGTCCAAATAGAAAATACGAACGCATTAAGAACCTAAATATACCTAAACGCATCTATGCCTTAGTCGGAAAACACCCTAGTGAGATGGATCATCGTGATCAGAGGGTGGAGGAGGTGGTGTTGGTTCAAAGAATGCGGAAATGTCCAAAAATCGGGTATCCATATAATCCATCCTTGAATTGACATGTTGTCGAAGAGAGGCAAATTCAGTGGTGACATGGTGACGAATAGAAACAATTTGTTCGTCAAACCCATCCATCCTCATAGCAAAATGGTTCAGCTGTGTATCAAAATGAGTTTGAAGAGAATCAAGCTTACCTATAAGAGCATCAAAGCCCGCTTGAGAGTCAAAGGGCACGGAGGAGGTGGAGGAGGCACCAACCGCGAGTTGCACTTGTGGATCATCCGGTGGTGCATCACCATCATGGTCGTCTACGCGTTCGGCATGAACTCGGATCTATTCACCAATGTCGTTTTGTCGATAGCCTATGTTGTGAATCGTTGAAAGTCCAATCATGGTGCTTTTGGAGGGCAGGACTCCCGGATCACATGAGACATCGATCCCAATTGCCTTGATGTAATAGCTTATGACCATACCAAAGACTAAGGTGCGCGTCGAGCCATTGATAACACGGAGGAGATCCATGAAGATAAAATGTGCAAGGTTTGGCCGTTGATTTGAACGAAACTGGTGATAGTCAGTGTTTCAGAGGGTTGAGTACTTGGTGCCGAACGGTCGAAAAATATGGAGAAGTCGATCATGCAATGGAAGGAGTGAAGCATCATTTTTTAGTGTGTGCACATCATCGGGAAAGAAACCTTCCTCATGGGTTTCTCTTTCGTTTGGAATTTCAAGAACCTTTGCCAAAGATTCTTGTGTGATGATAATTTCTTGACCCATTAAATAGGTTTTGATTTCGCACACGATCCTATCGTTGGTGTCGTTGTCCTCGCGGTTGAATGTGGCATTACTATACAATGCTCTGACTAGATTCTCATACACGGGATAGTTTAGTCAAATGAAAGGCATCCAACCAAATGTCTCAAGGTTTGGGAGATATTGGAAACCGAATACCCGGAGGAAGTTGATATCAATCACACAAGTCCGTTTAACCGGTAATTTAGCTAACGAGACATAGTATTTGGTTCGAGCCCGTGGGTTTGGAAAGCACAAGTCAAAAACTTGTAGGTTGGAAGGTGCGGCTCTCTTGGAGGAGGATGCTCCAACTGTTGATTTGCATTTAGCGGTTACTTTCGGTTTAGGAGCCATTTTAAAGAGTGGATAGTGTTTGAGGATTTTTGTCGAACACTTGGCGGGTATCGAATTTTGGTGGAGATTTTGACAAAAATTGTTGAAAGGAATTCATGCCAAATGATGAAAGGAGGTGTTTGGAGGTGACCGAACTAAAAAACAACGGATTCGAAATGGGTTTTCTTAGAGAGGGCCGAATATGTGAAGTGTAAGATTTTTGGGTGAGGCGTTTTATCAAACACTTGGTGGGTGGTGATTTTTGGAAGTGATTTTGAGTGATTTTGAGTTGGGTTTTGGATGAAATTGTGTAGAGAAGTAAAAAGAATGATGAATTTTTGTAGAAAGATCAAACAAAACGTGAATGGAGGAGTGAAATTTCGAAATTTGTTGAAAATATGTGGGTTAGGGTTTGAAAGGGGATTTTCGAATTTTGGAAGAAATTGGGTGATTTGGGTATGAAAATGATGAGAAAGATGAAGAGAAGATGAAATTTGATAAAAATGGTGTGTTTGATTGAAGCAAAAATGAAGAAAAATGATGTGGGTTTCGAAATTGTGGTGTTGTGATAGTGAGAGAGTCTATATGGCAAGAAGGAAGAAAATGAAACTGACCAAAAAGGGGGGCTTCCGCGTGCGTATTGGCATCAGGTAGGAGGGGATCAATCCTCTCTTTATGGGATCGATCCCTCGTTCAAATGGGATCGATCCCTTATTCAAAGGGGATTGATTCCTGCCTGGAAAAATCTGGATTTTAGCTATTAATTTTGCAATTCTGGGCAGAGGGATCCATTTCATGCATATGGGATCGATCCCGTATGCAATTTCATGCAAAAACACCTTTGAAAACTTGTGATTTTTCATTTCAAAACTTGTAATTTTCAAATTTTGGACATTATTTATGCAATTTTGTAATTCTAAATGCATCTAAAAGTGTCCGAAATGAATGAACCAATCAAGCATACTCATCAAATACACATATAACACACAAGCACTAGTTCAAGTCCAACATGTGTATCATTTTCGACAATAAAACAAACTTTGAAACATCAAACAATACATTCAATGTTCAAACATCATTGAGACAAGTTTATAAACAAAATCAATATCATTGAACTTGCTCATACCAATTAAGAACAAAACATTGAATATAATCAAGGTGCATCATTAATCCAAGTTCACCTCTAATAGTGCAAAATCTATCTCGATCAAGTGGCTTGGTGAATATATCCGCTAATTGATGCAAGGTATCAACAAATTCAAGTACAATATCACATTTTTGAACATGATCTTTAATGAAATGGTGTCTGTCGCAACCTAAAAAATAATAATGACGACGAGTCTCATCGCAAGTTTTTATCATTCGTTAGGCGTGACATTAAAAAAAATCGAGGAAAAGTAGACTTAATTCCTCTAGAAAAATGAAGGTTTTGAAAATGACCTTAAAAAAGACATGGAGTCGCCACCAATCTTTTTTAGCTAGGTGTGATCGGCCACCTATTAAAACCGGTTTTATAAAATATTTTAAAAATGAATTAAAACATTTTAAAAACCAATTTCAAGTCTGCGTTTTAAACCAGAGAAATCAAAGAAGCGGGTTCGGGAGTCGGTTACGTGTGGGGAAGGATTAGCACCCCCACAACGCCCGTATAAATCGGTACCTTATTAATCGTGTGTTATCTCAAGTCTCGGTAAAAAGTTGGTTTTAAAACTTAGTATTTCAAGTTAATTCCCAATTTAAAAATAATTCCATTTTTTTATTGAAAATGATCCGAAATTTATAAATTCAAAATTTTCCTATATTCCCCAACAAACGTGGCAAAATATAGAAATTTTTATTAGTTTTGGAAGACTTTCCGAATCATTCTCTTTTTTGAAAGAAAGATATTCCGTTATTAATAATAATTGATGATATTCCCTCCAGCAAACCCGGTAGAGAACTCATGAATTATTTTAACTCGGGAATATCTTTATTTTATTGAAAACCATTATCTTTTTGCAAACATTTAAAATAAATGAATATGTATATGCATGACATAAATAAAATGACATAGCAAAATCTAAATAATATAATGCAACCTAAATGACATGACAAATATGAATGGTATGGCATATAATTTAAATGACATGGAATAAAATAATGCTATCATATAATATGCATGAAAATAATAATGCATGAACATAGAATATGCTAAATAAAAATAACTAAATAAAAGCATAGGATATCATGAAATATTCAAAACCATATAATAAACCATGTAACATCAAAAAAAAATATAAATCAAAATAACAACAATATCATAGCAATTATTATGGCAAGAATCACATATTATATAAAATGCATGAATATAAAAATGCAATGCATGAAATGTATTTTTTCCTTTTATTAAGGAAATCCGTATATCTAAAAAGATATCCGGCTACCTTAGGAAAATATGTCAAATTAAATATTCTAAAACCAAAATACTTTGTGATTGTTTGAAAATAATTTTGAGAAGCTTGAATAAAAACTGGGCTAAAATTTTTTAAATGGCTCTAATTTCCTAAGTTTAAAAATCCGGACTTGACTACCCTTAACCCGAGACTTGAAAAACCATTTTTAGAGTTTAAAAAGGCTTAGAAACTACCCTAAGTCAGTAGCTAACCCTCCTAATCAGCCCACTCTAAGTAAATTAACCAAAACAGAAAAATGGTTTTTTCTTTAGATTCAATTCTGACTCCACTGTCCAGTTTTAATCCACGATTTTTTACCCTATTTTTAAAAATTTCAAAAATTCTAAAAAATTTACTGGAGACTCAGGACATGTAAAACTACACGATAAAAAATCGGCTTAATTTTCTGATCAAAGATGAATTCCCAGAAAAATCAGAGATGTACGAGTTTTTGGAGGAGAAAAAACTGCTTTGTTTTTCTTTAAATTCAATTCTGACTCCACTGTCCAGTTTTAATCCATGATTTTTTACCCTATTTTTGAAAATTCCAAAAATTCTGAAAAAATTACTGGAGACTCAGGATATGTAAAACTACACGATAAAAAATCGGCTTAATTTTCTGATCAAAGATGAATTCCCAAAAAAATCAGAGATGTACGAGTATTTGGAGGAGAAAAAAAAACTGCTTTGTTTTTCTTTAAATTCAATTCTGACTCCACTGTCCAGTTTTAATCCACGATTTTTTACCCTATTTTTATAAATTCCAAAAATTCTGAAAAAATTACTGGAGACTCAGGACATGGAAAACTACACGATAAAAAATCAGCTTAATTTTCTGATCAAAGATGAATTCTCAGAAAAATCAGAGATGTACGAGTTTTTGGAGGAAAAAAAAACTGCTTTGCCAGCACATTTTTTTGTCTTTGATAAAATCATTTAAAAATCAAAGTAAAAATATTTGAAACTCATAAAATGATTTCCAAACAATAGCTAAGACTTTTTGAAAGTTAGATAAAAATTGGCTAAGTAAAAAAATCACAAAGGTAGAATAATCAACTTGACAAACTTAATTTTCCACAAGTGTGCTCAAGAGAGCATGACCTTGAACCATTAATTGGCTCAAGTCATTATTCAAGTGGCATGAACATGAAATGCATGAAACAATGCAGCAAACATAATGCATGAAATGCATGGATCTAAACCTAAATGTAAGGAAAATGCATGACATAAATAATATGGCCTAGACCTAACATGAACTTGCATGTCATTTAATGTAACCTAGACCTCAGACATGCATGGCATTTTCACAAACACAAGGCATGCTTAATTCAAAAATCCAACCAAATATCATGCAAATGCAAAAACCTAACAACTAGCATGACAAAAAATACAACACACAATGCAAAACACATGGAGTAGCCAAATGGCCCCAAGCTCCAACAAGCATGGCATTTTCACAAACACTTGGTATGCTAGCATGAAAAACTAAGTCATAACACAAAAATCACACAAGCATTTTCACAAACACCTAATATACCAAATCTAAAACATGCTCACTAAGATATAAAACAAGAATCATGCAAAGAATCACACAAGCATTTTCACAAACATTTAATATGCTAACTCTAAAACATGCTCAAATTTAAACAACATGAAAACAGAAAATTAAAAATGCAAAAACATGATATCTAAGACATAAATGGCAACAAACAAAGCAACCAAATTAAATATAACTTAAGAACATGAAATAACATAACACTTAAAACATCAAAAACAAAGAAAATAGCATAAACAATATGGTAAAATGAATTGAAACAACAACTTAAAATAAATAATGTAGGCCATTTGGCCATGGTGAGTTTATTGTAAAAACAAAATGTAAAAAAATATACTTAAGAAAGGAAATGAAGGAAGAACAAGAAACATTATTTTAAAATGAAAACTCACCAAGTAGAGATTAAAATAGCAAAAAACAAGAATAGAAAATGAAAGTGCAAGAGTTGGTGCTCAAGAGCAACCTCAAGAAGCTAATATTTCAAGCTTTTCTCTTCAAACTTTCCTTTTTTTCTAAACTTTTCTTTTTTTGCTCTCAACCAAGAAGATAAAAACTAAGAAAAACTAAGAGAAATCAGCCAAAATGGAAAAGAAGAAACCAAAATCTGCCTCCCCTCCCTTAGGGCTAGCCTTAATGCATGGTTATATAGCCTCCAAGATGTTGTCATTTTTGTGTAACCTAATTTCCATCAAATGGCCAATAATTCAAGATGAAAAGTCATAAAATTACCACCTTTAGATTAGCATCTCAGCCCTCTCAAATTACAGCTATGCAAAAATAATGTTGACATCTTTCTTAACCTATGTGGTTTAATCACCATGGCTTGATCAAAGAGAATGGTTAACTAACTCTTGATTTTTAACCACTTGATTAAAAAAAAAAAATTAGAAGCTTTCTCCTTTCTTTGGGCTTGGGCATGCCAGCACTTCTCTTTTCCATCCCAACTCTGATTTTTTTTGAAGGGCCAAAAAAGCCCTTTTCGGTTGCTTGGGTGAAATGACCATTTTGCCCCCCGGATGCAAATAAATATCAAACGGACTCCAAATTCAATTTTTATTTTTTTAATACTTCCAAAATAATAAAATATTGAGTTCTGGAAGTTTTCAAAATTATCCGAGTCCGTTTGCTATTTATTTGGATTTTTTCTTCCCAAAAATGCCCTTTTATGCCCCTACATTTTACCATTTTTTAAACGAGCTCCAAATCAAGATTTTTCTTCACCAATCTCTTCAAAATAATTAAAAAGTGTGATCTGGAAGTTTTCATGATTTTTGGAGCTCATTTGGTATTTTTTCGGGATTTATCGGCTTGAATTACTGCATAGGAGGCCCGGGATTTGGCCATTTTGCAAACGAACTCGGAATCAAGATTTTCTTTCGCCAATCTCTTCCAAATAATTTAAAAATGAGATTTGCAAAATTTCAGAATTTTTGGAGTCCATTTGCTATTTTTCCGGGATTTTCCTTTTTGAATTACTGCATAAGAAACCCGGGATTTGGCCATTTTGCAAACGAACTCCGAATCAAGATTTTCTTTTACCAATCTCTTTCAAATGATTTAAGAATTAGATTGAAATTTTTTTCAGAATTTTCGGAGTCCATTTTCTATTTTTCCCAAATTTTTCCAATTTTGCCCTTTTACCTCCGAAACCCGGTTTTGCTCAAAACAAATCCGATTTTCAGATTTTATTCAATCTGAGCCTTGGGCCATCCTTTTTAACCATTCTTCATCCATTGGGGGCTTTGGTCTTACCAAGTCGGGCCATTTCTGTGATTCTTCCTGATTTCACCGAAATCCACTAAAAACCCTAATTCTCGGTTTTCTCCCGGATTGACTTTTCTTTCGGTTTTTCTTGCAAGTGACTTCTCCATTACCCGTAGTCAGTGCTTATATTTCATTTGGAACCTTCAATTTCGACCAGTTTGATCGTTTAAGCACTTTTCCCCAAATTTCTTGGATTAGGGTTTCTTTTCTACTGAATCTCCAAATCCCAACTTCCGAACTCCATATCTTTCAATGTAGACCTCGGATTATCAAAATTCTTTCTCCATTTTTCAATTGAACTTAAAATCTTGATTTTGAAAGTGGGTTGACTTTTTCAGTAGTTGACTTTTGGGGTTGACTTTTTCGGGGTTGACTTTTTCGGGGTTGACTTTTTTCCAAGTTTGTCTTTTTGTGCTCGCCCTCTTAAACTAAGTCTCGGAGTACCATCTGCAGGATGAAAACAGTTTTTTTATACTCGAAAACATCAATATGGGAAGAAAACATACCTGTTTAGTGGTCCGGACAAAATTAGGTGTCTACAGCTGCCCCTCTTTGGCTATTGCTGAGAATCAGGAATCAGGCAAAGATAAACCGACACTAATTTTGTACGGTCAGTGACATCACATGTGAAGGAAAGGGAAAGGGGTTTCTTTTTCTTTTTCATTTTCATTTTTTCATTTTCTATTTTTCATTTTTTTCTTCTTTTTTCTTCTTTTTTTCTTTTTCTTTTTTTTTTTCCTTTTTTCTATTTTCTCTTTTTTCATTTTTTTTATTATTTTTTTTAAACAATAAATTGAAGGTTTTGTCCTTAAATTGAATTCCCTGCCTAAACAAGGCTCGATTCGTCTTAAGGAAACGAATTCGATTTTCAAAAGAAAAATTTATGCTCGAATGGCTTTAAAATTGGTGCCCGAAGGTCTTAAAATGGTGCCCGGAGGTCTTAAAAATTGGTGCCCGGAGGTCTTACCCCTGAAAAAAGTTATGCCCGGAGGTCTTAAAGATGTTGCCCGGAGGTCTTGCCTGTGATTTGAAAAAAATTAAGCCCGGAGGTCTTAAAAATGGTGCCCATAGGCCTTACCCCTGAAAAAAAAGTTATGCCCGGAGGTCTTAAAGATGTTGCCCGGAGGTCTTACCTGTGATTTGAAAAATTATGCGCTGTATGCGACTTTAAAAATGATGCCCGGAGGTCTTAAGAATGGTGCCCGGAGGCCTTACCTGTGATTTGAAAAAAATGCGCTGTATGCGACTTTAAAAATGATGCCCGGAGGTCTTAAGAATGGTGTCCGGAGGCCTTACCCGTGATTTGGAAGAAATGCGCTGTATGCGACTTTAAAAATGATGCCCGGAGGTCTTAAGAATGGTTCCCGGAGGCCTTACCCATAATTTGGAAGAAATGCGCTGTATGCGACTTTAAAAATGATGCCCGGAGGTCTTAAGAATGGTGCCCGGAGGCCTTACCCATAATTTGGAAGAAATGCGCTGTATGCGACTTTAAAAATGATGCCCGGAGGTCTTAAGAATGGTGCCCGGAGGCCTTACCCGTAATTTGAAAAAAATGCGCTGTATGCGACTTTAAAATGATGCCCGGAGGTCTTAAGAATGGTTCCCGGAGGCCTTACCCGTGATTTGGAAGAAATGCGATGTATGCGACTTTAAAATGATGCCCGGAGGTCTTAAGAATGGTGCCCGGAGGCCTTACCCATAATTTGGAAGAAATGCGCTGTATGCGACTTTAAAAATGATGGAGGTCTTAAGAATGGTGCCCGGAGGCCTTACCCATAATTTGGAAGAAATGCGCTGTATGCGACTTTAAAATGATGCCCGGAGGTCTTAAGAATGGTGCCCGGAGGCCTTACCCATAATTTGGAAGAAATGCGCTGTATGCGACTTTAAAAATGATGCCCGGAGGTCTTAAGAATGGTGCCCGGAGGCCTTACCCGTGATTTGGAAAAAATGCGCTGTATGCGACTTTAAAAATGATGCCCGGGGGTCTTAAGAATGGTGCCTGGAGGCCTTACCCGTGATTTGAAAAAAATGCGCTGTATGCGACTTTAAAAATGATGCCCGGGGGTCTTAAGAATGGTGCCCATAGGCCTTACCCCTGAAAAAAGAGTTATGCCCGGAGGTCTTAAAGATGTTGGTGAAGAATTGTTGAAAATTAACCTAAAGATTTTGAGAAGATGCGAATGCTTTTTGATGCAAATGCATATGTTGAATAAGATACGAAATGACTTAAACTGGTGCAAATGTCTTTAATGCAAATGTAAATGACTTGGATTGATGCCCATGTTTCATGATGCAGATGCCCCTACTAATTGTGTTCATGTAACTGGTTTATGAATGGTGTAACTACAATTACTACACATTAATGAAAATGCAATGATTCTAGAAATGATGCAATTGTTTGAGATGACACAAATACGAATTCCATGAAGAATGTAAATGTAAAGGTAAAATGCAGATGCTTATGGAATAATGCCAATGCAAATACCCATGAATGATGCAAATGCTTGCCGACACTGTGCAGATGTAATAGCTTGATAGAGAGATGAGTGCTCATGAGTGATGCAAATGCCCCCGGTTGTTCCTCTAGACTTTGGCTTAGCCTTTCAAATTCATTTTTCCTCTTCAAATCAAAGTATATCTTCAATTCATTTTGGCTATTCTCTTTGCCCCAACAGTTTTTCAAACTTTCATCAACAGAGATCTGAACCGAGTTCTATTTCTTCTTCTCATATCTGGAAGTCAGGACTTATCCTGGCAGTTCTATACCTTTGGGTTAGAAAAACCCTTGTCTCATGTCAACATCAAAAATGGGTATTTCAAAAATATTTTTATTTGTTTTCGCATTTTGAAAACTTCTGAACAAAAAATATTAACCCCACAATGTGTGATGTACAAATCTTTTAAAGACTGATGATCGTTGTTAGAAATTTCTCTAAGTATCGATCTGGTTTTTTTCAACTGGGATTGGCAAGGCTGTGTATAACAAGATTCTGGCTTTTCCAGGAAAACTTCATGACAAAAATGTATATCCCTTCTAGGCTCACAAATGGAACAGTTTTTATAAATCATGAATTCATTGAGAACCAAACAAATTCAACATTCTTTTAGTTTCCATATCAAGGCATTTTGACAAGCGTCAAGATTGGCCGGGATGTTTAAACTGGAAAGTTGATTTTGGAGGAAAAAAGTTTCAGTTTTTGAAGACAATCCTCTGAATGAGAACTGACAATTTGGGGGGTTCAGGAATTCCTAGATGTTCCTCGATGACCACTCCTTTAATAAGATCTTTTCTTTTGGGGTATCGGCACTATCATAGATGGCATCGAAAATTTCCAAATTTACTCTAGACCGCCCATTTTTGGGTTTTCGCCCTAGAGTCCCATTCTTTCCATTTTTTTTTTGTTCATTGTTTTACCATGCATTTGAGAATTCTAAATTCTTTCTTAGTGAAATGAGAATTCGATGAAATGGGATAAAATCTGAGGAAAAACCTTTCAAATTAAATATTCATGCTTGATCAAAATGGACTTTTAAAGCATATAATGTAGGCCATAGCTCAGGTTCAGAAAGAAAGGATAAATAGGCCCAAAATATGTGTTTGAGGGTAATCAGATCAAGGATCATTTCTTGAGGAGGATTCTCTTTGAAGCATTTGTCCCTTCTTGGACATTTCTTTCCTTTTGACTTTGCTCTTTTTCTTCCTTGCTTTTGGCTTTCCATTTGCCATGTCTTTCACACATTTTGTTTTCTTTTTTATTGTGTTTTTCTTTTGTTTTTCTTGGCTTTCATTTCACCATCTTTTTCTCTTCTTTTTCTTTGACAGAGTGAGCCCGTATTTATTCGGGGCTCCATTTGCTTTGTGTCTGTCCTTGAGCTATCACTCATTTCTCAATGATCTTTGAAAAGATCTTTCCTCGCATTTGCCCCCCAGTGTAGAGGGTAATCCTTGATCAGGGTTCAAAAAAGAAAGAATTCTTTTGGCTCAAAAGGGGTGACTATGGATAATTTCTTTTTGTGTGAAGGGGATATGAAAGATGGCCATTTCTCATGTCAAGCACAAATATTCACATTGAAAAGCAATCCCCAGGGGAAATAGATATTCAGAATTTCATTTTGCACTTTGGAATCATCCGAATTCTCACATGCATGATATCACGATTTTTTTTTTTTCGTCGCATCCCCCCAATGATTCATGCATTAGCCCATCCTTCTTTACCATGTGTCCATCATTTCCATATATGATGCCCCAATTTGATTAACCATGAGAATCTGTATCAACGAGGAACATAGCAAGTCTAGGTCTATTTTGAAAAGGCTGAGTTTCCAATCTGAGTTTTTTTGAAGAGATAAGGAAAATATGACCCAAAAACGGGTTTTCTCTAGGACAAGGGATAATCTAGTTTAATCATTGTGCCCCAGGATGTCAATCATGAAGTGATGTTTGGGCAATTAGTGTTTTGTGGTTATTGGGAAAGGTCATGAATGGTTTTAGCACAATCTTGACACACACCAAATTATCAAAATCTAGACTCTTGAAAGAATGTCTCATTTGTTTGATTTTCAAGGAATTCGAAAAATTTCAAAAAGTTCGTTCCTTTGTCCATAGCCTAGACTAGGATTTACATCCTTGCTTATTTTGCAATGACAATGCTTCTCTTTTTTCATTCATTTTTCCTTGAAGCATTAGGTCTTTCAAGTGTTATTGATTCAAGGTTTAGGTATAGAGAAGCCCAAAAAAGAGGGGGATGGTGTTGGGTCAGTTCTAACACTGATCATCAATCTTCTTGAGACTATCCATTATTAAAACTTCCTCAATGCTTGTTTTTGCAAATTCTCGTTATTGTTAAAACACAACAAACACAAAGCA
This sequence comes from Fremontodendron californicum, assembly GCA_030761205.1. Taxonomy (NCBI): domain Eukaryota; kingdom Viridiplantae; phylum Streptophyta; class Magnoliopsida; order Malvales; family Malvaceae; genus Fremontodendron; species Fremontodendron californicum. Next base: position 19,049,545 of record JAULJL010000023.1, on the reverse strand, counting down.
TTTAAAATTCATTTAATTCATGTAGATGTTAACATGAGACAAGTGCTTTCATCATCATAGTGTATAAAACTACATGCGTCAAAAATGCTCCTATTGACGTCCTTCAAAGGTAGTAATTCTCCCCCTAAAACCCTGAAAGAAACTGATTTAGGGCTAAGCGGCCTTCCATTGATCGATAAGCTCCGGTGTCAAAATACCATCACGGATAAGACTTTCAATCCTTTCCTTCAGTTGTCTGCATTTTCCAGTTGAATGCCCAACTACCCCTAGGTGATAATCACACTTGCTGTCAGGGTCATAACTCCTTGCTGATGGATTCGGAGCTATTTTCAAAGGTACCGGGGTAAGGTACTGATTCTTTATTAGTAATGGCAATAAGTCAGGGATGGGGATTGGAATTCTTTCTTGATTTTCCCGCGATCGTTTTCTGGAAGTAGGCCTTATTGCAAGGGCTGGTATAGGATTAGATGTTTGGGTAGGTAGGTAAGGATAAAGGCTTGGAGATACCTCAGTAGGGTAACATGATTGGTATGAGGGAAATTGGGAATATGGGATAAAATCTCCCATAGTTTGGACATCTTCCTCTTTCTTTCTTGGTGCCTTATTTCTCTCGGTATTGGATGTTCCTTCTCTTTCAAGTTTCCCACTCTTGATAGCATTCTCAATCATCTCCCCTGAAATTACCATGTCCGCAAAATTCTTCGAAGCATTGCCGACGAGTCTGTCATAGTACGGGGCCTGCAGTGTATTCACAAAAAGGATAGTGATTTCCTTTTGTGTCAAGGGCGGTTGTACTTGGGCAGCCAGGCTCATCCACCGTTGTGCATATTCTTTGAAGCTCTCAGTAGCTTTTTTCTCCATATTTTGCAAAGTGAGACGATCAAGTGTCCTGTCGGTCATATGCTTGTACTGGTTTAGAAAAGCCCTAGCCAAATCATTCCAAGAGCGAATCTGATCCTTGCTCAACTGACTATACCACCTAATTGCGGACCCGCTGAGGCTATCCTGAAAGCAGTGAATTAAAAGCTTATCATTATCTATCTGACTTGTCATCTTTCGGAAGAACATAGTGATGTGGGCTGATGGATCGGTCGTCCCATCATATTTCACAAAGTCAGGGATCTTGAACTTAGGAGGAATGACTAAATCGAGGACCAAGCATCGTTCTTTCGCCTTCACACTCCCGAATACATCTGTTCTTTCTATTGCCCGAAGCCTTTCATCTAACAACTGATATTTCCCTTGGGAATCTGCCAACTCAACCTCATTTACTGCAACCCTTTTCAACTTTGCCTGTTTAGCTGGATCATCTGAGTTTAGGACATTGACGGGGTTAATAGTGTTCTGGGCATCACTTATTGCAACCTCATCTTGGCCCTTTTGTACCTCTAACCCTTCTCCGGCGACAAAGTTTTCGGTGTATCCTTTTCCCTTGATTACAGCAGACATTAGCTCCATCAGTTTAGTCATCTGATCCTTAGATTCTGCTTGAGATTTTGCTAGTTGTTCTCGCAATTCTCTCTGTTCCCTTTCCATTTTTTCCATTCGGGCAACTTGTTCATCCTCCATAGCACCAGCCTGTATTAAAAGTGTACTCAGTACTTCTTCTGATTTGAAATGGAAATTCTTTCAAAGACTCCTAAAGCCAAGCCAACTTCTATTTTATTTCCCCCAAATGTATGTCATGATGAATGAGCCATGAATGCAATTTGATGCATGTGAAGCCTAAACAATATGATGTATGGATATGTACAATGGAAACATGCTGACCATATATGTGATAAATGCAATCACAATGCCAACATGTTGCAAACAAAGAATAAACAGATCAACGCATGAATATATGCAATGACTGCTCATGTATTTTAGCATGTTTCCCAATGAATGATCACATACACTATGAATGCAACACGGTGTCAATTATGCAAACAATGAATGGTTGATACAGAGTATATACAAATAAAATCATGCTAACCATGTGTGTCATGAATGTGACCTAATGCTAATCATGATGTATGTAATAAGCAAATTAATGCATGGATATATACAGAAAAATCATGCTGATTATGAATGCATGAATGAAACCTGACAAATAATTGATGGGATGCAAAATGCAAAGGGGAAGATATCACGGAGGAAATAAGAATCGGAGGAACTTAATCATCAACATCTTATAAATTTGAAGCATACTCAATTCATTCCCATATCAATGTTCACAATGGTATAAACCATGTTTTAAAATTTGAGCAGTAGTTAAAACTATCTTTACAAGCACTTTATTCTTCCTAGCATCCTAAGGCTATAAGAGCCGGCTACTGAAAAAGTGAAATCCTATTACATCATATAAGACCGAAGTCTTTCCACCTCAATGCTGTAAATCTCCCAATCCTAATGGCGTTTTCCCAGTCCTTTATCAATCAGTGTCGTTGGATCCAACCACTTGGCATCTATGAGAGCTTGCACTTTCCTTTTGACTGCTATACAATCTTCGATGCTATGGCCAACAATTCCACAGTGATAATCACATCTTTCATTTGGATTATACCACATTGGATATGGTGGTAACAGGGGTTTCAATGGGACACAGGCAACCATGTGATTTTGGATCAGTATAGGGAGGAGCTCTTGGTAGCTGATTGGAATGGGATCAAAATGCATTTGGGTCTTATTCTGGGATCGTTTCTTAGTCACACATGGCCTAGGAGTTGGGGCACTTGGTGGTAGCACTAAGGTTCGAACCGGAGTGTTTACATGGGGATGTGGCGGAACAGCATGGTAAGGGTATGGATTTGGACACGGGGCCTTTGGAGGTTGTACATAGCTCGAGGTTCCTATCTCAGGTACTGGATAAGGTGATTGATGAGGGAAATAGTATGAACTGGTAGTTGGTAACGATGGAGTGGGATTCAGGAATCCCGTAGTGGTCGTCCCAATGGACGATTGGACCATAGTAGGGTGGGGATACTGGTTTGGACCTAGAACAGTTTGCAGGTATGGTACTGGATTCGAGGTTTCTGTCTTTGGTATCAGGCTTTCCGGTTTAATTATTTTCATGATTTTGTCCACAATTTCATCAGGATTGCAACCTTTGTGGCATTGACAAGTGCAGGATCCAGCAAGGATTGTATGTTCTGGACCTAATGGTTTTGGTTGATCCGAAGATGATGCGAAGCCCTGAGAAAGTTCACCTTTACTGTTATCCATATCCTCAACCATTTTTAGCAATTTGGCAAGTTGTTCCTTCACCTCTCGGATTTCATGTCCATATTCATCTTGATTGCGTTCCAAAGCACCCAATCGTTCCTCCGATTCATTCCTCATATCTCGAACCCCTTTCATGCAAATGAAAATGTCATGAGATTAAGATTATGAATGTACATGCTCTATTCCTATGTGCATGAATAAACTGATGGTTAATGCATGAACATATACAGAGAAATTATGATGACTATGTATGCTATGGATGCAATCTAATGCCAGGTATATACAGATAATGACTATGCATGTTATAAACGTGTCCTACAATGAATGACCATGCATGCTATGATGTCAAAATGATACATGCTAAGAATAAATGAATTAATACAAAGGTAGGTACAAAGAATGACCATGTATATCACAAATGTATTCTACAATGAATAATCATGCATGTTATGACTGTAACACGATGTCAAAATGACATAAATAAATTAACCAATGATTACACGAAATTGGTGGGACCTAAATCTTGATTATTCAAAAATCTCATTATGCAAGATTTGCCTCCTAATTTATGATTTTTTTTTTAACATGCTTTTTTTTTGTGTTTTTTTTTTATTTATGAAAAACCAATCACATTATTTTCAAAAGAATTTCAGGGTGGATCCCACTATGGTACCATATGCAAATGTTCATGTGACACTACCGGTTTTATGAAATCATCAAATGAAATTACCAACTGTTTATTGCAAAGAATGAGATCAATAACACAACCAAAAATGTACATGCTCTATTCACACATGTATGAAATGTGCAACATGCAAAATGCTTGAAAAAAGATTTTTTTTATTTTTTTATTTTTTTTTAAAAAAAACAGCTAATGAACATCTGCCCCAACAATATCTGCTTATTTAGGCATCACGATGTCTTCGAGGCGGAGTATCACATTTATTACGGGCGATGTACGTACATCGTTGCCCGATCTACCACACTTATTCGGAGTGTAAAATAGGTAACAAAAGGTTTAGAACTGTCCCTCTATGTGTTCCTATTTTCGGTATATCTAACGGAAATCCGGCATGGCTTCGCCTAGGTTCACTATATGAGGGTGAATCGGTTCTAAGGCTCCGAATTGTTCCTCACTGTCGCCGGTGAAGGCTAGTAAGGCACCCCGATAAAAGCAGTTTCAATTCGTTAGAGTATATTTTCCTATGCCCATGCGGAGGATCATCACGAAGGCATTAGGTACTTTATACTCCGAAAGTGTTTCACTAGCCCATACGGAGGATCAATCACGAAGGCGTAGTTACTTTACTCCCACTTAAAAGGACGGAACCCGGGTATAGGATTCATGTTATGCAAATGCACGTGTAGTGTGTGTGGAGGAATAATAAACCTTTCACCACCTATTCTACAAACCTTATTCTAAATGCCCTAGCAATTAAAACATTCAAGAATAGTGTAACGCATTAACCAACAAGCAATTATAATATACAACCTTAAATAACTAGAGAACAAAAATAAAATGCATGCACATGAGTATGAACATATTTAAAAACAATTTATTATTTTCAAAATTCTCCTTATTAAAAAAATGTGGGAATTAAAATCAAATACCAATTAAACCAACAAAACCGAGACTTTGATAACACACGACTAATTCTAGGCCTGACTCTCTAATATGTCCCCAGTGGAGTCGCCAAGCTGTCGCAACCTAAAAAATAATAATGACGACGAGTCTCATCGCAAGTTTTTATCATTCGTTAGGCGTGACATTAAAAAAAATCGAGGAAAAGTAGACTTAATTCCTCTAGAAAAATGAAGGTTTTGAAAATGACCTTAAAAAAGACATGGAGTCGCCACCAATCTTTTTTAGCTAGGTGTGATCGGCCACCTATTAAAACCGGTTTTATAAAATATTTTAAAAATGAATTAAAACATTTTAAAAACCAATTTCAAGTCTGCGTTTTAAACCAGAGAAATCAAAGAAGCGGGTTCGGGAGTCGGTTACGTGTGGGGAAGGATTAGCACCCCCACAACGCCCGTATAAATCGGTACCTTATTAATCGTGTGTTATCTCAAGTCTCGGTAAAAAGTTGGTTTTAAAACTTAGTATTTCAAGTTAATTCCCAATTTAAAAATAATTCCATTTTTTTATTGAAAATGATCCGAAATTTATAAATTCAAAATTTTCCTATATTCCCCAACAAACGTGGCAAAATATAGAAATTTTTATTAGTTTTGGAAGACTTTCCGAATCATTCTCTTTTTTGAAAGAAAGATATTCCGTTATTAATAATAATTGATGATATTCCCTCCAGCAAACCCGGTAGAGAACTCATGAATTATTTTAACTCGGGAATATCTTTATTTTATTGAAAACCATTATCTTTTTGCAAACATTTAAAATAAATGAATATGTATATGCATGACATAAATAAAATGACATAGCAAAATCTAAATAATATAATGCAACCTAAATGACATGACAAATATGAATGGTATGGCATATAATTTAAATGACATGGAATAAAATAATGCTATCATATAATATGCATGAAAATAATAATGCATGAACATAGAATATGCTAAATAAAAATAACTAAATAAAAGCATAGGATATCATGAAATATTCAAAACCATATAATAAACCATGTAACATCAAAAAAAAAATATAAATCAAAATAACAACAATATCATAGCAATTATTATGGCAAGAATCACATATTATATAAAATGCATGAATATAAAAATGCAATGCATGAAATGTATTTTTTCCTTTTATTAAGGAAATCCGTATATCTAAAAAGATATCCGGCTACCTTAGGAAAATATGTCAAATTAAATATTCTAAAACCAAAATACTTTGTGATTGTTTGAAAACAATTTTGAGAAGCTTGAATAAAAACTGGGCTAAAATTTTTTAAATGGCTCTAATTTCCTAAGTTTAAAAATCCGGACTTGACTACCCTTAACCCGAGACTTGAAAAACCATTTTTAGAGTTTAAAAAGGCTTAGAAACTACCCTAAGTCAGTAGCTAACCCTCCTAATCAGCCCACTCTAAGTAAATTAACCAAAACAGAAAAATGGTTTTTTCTTTAGATTCAATTCTGACTCCACTGTCCAGTTTTAATCCACGATTTTTTACCCTATTTTTAAAAATTTCAAAAATTCTAAAAAATTTACTGGAGACTCAGGACATGTAAAACTACACGATAAAAAATCGGCTTAATTTTCTGATCAAAGATGAATTCCCAGAAAAATCAGAGATGTACGAGTTTTTGGAGGAGAAAAAACTGCTTTGTTTTTCTTTAAATTCAATTCTGACTCCACTGTCCAGTTTTAATCCATGATTTTTTACCCTATTTTTGAAAATTCCAAAAATTCTGAAAAAATTACTGGAGACTCAGGATATGTAAAACTACACGATAAAAAATCGGCTTAATTTTCTGATCAAAGATGAATTCCCAGAAAAATCAGAGATGTACGAGTATTTGGAGGAGAAAAAAAAACTGCTTTGTTTTTCTTTAAATTCAATTCTGACTCCACTGTCCAGTTTTAATCCACGATTTTTTACCCTATTTTTATAAATTCCAAAAATTCTGAAAACATTACTGGAGACTCAGGACATGGAAAACTACACGATAAAAAATCAGCTTAATTTTCTGATCAAAGATGAATTCTCAGAAAAATCAGAGATGTACGAGTTTTTGGAGGAAAAAAAAAACTGCTTTGCCAGCACATTTTTTTGTCTTTGATAAAATCATTTAAAAATCAAAGTAAAAATATTTGAAACTCATAAAATGATTTCCAAACAATAGCTAAGACTTTTTGAAAGTTAGATAAAAATTGGCTAAGTAAAAAAATCACAAAGGTAGAATAATCAACTTGACAAACTTAATTTTCCACAAGTGTGCTCAAGAGAGCATGACCTTGAACCATTAATTGGCTCAAGTCATTATTCAAGTGGCATGAACATGAAATGCATGAAACAATGCAGCAAACATAATGCATGAAATGCATGGATCTAAACCTAAATGTAAGGAAAATGCATGACATAAATAATATGGCCTAGACCTAACATGAACTTGCATGTCATTTAATGTAACCTAGACCTAAGACATGCATGGCATTTTCACAAACACAAGGCATGCTTAATTCAAAAATCCAACCAAATATCATGGAAATGCAAAAACCTAACAACTAGCATGACAAAAAATACAACACACAATGCAAAACACATGGAGTAGCCAAATGGCCCCAAGCTCCAACAAGCATGGCATTTTCACAAACACTTGGTATGCTAGCATGAAAAACTAAGTCATAACACAAAAATCACACAAGCATTTTCACAAACACCTAATATACCAAATCTAAAACATGCTCACTAAGATATAAAACAAGAATCATGCAAAGAATCACACAAGCATTTTCACAAACATTTAATATGCTAACTCTAAAACATGCTCAAATTTAAACAACATGAAAACAGAAAATTAAAAATGCAAAAACATGATATCTAAGACATAAATGGCAACAAACAAAGCAACCAAATTAAATATAACTTAAGAACATGAAATAACATAACACTTAAAACATCAAAAACAAAGAAAATAGCATAAACAATATGGTAAAATGAATTGAAACAACAACTTAAAATAAATAATGTAGGCCATTTGGCCATGGTGAGTTTATTGTAAAAACAAAATGTAAAAAAATATACTTAAGAAAGGAAATGAAGGAAGAACAAGAAACATTATTTTAAAATGAAAACTCACCAAGTAGAGATTAAAATAGCAAAAAACAAGAATAGAAAATGAAAGTGCAAGAGTTGGTGCTCAAGAGCAACCTCAAGAAGCTAATATTTCAAGCTTTTCTCTTCAAAGTTTCCTTTTTTTCTAAACTTTTCTTTTTTTGCTCTCAACCAAGAAGATAAAAACTAAGAAAAACTAAGAGAAATCAGCCAAAATGGAAAAGAAGAAACCAAAATCTGCCTCCCCTCCCTTAGGGCTAGCCTTAATGCATGGTTATATAGCCTCCAAGATGTTGTCATTTTTGTGTAACCTAATTTCCATCAAATGGCCAATAATTCAAGATGAAAAGTCATGAAATTACCACCTTTAGATTAGCATCTCAGCCCTCTCAAATTACAGCTATGCAAAAATAATGTTGACATCTTTCTTAACCTATGTGGTTTAATCATCATGGCTTGATCAAAGAGAATGGTTAACTAACTCTTGATTTTTAACCACTTGATTAAAAAAAAAAAAATTAGAAGCTTCCTCCTTTCTTTGGGCTTGGGCATGCCAGCACTTCTCTTTTCCATCCCAACTCTGATTTTTTTTGAAGGGCCAAAAAAGCCCTTTTCGGTTGCTTGGGTGAAATGACCATTTTGCCCCCCGGATGCAAATAAATATCAAACGGACTCCAAATTCAATTTTTCTTTTTTTAATACTTCCAAAATAATAAAATATTGAGTTCTGGAAGTTTTCAAAATTATCCGAGTCCGTTTGCTATTTATTTGGATTTTTTCTTCCCAAAAATGCCTTTTTATGCCCCTACATTTTACCATTTTTTAAACGAGCTCCAAATCAAGATTTTTCTTCACCAATCTCTTCAAAATAATTAAAAAGTGTGATCTGGAAGTTTTCATGATTTTTGGAGCTCATTTGGTATTTTTTCGGGATTTATCGGCTTGAATTACTGCATAGGAGGCCCGGGATTTGGCCATTTTGCAAACGAACTCGGAATCAAGATTTTCTTTCGCCAATCTCTTCCAAATAATTTAAAAATGAGATTTGCAAAATTTCAGAATTTTTGGAGTCCATTTGCTATTTTTCCGGGATTTTCCTTTTTGAATTACTGCATAAGAAACCCGGGATTTGGCCATTTTGCAAACGAACTCCGAATCAAGATTTTCTTTTACCAATCTCTTTCAAATGATTTAAGAATTAGATTGAAATTTTTTTCAGAATTTTCGGAGTCCATTTGCTATTTTTCCCAAATTTTTCCAATTTTGCCCTTTTACCTCCGAAACCCGGTTTTGCTCAAAACAAATCCGATTTTCAGATTTTATTCAATCTGAGCCTTGGGCCATCCTTTTTAACCATTCTTCATCCATTGGGGGCTTTGGTCTTACCAAGTCGGGCCATTTCTGTGATTCTTCCTGATTTCACCGAAATCCACTAAAAACCCTAATTCTCGGTTTTCTCCCGGATTGACTTTTCTTTCGGTTTTTCTTGCAAGTGACTTCTCCATTACCCGTAGTCAGTGCTTATATTTCATTTGGAACCTTCAATTTCGACCAGTTTGATCGTTTAAGCACTTTTCCCCAAATTTCTTGGATTAGGGTTTCTTTTCTACTGAATCTCCAAATCCCAACTTCCGAACTCCATATCTTTCAATGTAGACCTCGGATTATCAAAATTCTTTCGCCATTTTTCAATTGAACTTAAAATCTTGATTTTGAAAGTGGGTTGACTTTTTCAGTAGTTGACTTTTGGGGTTGACTTTTTCGGGGTTGACTTTTTCGGGGTTGACTTTTTTCCAAGTTTGTCTTTTTGTGCTCGCCCTCTTAAACTAAGTCTCGGAGTACCATCTGCAGGATGAAAACAGTTTTTTTTATACTCGAAAACATCAATATGGGAAGAAAACATACCTGTTTAGTGGTCCGGACAAAATTAGGTGTCTACAGTGTCTTATCTATATGCTTAGTTCTTGAATGTTGCATAGGATTTTTAGTGAGACTAATAGCACTAGTATTGTCACATTTAATAGGAATGTGATCCATGGTAAGTCCAAAATCCTCCATTTGTTGTTTATCCACAAGATTTGAGCACAACTACCTGCGGATACATATTCTGCCTCGATTGTGGATAAAGCAACACTATTTTGTTTCTTGGAGAACCATGATATAAGCATATTCCCAAGAAATTGACAAGTATCGGAAGTGTTTTTTCTATCAATTTTACAACCACCAAAATCCTCATCCGAATAAGCATGCAACACAAACGAGGATCCTTTTGGGTACCATGAGCCTAGACTAGGTGTGTCCTTAAGGTAACGAAATATTTGCTTAACGGCAAGTAAATGTGACTCTCTAGGTGATGATTGAAATCTAACACATAAGCATACACTAAACATAATATCGGGTCTACTTGCGGTAAGATAAAGCAATGAGCCAATCATAGACCTATAAAGTTTAGTGTCAACACATTTACCTCCTTCGTCCTTATCAAGCTTAGTTGAAGTGCTCATAGGTGTTGAGTAGGGTTTTGAGCCATCCATGCCAAACCTCTTGAGCAAGTCCCTTACGTATTTTGCTTGATTGATGAAGATGTCATCTTTAGTTTGCTTAACTTGTAATACCAAAAAGAAGGTAAGCTCCCCCATCATGCTCATCTCAAATTCACCTTGCATAAGCTTAGAAAATTCTTGACAAAAAGATTCATTTGTGGAACCAAATATGATATCATCAACATAAACTTGAATTATTAGAATGTCTTTACCTCGAACCTTGATAAAAAGAGTAGTATCAACTTTACCTCTATTAAAACCTTTTTCAATAAAAAATTTTGGAAGTCTCTCATACCAAGCTCTAGGAGCTTGTTTCAAACCATACAAAGTTTTTAATAATTTAAAGACATGATTAGGAAAATGAGGATTCTCAAAATCGGGAGGTTATTCAACATATACTTCATCATCAATAAAGCCATTAAGAAAAGCACTTTTAACATCCATTTGAAAAAGTTTGAAATCATTAAAACAAGCAAAAGTTAAAAGCATTCTAATAGTTTCTAATCTAGCTACCGAGGCATAGGTTTCATCATAGTCAATTCCTTCTTCTTAACTAATCCTTGAGCAACTAACCTAGCCTTGTTTCTAACAATATTGCTATTTTCATCAAGTTTGTTTCTAAAGACCCATTTGGTACCTATAGTTGGATAATCACTAGGCTTTTTTACTAAATTCCAAATTTTGCTTCTTTCAAATTGATTTAACTCTTCTTGCATAGCCATAATCCAATTATCATATCCTAAGGCCTCATCAATGTTCTTAGGTTCAATTTGAGAAAAAAAAAAGCAACATTAGTATAAGTATTTCTAAGAGAAGATCTAGTAATTACCTCCTGAGTTGGATCACCAAAGATTTCACCATCTTTGACATAGCTAAATTCTCTTGGATGGCTTGCCTCCCTTTCAACTTGTATGGGTTCAAGAAAGTCATATTCTTTTGTAATTTATTGATCTACTTCAACTTGATTTTGCTCCTTGGATAGTGATGCATCATCCATATTCTCTTGAAATATGCCTACATCATCATCATCATCATCAAAAGATACCTTTCTTGAAGGTGAATTAGTTTCATCAAATATAACATGAATAGATTCTTCTACAACTAGAGTTCTCTTATTAAAGACTCTAAAAGCTTTGGAACTCATGGAATAACCAAGAAAAATTGCTTCATCACTTTTTGCATCAAATTTACCAAAGTTATCCTTTCCATTATTTAAAATAAAACATTTGCAACCAAAAGGATGGAAGTAGCTTATGTTAGGCCTTCTACCCTTAAAAAGTTCATATGGTGTTTTCTTCAAAATTGGCCTAATCATAGCTCTATTTATGATATAACAAGAAGTATTAATGGCTTTCACCCAAAGATATCTTGGTAAGTTATTTTTAGAAAGCATGGTCCTAGCCATTTCCTCTAAGGTTATATTTTTCCTTTCTACTACTCCATTTTGTTGAGGAGTTCTAGGTGCCGAAAAGTTATGACTAATACTATTTTCATTACAAAACTTGTCAAAACCAAGATTTTCAATTTTTTTTCCATGTTCACTTCTTATGCTAGAAATAGAATAACCTTTTTCATTTTGCATAATTTTACAAAAAGTGATGAACTTTTCCAAGGCTTCATCTTTAGAATTCAATAAGAGAACTCAAGTGTACCTAGAGAAATCATCAACCAATACAAAACCATATTGTTTACCACCCAAGCTCAATGTCCTTGTTGGACCAAAAAGATCAATATGAATCATTTGCAATACTCTAGTAGTTGAAACAACATTTTTAGGTTTAAAAGAAGCTCTCTTATGTTTACCTTTAGCAAAAGCATCACATACTTTGTTATTTTCAAATTTCAATTTTGGTAAACCAACAACTAAGTCTTTTTGAGAAAGTTTTGAAATAATATGCATACTAGCATGACCTGGTCTTCTATGCCAAATCCAAGAGTCATTTTCATTTTTAGCCATAAGACAAACATTTTGTGAAGACAAGTCATTTAAATAAACAACATAAATATTTTCTTGTCTATGACCAATAAAGACAAGTTCATTTGTCTTTATGTTTATCACTTGACAACCCATAGATTCAAATATGACTCTTAAACCTTTGTCACATAATTGACTAATGCTAAGTAAGTTATGCTTAAGACCTTTAATAAAGAGAACATTTTCAAATATTAGTTGAAGAGTTGTTACCAGTAGAGCCAATGCCTTCAATTTGTCTTTTAGAATTGTCTCCAAAGGTAACATCTCCACCATCTTTGGGCTTTAAATACAAGAATTGACTTTTGTCTCCTGTCATATGTCTTGAGCATCCACTGTCAAGGTACCAAGGATTTCTTTTTGTTGAATCTACTTTGAAACAATGCTCATCCACCTACAAACAAAAAGTCAAGTTTTGGTTTTGGGTACCCAAATTTTCTTGGATCCATGAGCATTAGTGTTCACAATTCTTGTGCCTTTAGGGATCCACTTCATTTTAGTAATCTCATCTTGAGATGTACAAACTCCTTTAGGAATCCACACACTCCTAGTGAGCTTACTTCTATAAGTGACAACTTTCAAAGGACAAGATTGGATTAAATGACCCAATTTATAACAATATGTGCACAAGCTAAATGCTTCATATGACTTACTTGGTTTAACAAAGAAATTTTTGAAATGAGTTTTCTTTTCATCACCATCATAACCCAAACCATTTTTGTCAAAGAAAATCCTTTGTTTTTAAAGCATGTCATTAAGCTTTTGATGTTCCATATAGAATCTAGAAAAGAAATTATGCAAGTTTACATTCTTTGTTGTCAAATCATCAATTTCAATTTTCAAATCATCAACTTTCTTTTTACAATCATTCTTGATTTTAATCAAAAAGTCATTTTCATCTTTCAACTTTGAAATTATTTTCTTATACCTTAGACTCATGGACTCAAATTCAAAAGCTAAATCATCAAAGGCTTGCAATTCATCAAAAGTATATGAACTCAAATTGGTAGAGTTAGAAGATACCTTGGGCTCTTTAAGAGCCATGAGACATAGGTTGGCCACTTCATCATCATATGACTCATCATTGTCGGATGTGTCACTATCACTCCATGTAGCCACCATAGCTTTCTTCATTGGCTTCTTTGAGTTTTGTTTCTTCAATAAGGGATATTCAAACTTAATGTGACCCGGTTTCTTACATTCATAGCATATGATTTGGTCATTCTCCCTTTTACTTGATTTACCTCTCACCATATCTCTTCTTTGAGGTCTTCTTCCTTTGTTCATCCTCATGAACTTTTTGAATCTTTTTGCAAACATAGCCATTTCTTCATCTTCATCAACCTTGTCAATTTCTTCATTATCTTCTTCTTGAATGGTTGATTTGAAAGCAACACCAAATTTCTTTGTTGACTCTTGCCCATGCTTGATCTTCATCTCATAGGTTAAGAGAGAACCAATGGGTTTATCATTGAAGAGAAGAGGTCTCATGGTGGAGTGACCTTCAAAACCCATGGATGTGGCATTGGATTCAAAAGCCATCAAACAAGCTTCATGTTGGAATTCATCATTTTTCATTTTCTTCCACACTTGAGACATCTTTGAACTTAGAAGGATCTTTTCTCAAGGTTGTTAGACCTACAAAAGAAACCAATAGCTCTGATACCAATTGTTAGCTCAAGTGTAGAGATTAACCAAGAGGGGGGTGAATTGGTTTTTAAAATTTTCACTAATAAATTTGAAATTTTAATTTATGGAAATTAAGAAATCAAATTTAATATGAAATAAATGATCAACACAATTAATTAAAATAAAAGTAAGGAAAGAGAATCAAACACTCGATGTATAGAGGTTCGGCACTTCCACTTTGTGCCTACGTCTTCTCTTCTTGGCACTTTCTTGCCAAGATGCTTCACCAATCCACTAGTGAAAAATTACCTTTGAGGTTAAGGTATAACCCTACAATCACTATCTTTTGAGGCTAAGATAGAACTCTCTTGACCTCTTAAGAATTCTACCCAAATCCTTAAGAACAAGTCACTCAAAAACTCAAATCCCTTTAGAGAATGAAGATTTGTTTGCAAACTAAAATGATCCTCTAATAGGAAAGTGTTTGCTGAGTTTAAGCACAATAAATGAAGAGACTATTACAAAGATGAAATGAATACAATATGAATTTGAGCTTGAGCACAATGAACACTTGAAAGCTTAGAGAGAATATCAAAATTCTTGCTTTGATTTGCTTCTTTTAGAGTCTCTTGGTGGTTGAAGTGTTGGAAACACCCTTTAATGCCCTCAATATCAAATATGGTTGTTTGGGATCATTTAATGCGAAATAGAGCCGTTGCTTCCTCAAAAAATCGTACTTGGAAGTCAGTCTACGCATGGGATCGATCCCTCCTTTTTCTCCTTTAAAAATTTGATTGTTGGAGTTTAGGGATCGATCCCTTATTGTTGTCCAGAGAACAGTAGCTACTGACTCTCGAGGGATAGATCCCATACTTAGGGGATCGATCCCCTCTTCATTAAAATGGTTTCGTTTGCTTTTGAAGAGAGGTCAATTTGTCTTAAAGATATTTTAAACATATATATATATATATATATTTAAGAGCATGTATTTTGAGAAAAAGAAAGGAGTTTAAAATGTTTTGACATTTTCCAAAGTATTATTAAAATGATTAAATAAAAAATGCTAAATTAAGAATAATTTAATCTTAAGCTAATTAAGCTTAAGAGTTTGTCATTTCAAAATTAAGATCAATTCAAAGCTAATATAGCTAACAAGCTTGGAAGTCGCCATATGATATGGCGACTTCCGAGCAAGATTTTAAAAAATAAATAAAATTTTTAGTTGGGAAGTCGCCATATGATATGGCGACTTCCCAATTGATTTTTAAATGAGCGCATTTTGATATATAATTTGAAAACGTTGGTAATTTGATAAAAAAATTTTTTTTTAGCAATATCTTAATAAAAAAGCCCACCATATGCTAAACCAGATAAAAACCTGAGTGCATACAAAAACTCCACTTTTGGAACTTTGTTAGAAGTAAGAAAAAACACCAATTATACAATACTCCATCCATCTCCTTAATTTTAACAAACCATGATGACACTCCACAAAAGTCCTTCTAAGAGGCTAAATCAAAGGAGGCATAAGCATAATAAAACAATCCAGCTTACCATGAATCCATCAATCTTACACCACCATAAAGCAAAACTTTAACCAGAATTCTTATCCAGTTGAAACATGTGTATAAATTCCAAACCAAAAACAGAACAACCCATTGAAACAGAGCAAGTCCAATCCAATTACTTCTGACACCAAAATTTTGCAAACTCTGATCAATACTCAATCCAATAGTTAACTGCATCAACATTCAATAATGATAAGACAATTCCTTCAAAATTTACCCTTTATCCACACTTTCAAGTCTGACTCAATTTGCAAAGCTTATACTTTTGAAAGTCAACTCCACATAAGGATACTAAAAAATGTATTAATCTTTTGCCACAACACAAATTACCACGAAACTCAACCATATTGCTGACAATATCATTCCATAATGATTATTTAGTAATAAGAACACAAGGAGCATACACACTGCATAATACACAATGGGTCTCATACGAAACCCAACTCTCATTCACCTTCAAGAAGCAACTCTTCACAACACAACTCACCAAAATAAGAAACTTAAATCCCAAATCAAGGGCAAACCACCAGAAATCCATTAACAGCTGAAAACTCCTAAATATAAATCCCATCCCACCAAATATTCCACGTTAAAAATAAGACATAACCAGCAAAATATTTCTTGAGCTAACAACATCTCCATCTAATGAAAAAAACACCACTTTTTAAATTGAACTCTTAACCTAACAACCAACCTTCAAACATTCCAAGATAGTAACTCATATCCATAATATAAAATCAACAAAATAACACACTAAAAAATCATAAATAAAGAAACTAGAACGTGCAAAAACAAACCTGCAAACAATCATAAGTTTCTCAATTCCTGACCCTCAATCCATCAGCTTTTACACAATCATCTCCTCCACCGCAACTTGCTATCAAAACCAAAAAAAAAAAAACAACTTTTTGTTTCCAAATCATTGAAGACACCATTGGAGAAACCATTAGAAACTGAAACGATTATAAGCGTCTCCCATGTCGCCCGAGCTTCATCGCATAAGATTCTCCTTTGGTTTTGAAAATCATCGTCAGATAAGGACGAATTAACAATTTTATTATCATGTAATTTAGACTTTGAAGCTTTTATAGATTTCTTGGGTTATCTACCTCTCTTTTTCACCTTCTGCGACAACTTCAAGTTCAAAGCATCTTCGATCTCATCAAGGGACTTTGCCCCTCTACGATTGCTTAGAATTTTAGAATTATCGTGAGGCTTAATGGTTTCAGGGTCTTTGGTAAGAAGAAGCCCACTCATAACATCTTTATTATGGCTTTTACACAACACCTCACTTGACACTGGATCCTTAATATCCCTTGCAAGGCCCATTACTACCCCACGACTCTTATCTGATGTAATCATTGTCTCCCCTGCTCCATTGAATCCCCCTGAAACCTCCAGACTAGCATTATCATTGAGAACCTCGACATTAACAACTGAATTAAAACAATTGTCTTCATTCTCCTCTATTCGATATCCAAGACTCATGCAACATCCTCGTGCTCTAGCACAACCTCGTCCAATGTAGCATTAAAAACACCTTTTACACCACTGTCATCCTTTTCGAACACAGTAGCATTAACTCCCTCATCTTGGTCCTTATCCTCTTGCTGTAATTGAAACTGTTCATCTTCTAAGAATTCCTCATCGATTGATTTTTCACTAGAGTTAAATGCAATGGGCAGATATGCACTTTCCCCAGCATCCTTTACCTTGTATGATTTATAGCAACAATGAAATAATGAAATCACTTATTCCCCAACTTCTGTAACTCTAATTGGGAAGCTATCACCACCATAATTCAAGATAACAACCTCATCAATTTCTTCAATTGATTGGTTATAATAGACATGGCACCCCTACTAAAATCTTGGTAATTCAGAGTCTTATCATCCATCGGAAGAAGCTCACCCCAAATACTGGCAATGTTCTGGAAAGTGACATTAAGGTATGAATGGGCACACCCAAAAACTGTTAGCCAAGTAATTCTATATTTAGAGTAAGACTTCACCGACCAAGGTTCAATATCAATGAACCACTCTTTTAACCAAGACAACGCAATTCTTTCATTGATATCATCGTTTCCTCGTACTCAACTTCAATTAAAAATTGTTTGCTAGAGATTTTTTTAACAGCAACATCAAAAACACCATTCATTTTAAAGGTTTCCATTAACCTTTCAGCGTCATAATAGCCCCTTGTTGTCCCAATCAAGCATTTCTCTAACCTGCGAATCGCTTCCTCATCAACACTACCCACACACGAGTAAAGTTGAGTAAATCTGAGTCGTCCCCATTGGAAGAACCATCACCCTAAGCAGATTTATTAACAACATATTTTCTATTTACTTCAATTGGATCCACTTCATTCAATAGAGCTTGCTCATACATTTTTTGTTGTCCTTGCCCTTCATTCACCTAATTGTTAACTGCAACCTCAACATCGAACCTTTCAAACCTTCTTATATCCCTTTGATCACATCCATATTGAACCTTTTTCCAATAATCAAACCTTCTATTGAACCTTGAAAGATTCACACCAATACGATAATCCAACAACCAAGCACCATTGAGCCTGTTCGTAGCTCTTTTTGTTGCCTCCATTCCTAAATACCGAACGAACCCAAACTTTCTCCCTTTCCTACTCCTTTTTCTTGGAATGAAAACATCTACAACTTTGCCATGGTTCTGAAAATATGCCATCACCATTTCCAATGCACCCTAGGGGGGATATTGTTAACAAAGATTGTGAAATTTTTTTCCATGGCTATAGACACCTAATTTTGTCCGAGCCCCCTAAACAAGGTAAGTTCTCCTTCAACTTCCTGGAATGCATAGAATCTCCCCTAATTCCTTAGTTGGGACTCTAAGACTTTGATTCGGAGGTCAACACAAAAAACTCCAAAAAAAATCAACTCCAAAAAGTCAACCACTGAAAAAGTCAACTCTAGGAAAAATCAAGGTGCGGAAGGAGAATTGAACAATGGTGAAGCAATCTTGACAATTGGAGATCCCCAATTGAAGATAAAAGGAAAATTTGAAGGTGGAAAGACAAATTGCAAATTTTAATGTAGGAGAAAAGCATGGAATTTCCAAATTTGGGAAAAGTACGTAAACGATCAAATTGGATGAAATTGAAACCTCAAATTGAAGAATAATCAATACATAGAGGTACCTCAAGGTCCAATATAACAAAAAGAAGTCATTTGGAAGACAAATTGAACAAAAGTGAATAAATCAGAAATTGTCATTTTGGGAAAAATTGGAGATTTTGCAAATTTATGAAAAAGTATATAAATGATCGAATTAGGTAAAATTGAAGGTTCAAAGTGGAATAAGATCAATAAATAAAGGTATCCAAAGGTCCAATTTGAATTGGATTCAAAGGGAAAGTAAGTAGGAAAAAAAAGAGAATAAAGAGGAATTCCCAATTTTGAAAAAAAGTGGAGAAATCAAATCATATGGGAATTCGGATATAAAAATAGGACAAAATTGGTCCAACTCTAATTCAATATATGACAAAGGGTATAGAAAAAGAACATCTGAAAATTGGCCCGTTTCGAGTAAAATCCAGATTTCAGGGGCTAAAATGCAATTTTAGAAAATTCGGGAAAAATAGAATCCGAGCTCAAAAAATTGTGAAACTTTCCATAATTAAGTTTTAGGATGGAAAGAAGGAAATCAGAAGAAAAAAAACCCAAAATTGGGTCGAAATGCAAATAGGCTAAATTCAGGGACTAATCCGTAATTTGGAGAATAATCTAAAAAAATGGAAAATGAGCTCGAAAAATTATGAAACTTCCAGAACTGAGTTTAATTTTAGATAGGATGGACTGGAAAGGAAAAATCCAAAAATGGGGCTGAAATTAAAATAGGCAAAGCTCGGGGGACTAATCTTTAATTTTGGAGAAAAATCCGAAATAAATGGAAATCGAGCTCAGAAAATTATGAAAACTTTTAGAACTGAGTTTAATATTGGATAGGATGAATTGGAGGGAAAAAATCTAAAATTGGGGCTCATTTGTAAATACATCAAGTTTGGGGGCCAAAATGCGATTTTATCGAAAAATCGAGGAGAGACCAATTTGCAAATAAAAAAGAGGAATGACCTGGAATTATTCCAGCCCATTTTAGGCCAGAATAAGGGGAGGAGGAGGAAAAGGTGATCAAACTTGATCCAATGGCTAAGATGAAGAAGAAAGTAGATATTTTTAAAGAAAGTACATGATTCACCACTACTAGCCTATGTGGTATTCTTGGCTAATGAGAGACATTTTAATTGTAAGGATGGAAGGTCATTGGCCAAGGCCATAGGATAAGGCCAAGTGGACAAATAATTTCAACTAGGAAGATATTTTGTTGGTAAGCTACATGATCATGACAAGTGGCTAAAGAGAGGTCGTAGAGATAGGGGGCAAGAATATTTGAGGTGGCATTTAGAGCCAATAAGAGTGTTACTTGGTCCCCAATTTTAGGAGATGGCCATGAGGAAGGGGGACAAGAAATAGCCATGTGGAAAGGAGGTTGGAAAAGCATGTAGAAAGCATGACTAGGCATAAAAAAAAAAAGCATGCTCCCTAAAGAGGGTATTCGGCCAACACTAAGATAGAGGGGGTCTCTCTTCATTTTTCACACACATTCACTACATTTTGAAAGGAAGAGCAGTAGCTAAAACCTCTCAAAGAGAAAAGGAAAAGAAGAGAGAAAAAGGAGAAAAAATGAGAGAGTTGGAGAGAATTTTTGGAAGCTTTGCTAGGTAACTTGCTTCTCTTATCATGTTCTTTTATTTCCTTTTCATTTCTCATGCATTTGCTTCTTTATTTTCTATGTTAGTTTCATTTTTTTCATTCCAAAAATGTTTCAGAAAGGTTTACTACTTCTTCTTCTCTTTTTCACAAAATGGCAAAGTTTACAAAATTTTTCCTACACTTCTCCTCGGCCGAAACTTGTAGTGTTCATGGTGCTTGCATTTTGTTCATTTTTTCTTGCTTGCATGTTGAATGTGGATCTACTATTGTGGTAGGATAGATATCTTCCTTTGATTTCTTCAAAAAATTAAAATAAAAAGGTTTGATGTGCTTAAGGATCTTGGTTTTACCAAGTGATTTTGGTTAGGTAGGGCTATGTCCATAGAACCAACCATTGAGCCAACATTTATTTTTCTTTCTTTATTTGTTTGTTTATGTTTCTATTTTATATTTCATCATATTCATATGCTTGATTGCTGTAAAAATGTATTTTCAACTTATTTCCAACTTGATTTTGGCTAGGATCAATCAATGGTCCATAGCCAATATCTATTTTTTAAACTAGTTGGAAGAAAACAATGTTTTACAAGTTGAGTATGCTGATTTTCGGTAATGTTTTCACCATGAATATTTTGTCCAAATAAAAAACTGATTTAACCCCTTTTAATACATCCTTAGATGAGTCCATGGTAATTTTTCTAGAATGTTTAGAATTTTTTTCAAGGGTTAAAAAATAGTTTTCGGTAAAACTGATTTTTAGTTAAATATGTTATTTTAAGGCAACTCTATCCTATAAATTTTTCAAAAAAAAAAAAATTATCTCACTGAGTTTAGCATGTTAGGAACCTAAAATGATTTTTTTTTTCAGATTTTTTGGATTTTGTTTAAAGGGTATAAAGAAATAGCTTTGCAAAACATGGTTTTGGGTGGCTACGACTAGTTTTAAAGATAGCAAAACTCTTATTTTTTTCACCAAAGGGGAAGGGTTGGCCGAAATAATTAAGCTACTATTTTGGTATGTTTTTCATGTTAGTTCAAAGATAAAAAATCAGTTTTACAAAAATCGGGTCATGGGTAACTAATTCAGGCTTCAAAAAGTGAGTAAAAAAAAAACTAAGATTTTCACTAAGGCCATTCGGCCACCTTGATTTTACTTCAAAAAAATTGCATTTTTTTTAATACTTATTTTGGCTTTCAAATTGTTACATTAAAAGTTTTCTTCAAAGATACCCGAAGGTAAATTAAGGGCATTCGAATGCCCCCCTAATCCGAGCCAAAATCCATGCACGAAATCTCTCAATTTTAATACCCAGCTTAGGTTTCTTTCAAAGGTAGTCGGACATCTTTTTAGGCGTTCAGATATCTTCTCTTCAAGAGAGAAACACATTCTGTTTTTATGCATTGCATATTTTAAATTTTTTTTATTTAATTTAGTGTAAAAACGTATTTTTCGATTTCCTAGACATTTGGAAAGAATTAGTTCCTAATCTTTGCTGGGTTTGCCGAGGAGGTTAGGAAATTATTCAATGCACGTGTTTAGGAAATCGAAAGGTATGATTTCCGTTTCACTCGGAATTATGTAAATGTCATATGGAAGAATTATTTTCCAAGCTTTACCGGGTTTGTCGGATAGTACGGTAATATTTTTCGACACATGCCATTTATCTGATTCCTCACATGAAAAATCCATGAAAATGATTTGCAAAATAATGATGTGTGCATACTCCATGATCATGCATATTCCATGACATCTACAGTTTCCATTTTAATTATGCAAATTCTATACTAATAAATATTCCATGATGATGTCATTTTATACTTTAATGTTCATGTTGCCATGATATGATTATGAATATTCTATGATGATGTCATTTTTATGATTGGTGCTTATGTCATATATGTCATGTTAGGTGATGGTAACTCAATTAAGAGTTGTAAACCCAAGTGCAGGTTATGTTCAAGTAATAAATTCTCGGGTGTCCGAGGTCGAACCACAGAGAAGCGTATTAGTAAGTATAAGTTTATAAATATATAAGAAAAAGAAAGTAAACAAGATATTAGGGAATCAACAACAAAACAAAATAAACAAGATATTAGAGAACAAAATAAATAAAATAACATAAAAGAAATTAAACAAAATATAAAAAAACAATAAGAAAGGATGTTGAGGTTAGAGAATCCACTCTTGGTGTTATGCTAAGATTAATCTTGTTTTATTACACAATTGAAATCCACACATAAGGGAGGTTCCAATCGGAAGGTTTAGCAATTCAGTCCAAATTGTCCAACGTCCATAGCATATGATATTATGTTCATTTGGTGTCCTCAAAACTCATAAAAAGAGTCCAAGCATTCCTTATGCCAAAGTATATGTCTACAACAAATCAAGGTTATGAAACCAAGCATTTACTGTGCCATTTTCATTGTCAATAATGAATCAAGATCTCTACTTTGCAAGTATGATTTTAAACCAAAAGAAAATATTATCTATACTAGTGCTTATAAATGATGATTCATTTTAGCTCATGTTTAAGAGACTAACCTTAGCATTTACCAAGAGCTTCACCTCATCACCTCAACAATATGATTAGAAACACATACTAGATATGAATAAAATGAAAAGAAATGTAAGAAGAAAAAGAAAACTAGAGAAAGGAAAGAAAAAGAAAACTTAGAGATTTTATTACAATGGCTATCCTACCAATGTATCAATGTATCCCAATACTCATCCAAGGCCCTCTATTTATACACATTTTGGAGGGCTAAATGACAAGAGACAAGCTTTACAAATTTCAAAGGTAGGTATAATAGGTGGGTGCATTTTTCTAACAATTTTCGTCATATTGTATGACAATTCTGATCAGCCAGCTTGATGGTCGATTTTGTCAATGTTGGAGGCTCGATCTGATAAAATGGTCTTCTAGAAAAATATACCCCTATCAGTTACGGATCCATAGCCGTTGGAATCAGATCATTTGCGCACGTGGATCGGGAGATATGGTCAAAATACCAAAACGGTGCAGAACAGACGTCATTGCACATCAGCCAACTTGATGGTCGATTTCGCTAGGGAAAACGACTCCGTTTCAAGAAGTGTAAAACATGAAAAAGATAGATATGCCTCTTAGCTTTGCAGGGATACAAAGTTCAGCCTTATTGCTTCAGTGAAACTCGAGATATAGCTGATATGGCAAAAGGTGTCGGAACTGGAACTGAACTGGATTTGCCCTTAATTCTAGTAATCTGAAATCACTCAAAGAAACTTGTGAAAAACACCAAATTACATAAAAATATAAAAGATCATAAACACAATTAGACTAAACAATAATAACTCGTATTTGACACAAAACAATAATAAAACATAACTAAAAACTATATAATTATACGAGTTATCACACCCCCATACTTAGATTGTTGCTAGTCCCTAGCAACGACTCAATAAAAAAAAATAATAATAAAATAAGAAAATCTAATCTAATCCATTTTCGTAGGAAATCACGGTGGCACTTAGCATGTGACACAAGCCTTTAAACCCCTAGGTGTCCCTAGTGGACGAGTTTAGTCTCGTGAGGGTTTACTAGGACGATACCCACAAACATTGAAGACATAAGAAAAACTAAAAATAATAATTATAACTAATCCTTCCAATATAAATTAGAGATAATCATTGGACAAGTCTTAAAAACTAATCAATAGCTTAAAGAAATTCACAAAAAATCTTGCTTGAATGTAAATAGTTTGAGTTAAGCCAATAATAACATAACATATTTCAATCAAAATAGTGTATATTCAAACTTAATCTCAACTTCTCACATGGGATACTCTCTTGATTTTCACTCTTTAAAGTAGTGGTAAAGTGTTTACACTCAATCAATCTCATGAAAACACTTCTACCATATGCTTGCTTGTCCACCTATTCTCCACTATTTAGATCATACAACTTCATAAATCAAGAGGTCTTTATTCAAGGTTGTAATGGGGCCAAAGGGTTATAATGTGGTTAAAGAACAAAAGGATAAAGATATCACAAAGGTTCCAAAGAGTTCATAGATTTTAGAGACATAATAAGATCATACAAATAAAACTTCTCAAAACTCTTATAAAGCACATAATAACATAGGCTAAATATTCATGTTGAGCCTTTGCATCATTCTAACCAACTTTGTAACATCTTTTTCTAGAAGTTCAAGAGAAGATTTTTTTTTTTTTTTTTTTTTTTTTTTTTTAATATGGGAATGTATTTGACAATGATCCCTTTCTTTTTCTCTTGACTTTTTCTTTTCTTTTCTTCCCCCACACTTATCTTTTGTTTTTAACCCAAATTTTCAAATAAAAATATCCCTTGTTTTTTTGCAATATGTCTCAAAATATAAAATTCATCTTTAGAACAAGGGTAAGGATATAAGCATATTTAGGCTAGGTGTAAGTTGTGGTTACCAATAAAACATCATATTTAATGTAGGCTCAAATTGGCTCACTAGTGGGGATGTTCTCGTAGAACATTAATAATGGATGGCTGTTTGGCTCTGGTTATAATCCTAATGCCTCTATCATATTCATGTTGTCACATGTATCAATATAGTCTCAAACGGTTTAAAGCAAGTTCTAGAGAATCATGTAATCATAAGAGCACTCAAGAAAGAAATTAGATTGATTTGTATAATGCATCAATCATTATAGGCTCAAAAACTCACAAAGATGATTATACAAGTCAGATTAAGTCTAAACATGCTTCTTTCTCAATCAACATATCATATTAACATTGGCTCATAAAAAGGTTGACATCAAGCTCAATTCTCATGAAAATCTTCTCACTAATAAATCTGTTTTAGACTTATGCAATTCATATCTCATCATTGTATTGAAAGTAACTAAAAAAACACACTAAGTCTAAACATGTTTTTTTTTTTTTTTTTTTTTTTTTTTTAGAAGATTAAATCAAACTGACAAGGTATGTCTCAAGTCTCCCTTACTCAGACCTTGTTCAGAATGAATACTTCTAAATGTGTTAAAACACAACAATTTTTTTTTATAGCAAAATATGTCCCTTACCCCCTACTAAAATATGACATTGTCCCCAATGTCAAATTTTAAAGGTAGAATTTAGGAGATATTACCTGCAGAGGTTGCTAACCACTTATTATAACTGAGACACAACAAGCAAAATGTTAGATAATGTCACAAAGACAAAGTGCAATCCACTCCTTGCTCGTCCATATCTCTTTTTCTTTTTCCGAGCGTTTGCGAAACAACCGTAGCAGATAAACACTCATAAGCTTGTAGCTTTTTGAGTAAATCTTCAATGGTTGTAGCAGAAATTATGGTTCTCCTTGCCTCTGAAAACATGAATCCATTATCCACAGCATTATCTAAATATGAAAGTAAATTACTAAAATAACCATTAATATTAAGCAAACCAATGGGTTTCTTATTTGTGACCAAAGATGACCAAGAAGCCACGCAAGCTATTTCTTCCAATGTACCCAGACCTCCTGGTAAGGCAATGAATGCATCGGCAGAATGGTACATGATTGTTATCCGTTCAGGGATACTCCAGACTTGTATTTCCTTACCCACGGTAGATCCACAAAAATCTGTGAATAGTTTTGGCACGATTCCTAGAACTGGACTTCCTCCGGCGTGTGCTGCTGTAGCGACTGCTCCCATTAAACCCGTACTACCGCCTCCATAAATCAAGTGGATCTTTTGTTGGGCAAGTATTACTCCAACTCTTATGGCTTCATCAGCGAATATGTTATTTTTCCCTGGATAAGCACCTCCAAAGACACAAATTTTTTTAATGCGCTGGGACGAAGTGCTTTCCATTTTTTTTTCTTTTTCGAGTGCCTGAAAGAGAATGAGTACATGGTGTAATATATAGAGGACTGAGTAGTGAATCAGACAAGAGTAATAATGTCGCCGAAAGTGTATTTGACCTGTCAGAAGAAAATGTTAACCTAACAAAAGATTTTTGCGTGATTTCAGGAAGAAAATCAAAAAGAGAAGAAAAATCAACCGTAAAAGACCAATGCAAAAAAAAAGAGAATAATTACACAAATCGAACAACACGTAAACTAAACCGAAATAAAATTATTGCAAATCAAACCAAAAGCTGAGAAGTCAGTTATTGTAGTTGTGATTGTGGCTCACATCTTCCTCTGGTTTTACGTCCAGAAACGGCTTAAACGCCTTCTATGAGTCGAGGATATGCTTCCCATCCAGTTTTCTTACAAGCTGGCAAACAGGGTCTTTTAACATCAGATTCCCAAGATGTTGCCATTCCCTTTGGAATTGCGGCCATAAATCAAGAATTTCTCTTTGTACGTCTCCACTAGGATGCGTCTCAAGAGAAAGTTGGATATTACCCAAATTCTCCTTACTCAGTCCATCCTTAATGAATTCAATTTTATCATCTCGATTAGAGGACGGAATCCCAATAGAACGACATTTACCGTTACACGTCCATCGTGCACACTTGTGGCAATTTGAACTCATGCGCTTTGCTCGTCGCTTCTTTGCATAAGTGCTTCTACCTGTACCTGGTAAATGCAAAACAGGAAGATATTCATCTTCACGTACCTTGGCTTCAATTATCCAACGTATGTCTTCAGGAATCCCTTTGTTCATAAGCATTCTTAATCTTTCTAATCGAACTTGGTAAAGCTTCAGTAAAATATTCCGAGGAAAAGGAGGAAATCGTTTCTGCAATCTTTTGAGAATATCATCCATCTTGAAAAAAAAAATGAAAAAGAAATTGAAAGAGAAATTTATATACAATATCAGTTTTGTGGGTAGCTGATGGAACCGACTTAAATAATCACGGAGTACCGTTATCCGCCATTTAACCGGGAAAAAAAATGTATTTTTTTTTTGTTGAAGATTAGTAAAAATTATATTTACATCTAGTTATTTTTCAAAACAAGGATCAGAAAGAAAAACAACCTCTTCTTGAGTAACATGATTTTCCAAAAAGAGTTTGAGTCTTTGTCCATTTACCTTGAATACGTTACCATTTTGAGGATTCTCAATGTCAACTGCTCCATAATGATACACATGCTTAACCACAAATGGGCCAGTCCATCTTGATCTCAACTTACCAGGAAATATGTAAAGTCTAGAATTATAAAGTAGAACTTTTTGCCCAACATCAAATATTTTTCTTGAAATTAACTTGTCATGAAAGGCTTTAGTTCTTTCTTTATGAATTTTAGAATTCTCATATGCATCTTTTCTGAGTTCCTCAAGTTTTTGTTTCCAACAATGCTTAACCTGAAAAGATTTTAACAAAGAATCAGTGTGTGAAACTTCTGAAGCATTATCAAACTCACATTCAATTAAATAAGCTTCTAAAGGATCATGGAATGTGGTAGTGGTGAGATGTTCATGAACAAGTTCTTCAATGA
Organism: Fremontodendron californicum; assembly: GCA_030761205.1. Classification (NCBI taxonomy): domain Eukaryota; kingdom Viridiplantae; phylum Streptophyta; class Magnoliopsida; order Malvales; family Malvaceae; genus Fremontodendron; species Fremontodendron californicum. The sequence goes on along the minus strand of JAULJL010000023.1, from coordinate 19,021,731 downwards.
AATCCACTTCATGTACTTCTGAATTATCACCAGGTTGCTTGCAAATGTTGAACACATTTAATTCTAAAGTCATATTTCCAAAAGAAATGTTCAACATACCATTCCTGCAATTTATCAGAGCATTAGAAGTTGCAAGAAATGGACGGCCTAATATAACAGGAATTTGAACATTTGGATTTGAAACAGGATGTGTGTCCAAAACAATAAAATCAACAGGGAAGTAAAAATTATCAATTTGAACCAAAACATCTTCAACTATCCCTCGAGGAATTTTTACAGAACGATCAGCTAGTTGAAGTGTAACAGGTGTTTCCTTGAGTTCACCTAAACCTAACTGTTGATAAACAGAAAAAGGCAAAAGATTAACACTAGCACCAAGATCAAGCAATGCACGTTCTATTCTAGTGTTTCCAATGATGCATGAGATTGTTGGACATCCAGGATCTTTGAATTTTGGTGGAGTAAGGTGCTGAATGATTGAGCTCACACTTTCCGTCAAAAATGCTTTCTTTTGTACATTATGTTTCCTTTTAACTGTGCACATGTCCTTCAAAAATTTAGCATAAGATGGAACTTGTTTGATTGCATCCAATAAAGGAATGTTAATCTTAACTTGTTTGAAAAGTTCATATATTTCTGCATTTTGATTCAAATTCTTTATTGTTTGCAACCTTTGAGGAAAAGGAGCAGGATGCATACCTTTTTCTTTGTCCAAATTTTCAAGAAGTTCAGACTTACCATCATCCTTACCATTACTTTTCGGAGGGGAAAGAGGATCTTGGTCTTTTGATGGAATCTTTTTGTCAATTGCCTTTCCACTTCGAAGAGTTGTGATAGAACTGGCATTTTCCTGTTGAGTTTCATTGGAGCAAGAAACAAGACATTGAGTAGAAGGGTTAGGCTGAGGTTGAGCAGGAAACTTACCTTTTTCTTGAGTGCGTAATGAAGCTGTCAATGTGGACAAGGTGTTTTTGATCTCATTGATGTCCTGTGAAGTCCGGCTATTCACATTTGCTTGTGTTTGCATGAATGCTTGCAATGTCTCTTCCAAGGTTTGTACACGTGAAGGTTGATAGGAAAAAGTGTTGCCCGGCTTTTGAGATTGTGGTACCTGAACATGATTATTATTCCGCCAACTGAAGTTGGGATGATTTCTCCATTCAGGGTTATACGTTTCAGAGTAAGGAGAAGGAAAAGGCTTTTTAAATGTGTTTATGGAATTTACTTGATCATGCAACGCTTCTTTAAGAATGGGAATGTTTGGACATTCAGAAGTGGGGTGTCCCATGATTTCACAAATTCCACAACTTTCTTCATTTTTAACCGTTTTGACTTCTTTTACTTCTCTAAGTTCCATGGCTTCAATCTTTCTAGCCAAATTAGCTACTTTAGCTTTTATCTCATCTTCTTGACTAAAATGATATTTTCCTCTGTTAGAAACAACATTAGATCTATTGGAACTTTCAGAGGAATTATCTGTGTGCCAGGCTTGAGAGTTATCTGCCAAATGGTCTAAGTAGTCAAAGGCTTCTTCAGGTTCTTTTTCTAGAAACTCACCGTTACACATTGTTTCAACAAATTGTTTAGTTTCGGGAGTTAAACTTTCATAAAAGAAACTAATAAGACGCCATTTTTCAAAACCATGATGTGGACAAGAACTTAACAAATCTTTAAAACGATCCCAGCACTGAAAAAATGCTTCATTTTGATTTTGATTGAAATTTTGAATCTGTCTTTTCAAAGCAGTAGTTTTATGTGCTGGGAAAAATTTCTTTAGAAACTCAGTTTGTAATTCTTGCCATGTGCCAATTGACCTTGGTTTTAAATTATGAAGCCAAATTTTTGCTTTATCTTTTAAAGAAAAAGGAAATAATTTTAGCTTGACAATTTCATTTGTACATTGTTGGTCATTAAAGGTGACACATACATCTTCGAAGTCTTTTAGAAACGAGTAAGCACTTTCCGATTCTAACCCATGGAAATTTGGAAGCAAACCTATCATACCTGGTTTAAAACGAAAGTTGTTTGCATTGAGAGGAAAAATAAAACAAGAGGGTGATGAGCTTCGAGTTGGTTGCAAGTAGTCACGCATGGTGCGTACTTGTCTGTTCTCATCTTCAGCATGAACACTTTCATTGTCAGCCATGGTAGGAGTTGTATTAGAAAGATTACCTGAAAAAGTTTCACAATAAAATCTAACTAAACGACGAGATCTAAAATCACGTCGCCAAACAAGCATAAAACAAAGTTAATATACAAAATTAGGCGGTATAACCAGCCAATAAAAACAAACATAGGCGGTATAACCAGCCAATAAAAATAAAACAAAGTTAATATACAATATAAATATAAATATATAGAAAATTAGGCGGTATAACCAGCCAATAAAAATAAATATACTTATAAACTTATATACTTAGTATTGCCTCCCCGGCAACGGCGCCAAAAACTTTATGGTAACTCAATTAAGAGTTGTAAACCCAAGTGCAGGTTATGTTCAAGTAATAAATTCTCGGGTGTCCGAGGTCGAACCACAGAGAAGCGTATTAGTAAGTATAAGTTTATAAATATATAAGAAAAAGAAAGTAAACAAGATATTAGGGAATCAACAACAAAACAAAATAAACAAGATATTAGAGAACAAAATAAATAAAATAACATAAAAGAAATTAAACAAAATATAAAAAAACAATAAGAAAGGATGTTGAGGTTAGAGAATCCACTCTTGGTGTTATGCTAAGATTAATCTTGTTTTATTACACAATTGAAATCCACACATAAGGGAGGTTCCAATCGGAAGGTTTAGCAATTCAGTCCAAATTGTCCAACGTCCATAGCATATGATATTATGTTCATTTGGTGTCCTCAAAACTCATAAAAAGAGTCCAAGCATTCCTTATGCCAAAGTATATGTCTACAACAAATCAAGGTTATGAAACCAAGCATTTACTGTGCCATTTTCATTGTCAATAATGAATCAAGATCTCTACTTTGCAAGTATGATTTTAAACCAAAAGAAAATATTATCTATACTAGTGCTTATAAATGATGATTCATTTTAGCTCATGTTTAAGAGACTAACCTTAGCATTTACCAAGAGCTTCACCTCATCACCTCAACAATATGATTAGAAACACATACTAGATATGAATAAAATGAAAAGAAATGTAAGAAGAAAAAGAAAACTAGAGAAAGGAAAGAAAAAGAAAACTTAGAGATTTTATTACAATGGCTATCCTACCAATGTATCAATGTATCCCAATACTCATCCAAGGCCCTCTATTTATACACATTTTGGAGGGCTAAATGACAAGAGACAAGCTTTACAAATTTCAAAGGTAGGTATAATAGGTGGGTGCATTTTTCTAACAATTTTCGTCATATTGTATGACAATTCTGATCAGCCAGCTTGATGGTCGATTTTGTCAATGTTGGAGGCTCGATCTGATAAAATGGTCTTCTAGAAAAATATACCCCTATCAGTTACGGATCCATAGCCGTTGGAATCAGATCATTTGCGCACGTGGATCGGGAGATATGGTCAAAATACCAAAACGGTGCAGAACAGACGTCATTGCACATCAGCCAACTTGATGGTCGATTTCGCTAGGGAAAACGACTCCGTTTCAAGAAGTGTAAAACATGAAAAAGATAGATATGCCTCTTAGCTTTGCAGGGATACAAAGTTCAGCCTTATTGCTTCAGTGAAACTCGAGATATAGCTGATATGGCAAAAGGTGTCGGAACTGGAACTGAACTGGATTTGCCCTTAATTCTAGTAATCTGAAATCACTCAAAGAAACTTGTGAAAAACACCAAATTACATAAAAATATAAAAGATCATAAACACAATTAGACTAAACAATAATAACTCGTATTTGACACAAAACAATAATAAAACATAACTAAAAACTATATAATTATACGAGTTATCATTAGGTAGGCCACGTCATGAAATATTTGCCATGTAATGAACCATATGTCATATCATGTATGCCATGTCATGAGTTACTTACCATGCTATGTATGTCATGTCATGAAATTGTTGCCATGCCATGAATGTTATGTCATAAATTCTCTTGCCATGTCATGAGCTATTTGTCACATCATATATGCCATGTCATGAGTTATTTGTTATGTCATGTATGCCATGTCATTAATTATTTTGCCATGTCATAATAAAATGTTTGCCATGCCATGCCATGATGATTATGCATTTTGTTTAATTTATATTTATACCCTAGTAATAATTTGTATATTCATGGTCATTTTTTATTGTTTTCAATGCATAAAAATTAACGGTTTTTTTTTAAAACAAGGTTGTTCCCGAGTTGAAATAATTTATGGATTCTCTACTGGGTTTGCCGGGGAGAATATCATCAATTATCATTAACAACAGAACATCTCTTTTTCGAAACTAGAGTGATTCGAAGAATTTTAAAAATAAAGAAAAAATTCCATGTTTTGCCGAGTTTGTCGAGAAATATGGAAAATTTTATATTAATAAACTCTGGATTATTTTCAAATAATGTGATTGTTTTTTAACAAAGGGGAATTATTTTTAAATATCAAATATAAGTCCGACTTTTAATGAGATTCGAGATAACACACGATTAATAAGGTACCATTTTATACGGGCATTGTGGGGGGTGCTAATCCTTCCCCACACATAATCGACTCTCGAACCTGCACTTCACTACGCCAAATATGACATATAACAACATTTTGAAGTGCTGTGAAAACTAAAAAAACTGTTGCTGTAGGATAAAATAGCATTTATTCATGTGCTATATATATATGTGGCCGCAGCCTTATGTCTTTAGTAGCATTTTTACATATGTATAATAACACTTATCAAAATGCTGCTATTTCTACTTCATAACAGCTTTTCATGACCTTTTGCATGCATTTTTCATTTGTTGCAAAAGATCTCAATGATAGCAATTATAAGTGCTACTAAAATATTTTTATATGATAAGATTTATAATAGCACATGTCAAATGCTTCTAAATTTTTAAAAATGCTGTAATTATTGGCCATTATAATATATAACAGCAATATGCAAAATGCTGTCAAAGTGTTTCCTTTGCTATTTTTAACAACATTTGAGAAATGCTATAAGAAAATGCTGTCTAAAACTAATTTTGGCGTAGTGCTTGTTTTCTCTAGTTCAAAGCGCAGACTTCGAAATTGGTTTTAAAAAATATTTTAATTAATTTTAAAGTATTTTTAAAAACCCGATTCTAATAGGTGGCCAATCACACTTAGCCAAAAAAGATTGGTGGAGACTCCATTTTCTTTTTTTTGAGGTTGTTTTCAAACCCTCAATTTTATTTACGAGGAATTAAGTCGTCTTTTCCTCTCTTTTCCCCAATGTCACTATTAACGGGTTCCCGCGATCGGGATTTTGCAATGTTGCGACAGCTTGGCGACTCCACTAGGGACATTTAGAGAGTCAGGCCTAGAATTAGTCGTGTGTTATCAAAAGTCTCGTTTTGTCGATTTTAGTCGGTATCTAATTTTAGTTCCCATATTTTTTTAATAAGGAGAACTTTGAAAATAATAAAATGTTCTTGAATATGTTCATACTCATGTGTATGCATATTATTATTGTTCTCCGGTTATTTTGTTGTGTATTATTGTTCTCTGCTTAATTAATGCTTTAAATTGTTTAATCTTCTCCTTAATAAATTGTCGGGGTATCTAGGATGAAGGTTGTTGAATAGGTGGTGAAAGGTTTGTCTTGTTCCTCCACACACACTACACTTGCATTTGCATAACATGAGCTCTCTACCCGGGCTCCGTCCTTTTTAAGTGGAAGTAAAGTAGTTACGCCTTCGTGATGATCCTCCGTATGGGCTAGTGAAACACTTCCGGAGTATAAAGTACCTAAAGCCTTCGTGATAATCCTCTGTATGGGCTTAGGAAAATATACTCTAACAAATTGAACCCTTTTTTATCGAGGTGCCTTACTAGCCTTCACCGGCGACAGTGAGGAATAATTTGGGGCCTTTAGAACTTGATTCAACCTCATATAGTGAGTCATACGGAACCAACTTAGGTAGAGCCATGCCAGATTTTCGTTAGATATCTCGAAGCTAGGAACACATGGAGGAACACTTCTGACCTCTTGCTATCTATTTTACATTTCGAATAAGTATTGTGAATCGGGCGATGATGTCTAAATAAGTAGATATTGTTGGGGCAAATATTCATTGACTTTTTGAAATTGAAATATAAAAAATTCTATTTTCAAGCATTTTTGCATTTTGCACATTTCAAGCATATGTGAATAGAGTATATACATTTATGGTTGTATTTTTTATCTCATTTTTTTCAATAAAAGGATGGTGATAATAATCTCATTTATTAATTACATAAACATTTGTTGATTGATTAAATAAGAATTTTAGATCGGTAGTGTTGAATAAACATTTGGACACTATACATAATAAGACCCACTACCCTAAAAGTTATTGATAAAAATTGGTTTTGAAAAATAATATTTTGATTTTTGCGGGGAAAACATGTTTCAAAAAAATCGTGGATTAAATTTGGGGGCAAATATTGCATAATGAGATTTTTGAATAATCAAGATTGGTCCCACCAATTTCGTTTAATCATTGATTAATTTCTTTGTATATACCCGTGTATTAATTCATTTATTCTTTATATGCATCATATTGACATCGTGTTGTAGTCCTAACATGCACGGTCATTCATTGTGGAATACATTTGTGACATACATAGTCATTCTCTGTATATACTCGTGTATCAATTTATTTATTCTTTACATTATTATATTGACATCATGTTGCAGTCATAATGTACATGATCATTCATTGTAGAATACATTTGTGACATGCATGGTCATTCTCTGTATATACCCGTGTATCAATTTATTTATGCTTTACATGCATCATGTTGACATCGTGTTGCATTCTTAACAATATGGTCATTCATTGAAGAATGCATTTGTGACATACATGGTCACTCACTGTATATGTTCATGCATTAATTTGTTTATTCTTTACATGCATCATATGGGCGTCGTGTTACATTCACGGAATTCATAGCTCATTCATCATGAAACACATTTGGGGGATAAAACAGATCTTAGCTTTAAGAGCTTTGAAGAAGTTTCTCTTCCAAACCACAGGTATAAGAATTACCGAGTTCCTTTATAACACATGCCAGGATCATGGATAATGAGCAGCAAAATAGACTGAATAGAATAAAGAGTGCACTGAGAGAATTACAGGAACGATGGGCAAAGTCACAAGAACAATCAGCATGGTCCCAAGAGGAATCTAGAGAACAGATGACCAAGCTCATGGAACTGGTGTCCATTGCAATCAAAGAAATGGGATACACTGAAAACTTGGCCGCTAGAGAAGGGTCGGAGGCACAAAAGGGTTATATTGAAGTGTAATGTTGGATGGCCAGTCTTTTCAAAAACAGTTACTCTCGTCAACGTCCTAAACTTAGATGATCCAGCTGAATAAGCAAAGTTGAAAATGGCTGAATTGAAGAAGGCTGAGTCGACAAATTCCCAAGGGAAATACCAGCTATTAGATGAAAGGCTCTGGGCATTAGAAAGCACATATGTATTTGGGAGTGTAGATGCAAATGAATGTTGCTTGGTCCCCGGTTTAATCTTTCCTCCTAAATTCAAGGTTCCCGACTTTGAGAAATATGATGGGACAATCGATCTATCAGTCAACATCACTATGTTCTGTCGAAAGATGATGGGCCATATAAATAATGATAAGCTTTTGATCCACTGTTTTCAGGATAGCCTCAGCGGGTCCGTAATTAGGTGGTATAATCAGTTGAGCAAGGATCAGATTTGCTCTTGGAATGATTTGCTAATGCATTTTTAAGTCAATACAAGCATATGACTGATATGGCGCCTGACCGCCTCACTTTGCAAAATATGGAGAAAAAGGTTACTGAGAGCTTCGAAGAGTATGCTCAGAGGTGGATGGACATGGCCACCTAAGTACGACTGCCCTTGACTCAGAAGGAAACCACTGTTCTTTTTGTAAATACACTGCGAGGCCCGTATTATGATAGACTTGTTGGCAATGCCACGAAAATTTTTTCAGACATGGTAATCACAAGGGAGATGATTGAGAATGATATCAAGACTGGGAAACTCGAAGGATACGAAACGTCTAGTACCGAGAGAAACAGGGCACCCAAAAAAAGAGGAAGATGCCCAAGCTATGGAAGGCTTTGCCCCATATCCCTAATTCTCATCGTGTCAGCCATTCTACCCTACCTTGAACAATGCTTCTCAAGGTTCTTATCCCTACCAACTAATACCTACAACTGTGCCAGTATTTACATCTGTCTATCAATCAAACACCCTTGGGAGTAATCGAAAAGGGCGTAAAAAGTGAGAAAGAAATCAGGTTGACCTGATTCCCGTGTCATAGAGTGAGCTGCTACCTCAACTCATTCAGAATCACCTTCTGATGCCCAAGCAATTAAAGCCTCTAAAGCCCCCGTAAGCAAGCTAGTATGATGCTAATGAGTGTTGCGATTATCATTCCGGCAATCAAGGCGACTCAACGAAGAACTGTCCCGCTTTGAAGTACAAGGTCAGGGATCTCATCAAGGTTGGTTCGATAAGTTTTGAAGAAGGGAAAGCCAAGTGTCATGAGAAACATGGTGCATAATCATATCAGATTTCATGATGCATGTAGTTCCATACAATGTGACGATGAAAGCACTTGTCTCATGTTGACATCCATATTAAATAAATAAGTTTTGAATTTTAAATGTTTTATGTTTATTGTGTTTTAGCAATAATTTGAATTTGCAAGAAAATAAACATTGAAGAAATTTTGACTAAACAATAATAATGTTTTTTAAAAAAAGAACAAGCAGAAAAGAAGAAGAAAATTCTTTTTCCATAATTAAGAAATAATAGAGAGTCTCGAGAACATTGATGATAATTGTTAGAAATGAACCGATACCTTCACCTTTCTCTTTCAGGTTTTCTCATGCCCAAATTTTTTAACTTGAGACCTCTTGAAAGGCCTATTGCTTTGCAAAATAAGAAAACATGTAGATTCTAGCCTAGGCTATGAACAAAAGAACGAATTTTTTGAAAACTTTTCGAAATACTTGAAAACTCAAACAAGTGAGACATTCTTTCAAGAATCTAGATCATGGTAATTTGATATGCATCAAGGTAATGCCAAAACCATTCACATCCTTTCCAATAACCACAAATATTGTCCAAACATTACATCATGATTGACATCTCGGGGCAAAATGACTAAACCAAATTTTTCCATGTCCCCAGAAAAACCTATTTTGGGCCATTTTTTTTGTCACTTTAGACAACCTAGAAAAAACTTGCAATGTTCCTCATAATAATATGAATTCTCATGGTTAATCAATTTGGGGCATCACATGTAGAAATGATGGATACATGGTGGATAAGGGGAATTAACTCATGGATTATTGAGACAAAAAAAGGGGAAAATTGTGATACCAAGCATATGAGAATTTGGATGATTCCAAGTGCAAATTGAAATTCTAATTATCTATTCTCCTGAGGATTGCTTTTCAATGAGAATATTTGTGCTTGATATGAGAAATGACCATCTTTCATATCCCTTTCACAAAAAGAAATTATCCATAGTTACCCCTTTTGAGCCGAAAGAATTCTTTCTTCTTTGAACCCTAATCAAGGATCACCCTCTACATTGGGGGGCAAATGCGAGGTAAGATCTTCTCAAAGATCACGGAGAAATGGGTCCTAACTCAAAGACAGATACAAAGTAATTTGAGCTCCCAAATAAGTACGGGCTCACTCTATCGAAATGGAGATGCAAAAGAAAAAAGGAAAAGAAAAAATGTAGAAAAGTTGGTGAATTGAAAGCCAAGAACAAAACAAAAAAGAAGAAAAAGGAAAATGTGAAAAGGATGGCGAAATGAAAGCCAAATAAAAAGAAGAAAATGAGCAAAAGTCAAAAGAAGAAAAGAGAAGTCCAGCAGGGACAAATGTTTCAAAGGGAATCCTCCTCAGGAAATGATCCTTGATCTGATTACCCTCAAACACATATTTTGGGCCTATTTATCCTTTCTTTTTGAAGCCCGAACCCTAGCCTACGTTACGTGCTTTAAAAGTCTATTTTGGTCAAGCGTGGTTATTTAACTTGAAAAGTTTTTCCTCATATTTTATCCCATCTCTTCGAATTATCATTTCATTATGGAAGAATTCAGAATTCTCAGATGCATGGTGGAACAATAAAAAAAGAGAGAAAAAAGAGAAAAGAAACAATGAATCTCTAGGGTAAAAATCCAAAAATGGACAGTCTAGAGTCAAACAAGAGGAAGTTTTTGATGCCACTCATGGTATTATCGAAGCCATGACGAAAGAGGAAGTCATTTTGAAGGAATCAAGGAACATCCAGTAATTCCTAAATATTCCCCAAAACTTCAACTCTCATTTGGAGGATTGACTTCAAAAATTGAGAATTTTTTTCCTCCAAAATTAACTTTCCAGTTTGAACATCCCAGCTAATCTTGACGCTTGTCAAAACGCCATGATTTGGAAACTAAAAGAATGTTGAATTTGTTTGATTCTCACGGAATTCATGTTTTATAAAAACTGTTTATGGAATTGAAAGGTATGATTTTCATTTTACTCGAAATTATATAATTGTCAAATGGAAGAATTATTTTTCAAGTTTTGCCGGGTTTGCTGGGGAGTACGATAATATTTTTCGACACATGCCATTTATGTGATTCCTCACATGAAAAATCCATGAAAATGATTTTTAAAATAATGATGTGTGCATACTCCATGATCATGCATAGTCCATGACATCTACATTTTCCATTTTAATTATGCAAATTCTATGCTATTGAATATTCCGTGATGATGTCAGTTTATGCTTTAATGTTCTTGTTGCCATTTTTATCATGATGTGATTGTGAATATTCTATGATGACGTCATTTTTATGATCGGTGCTTATGTCATATATGTCATGTTAGGTAGGCCACGTCATAAAATATTTGTCATGTCATGAACCATATGTCATGTCATGAGTTACTTATCATGCTATGTATGTCATGTCATGAAATTGTTGCCATGCCATGAATGTTATGTCATAAATTCTCTTACCATGTCATGAGCTATTTGTCACATCATATATGCTATGTCATGAGTTATTTGTTATGTCATGTATGCCATGTCATTAATTATTTTGCCATGTCATAATAAAATGTTTGCCATGCCATGACGATTATGCATTTTGTTTAATTTATATTTATATTTATACCTTAGTAATTATTTGTATATTCATGATCATTTTTTATTGTTTTCAATGCATAAAAATTAACGGTTTTTTTAAAACAAGATTGTTCCCGAGTTGAAATAATTTATGGATTCTCTGCTAGGTTTGCCGGGGAGAATATCATCAATTATCATTAACAACGGAATATCTCTTTTCAAAACTAGAGTGATTCGAAGAATTTCAAAAATAAAGAAAAATTTTCATGCTTTGCCGAGTTTGTCGGGAAATATGAAAAATTTTATATTAATAAGTTTCAGATTATTTTCAAATAATGTGATTGTTTTTTAAAAAAGGGGGAATTATTTTTAAATATCAAATATAAGACCGACTTTTATCGATACTCAAGATAACACACGATTAATAAGGTACTGTTATATACGGACGTTGTGAGGGTGCTAATCCTTCCCCACACGTAACCGACTCCCGAACCCGCACTTGTTTTCTCTGGTTCAAAGCGCAGACTTCGAAATTAGTTTTAAAAAATATTTTAATTAATTTTAAAATATTTTACAAAAATCGGTTTAATAGGTGACCGATCACACCTAGACAAAAAAGATTGGAGGCGACTCTATTTTTATTTTTTGAGATTGTTTTCAAACCCTCAATTTTGTTTACTAGTAATTAAATCGTTTTTTCCTCTCTTTTACTATTAACGGGTTCCCGCGATAGGAATTTCGCCACGTTGCAACAATGGCTTTTGGCCAACTTGAACATGTAGTTTAGGTAAAGTCTCATATATAATCTTTTCTTACTCTAGCAGGGTTCTAGGGTTTCTTACGAGTAACAAATATAACTATAGTAGTCATCTTGGAAAAGTACGCTAGGCAAAGCTACAAGCCAATGACAAATTAAATTAGGAAGTGAGCCGCAACCTAAAAAATAACAAGGTCTCATTGCACGACTTTATTATTCATTAAACGTGACATTAAAAAAATGAGGAAAAGTCGACTTAGTTCCTCTTAAAAATGAAGGTTTTGAAAATGACATTGAAAAAAACATGGAGTCGCCACCAATCTTTTTTAGCTAGGTGTGATCGACCACCTATTAAAACCGATTTTATAAAACATTTTAAAATTGATTAAAATATTTTTAAAACCAATTTCAAGTCTGCGTTATAAACCAGAGAAAATTGAAGAATCGGGTTCGGGACTTGGTTATGTGCGGGGAAGGATTAACACCCCCACAACGCCCGTATAAAACGGTACCTTATGAATAGTGTGTTATTTCAAGTCTCGGTAAAAAGTCGGTTTTATTTTAGTATTTCAAGTTAATTCCCAATTTAAATAAAAATTATTTCATTTTTGATTGAAAATGATCCGAAATTTATTAATTCAAAATTTTCCTATATTTCCCGACAAACGTGGCAAAATATAGAAATTTTTATTTATTTGGAAAATTTTCTGAATCATTATCATTTTAAAGAAGATATTTCGTTATTAATGATAATTGATGATATCCTCCTTAGAAAACCCTGCATAGAACTCATGAATTATTTTAACTCGGGAATATCTTTATTTTATTGAAAATCATTATCTTTTTCAAAACATTTAAAAAATATATGAACATGAATATGTGTGACATAGTAAAGATGATATAACAAAGTCTAGATAATATAATGCAACCTAAATGAGATGATATAATTTAAATGGCATAGCATATTCTAAATGAAATAAAATATCTAAAGTATCATGATACATTCTAAATGAAATGAAATATCCTAAATGAAATAATATATTCTATATGAAATGAAATGACCTAGGTAACGTGATATATTCTAAATGAAATAAAATGATTTAAATGACATGACAATTTTTAATGATATGGCATATTTAAATGACATGGCATATTCTAAATAATTAAACCTAAATGACATGGAATATAATCTAAGTGACATGAAACATAAAATAATGCTATAATGGAATATGCATGAAAATAAAAATAATAATGCATGAATATAATATATGCTAAATGATGTGACAAAAATAAATGACTAAATAAAAAGCATAGGATAACATGAAATATTCAATACCATATAACAAACAATAATCATCATAAAAAGTGAATCAAAATAATAATAATACCATAGAAAAATATCATAGCAAAAATCACATATTAAATAAAATGCATGAACATGGAAAATGAAATGCATGAAAATGTATTTTTTCCTCTAAATAAAGAAATTCGTACATCTAAAAAGATATCCGGCTACCTTAGGAAAATATGTCAAATTAAGTTTTCTAAAACAAAAAACTTTGTGATTATATGAAAACAATTTTGAAGAAAAACTTGAATTAAAAAAAAAAAAAAAACTTAGCCAAACCCTTTTAAAATGGCTCTAATTTCCTAAGTTTAAAATCCCGGACTTGACCACCCTTAACCTGAGGTTTATAAAATCATTTTTAAAGTTTAAAAAGGCTTAGAAACTGTCATAAGATAGTAGCTAAAGCTTTTAACCAACCCCTCTAAATGCCTTAGCCAAATTCAACAATTGTTTTTCTTTTGAATTCAAATCTGCCTCTACTGTCCGATTTTAACACACTATTTTTAACCTATTTTTAAAAATTCAAAAAAAATCTAAAAACAATACTGGAGACTCAGAACATGTAAAAATATACGATAAAAAATTTGCTTAATTTTTTGATTAAAGATGGCTGCCCAGAAAAATCGGGAAAGTACGAGTACTGGGTGAAAAATTGTTTTGCCAAAACACACATTTTTTTTTTTTGCCTTTGATAAAATCATTTAAAAATCAAAGTAAAAATGTTGGAGACTCTCCTAAAGACCTACAAACAGTAGCTAAAACATTTAAAAACCTTGGACAAAAATTGGCTAAGTAAAAATAATCACAAAGGTAGAATAATCAATTTGACAACTCTTTAATTTTCCACAAGTATGCTCAAGTGAGCATGACTTTGAGCCATTGATTTGCCTAAGTCATAAATCATGTGGCATGACATGAAATGAAATGCATGAACATACAGCAAATATGATGTATGAAATGTATGATTTAAAACCTAAATGACATGAAAAATGCATGGCATAGTAAATATGGCCTAGACCTAAAATGAACTTGCATGGCATTTAATGCAACTTAGGTCTAAGATGCATGAAATGCATGGCAATGTAAGCAAAACCTAGACCTAAAGAATGCATGGCAATAACACAAACACATAACATTCTAGACTAAAATACAAAAAACAAAGCATGGAAATGCAAACAAGTCAACAAACAAGATGAAAATGCACACGCAAAGCAAAGAGAGGGAGGGAGGGTAGCCGAATGCTCCTAAGTTTAAATGAGTATGACATTTTCACAAACATTTAACATACTAACATGCAAGATACATAAACTTATGGCATGGAAATGCAAACCTATCAACTAACATGACGAAAATGCACATACAAAACATAGGAAGTAAAGGAGGTCGAATGGTCCTATGCCAAAATATAAAATGCAAACATGGCAACATACAAGGTATGATACATGAGAAAAATGCAAAATATTATTAAGGAAAACACAAGGGCCGAAACCTACAAGGAAATATCATGAAGAAAAAAAGAAATATTAAAGCAAATATAGCATAAAAAATTTAAAGAACATGATCAAAATAAACATAGACATGCAAAGAAAATAACAAGAAAAACTAGTAAACAAAACAAGGAAAGTTAAGCTCCATGGTTGGTACAAAATGGGCATAGCCTCTCCCCGAACCATAATCACTTGATCTTGTCAAGATCATGAAGCCTTTCCATTTAAAAAAATCAGAAAATATACCATACTAATCAACAAAGTAGAGGTGAGCTTCATGGTTGGTAAAAATGGGCATAGCCTCTCCCCTAACCATGGTCACTTGATATATATCAAGATCATGTAGCCATTTCAACCACTTTTGCTTAATTTTTTGTAAAAAATCAGAACCTTAAATACTTAAATAAAACCTTCTAAAATCATGTTTCCCACAACAAAATGCGAAGAAGAAAAAAAAAAAAAAAAGAAAAATCAAGGCAAGCATTCATGTCAAACTCGGCCAAGCCACTAACCTTGAAAAAAAATTGTTTTCAACCATTTTTGGTGAAGAAGAAAAGATGAAAACTTAAGTAAACATTTTAAAACTTTGATTTCTATGAGAATGTAATAGGAAAACAAAATGAAAAATCAAGAAATCAATATGAAATACAAGAAGAAAACCATGCTATAGCTTGGTAGAAATGACTACCTTCAAGCACTTTTTAGAAAACCTTTCTTTCCTTTCTTTCAAAAACCTCTTCTTTGCTAAATTATCTACTGCCCTTTTACCATCACATGACCTAACCTATATGGAGAAAACAAACATTCCCCTTTTCCTTTCCTCTTGGCCGGTTGGCATCCCCCACCCTCGGATGATTTTTGCACTTTTTCTCCTCCAATTTTGGCCCTTAGATTAGGATTTTTTCATGACAACATAAAAATGTCATCTTGCCAACTGATAGCAGCCCTTAATATGTGTACTCAGCCCTTCTAATAACCTCAGTCCTTAGATGAAATAAGGATACAATCCCATACACTCATTTGCTTGGCCGAATGAATGCCAACCCTTGGATTCATTGTGCTCATCTTTCTTCTTCCATTCTTGGCCATTGGATGAGGATTCTTTCATGACAACATAAAAATGTCATCTTGGCATTTAATCCCAGCCCTTAAAATGTGTATTCAACTTTTCTACAAGGCACCTAAGCCATTGGATGAAGGGGGGACCATTTGCAAGGTACTAGTGGAAGCATTTTGAGCTTGATAGTGACTAAGAAATTAAATTGATCAAGCTTCCTTCTTCTCCTCTATGCTGGGTGACCAAGGAAGAATTATCTCAGCAAATCTTTCATCTTTCATAATTTTCTTAATTACAAATTGGCCCATTTTGATTTTTTCGGTAAAATAACCTTTTTGACCACCAAACCTAAATAAATAGCAAAAGGACTCCAAATTCGAATTTTCTTTTTTCAATACTTCCGAAATAACAAAAAATTGAATCCCGGAAGCTTTCAAAAATTTTCGAGCCCATTTACTATTTTTTTGGATTTTTTCTTCCAAAATTGCCCTTTTGTGCACCCGAACTTTCACTATTTTTAAACAAGCTCTGAATCTAGATTTTTCTTCACCAATCTCTTCCAAATAATTTAAAAGTGTGATCTGAAAGTTTTCATAATTTTTGGAGCTCATTTGCTATTTTTTTAGGATTTATCTGCTTGAATTTCTGCATTGTGGACCCGGAATTTGGCCATTTTTCAAACGAACTCCGAATCCAGATTTTGTTTCTCCAATCTCTTCCAAATAATTTAAGAATGAGATCTGCAAATTTTCAGAATTTTTGGAGCTCATTTGCTATTTTTTCGGGATTTATCCTTTTGAATTTCTACATAGTAGGCCCGGGATTTGGCCATTTTGCAAACGAACTCCGAATCCAGATTTTCCTTCGCCAATCTCTTCCAAATGATTTAAGAATGAGATCTGAAAATTTTCAAAATTTTTGGAGCTCATTTTGTATTTTTTTTGAAATTTTCCAGTTTTGCCCTTTTGCCTCCGAAGCCCGGTTTTGCTCAAAACAAGTTCGATTTTCAAATTTTCTTTTTCTGGACCTTTATCATATACTGAATTGGAGTTGGTCCAAAAACGTCCAATTTTTACGATCAAATTCCCTTCCATTTTGATTTTTCCTCTTTTCAGTATCAGAAATTTTCTCGTTTTTCCTCCAATCGGCTCTTTTCTTGGATTTACTTCAAATTGAGCCTTAGGCTATCCTTGTTTAACCATTCCTCATCAATTAGGGGCTTTATTTTTACCAAAACGGGCCATTTTTGCAATTTTCCCCAATTTCACCAAAATCCACCAAAAATCCTAATTCCCGGTTTTCTTTCGAACTGACTTTTCCTTCAGTTCTTCTTCCAAGTAGCATCTCCATTACCCGTAGTCAGTGCTTATCTTTCATTTGGAACCTTCAATTCCGACCAATTTGATCGTTTAAGCACTTTTCTCCAAATTTTTCGAACTAGGGTTTCCTTTCTATTGAATCTCCGTAACCCAACTTCCGAACTCCATATCTTTCAATGTAGACCTCGGATTATCAAAATTCTTTCACTGTTTTTCAATTGAACTTCAAATCTTGATTTTGAAAGTGGATTAACTTTTTCAGTAGTTGACTTTTTGGGGTTGACTTTTTCAAGTTTGACTTTTTCTTTTTGCTTTATTAGACAGTCTCAAAGTACCACCTGCAGGATGAGAAAAGCCTTTTTGTATTCTGAAACGTCAATTTAAAAAGAAAACATACCTGTTTTAGTAGTCCGGATAAAATTAGATATCTACAATGAGGTCTGACCGTCTGAGGCCAAAGCTAAAGCTAAAGCTAGCTATAAGTGGAACAAAGAGAGCTAAGGAGGGAGTGGACCGATCATTATTCCTTACCTTAAAGGGATTTTTTAAGGGGCCAACTTGAAAAAATTACTTCTATATTTTAAGCTCTATTAATATAATATATATATATATATATTTTTTAAGTTAAATAATTTATTTTCAGAGGAATTACTAATATATATTAAAGATTTGGATTATATTTACCCTATTCCAAAAGTTATACTAATCGATAGAAAAAAAAATATTTATATATATTGAAAAAAATCAACAAACCAGGAAAAGAATTTTGAAATTTATATTAAAGCAAACAAGCGAATTTTGGGCAAAAGGAGATTTTTTTTCAATAATATATATACAAGGATTAAATGAAAATTTTGAAAATTTATAAATGTGAAATAATTTTTTTGAAAAAATAGAGGGGAACAAGTGAGGATTGAAATAATTTAAAAAAAAAAAAAATTAAAAGACCAAAAGGTAATTTTGTAAAAGCCGCCATAACCCCTTTCATCCATACCTGGCTCCGACCCTGCTTAACAAAGGGTAGGCTTAAAGTAGTCAGTATGCAATGATGAACATATCATTTTTGTTTTTGTATTGCCATGTATTAATATCAATATGTTTCAATGTAATGTAACGTTTTTAATTTATCGATATTTTTTAAATTTTTTCATATAAAATATATATTATATACATATAAATATATTATAATTATATATATCTATATATTTATATATTTACATGTAAATATAAATTTTTAAAATTATAAATATTCAATATTCAATTTTTTTAAACATCAAATAAATAAACTAAATAAAAAATATTAAAAAAATATAATAAATTATTATTAATCAGTTCAATAACATAATTTAATAAATATAACTTATTTTTGAATAAAATTATAAAAAATAAAAATAATTATAAAATAAAATATTAAAAATTAAAAAATAATTAAAAAATTAAAATCTTGCAGTAGGGTACTCAATAGGGACGAATAAAAATTTAAAGCTGATAAAGTTAAGAGAGTAACTAAGGAAGGACATCATGTGCAAGCATGTGAAATCGGTTCCCACCACTGGATCAATTAAAACCCAACCAATCCCTCAGCACCTTACATTCATTTCACCATATCACGGTGGTCAGTACCTTTTCAGTATTGGTGATATCAGTCGGTACGTTTTAGTTTTTAACTAAATCGGTATAAACAGCTTTTAATTTCATTTTAATTTTGGTACCGGCTCATATCGATCGTACCGGCCTTTATTGGTCTGTACCTGTCAATACTGATACGTATCGATCCGTAACGGTTGGTACAAGATTTTGATTTTTTTATTTTGATTTTAAAAAATTCACTTATTTGATTTTTTAAATCAGTTTCAATATTTTTTGTGTCATGATTATTTTTATTTTTTCATAATTACATTTAAAAATCAAATATGTTCATTAAATTAGGCTATTGAACATAATTAATAATAATTTACTATATTTTTTAACATTTTAATATTTATTTGATCTATTTTTAAAAATTTTAGATATTAAATATTTAAAATTTAAATTTGCATAAAAATATATATATGCATATAATGGATGTATATTTGTATGTGTATATAATATATATTTTATTAAAAAACTTAAATATAGATTATACATATAGATATATGAAAAAAATATTTGAAAAACATCGGACCCGAAACGGTATATCAAAATAAACCGATACCAATATATACCAATATCAAAATAAAAACGGTACGCTCGATATGGTACTGACTATCTTGCACCGCATACTAATCACATTCACTAACTCACCATTGATCACCACCAACGAAAATCCCATCCTCACACTACCAAGGCTTTGTTCGGTTACTCCCACTCCATGCAGAGTCACCAAACGAGCTTTAAACATTTTTTATATTTGAAATTATCAAAAATCAAATTCTGTTTATTAAAATTAAAAATTCAACACTCTATCAACAACAAATCACACTACTATCGATTACTTGGACTATTTAAACGGTTAATTCGATTAATAACTGAATCGAAATATCATTAATAGAAATAACCAATTTTGTATTTATCTTAACTGTTAACCGAATCAAATTTGAAAAAAAAAAATATATAAATTAATCAAACTGAAATTATTTCAATTAATTAGATCGGTTAACCGAATTAACCGAATTTTAATTGTTCTACATCAATAAGTAAAAATTAGATTTTAAAATCTTAAAATTTTAATTTTTTAATTTTTTATAATTTAAATAAGTATAATCCTCCAATAAATATTCAAATGTCAAATATAAGTAAAAGATACATCTATCATAAGTCAAAAACTTCAACAATATAAAACTTAAAACATCTAATAAGAATTAAAAACATCATATTTTATATATATTTCGGATAATTCAGTTATTTTCGAATTTCAAATCGAATTAACCGATAACCGAAATTTGTAAAAATCTTCTACCGATAACCGAAACGAAATTTTTTGGGTCAAACGATTAACATAACCGTATTTAATTTTTATCGATTAATTTGATTAAAACCGAATAATAAACACCCCTATGACAAACATTAATAAACCTTTCCTCCCTCTCTCCCACCCCCAGGTCTTCCCTTCCTCTCTTTTTCTATACCTATATTAATAAATCGAAGTACAACTCCTTTAAAACATAATAAGTATATCTTTATGAACATAAATTCAGTTTAGTTGATTCATGCAATCATTCTTAGGAGATGCCATTTAGTAAGTTGAGATTTGAATCTTCTGCAATCCCTTCCTTTATCCTCAAATTACAGTAGCTTTTGTTTAAAAAAAAAAAGGTATATCTCTCAATTGTGATACATATACTCCAATAAAGTCCTTAGCTATGTATGTAGATATAAGTAGAAAAGTGTGTCAAGTAGGCATGCACCCCCAATGTTACGGACTAAGCTTTGCCTCAATTGAATGTTAGCCCGCGCGACACTTGAATGGACTCTTCCACACAAGTCAGCCAAGTTCTCTTGATTATCTGATCATACAACAAGTAAGCCACTAATTAGTCTCAAGGCCACATCATGATATCGCGGGGCATAGCGGGTGCACTCCGGTGACCCCTGATGCCCCCAAAGGAAAAAAGTTTTATTAGTTATGAAAATATTACAAAAGATTACAAAAGAGCATCGAGTCTTCCCCACCATCGTCGGGGCCATAGGGGCGTCCTAGATGAGTGCCTTAGCACATACCTTAACCAGTGAGGCAACCCCACAATCCATCGACTACTCACCCCTATAAAGAACTTAAGAGCTTTTACAAGATTTCTATCAAGAACCATTACAATGTTTGAAATGGGGACACTTTTCCTAAGACATGACGGCTACCTCCCATAGCACCTCTACCCGGTCATGGCCTTATACAAGGTTGGCTCATGACATCCTCCCCCACTCAATGTGTCGATGTCCTCGTTGACTTGGTTGCTATGAATTCTTCAATCTTCTGCTTAAAGGCTCACAAGTCATGCTCTCTCCCCCAACTAATCTCCTCTGGACCCAAGCCCTCCCATTTGACTAGGTACTCCATAATGGTCCTCCTAAACACTATGGTTATCCTGTTGGCTAAGATTTCTTCAACTCGTCGCTCCAACGGTGACTTCATGCTGATGGCTTCTTTGGTTGTTTGACTATGACTTGCATCTGAAAGGTTTGCATGATATGGTTTCAAGTTGCTCACATGGAATACTGGATGCACCTTCATCCACTTGTGTGGATCAATCTTGTAGGAAGCATTTTCCACTTTGGAAAAGATAGTCACTGGACCTTCATATTTACGCACCAATCTTTGATCCCGCTTTCGTAGGAACCTGAGCTGTTCAGGCACTAATCTGACAAGCACACGATCACCAACCTTGTAATGTTGTGCCTTTCGGCCCTTGTCTGTCCATTTCTTCATGCGTTTGGAGACCTTGTCTAAATATGCTCGAGCAATCTCCGTTTTCTGCCTTCATTCTTTTGTAAGATTGAAGGCTCGAAGGCTTTTCCCTCGATAGGGCTCTGTGGATATGTTGGGCAAACTGTGTTGTTGCCAAGAGACAATCTCAAAGGGACTCTTGTTGGTGGAGGAACTCTTCCTGGCATTGAAGCAAAATTGAGCCACATCTAACAAAGGGGGCCAATTGTTTTGATTTGCTTGCACAAAATGTCTCAGATACTCCTCTAGCAACCCATTGAACCGTTTGGTTTGCCTATCTGTTTGTGGATGATAACTGGATAAGATGTTCAGTCAATCCTAGAAGCTTGAAGAGTTCTCTCCAAAAAGACCCTGTGAATCTTGGATCCCTATCACTGATGATACTTTGTGGCATACCCAAATACTTGACCACATTCCTAAAGATTAGGCGAGCCGTTTCTTCCGCGGTGCAATACTTTTAGGCTGGAATGAATTTGGCATATTTGGAGAAACGATCAATCACCACCAAAATGGACCCAAGGTCGCCAACTTTAGGGAGGCCAGAGATGAAGTCAAAGGAGATACTTTCCCAAGGTCGTGTAGGCACCGGTAAAGGTTCAAGCATGCCTGCTGGTTTTTGCTTCTCCATCTTGTCTTGTTGGCAAATGAGGCAAGTCTTTGTGTAGGCCATAACATCTTCCCACATCCGCGGCCAGTAGTAACCTTGTTTTAGTAGGGCGAAGGTGCGTTGCCAACCCGGGTGGCTGGCCCAAGGTGTGTCATGACATTCCGGCATTAGCATTTGTCTCAGATCCCCTGCTCTTGGCACAAACAATCGTGGCCCATTTGTCAATAGAGCCCCATTCTCCAACCAAAAGTACTTGGACTTTTCGTCTTCTACTAACTTCATAATGGAAACGGCTTCTGGGTCTTTCTTCAAATTCTCCTTAATAGACTTCCGTATGTCTGTGGTCACCTTAGTAGCTGACATTAGGGCAACCCTTCTAAGTTCTGCTAATTCTACTCGTTTACTCAGTGCATCCACCACTTGGTTGGTCCTTCCCGCTTTGTGTTCAAAACAAAATTCAAACTCGGCCAAAAACTCCTGCCATCTTGCTTGCTTGGCCGTTAGCTTCGGTTGGGTAAGGAAGTGGCTAACTGCTTGGTTGCTTGCTTGCTTGTAGGAGTACCCCTCCATTAGCAAAATCTGATGCACATGTCTGAACTTCAAAAGGTTTTGCAATATCAGGAAGAGCCAACACGGGGTCCCTCATCATCACTTCTTTTAGACCCTCAAATGCCTTTTGTCATCGGCTTGACCAATTCCAATTCTCTCCCTTCTTCAATAGATAGGTGAGTGTCGTTACCCTCCGAGAGTATCCCTCAACAAATCTCCTATAGTAATTGGCCAAACCCAAAAAAAACCGAAGCTCACTGACATTCTTTGGAGTCGCTCATTCTCTAATTGCCTTGACCTTGTCTATGTCCATACAGATGCGTCCCTACTGGATGATGTGTCCCTGCTGGATGATGTGCCCCAAGAAATGGACTTGAGTTTGAGCAAATGCACACTTCTCTCTTTTCACATATAACTGATTTTCCCGAAGCCCTTTCGAACACTAGCCGTAAATGTTTCTCATGTTCCTCCAACGTGGAGCTATAAACCATGATGTCGTCTAAGTAGATGCAACAAACTTGTCAATGTAGTAATGGAAAACCTGGTTCATTTGAGTAAAAAACGTAGCAAGAGCATTGGTTAGTCCAAAAGGCATAACTAGGAATTCAAAAGCACCATACCATGTTACACAAGTTGTTTTCAGTTCATCCCCTTCTGCAATTCGCACTTGATGATAACCAGACCTAAGATCAAGTTTGGTGAAGAACTTGGCATGGCTCAACTGATCAAACAGGTCCACGATAAGAGGGATCGAGTACTTGTTCCTTACTGTGACCTTGTTCAGGGCCTATAGTCAACACATGGCCGTAAACTTCCATCTTGCTTCTTTTGAAATAGCACTGGAGCTCCAAATGCTGCTTTTGATGGTCTAATGAAGCCAACTTGCAATAGCTCATACAATTGTTTTCTTAATTCGACCAATTTCGGGGGAGCCATACAATAGGGACCTCTAGCTGGAGGTTTCACTCCTAAGAGTAGCTCAATCTCATGGTCCCCCGTTCTTCTAGGTGGTAGAACCTTGGCAATTATTCCTGAAGCACTTGCAACACCCTTTTCACTCCATCCAGCACGGGATCTGAGTTGGCCTCATCCTTATACATCGGCATGACCACATAAGAGGGCTCGCCCCTTTTTACTCCCTTCTTGAATTGTAGTGCTGATATGATCTTCTTCCCACTCTTTGGAAAAATTGTAATTGGTACTACACATGGACACTCCCTCAAGAACAATAAGCAACTAGCAGCAGGAATCGGGATTGCCTGGGGATCATGAAATTCAATCCTAAGACAACATCAAAGTCGTCCATGGGGGAAACCGTGAAGTTAATGCATCATTCCCATGGCCCAAGTTTGGTCATCATATTCTTGGGGCTTCCACTAATTGCCAAGGCTGGCGAGTTAACCACTTTCATTTGCCTACAATCCTTGGTAACCTTAAGATCACCTCTTTGCTTCTTCGGGTGAGATGAAGGTGCCGGTCGCGCCTGTGTTCATCATGGCCCTCGTTATCTTGCCATTCAACACTACCTAAACATACATAAGGCCTCGCTCGGTTTCTTTCTTCAACTTGCTCAATTGTGTATGCAGGGCATTAAGGAACCGTATGGAGCCCATATTCACTGGCTTATTCTTGACTTCTTCCAATAATTGGTGAGAATGGCCTCCTTCTTGTGATGAGGCTACTAAGGCATTCAGGGCACCTCTATATGGACATTCTGCTACTCGATGCGGTCCTTGACACAGGAAGCAAGCTAATGGTTGTTTTGGCTTGAAATTCGATGCATTGTTTGTCTTTGGTTGAAGTGTATCTCTACCAGGTGGTCTCCTATCCGCTCTCCCACTGAAGGGCTTGTCCACTCTGGCTATCTTTCCCCTACTTCTAAAGCTAGAGCTACTGCCACTTGATGGAGGGGTCTTACGCTTTGATGGGCCATCGTTGTAGTCATTCAGACGTTCGGCGGTGGCCATGGCAATGGCCACATCTTGAACCTTTTGCCTTTGTAACTCAGTCCTGGCCCAAGGCTTGAGACCTTCAAAGAAATAGAACATTTTATCCTTTTCAGACATGTCCCTTATATCAAACATCAAGGTAGAAAAGCCCCTTACAAACTCCCGCACCGTCCCCGTTTGCACCAATTCCCTAAGCTTCCATCGAGCCATGTATTCCACATTCTCAAGAAAGAATTGTCTTTTTAGTTCTCGCTTGAGGTCACCCCAAGTTTTGATAGGGCACTCATCGTTGACAAACTTCTAACGCCACCATAGCTTGGCATCCCTAGCAAGATACATTGCGGCCATAGCAACCTTGCCTTCCTCTGAGTCTGTATGCACGGCCCGGAAGTATTGCTCAGTATCAAACAGGAAATTCTCAAGCTCTTTGGCATCTCTTGCCCCCTCATAATGTAGAGGTTCTGGCACCTTGGCCCTTTCCCCCTGTCCACAAAGCTAGAACGAACCTTGCCCATGGCCATTTGTAGCACGTTGACCTGAGCCTTTAAAGCTTTACCTGTTTATGATTAAAATTTATCCTTCTATGACACCTCTACCCGACCATGGCCCTATACAAGGTTGACTCATGACACCTAACCTGTTTATGATTAAAATTTATCTTTGAGTACAAAAACCCAAGTGATTGGGGGTTTTGGCAACATGGGTCACTTTCAGTTAGGGATGACAATGGAGTGGGGATTGTCTTATTCATTTTCGTCTATTTTTGTATGGATGTTAAAAACATTCGTCTCCATAAATGTCGGTTACATCCATAACTGATACAGATGCTCCATCCCACTTTTTAACTAATTATTTTTAATTTAATATTATAAAAATATATATTATAATTTATTCATGAACATAATTTTAAGTATATATATAATATACATATATAAAAGGATTATTATCTGGTACACCGTCAGTGGACTTTTTTAACTCCACAAGCGGTGTTCACACGCGTCCGTAATCTTTCATACGATTTCTATTTTTACAAACCGACCGTTGGATTTAACAATATAATCGTACTCGTCGTGCACGTAAATTTTCGAATCTATCCGATATCCCTATCATATCGATCGAGAATACTATCTTTTTCAATATATATTTAACGGTTGAAACTTTTTACCTGGGAACGAATAGTTAAATATTTTTAATTTACTCGAAACTCGACGTGCATGATTTACACGAATAGAACAAGAAATACGACGGTCGGATTAAAAAAATATAAATCGAATGAAAGATTACGGTAGCGTGTGAACACCGCTTGTAAAATTAAAAAAGTTCACTGACGGTGTACCAGATAATAATCCTATATAAAAAGTATATATATAATATTACTATATATATCTAATATATATACTAAAAATATAAAAAAGATATATAGAATATTTTAAGGGGTAAAATAGTATTTTAAAAGCGGGGCAGAGTGGAGCAAATATTTATCAAAACCGCTCCGTTCCATTCTGTCATCACTTTTCAAAAAAAAAATTTCCATTTAAAACGGATCGATGCAAAATTCATAGAGCATTATCTTACTTTCAGATGTGAACAACTTTTGAGAATAGTTTTACTATTTGTTTCTTTCCAGCTTTAAGTGGAAAAAAAGGAATGAGTTTTACTTTTAATTTAGTGTCCAAGGGCCCCAAAAAAGAATGTGTTTCAATTAAGATACAACAAAATATTGTCCACCAATACCGTATGTTGGCTAATAACATAGCAGAAATATTATTGGATAGTGATGTAACATTACTTCCCTTCATAAAATATCAGGGGTATGTTTAAAAGTATCAAAACTTTTCTTCTTCATAAAAACATTTGGATTGGAAAATTGATTTTTAGGTAGTGTTTGGTTATGAGATTAGCATTTTAAAAATTACAATGATTTTTATACACTAATTACATCATTTTGTTTGATAATCTTATGCGATAATGATCTTAATATTCGAGTAATATGATCATTGTCTTGAATGGTAATCTGATTCTTATCCAAAATAATGAAAAATCTTATTACCATGAAAAAGTAAGCTTCAAAAAATTTTTTTTTTTTACTAATTTACTCTAATAATAACAGGAATGGCAGCTATAGACTATGCAAGAACACATTGTACTTCTTATTACAAAAGAAAACATCGACTATAAAAAAGAAAATGAGTTTATTATCAATGTGTTAAGAAACTATTCTCGTCAAAATTGATTTATGCTTTGTAAATTTTATAGAATGATGAATTACTATATATTTTATAAATTGTTCATTCAATAAAAATTTAAATTGTTGTTTTTCTTTAATAAGATATTTTAGGTTTTTGTATTTGGTGATTTCTTTACGTAATATCAAAAACAATGATTTAAGATCATGAATAATTTATAATATTATACTAAACATGATAATCTAAAATCACTAATGTAGACACCTAATTTTGTCCGGGCCACTAAACAGGTATGTTTTCTTCCCATATTGATGTTTCCAAGTATAAAAAGACTGTTTTCATCCTGCAGGTGGTACTCCGGGACTTAGTTTAAGAGGGCGAGCATAAAAAGTCAAACTTGAAAAAAAGTCAACCCCAAAAAAGTCAACTCCGAAAAAGTCAACCCCAGAAAGTCAACTACTGAAAAAGTCAACCCACTTTCAAAATCAAGATTTTAAGTTCAATTGAAAAATGGAGAAAGAATTTTGATAATCTGAGGTCTACATTGAAAGATATGGAGTTCGGAAGTTGGGATTTGGAGATTCAGTAGAAAAGAAACCCTAATCAGAGAAATTTGGGGAAAAGTGCTTAAACGATCAAACTGGTCGAAATTGAAGGTTCCAAATGAAAGATAAGCACTGACTACGGGTAATGGAGAAGTCACTTGCAAGAAAAACCGAAAAAAAAGTCAATCCGGGAGAAAACCGAGAATTAGGGTTTTTAGTGGATTTCGGTGAAATCGGGAAGAATCACAGAAATGGCCCGACTTGGTAAGACCAAAGCCCCCAATGGATGAGGAATGATTAAAAAGGATGGCCCAAGGCTCAGATTGAAGAAAATCTGAAAATCGGACTTGTTTTGAGCAAAACCGGGTTTCGGAGGTTAAAGGGCAAAATTGGAAAATTTTGGGAAAAATAGCAAATGGACACCGAAAATTATGGAAAATTTGTCAATCTCATTCTTAAATCATTTGAAAGAGATTGGTAAAAGAAAATCTTGATTCCGAGTTCGTTTGCAAAATGGCCAAATCCCGGGCTTCTTATGCAGTAATTCAAAAAGATAAATCCCGGAAAAATAGCAAATGGACTCCAAAAATTCTGAAATTTGGTAAATCTCATTTTTAAATTATTTGGAATAGATTGGCGAAAGAAAATCTTGATTCCGAGTTCATTTGCAAAATGGCTAAATCCCGAGCTTCCTATGCAGTAATTCAAGCCGATAAATCCCGAAAAAATACCAAATGAGCTCCAAAAATTACGAAAACTTCCAAATCACACTTTTTAATTATTTTGAAGAGATTGGTGAAGAAAAATCTTGATTTGGAGCTCGTTTAAAAAATGGTAAAAAGTAGGGGCATAAAAGGACATTTTGGGAAAAAAAATCCAAATAAATAGCAAACGGACTCGGATAATTTTGAAAACTTCCAGAACTCAATATTTTATTATTTTGGAAGTATTAAAAAACGAAAAATTGAATTTGGAGCCCGTTTGATATTTATTTTGCATCCGGGAGGGCAAAATGGTCATTTCACCCAAGCAACCGAAAAGGGCTTTTTGGGCCCTTCAAAAAATCAGAGTTGGGCTGGAAAAAAGATGTCAACATTTTTCTTGGACAGATGTAATTTGAGAGGGCTGAGATGCTAATCTAAGGGTGGTAATTTCATGACTTTTCATCTTGAATTATTGGCCATTTGATGGAAATTAGGTTACACAAAAATGACAACATCTTGGAGTCCATATAAGCATCATTTTCTGCCAGCCCTAAGGGGGGAGGCAGATTTTGTTTTTTCTTTTTCCATTTTGGTTGATTTCTCTTAGTTTTTCTTAGTTTTTTAACTTCTTGGTTGAGAGCAAAAAAAGAAAAGTTTAGAAAAAAAGAAAAGTTTGAAGAGAAAAGCTTGAAATATTAGCTTCTTGAGGTTGCTCTTGAGCACCAACTCTTGCACTTTCATTTTCTATTCTTATTTTTTGCTATTTTAATCTCTACTTGGTGAGTTTTCATTTTAAAATAATGTTTCTTGTTCTTCCTTCATTTCCTTTCTTAAGTATATTTTTTTTTTACATTTTGTTTTTACAATAAACTCACCATGGCCAAATGGCCTACATTATTTATTTTAAGTTGTTGTTTTTTATTCATTTTACCATATTGTTTATGCTATTTTCTTTATTTTTGATGTTTTAAATATTATGTTATTTCATGTTCTTAAGTTATATTTAATTTGGTTGCTTTGTTTATTGCCATTTATGTCTTAGATATCATGTTTTTGCATTTTTAATTTTCTGTTTTTATGTTGTTTAAATTTGAGCATGTTTTAGATTTAGTATATTAGGTGTTTGTGAAAATGCTTGTGTGATTTTTGTGTTATGACTTAGTTTTTCATGCTAGCATACCAAGTGTTTGTGAAAATGCCATGCTTGTTGAAGCTTGGGGCCATTTGGCTACTCCATGTGTTTTGCATTGTGTGTTGTATTTTTGTCATGCTAGTTGTTAGGTTTTTGCATTTGCATGATATTTGGTTGGAATTTTGAATTAAGCATGCCTTGTGTTTGTGAAAATGCCATGCATGTCTTAGGTCTAGGTTACATTAAATGCCATGCAAGTTCATGTTAGGTCTAGGCCATATTATTTGTGTCATGCATTTTCCTTACATTTAGGTTTAGATCCATGCATTTCATGCATTATGTTTGCTGCATTGTTTCATGCATTTCATGTTCATGCCACTTGAATAATGACTTGAGCCAATTAATGGTTCAAGATCATGCTCTCTTGAGCACACTTGTGGAAAATTAAGTTTGTCAAATTGATTACTCTACCTTTGTGATTTTTTTTATTTAGCCAATTTTTATCTAACTTTCAAAGAGTCCTAGCTACTGCTTTCAAGTCATTTTATGAGTTTCAAATATTTTTACTTTGGTTTTTAAATGATTTTATCAAAAGCAAAAATGTGTTGGCAAAGCAGTTTTTTTTTCTCTCCTCCAAAAACTCGTACATCTATGATTTTTTTGGGAATTCATCTTTGATCAGAAAATTAAGCCGATTTGTTTTCATGTAGTTTTACATGTCCTGAGTCTTCAGTACTTTTTTTAGAATTTTTGGAAGTTTTAAAAATTGGGTAAAAAATCGTGGATTAAAACTGGACAGTGGAGTCAGAATTGAATTTAAAGAAAAACAAAACAGTTTTTTTTTTCTCCTCCAAAAACTCGTACATCTATGATTTTTCTGGGAATTCATCTTTGATCAAAAAATTAAGCCTATTTTTTCTCGTATAGTTTTACATGTCGTGAGTCTCCAGTATTTTTTTTAGAATTTTTGGAATTTTTAAAAATAGGGTAAAAAATCGTGGATTAAAATTGGACAGTGGAGTCAGAATTGAATTTAAAGAAAAACCAATTTTCTGTTTTGGTTAATCTACTTAGAGTGGGCTGATTAGGAGGGTTAGCTACTGACTTAGGGTGATTTCTAAGCCTTTTAAACTCTAAAAATGGTTTTTCAAATCCCGGGTTAAGGGTAGTCAAGTCCGGATTTTTTAAACTTAGGAAATTAGAGCCATTTAAAAAATTTTAGCCCAGTTTTTATTTTTAATTCAAGCTTTTCAAAATTGTTTTCAAACAATCACAAAGTATTTTGGTTTTAGAATATTTAATTTGACATATTTTCCTAAGGTAGCCGGATATCTTTTTAGATATACGGATTTCCTTAATTAAAGGAAAAAATACATCTCATGCATTGCATTTTTATATTCATGCATTTTATATAATAAGTGATTCTTGCCATAATAATTTCTATGTGTCATGACATTTAGGTTGCATTATATTATTTAGATTTTGCTATGTCATTTTATTTATGTCATGCCTATACATATTCATTTCTTTTAAATGTTTTCAAAAAAGATAATGATTTTCAATAAAAATAAAGATATTCCCGAGTTAAAATAATTCATGAGTTCTCTACCGGGTTTGCTGGAGGGAATATCATCAATTATTATTAATAAATGAATATCTTTCTTTCAAAAAAAGAGAATGATTCGGAAAGTTTTTCAAAACTAATAAAAATTTCTATATTTTGCCACGTTTGTTGGGGAATATAGGAAAATTTTGAATTTATAAATTCCGGATCATTTTCAATAAAAAAAATGGAATTATTTTTCTTTAAATTGGGAATTAATTTGAAATACTAAATTTAAAACCAACTTTTACCGAGACTTGAGATAACACACGATTAATAAGGTACCGATTTATACGGGCGTTGTGGGGGTGCTAATCCTTCCCCGCACGTAACCGACTCCCGAACCCGCTTCTTTGATTTCTCTGGTTTAAAACGCAGACTTGAAATTGGTTTTTAAAATGTTTTAATTAATTTTTAAAATATTTTATAAAACCGGTTTTAATAGGTGGCCGATCACACCTAGCTAAAAAAGATTGGTGGCGACTCCATGTTTTTTAAGGTCATTTTCAAAACCTTCATTTTTTTTAGAGGAATTAAGTCGACTTTTCTTGGGTTTTTTTTAATGTCACGCTTAAGGAATAATAAAGTCTTGCGATGAGACGTCGTAGTTATTTTTTTAGGTTGCGACAGCTTGGCGACTCCGCTGGGGACATATTAGAGAGTCAGGCCTAGAATTAGTCGTGTATTATCAAAGTCTCGGTTTTTGTTGGTTTAATTGGTATTTGATTTTAATTCCCACATTTTTTTAATAAGGAGAATTTTGAAAATAATAAATTGTTTTTAAATATGTTCATACTCATGTGCATGCATTTTATTTTTGTTCTCTAGTTATTTAAGGTTGTATATTATAATTGCTTGTTGGTTAATGCGTTACACTATTCTTGAATGTTTTAATTGCTAGGGCATTTAGAATAAGGTTTGTAGAATAGGTGGTGAAAGGTTTATTATTCCTCCACACACACTACACGTGCATTTGCATAACATGAATCCTATACCCGGGTTCCGTCCTTTTAAGTGGGAGTAAAGTAACTACGCCTTCGTGATGATCCTCCGTATGGGCTAGTGAAACACTTTCAGAGTATAAAGTACCTAATGCCTTCGTGATGATCCTCCGCATGGGCATAGGAAAATATACTCTAACGAATTGAACCCGCTTTCATCGGGGTGCCTTACTAGCCTTCACCGGCGACAGTGAGGAACAATTCGGGGCCTTAGAACCGATTCACCCTCATATAGTGAACCTAGGCGAAGCCATGCCGAATTTCCGTTAGACATACCGAAAATAGGAACACATGGAGGGACATTTCAAAACTTTTTGTTACCTATTTTACACTCCGAGTAAGTGTGGTAGATCGGGCAACGATGTACGTACATCGCCCGTAATAAATGTGATACTCCGCCTCGATGGCATCGTGATGCCTAAATAAGCAGATATTGCTGGGGCAGATGTTCATTAGCTGTTTTTAAAAAAAAAAAAAAAAAAAAAAATCCTTTTTCAAGCATTTTTGCATGTTGCACATTTCATGCATGTGTGAATGGCATATACATTTTTGGTTGTATTATTGATCTCATTCTTTGCAATAAACAGTTGGTAATTTAATTTGATGATTTCATAAAACCGGTAGTGTCACATGAACATTTGCATATTGTACCATAGTAAGATCCACCCTGAAATTCTTTTGAAAATGATGTGATTGGTTTATCAAAAAAAAAAAAAAATTGGAGGCAAATCTTGCATAATGAGATTTTTGAATAACCAAGATTTAGGTCCCACCAATTTCGTGTAATCATTGATTTCTTTGTATATACCTTTGTGTTAATTCATTTATTTTTGCATGTATCATTTTGACATCATGTTATAGTCATAGCATGCATGGTCATTCATTGTAAGATACGTTTATGACATGCATGGTCATTATTTGTATATACTTATGTATCAATTTATTCTTTCTTTACATGCATCATGTTGGCATCAAGTTGCATTCATGCATTCATAGTCAGCATGATTTTTTCTGTATATATCCATATATCAATTTATTCTTTCTTTACATGCATCATGTTGGCATCCAGTTGCATTCATGCATTCATAGTCAGCATGATTTTTCTGTATATATCCATTATCAATTTATTCTTTCTCTATATGTATCATGGTAGCATCAAGTTGCATTCATGCATTCATAGTCAGCATGATTTTTCTGTATCTATTCATATATCAATTTATTCTTTCTTTACATGCATCATGTTAGCATCAGGGTGCATTCATGGCATACATAGTCATCATGATATGCTCATGCATTAATTTTTCATATTGGCATCAGGTTGCGTTCATGACATACACGGCCAGCATGACTTTCTTTGTATATACTCTGTGTCAATCATTTATTCTTCACATGCATCATAATTGACATTGTGTGGCATTCATAGTGTATATGATCATTCATTGAGAAATGCATTTGGAACATACATGGTCATTCATTGTATATATCCATGCATTGGTTTTTCTTATTCTTTAAATGCATCATGTTGGCATCGTGTTGCATTTATAACATACATGGTCAACATGTTTCCACTGTATATGACCACACATAACTTTGTTTATCCTTCACATGCATCAAATTGCACTCATGACATTCATAGCTCATTCATCATGAAACACATTAATAAGATGAAATAGAAATTGGCTTAGCTTTGAAGAGTTTTCTTCGTCAGCTAAAAGCTATGACCCCAACAGCAAGTGCGAGTATCATATTCGGGCAATTGGGCATTCGACTAAAAATGCAGAAAACTGAAGGAAAGAATTGAGGGTCTTGTCCACAATGGCATTTGGATTCCAGAGCTTATCGAACATTGGAAATCTGTTTTACCATAGATTGATTTCCTCTTGAAGAATTTTGAGGATAAGATTTGTTATCTTTGAAAGCATGTCAATAGGAGCATTCTGATGCATATTTTTCCATACACTTTGATGATGAAAGCTCTTGTCTCATGATGACATCTACATGAAATAAATAATTTTTGAATTTTAATATTTTGTGTTCATTTTATTTTAGCAATAAATTTGAAATTGTAAAAAAAAAAAAAAAAACAAATGAAACTTTGAGAAAATTTGTGGTACACAATAAATAAGTGGTTTTCACATGAAATAATGAACAATCTTGAGAATATTGATGATCATTGTTAGAAATGACCCAATACCTTCAGCCTTCTCTTTTAGGCTTTCCTAAGCCTAAATCCTTTGAACCGAGACCACTTGAAAGACCTAATGCTTCAAGGAATATGAATGATTTGACTTCATAAAACCATTGTCATCACAGAATAAGCAAAGACTTAGATCTTAGTCTAGGCTATGAACAAAGGAACGAACTTTTTGAAAATTTTCAAATTCCTTGAAAATCAAACAAATGAGACATTCTTTCAAGAATCCAGATTTTGATAATTTGGTGTGTGTCAGGATTGTGCTAAAACCATTCATGACCTTTCCCAATGACCACAAAACACTAATTGCCCAGACATCACTTCATGATTGACACCTTGGGGCACAATGATTAAACTAGATTATCCCTTGTCCCAGAGAAAACCTGCTTTTGGGTCATGTTTTCCTTGTCTCTTCAAAGAACTCAGATTGGAAACTCAGCCTTTTCAAAACAGACCTAGACTTGCCATGTTCCTCGTTGATACAAATTCGCATGGTTAATCAAATTGGGGCATCATATGTGGAAATGATGGATACATAGTGAAGAAGGATGGGCTAATGCATGAATTATTGGGGGCATGCAACGAAAAAAAAACAAAAAAAAAATAAAATTTGTGATATCATGCATATGAGAATTCGGATGATTCCAAAGTGCAAAATGAAATTCTGAATATCTATTTCCCCTAGGGATTGCTTTTCAATGTGAATATTTGTGCTTGACATGAGAAATGGCCATCTTTCATATCCCTTTCACACAAAAAGAAATTATCCATAGTCACCCCTTTTGAGCCAAAAGAATTCTTTCTTCTTTGAACCCTGATCAAGGATTACCCTCTACACTGGGGGGCAAATGCGAGGAAAGATCTTTTCAAAGATCATTGAGAAATGAGTGATAGCTCAAGGACAGACACAAAGCAAATGGAGCCCCGAATAAATACGGGCTCACTCTGTCAAAGAAAAAGATGGTGAAATGAAAGACAAGAAAAACAAAAGAAAAACACAATGAAAAAGAAAATGTGTGTGAAAGACATGGCAAATTGAAAGCCAAGAGCAAGGAAGAAAAAGAGCAAAGTCAAAAAGAAAGAAATGTCCAATAAGGGACAAATGCTTCAAAGGGAATCCTCCTCAAGAAATGATCCTTGATCTGATTACCCTCAAACACATATTTTGGGCCTATTTATCCTTTCTTTCTGAACCCTGAGCCATGGCCTACATTATATGCTTTAAAAGTCCATTTTGATCAAGCATGAATATTTAATTTGAAGGGTTTTTCCTCGGATTTTATCCCATCTCATCGAATTATCATTTCACTAAGGAAGAATCTAGAATTCTCAAGTGTGTGGTAAAAAAATTCTCAAGTGTGTGGTAAAAAAAAAAAAAGGAAAGAATGGGACTCTAGGGCGAAAACCCAAAAACGGGCGGTCTGGAGTAAATTTGGAAATTTTCGATGCCATCTATGCCGATACCCAAAAAAAAAAAAAGGTCATCTTAAAAAAAGGTGGTCATCGAGGAACATCTAGGAATTCCTGAACCCCCCAAATTGTCAGCTCTCATTCGGAGGATTGTCTTCAAAAAACTGAAACTTTTTTCCTCCAAGATCAAACTTTCCGATTTAAACATCCCAGCCAATCTTGACGCTTGTCAAAAAGCCTTGATATGGAAACTAAAAGAATGTTGAATTTGCTTGGTTCTCAATGAATTCATGATTTATAAAACCTGTTCCATTTGTGAGCCTAGAAAGGACATACATTTTTGTTGTGAATTTTTCCTGGAAAAGCCAGAATCTTGTTATACCAAGCCTTGCCAATCCCAGTTGAAAAAACCCAGATTAATACTTAAGAGAAATTTCTAACAGTGATCATCAGTCATCAAAAGATTTGTACATCATACACTGTGGAGTTAAAATTTTTGGCTTAGAAGTTTTCCTTAGATAAGCAAAATTGTTTTTCAAAAAGAGAAAATAAAAATATTTTTGAAATACCCATTTTTGATGTTGACATGAGACAAGGGTTTTTCTAACCCAAAGGTATAGAACTGCCAGGATAGATCCTGACTTCCAGATATGAGAAGAAGATATCGAACCCAGTTCAGATCTCTGTTGATGAAAGTTTGAAAACTGTTGGGGCGAAGAGAATAGCCAAAATGAATTGAAGATATACTCTGATTTGAAGAGGAAAAATGAATTTGAAAGGCTAAGCCAAAGTCTAGAAGCACAACCGGGGGCATTTGCATCACTCATGAGCACACATCTCTTTATCGAGCTTTTGCATCTGCACAGTGTCGGCAAGCATTTGCATCATTCATGGGTATTTGCATTGGCATTATTCCATAAGCATCTGCATTTTACCTTTACATTTACATTCTTCATGGAATTCGCATTTGTGTCATCTCAAGCAATTGCATCATTTCTAGAATCATTGCATTTTCATTATTGTGTGGTAATTGTAGTTACACCATTCATAAACCAGTTACATGAACACAATTAGTAGGGGCATCTGCATCATGGAACATGGGCATCAATCCAGGCCATTTGCATTCGCACTAAGAAATATTTTACATTTGCACCATGAAGCATGAGCACCTTGTTAAAAGACATATGCATCTGCATCATTTCTCAAAGCTTCTGGTGGTGATATCCAGAATTTTACAATTTTAAAAGTGAACAAGTCTTCGGTGGTGATAGCTGAAGCCTCTGGTGGAGATATCCAGGGTTTTATAATTTTGAAAACATGAAAAATTTTATTCTGAATGAGTTACCCAGAATTTTACAATGAGCAAGTCTTTGGTGGTGATAGCCAAAGCTTCTGGTGGTGATATCCAGAATTTTGCAGTTTTAAAAGTGAACAAGTCTTCAGTGGTGATAGATGAAGCCTCTGGTGGAGATATCCAGGGTTTTATAATTTTGAAAATGAGAAATTTTATTCTGAAGGAGTTACCGAGAATTTTACAATGAGCAAGTCTTTGGTGGTGATAGCCAAACCTTCTGGTGGGGATATCCAGAATTTTACAGTTTTAAAAGTGAACAAGTCTTCGGTGGTGATAGCTGAAGCCTCTGGTGGAGATATCCAGGGTTTTATAATTTTGAAAAATGAGAAATTTTATTCTGAAGGAGTTACCCAGAATTTTACAATGAGCAAGTCTTTGGTGGTGATAGCCAAACCTTCTGGTGGGGATATCCAGAATTTTACAGTTTTAAAAGTGAACAAGTCTTCGGTGGTGATAGATGAAGCCTCTGGTGGAGATATCAAGGGTTTTATAATTTTGAAAAATGAGAAATTTTATTCTGAAGGAGTTACCCAGAATTTTACAATGAGCAAGTCTTTGGTGGTGATAGCCAAAGCTTCTGGTGGGGATATCCAGAATTTTACAGTTTTTAAAAGTGAATAAGTCTTCGGTGGTGATAGCTGAAGCCTCTGGTGGAGATATCCAGGGTTTTATAATTTTGAAACATGAGAAATCTTCTTCTAGATGAGTTATCTAGAATTTTATATTGAGCAAGTTTTTTGTGGTGATAGCCAAAGCTTCTGGTGGGGATATCCAGAATTTTACAGTTTTAAAAGTGAGCAAGACTTCGGTGGTGATAGATGAAGCCTCTGGTGGAGATATCCAGGGTTTTAGAATTTTGAAAAATGAGAAATCTTCTTTTGGAGGAGTTATCCAAATTTTTATTCAACATGTGCATCTACATCAAGAAGCATTTGCATCAATCTAAGTTAGTTGAATCTGCATCAAGAAAGTTTGCATCAAATCAAGTCATTTACATTTGCATCAAAGACATCTGCACCAATCTAAGTCATTTGCATCTACATCAAGAAGCGTTTGCATCAACAAAAGACATCTGCATTTGCATCATGAAGCATTTGCATCATCTCTTAAAGCTTTCAGGTATAATCGATTTCATTTCCTTAAGGCGAGTCGAGCCCCGAAATCATCGTCGAAGTACTTTTTTTATTTATGAACAAGTCTTCGGTGGTGATAGCTGAAGCCTCTGGTGGAGATATCCAGAGTTTTTTTTAAAGTCCTTTGAAAAGGTAGAGAGTCTTCGGTGGTAATAGCTGAAGCTTCTGGAGATGATACCCAGAATTTTACAGTTTTAAAAATGAGCAAGACTTCGGTGGTGATAGCTGAAGCCTCTGGTGGAGATATCCAGAGTTTTAAAATCCTTTGAAAAGGTAAAAAGTCTTCGGTGGTGATAGCTGAAGTTTCTGGAGGTGATACCCATAATTTTTACATTTTAAAAAAATGAGCAAGACTTTGGTGGTGATAGCCGAAGCTTCTGGAGGAGATATCCAGAATTTTAAACACAGCTGAGAACAAGAAAGGTTAAGGCCCCGAGAACATCGTCGAGGTCGTTTCCTTTCTTGCAAATCGAATTCGTTTCCTTAAGACGAATCGAGCCTTGATTAGTCAGGGAATTCAATTTAAGGACAAATCTTCAATTTACTGTTTTAAAAAAAAAACAAAACAAAAAAAAACAAAAAAAAACAAAAAAAAAAGAGAAAAAAGAGAAAAAATGAAAAAAATAGAAAATAAAAAAAGAAAATAAAAAATGGAAAATGCAAAAATGAATGAAGAAATGAAAAAGAAAGCCCCTTTCCTTTCCATGTGATTTCACTGACCGTACAAAATTAGTGTTGGTTTATCTTTGCCTGATTCCTGATTCTCAGCAATAGCCAAAGAGGGGCAGCTGTAGACACCTAATTTTGTCCGGGCCACTAAACAGGTATGTTTTCTTCCCATATTGATGTTTCCGAGTATAAAAAGACTGTTTTCATCCTGCAGGTGGTACTCCGAGACTTAGTTTAAGAGGGCGAGCATAAAAAGTCAAACTTGAAAAAAAGTCAACCCCGAAAAAGTCAACTCCGAAAAAGTCAACCCCAGAAAGTCAACTACTGAAAAAGTCAACCCACTTTCAAAATCAAGATTTTAAGTTCAATTGAAAAATGGAGAAAGAATTTTGATAATCTGAGGTCTACATTGAAAGATATGGAGTTCGAAAGTTGGGATTTGGAGATTCAGTAGAAAAGAAACCCTAATCCGAGAAATTTGGGGAAAAGTGCTTAAACGATCAAACTGGTCGAAATTGAAGGTTCCAAATGAAAGATAAGCACTGACTACGGGTAATGGAGAAGTCACTTGCAAGAAAAACCGAAAAAAAAGTCAATCCGGGAGAAAACCGAGAATTAGGGTTTTTAGTGGATTTCGGTGAAATCGGGAAGAATCACAGAAATGGCCCGACTTGGTAAGACCAAAGCCCCCAATGGATGAGGAACGATTAAAAAGGATGGCCCAAGGCTCAGATTGAAGAAAATCTGAAAATCGGACTTGTTTTGAGCAAAACCGGGTTTCGGAGGTTAAAGGGCAAAATTGGAAAATTTTGGGAAAAATAGCAAATGGACACCGAAAATTATGGAAAATTTGTCAATCTCATTCTTAAATCATTTGAAAGAGATTGGTAAAAGAAAATCTTGATTCCGAGTTCGTTTGCAAAATGGCCAAATCCCGGGCTTCTTATGCAGTAATTCAAAAAGATAAATCCCGGAAAAATAGCAAATGGACTCCAAAAATTCTGAAATTTGGTAAATCTCATTTTTAAATTATTTGGAAGAGATTGCCGAAAGAAAATCTTGATTCCGAGTTCATTTGCAAAATGGCTAAATCTCGAGCTTCCTATGCAGTAATTCAAGCCGATAAATCCCGAAAAAATACCAAATGAGCTCCAAAAATTACGAAAACTTCCAAATCACACTTTTTAATTATTTTGAAGAGATTGGTGAAGAAAAATCTTGATTTGGAGCTCGTTTAAAAAATGGTAAAAAGTAGGGGCATAAAAGGACATTTTGGGAAGAAAAAATCCAAATAAATAGCAAACGGACTCGGATAATTTTGAAAACTTCCATAACTCAATATTTTATTATTTTGGAAGTATTAAAAAACGAAAAATTGAATTTGGAGCCCGTTTGATATTTATTTTGCATCCGGGAGGGCAAAATGGTCATTTCACCCAAGCAACCGAAAAGGGCTTTTTGGGCCCTTCAAAAAATCAGAGTTGGGCTGGAAAAAAGATGTCAACATTTTTCTTGGACAGCTGTAATTTGAGAGGGCTGAGATGCTAATCTAAGGGTGGTAATTTCATGACTTTTCATCTTGAATTATTGGCCATTTGATGGAAATTAGGTTACACAAAAATGACAACATCTTGGAGTCCATATAAGCATCATTTTCTGCCAGCCCTAAGGGGGGAGGCAGATTTTGTTTTTTCTTTTCCATTTTGGTTGATTTCTCTTAGTTTTTCTTAATTTTTTATCTTCTTGGTTGAGAGCAAAAAAAGAAAAGTTTAGAAAAAAAGGAAAGTTTGAAGAGAAAAGCTTGAAATATTAGCTTCTTGAGGTTGCTCTTGAGCACCAACTCTTGCACTTTCATTTTCTATTCTTATTTTTTGCTATTTTAATCTCTACTTGGTGAGTTTTCATTTTAAAATAATGTTTCTTGTTCTTCCTTCATTTCCTTTCTTAAGTATATTTTTTTTTTACATTTTGTTTTTACAATAAACTCACCATGGCCAAATGGCCTACATTATTTATTTTAAGTTGTTGTTTTTGATTCATTTTACCATATTGTTTATGCTATTTTCTTTATTTTTGATGTTTTAAATATTATGTTATTTCATGTTCTTAAGTTATATTTAATTTGGTTGCTTTGTTTATTGCCATTTATGTCTTAGATATCATGTTTTTGCATTTTTAATTTTCTGTTTTTATGTTGTTTAAATTTGAGCATGTTTTAGATTTAGTATATTAGGTGTTTGTGAAAATGCTTGTGTGATGTTTGTGTTATGACTTAGTTTTTCATGCTAGCATACCAAGTGTTTGTGAAAATGCCATGCTTGTTGAAGCTTGGGGCCATTTGGCTACTCCATGTGTTTTGCATTGTGTGTTGTATTTTTGTCATGCTAGTTGTTAGGTTTTTGCATTTGCATGATATTTGGTTGGAATTTTGAATTAAGCATGCCTTGTGTTTGTGAAAATGCCATGCATGTCTTAGGTCTAGGTTACATTAAATGCCATGCAAGTTCATGTTAGGTCTAGGCCATATTATTTGTGTCATGCATTTTCCTTACATTTAGGTTTAGATCCATGCATTTCATGCATTATGTTTGCTGCATTGTTTCATGCATTTCATGTTCATGCCACTTGAATAATGACTTGAGCCAATTAATGGTTCAAGATCATGCTCTCTTGAGCACACTTGTGGAAAATTAAGTTTGTCAAATTGATTACTCTACCTTTGTGATTTTTTTTATTTAGCCAATTTTTATCTAACTTTCAAAGAGTCCTAGCTACTGCTTTCAAGTCATTTTATGAGTTTCAAATATTTTTACTTTGGTTTTTAAATGATTTTATCAAAAGCAAAAATGTGTTGGCAAAGCAGTTTTTTTTTCTCTCCTCCAAAAACTCGTACATCTATGATTTTTCTGGGAATTCATCTTTGATCAGAAAATTAAGCCGATTTGTTTTCATGTAGTTTTACATGTCCTGAGTCTTCAGTATTTTTTTTAGAATTTTTGGAAGTTTTAAAAATTGGGTAAAAAATCGTGGATTAAAACTGGACAGTGGAGTCAGAATTGAATTTAAAGAAAAACAAAACAGTTTTTTTTTTCTCCTCCAAAAACTCGTACATCTATGATTTTTCTGGGAATTCATCTTTGATCAAAAAATTAAGCCGATTTTTTCTCGTATAGTTTTACATGTCCTGAGTCTCCAGTATTTTTTTTAGAATTTTTGGAAGTTTTAAAAATAGGGTAAAAAATCGTGGATTAAAACTGGACAGTGGAGTCAGAATTGAATTTAAAGAAAAACCAATTTTCTGTTTTGGTTAATCTACTTAGAGTGGGCTGATTAGGAGGGTTAGCTACTGACTTAGGGTGATTTCTAAGCCTTTTAAACTCTAAAAATGGTTTTTCAAATCCCGGGTTAAGGGTAGTCAAGTCCGGATTTTTTAAACTTAGGAAATTAGAGCCATTTAAAAAATTTTAGCCCAGTTTTTATTTTTAATTCAAGCTTTTCAAAATTGTTTTCAAACAATCACAAAGTATTTTGGTTTTAGAATATTTAATTTGACATATTTTCCTAAGGTAGCCGGATATCTTTTTAGATATACGGATTTCCTTAATTAAAGGAAAAAATACATCTCATGCATTGCATTTTTATATTCATGCATTTTATATAATATGTGATTCTTGCCATAATAATTTCTATGTGTCATGACATTTAGGTTGCATTATATTATTTAGATTTTGCTATGTCATTTTATTTATGTCATGCCTATACATATTCATTTCTTTTAAATGTTTTCAAAAAAGATAATGATTTTCAATAAAAATAAAGATATTCCCGAGTTAAAATAATTCATGAGTTCTCTACCGGGTTTGCTGGAGGGAATATCATCAATTATTATTAATAAATGAATATCTTTCTTTCAAAAAAAGAGAATGATTCGGAAAGTTTTTCAAAACTAATAAAAATTTCTATATTTTGCCACGTTTGTTGGGGAATATAGGAAAATTTTGAATTTATAAATTCCGGATCATTTTCAATAAAAAAAATGGAATTATTTTTCTTTAAATTGGGAATTAATTTGAAATACTAAATTTAAAACCAACTTTTACCGAGACTTGAGATAACACACGATTAATAAGGTACCGATTTATACGGGCGTTGTGGGGGTGCTAATCCTTCCCCGCACGTAACCGACTCCCGAACCCGCTTCTTTGATTTCTCTGGTTTAAAACGCAGACTTGAAATTGGTTTTTAAAATGTTTTAATTAATTTTTAAAATATTTTATAAAACCGGTTTTAATAGGTGGCCGATCACACCTAGCTAAAAAAGATTGGTGGCGACTCCATGTTTTTTAAGGTCATTTTCAAAACCTTCATTTTTTTTAGAGGAATTAAGTCGACTTTTCCTCGGTTTTTTTTAATGTCATGCCTAACGAATAATAAAGTCTTGCGATGAGACTCGTCGTCGTTATTTTTTTAGGTTGCG
Organism: Fremontodendron californicum; assembly: GCA_030761205.1. Taxonomy (NCBI): domain Eukaryota; kingdom Viridiplantae; phylum Streptophyta; class Magnoliopsida; order Malvales; family Malvaceae; genus Fremontodendron; species Fremontodendron californicum. The sequence continues at coordinate 18,978,575 of JAULJL010000023.1, read as the reverse complement.
ACAACTAATGATTAAATAATCTTGATGATCTTATTATCATGATAATTTGATCACCACAGTGATCTTGAAAGTTATATCAAACACTACTTTAAAAACGTCACTCTCTATTGAAGAATGTGTTAATTAATTAATCACGTAATAAAGACAATATTATATACACATATACGTTATTTTTTCTTTTAAGTTTTATTTTTCTTTCATTTAATGTATTTATATCAAACACTACTTTAAAATTTTATGTATTTATATGAAATCTGTGTAATTGTTATGTATATATAATATTTTCCTTTATATTTTTGTCACTTGTGTGTACATTTATAAACAAAGAAATTGAAATATACATTCCATTAAATAAACATGCTAAACTAATATATATAATTCTATATATTTTCAAGGGATAGTTTAAGATTCATACATGTACATAATTTATTTTTATTTTTTTGGAAAAACCTTGTGTCATACATTTATTTTGAAAATTTTGAACTGAACAAAACCAATATATTATATATATATGTAGTTGCCTGGTTTTTTTTTTTTTACCTTCATTTGATCATCTTTATAAAATATACCAACCTCTAATGCTTGAACACAAAAATTTTACTACATTTTTTCATTAGGGGTTCTAGTTTTTTAAATAAAAATGATGGATACAAAAAACTTTTAAGAGTTGAATTATTAATTATTAGTTTATTGTATACTAAAATATGTGTCATATGTGTTGTATGTGATTTGACACGTTAATTATAAATATTAATTTTGACATGTTAATTACACGTTTATAAAAAATATTATAATTAAAAAGAAAAGGCACATAAATATTAATTTAATTTTCATAATAAATAGTAAAAATTGTATTGTTTGCATAAATAAAATTTATAAATTATGTTTTAATTAATAAAAATGAGAATGAATGAAATTGAAATGTTAAATAATAATTATTAATTATTAAGTATAAAAATTATAAAGAATTGCGAAATAGATGTATTTTTTATTTACTTTGTTTTTATATGTTTTATTTTTTTATTTTTTCTTTCTATTTTTTTTTTTTTTTGCAAAAGAAAATAAAAAGGTAAAAATATTTACCAAATGAAAAACTAACCACTTATGATGTTAAAAAAATAATAATGCAAAAGCAATTTATTTTTCGGTTCTTCTTGAGACTTATTTTCGAATAAATTGATTGTGTGATTCATCAAACCTTTTCTTTTTAATTCTTAAATGGATTGTTATCAAAGTTCATTGTGGTTGCTTTTTTCAAAATCATTATTTCATTATGTTCTAATCAACCTCCCTAAATAAATTAAATGATTTGAAGGGACAAAGTTCTTGATATATAACTTCAAAATTGAAAAATTGGAAACAATATGCTTGTTGAGACCATAAGAATACATAAATTAAGGATTTAGGTTTATCTTTATCAATATTAGTATTAATTTAGCAAATGTGAATTTGATAAAGGTATATATACAATTTGGCATATGCTTAAAAATTATAGGATGAGTTGTTGTAACACTTTTGAATGCTTTATTTAATTTGATAATATAAATAAATAGAACATTCAAAATCAGATTAAATCAGTTAAAGTAGGTTTTGTAAATATAAGGGATCCATAATTTTACTTTCCAACTCTGTTGTTCGCCTATTATTGTTGTTTTGTATTATAAGATCAAACATCTTACAATCGACAATCCTATAATTTTGGCTCTCAATTTGGAGCAATTCAATATCGAAAAACTTTTATTAATGTTATTGAATTTAAACCTAAAATGTATAACTTGCAAGTTGTTATAAATTTTATGAAATTAAGATTCAAATATTTTAAATTCTCATTTTATGCACACAATTCTTCATTACAAAATATCCACACACAAAAAAAAAAAAAAAAAAAAAACAGTATCATGTTAAACAAATGAATTTGTGGATGAAAATTGATTTTTCTAAATATATGTTTTTAATATATTTTTAAATTATAATTGTAAAATATAAAAAATGATGTTTTACATTGTTTAATATTAAAAAAAAATCTATTTGTATGAAAATGAGAAATCTTATATTAAAAGAAAATCTTAATTATAAAGTGAATTTTTTTTATCAAACTAAATAAAAATGAAAAAAGTAAAACTAATATTGAGTATATCAATATAAAGATTTATAAAACATGCAAACCAATTAGAGAGATTGATTTATCATAATTTGAACTTGAATATTTTTCTAACTTCAAAATTAATAAATCGTGACTATTAAAAATAAAAAAAAAAATATGCAATATTCGTTGAAATAAAATGAAAGAAAAAAGACTTCTATAAAAAATTTACCATCATCTAATCTAACGTATAATATGCTTAAAGAATCCTTATTTACAACATTAGAAAAAAAAAATGAGCTTATATCTCATTAATTTCTAAGCCCAAATCAATTGAAAAAAAAAAAAAAAACTTACTTACCAAACCTTTTTGCATTGAAATGGTTTTGAAGTTATGTTATTTATATTTATAATGACATGAGATTTAATTACTTATGGACTCTAACTTTACATTTGTTTAATGTATTTAAAACTAATCTTATTATTAAAATTCAAAATTATACAAAAAATAATTTATAATAGTAATTTAAAAATTTAATAAAAAAAGATAATTTAATTACGGACTCTAACTTTATCTTTATTTTATGAAATTTAACCGGAGCTTTTTAAAAATTTATTTACCAAATATTTTATTATAATGATAGTAATTCAATATAATTAAAATTCATTTTTATCTATAAAGCTAATCTTATTATTAAAATTCAAAATTATAATAAATAAAAATTAATTTAAAATGGTAATTTAAAATTTTAATCAAAGATGATTTCATTTTTGTCAATTCAATAGATTTTTCATATTTGTGCTTTTATATATATATATATTATATTAGTTATTATAAATATTTATTAGTATCATTTTTTTTTAACAGATTTCAATATCTTGTTTAAAAATGGAAAATTTAACGTGATATTCCATTTTTAATATCTTTATACTAACACGAAATATGATCAATTTATAAAATAAAGGTTACATAACAAAAAAAAAATTGAATTTTATCACTTTATCTAGATAAATCTTTATATTGTTATTAGATTCAAATAAGCCATTAACCTTTAATTTGAACCCTAATAAACCTCTTAAGTAACCTTTAATTTGTACTCAAATAAGTCTGCTGCCCGTCTTTTCCACCAAAGACTTCTTTTTGCTTTCGTGCCTTAAGTTCATTCCACCATTTTGGATACCCATGTAACTTAAAGCATGTTTCACCGGTATGTTTCACGTTCCCACAGTGAGTACAATCACTTCCTCCACCGTCAGTTGATCCCTTGGTCTTTGTGGACTCACTTTTTCTTCCACCGTTTGAAGACGAGGATCCAGATTTGACCATATGTAATGTAGATAATTGTCCCGTCTTTATTCCTTTAAAAGCCATAACAGTGCCTATTGTAGCCTTAGCGCCTGCAAGCATTACTGCTTGCCTGGTATCTTTCCTTCGAACATAGGCATAGACTTGTTCTACCGTAGGAAATGGCTGTAGTCAAAGTACATCACTTCGAATTTTGTCCAGTCTATCATTCAATACATCTAGGAAGGTATAAACTCTATCTTCTTGTAAAAGGGCATTTTATTCTTGTATATCACGAGCACATACCATCGGGTTCGGGCGACAAAAATCAATTTCCCTCCACAAACCTTGTCGGCTGTTGTAGTATGATTCGATGGATCCTCCAGCTTGTCTCATTTAGGTCACATGTCTTTTTAACTCATACACCTGAGATGTATTATTTTCATCAAAATACGTAGTGGCAATTGAATCCCATACTTGTTTAGCAGTTGGAAACCGAATAAAATTTTCGATTAATGTAGGATCCATTGAATTGATCAACCACCCCTTTACAATTGCGTTTTCTGTTCTCCATTTTCTGAAGGTCGGATCGGTTTGTGCCGGTTGAGGGAGATCACCATTTATATATCCCACTTTGTCTCTTCCCAAGATATACATCTCGACAACTTGGGACCATAGAGCATAGTTGGTACCGTTTAGTTTGATACCAATCGGTGCAGCAGCAGTTTTGTAGGTTGTAATCAGGTTTTGGGTCAGGACTCGGGTCATCCTGGTCGTCAAGTCCTCAAAAATAGCCGTTGTAGACTTTTCTTATTGTGCTTCAAGCTCTAATCAGTCGTTGTAGCCATCTTCTTCGGTTTTCTGATTAACAAAGATCACTTTCTAGGATCTTAGCTCTGATACCATGATAAAAACGGATAAATACTACGAAAGAATTTGATAGTACAAAGAGAAGATGGTGAATTTCTTGATATGTTATTCACAAAGAGATCACTTTTATATATAGGAACTCTTTATGAAGAAACAAACTAATTTAAAAAACAAAACCGCTATATAAAGCAGATAATTAGCTTACCAAATTACCTGCCAGATTACATGGGATATCTAACCATAAAAGAAATTTAATATTCACAAAATCAACTTTAATCAAAATTAATTATTGCTCACTCCAACAATAGACTCATTATAATTAAGAGATATAAGAGAACAAATTTATAATACATTAAATCTCTGCGAAATTATATATTTTATATAATTAAAGTTCTGTTTGGTTGATCTTTTTGTTTTTTATTTTTTATTATTTGTTATTTATTTTTAGTTTATTTTATTAAAAAAAATCAAATAATAAAAAATCAACTAAAGGAAACCTAAATAAATAAGAATGAATTAATGGATAGGTAATAAATGGTCAAGATCAATGAGTTGGCAATCCACATGGTGAGGATGGGGTGGAGGGTGCAACAATCCGTTTGTGGGATGATGGAGAGCATGGGGCCCTTCCATCATATCATCATGCACCCCCCTGCCCCTGCTCAAACAAATCATGTATTTTATTTTTTATATATAATTTAAGTAATCCCATTTTCTCTTTAATTTGTTGCATGTTTCAATTCAACAAAGCTCCACCCAAGGAGTTTCTATGGCTGCAATAGAGGCGACAGTCGCCCGGTATTTATACTTTCCCTTCCCTTGGAACTGATCCTGCATGAAGACCCAATATCGCAAGGCCAGGCCATAGCCATTGGCTCTAGCTAGCTAGCTAGCTAGGCCGGCCTCAGCCAAAAATCACTTCGCCAAAGGCCACTGGTCCACATTCTCTTGTCACTCTTATGATCCTCCAAATGCTAGCTTAAAGGGAGGTGTGGCTTTGTTCTTGTTCACACATAAAATTCACTTAAGTCGCACTAATCAAAAGGCTTCATTCATTAATAATTTGCTGCAAATTACATAGTTAGCTTCCAAGTTTCTGGAGCCTCCGAATGCATGTTAAGATTGTTTTAGGTTTTAATCTAGATATGTCAATTGATTGAGCCGGCTCGATCAGGTAAGGTATATATTAAAGAGTTTTGCAAATATCCAAGTTTGATTTGATTCAAAATATAGACAGAGTTTTAAGCTCAGGTTTGATCCAACTATGTAAGAATACTACCCAAGTTCGTAGAGGTCTGTCTAAATTTTTACATAAAAAGATTGATCCCTTTTAAAAATAGATCAATCTTTCTTAAAGAAGGATCGATCCCTATTAAAAAAGATCGATCATTATTGAAAGAGGATCGATTCCTCTAAAAAAGATCAATCCCTCTAAAAAATTTATATAACTAATAGTAAAATGAATCAGATCAAGCCGAGTTTAGACAAAAAAATGTTATGTCCACAGCCCGACCCGATTTTAAACGAGTTTCATTTTTTTGTTCAAGTTCGTTTTTCGAATTTAATATTTTTATCCAAACTCTTTCATATATCAGGGCCCTCAAATATGAACGAATAACTTGTCTATAAATAGGTATAATTTAATCATACGATCACTTAATTCATTGGTTTTTCATGTATCAAGGTTGGTTAGTTCAACAGTAGTATAGTTAAATTAATATACAATCAACAAAATATTTCTAAGTTTAATTAGTGAAGTAAATTCTTTCACTGATCAAAAAGCTGGCTTGCTCTTAATTATGCATTTTCATCAAAGAAATTAATAAAGTTCACGTACACACATTTCTATACGTATCCATCACAATTCACGAGCATGCTCCTAAAATTCGCAATAATTAACCTTCAAGCAGAAGTTATATACAAGAGTAGGATAACACGTTTGGTTGGATTCGGTTTGGATTGGAATTGAGTAAGAGTATTTATAATTCAGATCAGTTCAATCCGGTCTGAATTACTATTTAACAATTAAAAAAATTATTTAAATTTAATTATAATATATATATATATATATTAATATTAATATTAATATAAAAATAATTTTTTTAATATTTTAATAATTTATGAATAGTGAAGTGAACTTCAGGCTGGCCCGAGCCCAATCCGAAACGGGTTTGAATAAGGAAAAATATTTTTCTGGGCCTTGGCCCAGCTTGGCCTATGAGCACCTCTAACTCTATGTCTACACTTCTTTTTTTTATGGACGAAACCTTTTGATTTTTCTTTATCAATTGATTTTAAGTTAAATATTTAATATAATATTAAAATTCAAGTTCTGTTCTATTTGTTTTTATTTATTATCTCTTTTAAATTTGTCATGTAATAGATTTTTCTGTTTTCATTCTACATATAATAGATATGCTAAGTGATATTATTACATATTTGTTAAAATTTGAATTTTCAATGATTTTATATTTAAATAGATTTATATTTGATGTATTAATAGTGTGTAAATTTATATATTATCATTGAATTATATGATATTATCTCTTTAAATTTTTTTTAAAAATAAATACAAATAATTTTATTTTTAATAAAAAATGATTTATTAACATTGTATATACACGATCGTATATCAAATATAAATTTATATTTTTTTCTTGTTTATAATTTTACTCGCACGCTCTCGATTTTTGTCTTTTTGGGGCTTTGTGGTGGGGTCCAACAAATGCTTACCTTTCAACTGACATACGCACGTGTCTGACAGCTCTCTCACACGCCTAAAACCAAACACCACCATATCAAAATACATCTGTCCTCGTAATCTTCGAATCACGACAGATTTGGATTTGACACGTGTCTCATGTTAGACCACGTCGACGGCTAAAGATAAGCCTCCTTTTCTTTTCGTTTTTTTGGGTGGTTTTGATCACATGGGGTGCTGTCCAACCAAGCTCCAGAGGGGGCTGATTCCTGATGAGATGAGAGAGGCTGATGCTGAGGCTGAGCTGCAACAGCATGGGAAAAAGGGGCTGATGTGATCAAATCTTGGGGCGGAAAAAGAAATGGCCCCACTTAACAAGTTGGAAAAGTTTTGAGCCGTTGGAATCAGGATAAAATCTGCGCATACCCAAAATCATTAATCCCTCAAATCATAATTAAATCTGATAATATTAGACACGATACAAACATAATAAAAAATAAAATATGAATATGAATACGACACTAATATACAAATATATCAAAATCTATATAAAACATTTTAAATACAATTATGATATGAAAAATATATAAATACGACACGAATATATGAATTATCAAATTTAATCATAATCGTCCTAAAAGATTATGATGATGATGAAAATTAAAAGGAAACACTACTATGCATTGTTTGCACTTTGCATTGGCTGAATGTGAATTTGAGTTGAAACTTGAGAGTTATACTAGTTTCAGTTTTTATAATTTAAATAATTATCGTAACGAGATATTACGATCGTTATTTTATGATTTTATCGTCGATATTTATTATTGATATTTATCACAATTAATCGCTATAGTTTTTATCATGTCTGTAATCGCGATAATAAAAAAATCCATCCATAATCATAATTTAAATTTCTGCCTAATTCTAGAGTCGAGTGGAGTAAAGCGAAGTTATGCTTGGCTAACTAGGGGTCCACTTCCATGGATATGGCGTTATTGTATATAAAAAACACATAAGGATATAAATTTTTCTCTACATGATATAAGTTTGGGGTCCCCTACCCCTACTTGGGTGCCTCAGAAACTTTCAGGATTCACGAGTATAGTTAAAAGCCCATGTCATGATGATGACTTTGCCAGATACTTATATATGCTAGATATATTTATGGATATATATATATATATTTATATTTATATATTCATATTTATATTTATATATTTTTTTATGTTATATTATATTTTAATTATTTTTTTATGTTGTTTTCATGTTTTGTAATCGTGTCGTGTTCAAAATTATTAAATGTACATGTAACATTTTCGTGAGCATTGAAACAAAATGTTTATATATATATATATATATATATTTATATATACTCGTCAATGTATCCAGATTTTAAAATCAAAATATAACAAAAAATTCGATAGCTATATTATTTTTGCATGTATCGTTTAATTATTGTTGTTATATATTTAATTTATCATGTTACTGATATAATATTGGGATTTTAATAAATTGAAAAGCGTATTTTGATATTTACTAACATCTTGCATTGGCCAGAAAAAAATATCTTGCACATGCATGCAAAAGCGTGCATTTATGAATTTGGAGCTTAACCTTAAGGATGGTAAAACTCATCTATTTTACAGATTTCGTATCAATCCGTTTCAAATATAAAGGGATTTTTTTTTAAAGTGAGGGCGAAATAATTTAGATAAATGTTTGTTCTGTCTCATCTCACCTTTTAAAATTATTATTTTATCTCTTAAAATATTTTATATATCCCTTTTATATTTTTAGTATATATATATTAAATATATATATTAAAATCATATATATATATATATATATTAATATTATATATGTATATTATATATACTAAAAAAGTATATATACTAAAATTATATTTATAAATAAATTATAATATATTTTTTACAATATTAAATTAGTAAAAAATTGTGGTAGAGCAATGTGAAACGGTTATGGATGTAACCGATATCCATGGAATCGGATGTTTTTAACATCCATGAAAGAGTGAGACGGAGATAGATAAGGCAATCCCCGTCTTGCTCCATTGCCATCCTTACTTAACCTAATTGGTTCATGCAATCATTTTAAAAGATGAGATCCTATAAATATAAAATTCGAATCTCAATATTTATAATTTTTTTTTATTTTAGATTGTGACCTCTTTTGTGAAAAAAAAAAATAGTGTATTTGTATGTACACATGATGATAAACATGCATGCATGGCATATGGGCTATAGCTAGTGGGGGGTGAGTTAATGCACACAAGTTGGAAATGAAGATGACGGCAAAATTCATGTGCCTTGTCCTGGAGGGCTAACATGCTGGCTGGCTATCGAACACCCTTCCATCATTGCCAAAAAAACTTTTAATTCCGCTAAGTTCCAATTGATTCTTGGAAATTAAAAAGGTGGAAATGAAAATTGACTCATGCCTTCATTTCTTTTTGTGCATTTTATTTTCAAGAAAAGAGAAAAACGTGTACTACTCTAGCATAAATTATCATTTCTTTCGAAATCCGAATACATATCAAAACAATATGTTATATATTTTTAATGAAATAATTAATGCACGCGCCACGCAATAATTCCAAATTGTTTTATTTTATTTTTTTTTGCCAAGAAATTGTTTTAAAAATTGGATAACGATTTTTGTACATGTGCACTGTAGCTATTTTAAATTTTTTTTTAATGAAATGGCATAATATAATTAACTGTAGTATATCAAATATAAACTCAAAATATATATACTTATATATAATAGAGAAATTATCTAATTATTGTCAGTGAGATTTTTGAATTTTATAAACGAAATTAGTAAAGTAATATATACTTTTAAAGTATGTTTTTAAAAAATAAAACATGCGATAAATTTTTAACTCCGCTTATAAAATTAAAAAACTCTACTATCAATGTATCAAATATGAATTTCATATAATTTAATATATTAATGAATTTATATTTGATACACTATCAGTGTATCAGTGAACCACATAATATCACCTATTAATAAGTAAAATTATTTGTATTTATTTATTTATTAAATTTTTATATTTACTCATTAATGAAGTAATATTATATAATTCATTGACAATGTATAGATTTATACGCCGATAATATATCAAATAAAAATCTTATATTAATATATAAATAATTAAATTAAAATTTTATGATTCATGTCGAAAGAGCCGAAAGGAACATCAAGGCTCGGCTCACATGGCCCGTTCTAAAACTCTTCACATCATTTAAAGCCCTCTCATCTCTCATTTCTTCTCTACATTAAAACTTTTATTAATTCCTCAACCCAAAAACGCAAGGCACTTCCTTTTGCTATCTCTATTTTCTTTTTTCTTTTTTTTTTTCTTATTTAAGCTGAGGAAATTTAGTCACATTTGTTAATTTTCTTCATTTTGTGATGAAACATATGGAGTCAAGGAGGTGCAAAGAGTTTTCTATGGTGAAATGGAGGAGGAGGAGGAGGCGTACGGATCGCTGTGGCGGTGGTCGTAGTAGGTCAGTTAGAACGAAGGTGAAGAAGCTGCAAAGGCTAATTCCGGGAGGGAAAGGGTTGCAGCCGGATCGGCTCTTTTTGAGGACAGCTGATTATATATTGCATTTGAGGTTACAAGTTAATGTTCTGCAAGCTCTTTCCAAGATTTACCAATCCTCAATGTAGTGTAATCGTTATTTTCTTCATTAATATTTATAATATTAATTTATGTAGATTATGATACAGAATTCATATGGCATTTGCTGCCAGATAAAAATGTATGCTCTTTCCTTGATAATTATATATATATATATATATGCTAAGTTTTCTTTTAGAATATATTGGCGGGTTATTTCCTTTGGAATTCATGCATGTCGCCCATCTGCTGGAATTATCCTGTCATTCCTTCTTTACCTTTTGTTCTTCGTTAAAACGATGCATATGCTGAAAACTGACATTTTCTAGTGTTCAGCTTTGGTTTTTGCTTCAACAATATTTCTAGGTTTTTTTTATTCACTCTAAACAAAACCTCCTTTTATATATATATATAAAAGAGATCCCAACTTATAGATAAAAAAAAATTACAGATGTTGAGATTAAAATATCAGATTTATTAGATATTTTCTCTTAAGTAGGGATGGCAATGGATAGTAAAAAATTAGATATCCGACACTATCCGATCCATTTTTTTTGGGATTCGGATAATTTGCGAATTCAGATATGAACCTTTAGATATTTGTTATCCGATTTCGCTTTGATTTGATCCGGATAATGTCGGATATCCGAATCCATTATCTGAATCCGCTTTTTTTATACGGATAACGGATTGGTATATCCTAATTCAATATCCATTTACATTTTTATTTTTTGTTTAATTTTCATTTTTTAAATAAATAATTTGATAAATTAGAATATTTAGAGGATTCGGATATCCGACGGATATTGCTCTTTAAATTGGATGCGAATTTGGATAGTAATATTAGGATAGTAAGTGGATAATAAACTTATTCGAATTTTGGATAAATTAAGTGGATTCAAATTAATATTTAAAAATTTGCTGTCATCTCTATTTTTAAAGACAATTTTATAAATCAACTGAATTAAGCTTTCGATAACTTCCAACTTCTTTTCTTTTTTTCTTTTCCTTTCATAAATTATATATACACCAAACATATAGTACTAAACACTTATTATTATAGCGATACATTACCTTTTCTTTTCTTTTTTATTGCACTTTTTGGGGTAGAGGATTAAAAACTTTTTTTTTTCTTTATTGTAACTATAATTAATTTCATCATGCAATTACAAATGCACATGGAACACTTCGGTTTCATCATTCTCCCCTTTTAATTGCTCCTCTTAAGCACTTCTTGAAGGTGAGGGAGTTCAACCAATTTAATTTCACCCGCCAAGTAAATCGATAAAGTAATCACTAAATGAAAGGGATAATATAGTATATACAATAAAACTTCGATAAATTAATAATCTCGATTAATTAATAAAATATCGTAATCCCAACTCAGACCAGTATTATATTAAAATAATAATCTTGCTAAATGCATAAGATAATAATTTTTTTATAAATTTTTAGGATCCAACAAATATATAAATTAATAAATCCTAAAAGAATATATAAAAAAAAAAAATAAAAATTCATATAATACTATAAGAAAATTTTCACTTAACTACTTTTACTTTTTCATTTAAGCTCTTTCTCAAAATATGCATCTAAAGTTATTTGTTTTTTTGGTACCTAAATCAAATTAAACATCATCCTTAATTTTTTGCAATGCACTCACTACATTCGATATATTCTATTCATGTTATAGCAAGCAGTTTTCTATGAAAATATTAATAGTTGACTCTATCTAATTTTTTCCTTTATAAGTCATTTATGTATCTTAATAAAAGAAAATAATAATATATTTGTATAAAGATTGAAAACATAAATTTTTTTATAAATTAATAAATATTAATCTATCGATAAATGAATAATATATTCATTTATCGATAATTAAATAACCTCTTTAAAATAATTTTTTTCTCAGTTCTAATAGTATTATTTTATAAGAGTTTTACTATAGATGTTTATCACTTGGGAAAAGTATACTGAACTACACATATATAAATTAGACATGTTTAAGGGTCGAGTTGCCCTCCCGGCCCGACTCGTATTGGGTCGAGTCTGGACAAGATTTTTAGTGATCCGAACCAGTCCAGCCCGAATCACTATTTAAATAATAAAAAATAAAATTTTATTTAAATTTAATTATAAAAATATTAATATTAATATAAAAATAAAAATAAATTTTTAATAATATTTGAACAATAATAAGGGCCAGCGAGCCGACCTAGGACCGTGCCTGGGTAAGGTGAAGAAAAAAATTCGACCCGACCCATGAGTAGGTCTAATATAAATCCATATATATTAATAATAATAACAATAAACATATAAGTTGAATCCTAAAAACTAAATAATTTATTTTGAGAATAAATTATACAAATGATCATTAAATTTAACACAATTTTTATTTTGACCAAATCTAGTCAACCTACAGATCTCATCCCACCAAGTGATTTAAAAATGATGATTTTGCTAAATATGTTGCTGCATCAATCAAAACTCTAAGGCTTTTCTTGGTAAAGTAACCAAAAAAAAAAAAATTGAAAAAAGAGAAAAGTAAAAAAGATAAAAAAAATATATATTTTTTTTATTGTGTGCTTAATAAAAAAATAGAAAAAATAGAAAAAAATAATTTTTTTTCTATCTATTAGTTTGTAGAGTTGAAAAATAAGAGGAAAAAAAATGAAAATCATATTATTTTATCATTATATCTTTTGTAAATTAAGATAAAAAAATAAAATTTAAAAAAAAAATGGATAATTTTTGTAAATATGCACTTAAGTCACATCTCTCTCAATTTTTTCTTTTATCATTCCAATCTGAAATGATTTATTTTTATGCATAACGGAAGAAAGTAGTCATTTTTTTTATTACTAAGCACACTCAAAATTTGTTTTTTTTCAATTTTTCAACCCCTTATGTTTTTTCACTCTAATAAGTACACCCTAATTTTTTTCTCTCATTTTTTTTTAAACTTTTTCTTCCTCACTTGTGGGTATATAATTTTGATTTTCTAATTAAAAAAACAGCTAAAACCTGTGTTTGATTTGTTATTGACGTGACAATTTATGCAATAAATTATGTGATAATCACATCGGTTACTTGATTGGCATTTTTGGACGAGAGTTATGATCAAAAAGAAAAAATCAAAAGAATTTCTTGAGAAAAGAAAAAAATCAAAGAAATTGAATGGTCGAGATAAGTTCGCAAAAGAAAATAAAAGTGAGGATCTCGCCACATCGTGATACAAAATTCAAGAAAAATTTAAGGTTGCACTAAGATTTTCCCCTCTTCTAAAGATTAAAATATATATTATAATATATTCTCACTACGCTTCGAAAAATTAAATTAAAATTTTAAATATGATATTTATATTAATATATGCATATGCAATTATTTAATTCTTAAATCAATGAACTTAAAATTAAAATTGAATTATTATGATAAATTATGCAAAATATGAAATGAATTGAAATAAAACAAGAACAAAATATGAGAAAAATATTTAAAATACGACACAAAAAATAACATAAATACTACACGAATACATGAATGCGTCAAAATATACATAAAACGAATTATTAATGTGTAAAAAATTATATAAATTTATAATATCTCGAATACGATAATGACACAAAAAATAACACGAAAATATCTCGAATACGATAATGACACGAAAAAATAACACGAACATAAACACGATACAAACACAAACACAAATTTTCCACTCTTTTTTTACTCTTCTCTTCCCTTTCTTTTCCTTTCTTCCCTCTTTTTTTTCTTCTCTTTTCTTCTATTTCTTTTTCCTTTATTTTCTTTCTTTCCTTGTCCATCAAAAGAAAAAAAAAATTGTAATACATTAATTAACCTCTACAATACAACTAATGACCATGCTTAGTTGTCCCATACAAAGCCTTCTAAAATTGGAATTGAGCCCTCACATTGAATGGAGACAAATTTTAATTATAATATATATATATTATAGACTCCCGTTTTTATCCAGGTTAATTTTAATTTTAAGTTAGGTCTAATTTATTTTTAATTTTAGTTGTTAATTTCGAAATTAGATAAAAACAAAAAAAGGAAAAAAAATCAGAAAACAAAAAAAAATGAAAAAGAATAAAAAGAATAAGAAAAAGAAAACAAGTTTGGATTGAACCTAAACTCTTCTCCCTGGATCAAGATAGACGCAGTGTTCATGATAAATGTGAAATCTTATTTTTCATTTGGATTGGGATAAAGCTTTAGAAGCCCAGATCAAATCAAAATTCTTCCTATAATTTCCCTATAAAAAAGATTTGTAGATTCAGCAAAAAATGGGTGGGAAAGATTCAGAAAACACACATTAGAGAATCTCGACATACACAACAACAAGATTCGAAAATACAGCAAACAAAATCTGAGGGAGACAGTGGCAAGGAAAAAATATTTTTAGAGGGCTTTTGTTTTCGAAATTTTTGGGTTTTAGGTGTTGTTTCGAAAGATCCAACAGTGAAAACTTAGGAAAGGTTGAGAGAAAGCTTCGGTTTTGGAGGTCATCTGACGACGGTCGGAGCAGATTTGTGGGTTGGAAGTCGTGGATTTTGGTCTTAGATCTAGGTGATTTGGGGTTTGATTTTCAGAAAACCAATTGGATTTTCGGGTAGAGGATGTTGGAAGGAATATTTTAGTTGATTTTGGGTGGTTTCTAAGTGCTTCCACGGCAGCTGACGGTGGCACGCGACGAAACGGACCACGGCAAACACGACGGAATAAAGTCAGAATTTGGGATATGGGTTTATTAATGGTATACGGTGGTTTTCCTATTTGGTTAGAGAGAGGGCAGAGAATTTGAAAGCTAGAGAGGGAAGTTGAAAGATGGAGATGAAAATTTGACTTTTAAAGCATTAAACGGCATAGTTTAGATAAAGAGGATCTTTGTTGACCCGCGTGTTGCCCATCTTCAAGCCGATCCATTTGCACACAACCCGTGACCTGCTTGGGCTAAGCCTGATCTCAAACCTAATTTATTTTGTTGGAGAAGCTGCATGATCCTTGGTGAAGACTGTAGGGGGAATACCAATGCCCATTGTGTGAAAAATTGGCTAAATACAGAGTTGGCTTATCAAAGGAAATGTAGTGCAATTTGGAACTTGAAGCTTGGAAGCCTCTGGGCATCAGTACTAGCCTGCTAGGCGTTGAACCAAGTTTCAAAAGAAAGTATTTTTATTGGTTGTACAATCTAGAAAGCTAAAAAAGGTAACAAGTAGTGTCATTCATTGATTTGATTTTTATTCATTTGATCTATTATTTATTTACTTTATCTACTTTATTTATTTGTTTTTCCATTACTACTTACCTATTTGTTTTAAATTTGAGATATATTTTTATTTATCTTTTTTATTTAATTATTTAATCACTTATATATTATTTGAGTTAATTATTTTATTTTATGTATATTATTGATTATTTAATATTCTTCTAATTTGTGAAATATATTAGGATTTATTATTTTTATTATTATTATTATTTATAGAACGCATGATTTTATGATTAATTATTTTTATATTTAGAAAGCATGATATTTAGGATTATTTTTATTTTATTTTGGCATGATTTTTAGGATTATTTTTATTTTGTGTTTAGATGGCATGATTTTAGGATTATTTTTAATTTTTTAGGATTTTTATTTTTAGGATTTTTATTATTTATTATTAGATTTGTATGATTTAGGATTTTTATTATTCATTGCATGATTTAGGATTTTTATTGTTTATTATTATTAGATTTGCATGATTTAGGATTTTTATATATTTTTTTTTTATTATTTAGATTATTGCATGATTTAGGAATTGATATGATTTTATTATTATTTTTAGATTTTTGCATGCTTTAGGAATAAATATGAATTTTATTTTATTATTTTTTAGATTATTTTGCGTGATTAGGAAAATAAATATTGACTTAGGTAGATTAATTATGACCTTTAAATAAGACCTAAAATGTGATTAATGTGGTACTATTTTTATAGGCGTTGTGGGGGTTGATGGAAACTCAATTAAGAGTTGTAAACCCAAGTGCAGGTTATGTTCAAGTAATAAATTCTCGGGTGTCCGAGGTCGAACCACAGGGAAGCGTACTAGTAAGTATAAGTTTATAAATATATAAGAAAAAGAAAGTAAAAAAGATATTAGGGAATCAACAACAAAACAAGATAAACAAGATATTAGAGAACAAAATAAACAAAATAACATAAAAGAAATTAAACAAGATATAAAAACAATAAGAAAAGATGTTGAGGTTAGAGAATCCACTCTTGGTGTTATGCTAAGATTAATCTTGTTTTATTACACAATTGAAATTCACACATAAGGGAGATTCCAATCGGAAGGTTTAGCAATTCAGTCCAAATTGTCCAACGTCCATAGCATATGATATTATGTTCATTTGGTGTCCTCAAAACTCACAAAAAGAGTCCAAGCATTCCTTATGCCAAGGTATATGTCTACAACAAATCAAGGTTATGAAACCAAGCATTTACTGTGCCATTTTCATTGTCAATAATGAATCAAGATCCCTACTTTGCAAGTATGATTTTCAACCAAAAGAAAATATTATCTATACTAAATGATGATTCATTTTAGCTCATGTTTAAGAGACTAACCTTAGCATTTACCAAGAGCTTCACCTCATCACCTCAACAATATGATTAGCAACACATACTAGATATGAAGAAAATGAAAAAAAAAATAAAGAAAAAGAAAACTAGAGAAAGGAAAGAAAAAGAAAACTTAGAGAATTTTATTACAATGGCTATCCTACCAATGTATCAATTGTATCCCAATACTCATCCAAGGCCCTCTATTTATACACATTTTGGAGGGCTAAATGACAAGAGACAAGCTTTACAAATTTCAAAGGTAGGTATAATAGGTGGGTGCATTTTTCTAACAATTTTCGTCATATTGTATGACAATTCTGATCAGCCAGCTTGATGGTCGATTTTGTCAATGTTGGAGGCTCGATCTGATAAAATGGTCTTCTAGAAAAATATACCCCTATCAGTTACGGATCCATAGCCGTTGGAATCAGATCATTTGCGCACGTGGATCGGGAGATATGGTCAAAATACCAAAACGGTGCAGAACAGACGTCATTGCACATCAGCCAACTTGATGGTCGATTTCGCTAGGGAAAACGACTCCGTTTCAAGAAGTGTAAAACATGAAAAAGATAGATATGCCTCTTAGCTTTGCAGGGATACAAAGTTCAGCCTTATTGCTTCAGTGAAACTCGAGATATAGCTGATATGGCAAAAGGTGTCGGAACTGGAACTGAACTGGATTTGCCCTTAATTCTAGTAATCTGAAATCACTCAAAGAAACTTGTGAAAAACACCAAATTACATAAAAATATAAAAGATCATAAACACAATTAGACTAAACAATAATAACTCGTATTTGACACAAAACAATAATAAAACATAACTAAAAACTATATAATTATACGAGTTATCAGGGGTACTCATCCTTCCCCACATGTAACCGAACTCCCGGGCCTAGTTCTGAAACGTAGATTGAAACCTATTATTTTTAAGGTGCCTTAGTCAAACTTAAGATTACTTTAAAGAGGATAGAGTCGTATAAGTGACTAATCACACCTAGTAAGATGATTAGTGGTAACTCCATTATTTGTGTCTAGAATGCTAAATTCGTATTTGGCACGTTATGACAGTTTGGCGACTCCACTGGGGACTTTATAGAGTCGAGCCATAGGTTAGTCACAAGTTATTTCTGATCTTAAAACTAGTCTTAAATGTTTTTTTTTTTTGTAACTTTTTAATCCTTTTTTCTTTTTAGTTTGTTTTTTTCTTTTATTTATAAGAATTTTCGTGAGTCAAAGGTTTGGCATGTTCCTTCGCACACACCACACTTTCATGAAAATAAGCCCTATACCCGGGCCCGTCTTTTTAGGAGGGGGTAAAGTAACTACGTCTTCGTGGGGTAATAACCTCCGTATGGGCTAGCGAAACACTCTCAGGGGGTAAAGTACCTATGCTTTCGTGGGGTAATAACCTTCGTATGGGCTAGGAAAATACTCTCACCCAAATTGAACCTTTTCCAATGAGCCTATAATGGGTGAAGATTGGGGTGCCTTCCTCATTATCCATGGATGAAGTTAAGGAGTAATTTGAGGACCTTTTAGATGTCAAATATCTTAAAACCCAGCATATAGATAACACTTAAGAGGCCAGCCTAAGTTAGAGCCATGTCCACCCGTTTCATAGATAATAACGCGAAATAGGACACATGAAGGAATGTTCTTACTTTCTGACAAATTTTTTAATTTTGTGACTATTATTTGTATTTCTCGAATATGTATCTAACTATTGAATTTTGTGAAATCTTTGTGGCCATTATTTGAATTAACTTTATTCTTTAAGTTATTTTCATGCATTTGCATTATTTAAATATTTTCATCATGCACACATTTTTCATAATGCTCATGCATTCACCATGTACATAATGTTGATGCATTCACCATGTACATTTTTCATAATGCTCATGCATTCACCATGTACATTTTTCATAATGCTCATGCATTCACCATATACATAATGTTCATGCATTCATGAATGCACATATTTTTTTATAATGCTCATCCATTCACCATGCACACATTTTTCATAATGCTCATGCATTCATCATATACATTTTTCATAATGCTCATGCATTCACCATGTACATTTTTCATAATGCTCATGCATTCACCATGTACATTTTTCATATGCTCATGCATTCATTATGTATATTTTTTGCTCATGCACTCATCATGTACATTTTTCATAATGTTACTGTTAAACTTTGTGAATTTTTTTTTATTGTCATTTAAATTAACTTCATTCTTTTGTTTATTTGCATCATCCATGTGCATTTCATAAAGTCATGAGTCCTAAATTTTAAAATTGTAGTAATGAAGGGTTCAAGCTCAGACAATCAGATCCTGAGGCATTCCTACAACACTCATTCACGGATTAAAGTAATGGCAGAGGAACAAGCTACTAGGATGAATGAAATAGAAAAGGCACAGGATGAAATGAAAGAACAGTTGGTCAAGATGATAGATTTGATGATGAATTTGAACAAGCAGAAAGGGGTAAAAGAAGCATCTACTCAAGAAAAAAAAATCAGTCACCAGATGATGAAGATCCTACATATCTGCCTGATTTAAGTCAATTTTGAGCTCAAACTAGGATGTCAGTGACATCATCAACTACTCAACATCGATTCTCAAGATACACCATTCCTATGCCTGGGGCAAAATTGTCAGATCCTGTCCAAGTTTCAGATTTAGATGATCCCAAAGAGCAGGAAAGGCTAAAGGTAGTTGAAGGATTGAGTCTCAAAAGATGAAACTGATTGAAGAGAGACTTCGGGCTGTTGAGGGGCTAGACTTTTATGGTTCAATGGATGCTGAGGGGCTTTGTCTGGTCCCAGATGTGGTAATTTCGCCTAAGTTCAAGACACCCGATTTTGAGAAGTTTGACGGGTCCAAATGCCCCATATCCCACATCACTTTGTACTGTCACAAGATGGCTGCTCATACTAAGGATGACAAGCTGCTTGTTCATGTCTTTCAAGATAGTCTCACAGGTTCCGCCGCCATGTGGTATGTTCAACTCGATAAGAATCAGTTTCGTACCTGGAAGGAGTTGGCTAAGGCATTCGTCAACTAGTATAAGCACATTGTCGATATGGCACCAGATCGTTTGTCTCTACAGAATATGGAGAAAAAGTCCACTGAAAATTTTAAGGACTATGCTCAGCAGTAGAGGGATATCGCTACCCAAA
Source organism: Fremontodendron californicum (assembly GCA_030761205.1). Lineage (NCBI taxonomy): Eukaryota > Viridiplantae > Streptophyta > Magnoliopsida > Malvales > Malvaceae > Fremontodendron > Fremontodendron californicum. The sequence goes on along the minus strand of JAULJL010000023.1, from coordinate 18,958,169 downwards.
TCCAACCACCCTTGATTTTGAAAGAGACTACAGTGCTGTTACTCTTAAGGCCCCGTACTACAACAGGATGATTGGGAATGCCACAAAGAGCTTTGCTGATATGGTGATTTCCGGGGAAATTATAGAGAATGCCATCAAGAATGGTAAGATTGAAGGAGGGGAGTCCACTGCTAAGAAGAGTTTTACTTCCAAGAAAAAGGAAGCTGATGTTCAAACCGTTGCATATGGAGGGCAACAAATGGGAGGTTACGTCTCACATATCCCACAACCCATATACCAGCCGTACTACCCAAATACCAATACCATCAACCCTAGCCCATATGCTTATCCACCTGCACCACCACCAACATTGCAACCGAATTTTTTTCCTAAACAATTGGTTCCTTCGGTCAAACCACCAATACAAACCAACCAGCCCACAAACAACCCAAAAGGACCTCGATTGGGTCAAGAAAGAACACTTATTGATCTAATTCCCATGTCCTATACAGATCTACTTCCAGATCTTATCAAAAACCACTTGGTTGCACCGATACACTTGGAACCTTTGAAGCCTCCGTATCCCAAGTGGTATGATCCTAATACCCGATGCGATTACCATTCAGGGAATATTGGGCACTCTACCAAAAATTGTACCGCATTGAAGTATAAGGTGCAAAGTCTTGTCAAAGCTGGTTTGATAAACTTTGAAGAAAAAAGTGGGCCAAATACTAGTGGTAATCCTTTACCAAATCATGTTGGGCCAGCGGTCAATGTTTTGGGGGATGATAAGGTCACCATCATTAAAAGAAAATGTGGATGAAGTCACGACTTCATTGAATTATATTTTTGGTGTTTTGGTCAAAGCCGACATGATTCGCCTTATAACGTCCATTTCGAATAATCATCATGGCAGGTATGAACCTAGTAAGACTTTCAAATATCACTTGGGGGTAGTTGGTCATTCTATTCAGAATTGTGTTGAGTTTCGATGGGAATTGCAGAAATTAATGGATTTCTCCCAGATTGAATTCTACAATGAATTTGGGGCAGATGAGATTAATGTTGTGATTGAAGAATCTCCAATGCCTGTTGTAAAACCGATAACGTTCTTTTATGAGAAAATGACAAGCCAGTTTGAAGATGAGAAGTCAGTTGGGATTAAGAAGCTTGTTGTTAAGATCAATGTCCCGAGCCTGTTTCCATACCGAAACAATAAGGCAGTACCATGGAGATATGGATGTGATGTCATAACCTAAGATCTACATGGTGGTTCAGTCGTGATTAATTCTAAAACCGCCAAGACAGCAAATTTAACTGGAGTAGAGGGTGTAACTAGGAGTGGGCATTGTTATTCGCCTGAGATGCTTAAAAGGGAAAGGAAGGGGAAAACAAAAGAAAAATAAGAGGTGGAAGAGTCAGAGAACAATATAAACCCACTAGTGGTTCAAGATGTTGAGTATAAAAAGTCGTGTAACTGAGAAAGAGGCTTGTGAGCTTTTTAAACTGATAAAACACAGTGAATACAATATGGTTGAATAGTTGAATAAAATGACAGCTCGAATTTCACTATTGTCTCTGTTGTTGAATTTCGAGCCTCGTAGGGAGGTTTTGTTGAAAGTGTTGAATAAGACATATGTGGCTCACAACATTTTTTCGTTGAGAATGTGGATCACATTGCAGGGAATCTGGTAGCTACCATTTTCATAACCTTCAATGATGACGAGATCTCTCCGGAAGGCAGGGGTGGTACCAAAGCCCTCCATATCACGGTTAAGTGCAAGAGTAATGTATGGCCAAAGTTCTTATTGATAATGGTTCTTCCATTAACGTCATGCCAATGACTACATTGTCCAAGCTTCCAATTGATGTGTCTCACCTTCAACCCAGTCATATGATTGTGAGAGCTTTCGATGGAACCCATCAGGGGATTTTGGGGGATATTGAGATGCATTTGCAGATCGGCCCTTGTACTTTCAACATAAAGTTTCAGGTTATGGAGATCTCACCGTCGTATAGTTGTTTGTTGGGAAGGCCATGGATTCACATGGCAGGAGCAGTCTCGTCACTATTGCATCAAAAAGTCAAGTTCGTTGTGGAGGATTATCTTGTGTGTGTTAACAGGGAAGAGGATTTGTTGATAACCAAGTCCCCAACCACACCTTATGTGGAGGCAATTGATAAAGCACTGGAATGTTCTTTCATATCATTTGAGTTCATCAATGCGACCTATGTGGGTGAAGGGTCTAAGGTGTCTGCTGCACATTTTTCTCGAATTATCAACATGTTATTCAAACAGACTGTTGGAATGGGTTGGCGTATTGGATTCGGATTAGGGAAGCATCTTCAAGGGATTAGGGAGATGCCAGTGATACGAGAAAACAAAGAAAGATTTGGGATAGGTTATAAGCCGCTTAGGAAGGACAGAGCGATTATTGAAGCTGAAAAGAGAAAAAAGAGGATGGCTCGCATAATGGGATATGAGTGGGAGCCAAGGAAGATGGTTATTCCATATCTTTATTCCATTTTTCATTCTGGAGGATGTATTTACCCAGATGCTCCTCTACTGGATTTAGAAGAAGCATTTTTTGAATTTTCTATTCAAGTGGTATAGAAAGGAGAAGTCAAGGTTGGTGATGAAGAAGAGTTGTTTGTATACCCATGTCCACCGAAAATGGAGCTGGGTAATTGGAAAGTGACGAAACTGCCGGTTATCCTTGAACCTCATAAAATGTAATGCAATGAGTCAAGTCCCTAGTTTTTCATGTCCAAGGGCATTAGGGATGGTCTTTTATGTATGGGCTAATTTATTTCTTATTATTCTAATCAAATAGGAACAAGATGCATTTTCATTCCCTCTTTCATTCATTATTGCTATTTTTTTCTTCTTTCATTATTGCCATTCTTTCTTCGTATACCAATACATATTCTTTCAATTTCATTCAATTTCAGGATTCCAAGTAATGAATACAAAGACAATCATAACAATAATTTGGGATTCAATTTTGAATACTCAGTTCATGTTGGTGAATTTGATAACAAAAAGGATTTAGATGATTATACTTTGACTCCAGATTTATTGAGATTAATGGAACAAGAAAAGAAACCGATTGAACCACATCAAGAGGTTACTAAAATGATCAATTTGGGAAATGAGGAGAATAGAAAAGAAGTGAAAATCGACGCATCATTGTCGCCTACTCAAAAGAAAAGATTATAAGAGTTGCTTAGAGAATTTGTGGATGTGTTCGCTTGGTCATACAAAGACATGCCGGGTTTGGATACAGATATTGTGGAGCACAAATTGCCTTTGAGGCCAGAATGCAAACCGGTGTAACAAAAGTTGAGACGAATGAAGCCAGAAATGTTATTGAAGATTAAAGAAGAAGTGAAAAAGCAGTTTGATGTAGGTTTTCTGGAGGTAGCTAAATACTCGGAGTGGGTAGCCAATATAGTCCCAATTCCAAAGAAAGATGGGAAAGTGATAATGTGTGTCAATTACCGAGATTTGAACAGGGCAAGTTCGAAGGACAACTTTCCTTTGCCTCACATTGACACTCTTGTGGATAACACTGCTAGACATTCCACATTCTCATTCATGGATGGTTTTTCAAGGTATAACCAGATTAAGATGGCTCCAAAAGATATGGAGAACACCATATTTGTCACAATGTGGGGAACCTTTTGTTATAAAGTCATGCCTTTTGGGTTGAAAAATGCTGGAGCTACTTATCAAAGGGAGATAGCGACTCTATTCCACAACATGATGCATAAGAAGATTGAGGTGTATGTGGATGACATGATCGCAAAATCTCGAAAGGGTGAAGATAACTTAATTAATCTCAGGAAGTTGTTTGAGAGATTGAGAAAGTTCCAGCTGAGATTGAATCCTACCAAGTGCATGTTCGGTGTCAAGTCAGGCAAGTTATTGGGTTTTGTGGTTAGTGATAGAGAAATCGAAGTGGATCCTGATAAAATACAGGTGATTCAGAATTTGTCTCCCTCTCATATGCAAAAAGAAGTCAGAGGTTTCTTGGGAAGGTTGAACTGCATAGCAAGTTTTATTTCCCAACTCACCTTGAAATATGATCCTATCTTTAAGCTTCTTCGCAAGCATGATACTGGTGAATGGACTGAAGAATGTCAGGGAGCTTTTGATAAAGTTAAAGAATACCTATCGAATCCTCCAGTGTTGGTTCCTCCAATTCCAGGAAAGCCGTTGATTTTATATTTGACGATGTCTGAGAAATCCATGGGATGTGTTATGGGGCAACGAGATGAAACAAGAAAGAAAGAGCATGTCATCTATTATCTGAGTAAAAAGTTCACTGATTATAAATTTAGATACTCATCTAGAAAAGATGTGTTGCGCTCTAGCGTGGACAGCTCACAGACTTAGGCAGTATATGTTGTAGAATACAACTTAGCTTATAGCAAGGCTAGATCCTCTGAAGTACATTTTTGAGAAGCCTTCGTTATCAGGAAGAATTGCAAGATGGCAAGTCACTTTGTCCAAATATGACATTGTCTATGTAACTCAGAAAGTAATAAAAGGAAGTGTGATAGCCGAATTCTTGGCAGATCGTGCTTCTGAAGAATATGAGCCAATGCAGTTTGATTTCCCGGATGAGGATTTGATGGCCGTTTTAGAGGGAGATGATGAAGAGTGTAAAGAAAAACCTTGAAAGATGTTCTTTGATGGAGCTTCTAATGCTTTTAGGCATGGAATTGGGGTAGTCTTGATATCCCCAGATGGTCAATATTATCCGATTACTGCAAATTGGATTCTAATTGCACCAATAATATGGTTGAATATGAAGCATTATATGAGTTTACAAGCAGCGATTGAAAGAAAGATTGATGTGTTAGAGGTATATGGTGATTCAGCTCTGGTTATTTATCAGTTGAAGGGAGAATGGGAGACAATGGATTCGAAATAGATCTTATACCAAAAATACACAACTAAATTAATCAAGCATTTTGAGAAGATTCATTTTCAACACTTGCCCCAGGAGGAAAATCAGATGGCTGATGCTTTAGCCACTTTGGCCACAATGTTTAAGCTGGATGCAAAAGCTAAAATTCAACCAATCAAGCTGGATGTGAACGGGTCTCCGACACATTGTTTAGATGTTGAAGAAGAAGTTGATGGTCAGCCTTGGTATTATGACATTAGGCAGTATGTCAAATATCAGCGATACCCAGAACACTCCTCAGATAATGATAAACGGCTCATCCGAAGATTGGCTGTGGGTTTCTTCCTTGATGGAGAAATATTGTACAAGAGAAGTCGAGATCAAGTGCTTTGGAGATGTGTGGACGCTGTAGAAGCAAAGAAGATACTAGAAAAAGTGTATGACGGAATTTGTGGGGCACATGCGAATGGTCACATGATGGCTAGGCAGATAATGAAGGTAGATTATTATTGGTTGACACTTGAAAAGGATTGTATTGACTATGCCCAGAAATGTCATAAATGCCATATTTATGAGGATAAGATTAATGCTCTTCGAATGAGTTACATGTTTTGGCACCTCCATGGCCGTTCTCAATATGGGGTATGGATGTGATTAGACCTATCACCCCAAAGGCGACGAATAAGCACCATTTTATTTTTGTGATGATTGATTATTTTACGAAATGGGTAGAAGCAGCCTCGTATGCAAGTGTAACTCGAGCAGTGGTTTGCAAATTCATAAAGAAAGAGATAATTTGTCGATATGGACTACCAGAAAGGATCATCTATGATAATGCTCGTAATTTGTATAGCAAGATGTTGAAGGAAGTTTGTAAACAATTCAAGATCAAGCACCACAACTCAGCGTCGTACTGTCCCAAGATGAATGGTGCAGTGGAAGCAGCCAATAAGAACATTAAGAAGATTGTGGAAAAGATGATCGATGTCTACAAAGATTGGCATGAGAAGTTTCCTTTTGCCTTTCATGCTTACAGAACTTCGGTTCGCACATCCACAGGGGCAACCCCGTTTTCATTAGTATACGGAATGAAGGCTATGTTGCCAGTTGAGGTAGAGATTCCTTCTTTAAGGGTGCTGAAAGAAGTTGAATTGGAAGAAGTTGAATGGATCCGAAATCGATATGAGTAGTTGAATCTTATTGAAGAGAAGAGACAGCGCTTTGCCATGGTCAGTTGTATCAGAAACGAATGATGCAAGCGCATGATAAGAAAGCTCATCCCAGACATTTCAGGGAGGGAGAGTTGGTCTTGAAAAAGATTATTCCATATTAGCATGATCATCGAGGGAAATGGACGCCGAATTGGGAGGGTCCATATGTGGCGAAAAAACTTTCTCAGTTAGAGCTTTGATTTTGATTGAAATGGATGGGGATGTTTTGCCGAATCTATTTAATTCAGACGCTGTGAAGAAATATTTTTCTTGAAAAAAAAAGAAAAAGAAGAAAAAAGAAAGAAAAAGGAGGACTCAAATTGAAAACCCGAAAAAGGCGGTTTGAGTCAATGGGGGATGTCTAAGTTGAAAACCCGAAAGGGTGGCTTAGATATGAGGAGGAACAACATCATTTGCAAACTCTCGTAAGGATGGGGGAAATGTCTAGTCTAATGAACTCTGAAAGATTGAAGACACCGATGGGATTGGTTTTTTAAAGAGAATTTTGAATGAATTGTTAAGATTGTCTGAGTATTCATTGTTTGGATATTGATTTTCTATCCCAACACCTTTGTGATAAACCTTTGATATGTTCTTTTGTTTCTTCAAGATGAATTCTTTTCTTTATCCTTTGTCAATAAAGACCTTTCTTTTCCAAATTATCTCGCCTTTTCATTTTGTTATTCCCAACTTTATACCTTTGCATTGAATAGAGGGAATGCATCATGCATTTGCGTTTGCTATTGAATTAGAATAATGATTGATAAATTGGAATGATAATTTTAAGAGATCCCTGCATTTATTTTTATGAGAAATCTATGGATAACTGAACAGAAAAAGTAGGGAGATAAGATAAAAATTTTAAAAGTGAGAATTTTTGTGATAAGAATTTCTATGATGAGATTTTAAGCCCAATTAAGATGACATAAGATGAGACATGGATTGATTGGTGTTTTGAAACCTTTGAGAAAGGAAACTGTTCACATTCAGCAAATTTTTGAAAAAGAAAGAGATAGTAAGATTCACTCTACCCATTTGAAGCCAAGTACAGACAGAGATGAATAATGAGCTTGAGGTTCTTTTATCTTGTTTAGAGATTTAGGGAGATAATATTATTTATACAATGCATGCATTGCATGGTATGCGTCTGCATTCCATTCATGACATTCATGTATTGCATTACATTCATGCATTGCACTCAAGAAAGATTATTGCAGATATTCAGTATGATTTGGACAGGAATTTCAATTTGCAAGGTTAAAAACTTCTTTTGAGATTCAAGGTAAGATTCTTGAAATTTCTTTTGAAGAAAGCATTTACATTTGGTGAATTTACAATATTTGTTTGGATATTTAAAGTTGATGCCTCGTTGGGAGGAGTTTTTCTTCATTTGGATCTTTAAAGTTGATGCTTTGTTGGGAGGAGTTATTTTTCGTTTGGGTATTTAAAGTTGATGCCTCGTTGGGAGGAATTTTTCTTCGTTTGGTATTTAAAGTTAATGCCTCGTTGGGAGGAATTTTTCTTCGTTTGGTATTTAAAGTTGATGCCTCGTTGGGAGGAGTTTTTCTTCGTTGGGTTATTTAAAGTTGAAGCCTCAATAGATGAGTATTTTTTTCTTCGCTTGGATATTTAAAGTTTACGCTTCGTTTAGAGGAGCATTTCTACGATGGGCTTTGCTTTCAATTTTTGAGAACATGTAACTGTCTACGTCTTTGCACATCCCCTAGTTCCCAGGAAATACACAAAGAGGGGCAACTGTAGACACCCATTTTTATCCGGGTTAATTTTAATTTTAAGTTTAGTTTTAATTTTAATTTTAGTTGTTAATTTCGAAATTAGATAAAAAAAATCAGAAAACACAAAAAATAGAAAAAAAGAAAAAAGAAAAAAGAAAAAGAAAACAAGTTTGGATTGAACCCAAACTCGTTTCCCTAGACCAAGATCAGACGCAGTGTTCAAGATAAATGTGAAATCTTATTTTTCATTTGGATTGGGATAAAGCTTTAGAAGCCCATATCAAATCAAAATTCTTCCTATAATTTCCCAATAAAAAGGATTTGCAGTTTCAGCAAAAAATTGGGGGGAAAGATTCGAAAAACACACATCAGAGAATCTCGACACACACAACAACAAGATTCGGGAATACAAAAAAAAAAATCTGAGGGAGACTATGGCAAGGAAAAAATATTTTTAGAGGGCTTTCGTTTTTTTGGGTTTTAGGTTTTGTTTCGAAAGATCCAACGGTGAAAACTTAGGAAAGGTTGAGAGGAAGCTTCGGTCGAGTTTTGGAGGTTATCTGACGGCGGTCGGAGCAGATCTGTGGGTTGGAAGTGGTGGGTTTTGGTCTTAGATCTAGGTGATTTGGGGTTTGATTTTAAGAAAACCAATTGGATTTTCGGGTAGAGAAGGTTGGAAGGAATATTTTGGTTGATTTTGGGCGATTTCTAGGCGCTTCCATGGTGGTTGACGGCGGCACACGACAGAATGGACGATGGCAGACACTGCGAAATATCGTCGAAATTTGGGATCGGGTTTATTAATGGTATACGGTGGTTTTCCTATTTGGTTAGAGAGAGGGCAGAGAATTTGAAAGCTAGAGAGAAGCGCTAAAAGATGGAGATGAAATTTTGGTTTTTAAAGGTTTGCATTAAACGACATAGTTTAGATAAAGAGGATTTTTGTTGACCCACGTGTTGCCCATCTTCAACCCGATCCATTTGCACACAACTCGTGACCCGCTTGGGCTAAGCCTGATCTCAAACCTAATTTGTTTTTTGGAAAAGCTACGTGATCCTTGGTGAAGACTGTAGGGGGAATACCAATGCCCATTGTGTGAAAAATGGCTAAATACAGAGTTGACTTATCAAAGGAAATGCGGTGCAATTTGGAACTTGAAGCTTGGAAGCCTCTGGGCATAAGTGTTAGCCTGCTAGGCGTTGAACCAAGTTTCAAAAGGAAGTGTTTTTATTGGTTGTACAATCTAGAGAGCTAAAAAGGTAACAAGTAGTGTCATTCATTGATTTGATTTTTGTTCATTTGATCTATTATTTATTTACTTTATCTACTTTATTTATTTGTTTTTCCATTACTACTTACCTATTTGTTTTAAATTTGAGATATATTTTTATTTATCTTTTTTATTTAATTATTTAATTATTTAATCACTTATATATTATTTGAGTTAATTATTTTATTTTATGTATATTATTGATTATTTAATATTCTTCTAATTTGTGAAATATATTAGGATTTATTATTTTTATTATTATTATTTATAGAAAGCATGATTTATGATTTATGATTAATTATTTTTATATTTATATTTAGAAAACATGATATTTAGGATTATTTTTATTTTATTTTGGCATGATTTTTAGGATTATTTTTATTTTTATGTTTAGATGGCATGATTTTAGGATTATTTTAATTTTTTAGGATTAATATTTTTAGGATTTTTATTATTTATTTATTATTAGATTTGTATGGTTTAGGATTTTTATTATTTATTATTATTAGCCTTGCATGATTTAGGATTTTTATTGTTTATTATTATTAGATTTGCATGATTTAGGATTTTTATATATTTTTTTTATATTATTTAGATTATTGCATGATTTAGGAATTGATATGATTTTATTATTATTTTTAGATTTTTGCATGTTTTAGGAATAAATATGATTTTTTTATTATTATTTTTTAGATTATTTTGCATGATTAGAAAAATAAATATTGACTTAGGTAGATTAATTAAGACCTTTAAATAAGACCTAATATGTGATTAATGTGATACTGTTTTTATAGGCGTTGTGGGGGTGCTCATCCTTCTCCACACGTAACCGAACTCCCGGACCTAGTTTTGAAACGTAGATCAGAACCTATTCTTTTTAAGGTGCCTTAGTCAAGTTTAAGATTACTTTAAAAATGATAGATTCGTATAGGTGACTAATCACACCTTGTAAGATGATTAGTGGCGACTCCATGCATGTTGAATTCGTATTTGGCACATTATGACATATATATATTTTTATACGATTTATATATATAAGAATAGATTAAGTTATATTGGTGTAAAATAAATTGTTTAATTTGCACTCTTCTTGTAATTTCATGTATGATTAATACCATTAAATTTAACAATCCAATTGCATCCGTTATGCACAAAAAATTTCAAGTCGATTCGACATCCCTATCATTTTGATCGAAAATAGTATCTTTTCAATATATATTAACAGTTGAAATTTTATTATTATCAAACATATAATTAGATATTTTCAATTAAATTTAAAATTTACATGCACAATTTACGTGAATATATATATATATATATATGAAAATTATTCCATCTACCGTAAGTGGAGTTTTTACACTCTACCTGCGGGTTATATATTAACAGTTGAAATTCTATTATTATCAAACAAATATTTAGATATTTTCAATTAATTTGAAATTTCACACCACAATTTACGTGAACTATTCATAAAATTCAACGATCAGATTAAGAAAATATAAATGTATAAAAATATATGAAAAAAGTTAAAACTAAACTAGTTTTACACCTTTGCAAGTGGATCCCTCCTAAATATATAAAAAAATTATCTCATCCACTGTTAATGAAATTTTTAAACTCAACCAACGAAATTAATAAGGTGACATAAATATAAAATGCACAGATTAAGTTCTCCACTGCAAACAATTTTGACTCTGCCAGGATGAATCATGAAAGATCATTCATTATGAGAATTTAATTAGGCAAAATAAAATCACTTTGACAATAAATTCACTTCGACATAAATTCATCTAAATAATACATTTACTTTAGCATAAATTCAACCTCGATATATATTCACATTGACAATGAATTCTATTAGACATAAATTCACCAAAGATCAGGGCACCTTGGCATAGACTAAACTATGACAATTTAAATAGCCATTTTGCCAACCAAAGCCGTTATAAATTGATATGAAAAAATGGTAATTTTGATTTCAATTTGGCAATTGCTCAGCTAAGCATGATAATATAAGAATGTCAATTTTTGTTTGCTGACCTAAGCTCACAATTGAGCTTTGACTTATCATAAGAAATGTTATCTTGTTTGAATTATCATATGAGGGAGACAAAATGATGTAAATGTTTTAGGCTTAAGAGCAGTTTAGTTTTTTTCACATTAATCGAGTGAGACCAATAAGTCAGCTCAACACCACCTTAGATACGTCCTAACAGGGTCAAACATAATTACCGTTGACTGTCTCACATCAGACAATTGATCACATACATATGTCATTCATGCATTACAAGGAGTATACCATGTCAGGTCGTCCAACCACCTTGTACTAGGTCATCCATGCCTCTCTCATATAAGGTTATGATGCTCTCAGGTAACCATATGCCTCTCATTCTACTCACATTTTTTCTTAACCTTTCCTTTGAGCTCACCTTCTTTACTTATTGATTTGAGCGTCAAAAAGTCAACTCTAGACCAACCTTTGATCCATCTTAACGTGTTTCTTTCTTCTTTTAGATGTCACTCTCATAGTTGGATTGAAGTAGTTAAAATAACTAATGAAAAGATAATAACACAAACTAGATATTTTGCATAGAGAGATAACAATGCTTAAAGATTAAAATTAAGCTATCCAAATTGATGTTGCGTCTTGCAAACACATCCTCCACCAATTCAAGCGCATAACATAAATTCGTTTGCTATAAAATGTACCAGTTACCTCCAACGTACCAAAAAAATTACATTAGTAAAAAATAGACCTATCAATTCTGATCCGAATACGAAAACCTAATCAATCCATCCGAATTCAAATCCGATCCAGCTCGATATAACCAGATAAGTCAACAATCCAAACTCGATCCAACTTGAATCCAAAAATGACCCGAACTCGAAATGATCTGAACAATTAACCCGAAATGACCCAATCTTAAATTAAGTATACTTTTTTTTTTTTGAAAACATTAATCTAATAAAAATGATTACTATAACATAAATTATTAATTTATTTTATTTTATAAATTGTAATTACCATTTTTTACTATGATAAAGTATGTATCATGTAGTCAATGACTATGGAGAAAATTTGAAAATGAAAAAAAAAACTTGATATTGTTATATAGTTGTTAGAAGAAAAGAAACTCTAATATCATTTTAGAAGAAAAGAAGCTCTGATACCATATTACAAGAAAATGAGTTCTTGTATTTTACAATTGTGTATAGATAGAAAACAGTGGGAGAGAAGCACAAAAGAATACGTGGCTCGGATATGGTGGCTTACATCCACGGAAAAAGACCTAAAGAGCTACATTGTTGATATTATGAATTGTTTATTAGTTTGTACAAGAGTGTCTTATTTATATAGAAGGTTATCACCAATTTAGGAAATAACTAAGCAAGAATATTATATCATAATCTCTAATATATCATATCGTAATCCCTAATATATCTAACTACATTTATTAGTTTATACCCCTCTCAAACTCAAGGTGTATTACAAATAGTAACTTGAATTTGTTAACCAATAAAGGAACATGTGACGGAACACATGACACAAGAATCTAACGTGATGAAAACATAGCAGGAACAAGAATACGTGGTATAACATGTTGTAGGAAAATCTGACGTGACGTAACACGTTGCGGAAAAATATGACGTGATGGAACACACAGCAAGAACAGGAGAATCTAATGTGACGAAACACGTAGCAGAAACATGGTAGAACACGCAGCAGAAAAATCTGACGTGACAGAACACGCAGCAGGAATATGGCAGAACACGCAGTAGGAACATGGAGAAACACTCAGTAAGGAAATAGAAAGACACATGCAGAAAACCATAACAGACCTGGTTTTGATTTCATGTTACAAGAAAAAAGTTTTTGTATTATCAATTGTGTGTTTGGATAGAAAAAATAAAAGAAAAGGAAAATTTGACGTGACGAGACGAGACACATAGCAGGAACAAGAAATCTGATATGACGGAACACGTTGCAGAAAAATATGACGTGGTGGAACACGTAGCAAGAATTGAAAAATCTGACGTGACGGAACCCGTAGTAGAAACATGGCAAAACACACAACAGAAAAATTTGATGTGGCATAACACGTAATAGGCATAGAAAAATCTGACGTGACGAAACACGCAGCATGAATGTGCCTAAACATGTTAAAGGAACAAAAAATTTGACATGACAGAACACGCAACAAAAACGTGACAGAACATGTTGCAGGAAAACACTAGCAAAAGAACATAACAGACCAAGCTCTGATACCATGTTACAAGAAAAAGGTTTTTGTATTCTGAATTGTGTGTGTGGATAGAAAAGAATAAGAGAGAGGGCAAGCTCACAAAAACACAAAGAAATACGTGGTTCGATAATGGTGGCCTACATCCACGGGCAAAAGACCCAAAAGGCTACATTGTTGATATTTTGAATTGTTATATAAGTTTATAAAATAGTGTCCTATTTATATAGAAGTTTATCATCAATTAAGAAAAGAATTAAGCAATAATATCCTATCGCAATCCCTAATATATTGTATAGTAATTGTATCGTAATCTCTAATTTATCTAATTACATTTATTATATTAACACTCATCTTCAAACTAATTAGGAAAGATGAGTGTTAATATAATTGTATTCTTGTGATCTTGCCTTCTCTTTCACAATTCAAAATATCAACAATGTAATAAATGTAATATCCCGTGTATGTAGGCCACCAACTTGAGTTTATCAAATAAAAAACCAATATGTGACGGAACACATTACACAAGAATCTAACGTAGCATAACACGTAGCATGCAAATTTAACATGACAAAACATGTGGTAGGGAGACGTGACGTAATACGTGATAGGAAGACATGGTGTAACACGTTATAGGAAGACGTGGCGCAACACGTATGTGGCGGAACACATTGCAGGAAAATCTGACGTTGCGGAACATGTAGCAAGAGCATGAAAATCTAACATGATGAAACATGCAGCAGAAACGTGATGGAAGACATTGTAGGAAAATATGACGTGGTAGAACACGCAACAGGAACGTGGCGGAACACGTTGAAGAAAAATATGACGTGGCGAAACACGTAGGAAGAACAAAAAAATATGACGTGATAGAACACGTTGCAAGAAAATCTGACGTGGCAAAACATGCAGTAGGAATAGGAAAATCTGACATGACGGAAACCGTAACAGGAACGTGGCAAAACACGCAGCAAAAAAATAGGAAAACACAGGCAAAATAACATAACAGACCTGACTCTGATATCATGTTAAGCATCCAACCTAAAACTAATTGGTAATAGGTGGAGAGATCCAACTTGAATATTAAGATCACAGGCAATTCAAGATTTAACTTATGTGAGATAGCACTACTTTAACAAGCCCCCATTATATGTAGGTAGAGACAGAAAAGCTGACCACGTGACAAACTCGAAAGGGGTAACAGGCAAGAATAACATAACAGAACCTTGGCTCTATACCATGTTAGAAGAAAAGAAGCTCTGATATCACGTTACAAGAAAAGGGGTTCTTGTATTTTATAATTGTGTGTAGATAAAAAACAGTGAAAGAGAAGGCAAGATCACAAGAATACAAAAGAATACGTGGTTCGGCTATGGTGGCCTACATACACGGGAAAATACCCAAAGGGCTATATTGTTGATATTATGAATTGTTTATTAGTTTGTACAATAGTGCCTTATTTATACAGAAGGTTCTCACTAATTAGGAAAGAACTAAGCAAGAATATCGTATCATAATCTCTGATATATCATATCATAATCGTATTGTAACCCCTAATATATCTAATTACATTTATTAGTTTAACAATAGTGTTAGGATATTAGGAATTAAAATTTTAATCAGTTGGTTATAAATCAATCTAATATCATTATTTTAAATCAAACTGTTAGATTGGATAAATAGTAAGTTTGTTGTATTTTTTATAAGTAAGTTTGTTATATTATTACCATAATAACCTTCTTAAATTAATTGTTTAAGACTTCAAAATAATTGTTCAAAGACTAAAATAGTCTTTTAAATATATGGTAATCTTTTGAGTTAATAGCACCAATAGTCCCCAAACTTTATGGCATATTTTATATTGACCCCCAAACTTCAAAAAGTATCAATTAGATTCTCAATCTTATAGTTTTGTATCAATGTGATCCTTCCGTTAGAAAAACCGTTAGAATAGGTGTTAAATAACAGATGGCATGTGACGTGTAAATTATAAAAATGCCATCTTGCTGATGTGATCCTTCTTTTTGTCTTTTGCCTTTTTTCCTTTATTCTTTATTATTTTTCAAATTTTATATTTTCTTTTCTTTTTTTTTATAAATAAATAAAAGTAATTTCTATAATAATTTAAATTTTTTATAAAAAATATAATTAATTAATAAACATAAAAAATATTTAGTTAAATTAATTTTATAAAAACGTAACAATAAAATATTTATATTTTATTTCTTCTTTATTATATTTTTTATCCTCTTTATAAATAAATAAATAATAAATATATTATAATTTAAACTAATTTTATAAAAAATAATATTTATAAAAATATAAAATATTTATTTGCATTAATATTATATAAATATTTTAATTTTTTGTTTTACTTTTTTCTCTTTTTTTCCTTTTTCTTCTTTATAAATATATAAAAATTAAATAATTTATATTATAAATTAAATTTTCAAAAATAAAATAATTTATAAAAATATAATATATTTATTTACATTAATTTTATAATAAAAAATAAATTTTATTTTCCTTTTTCTTTTTCTTTTTCTAAATAAATTATTTTCTTATAAAAAATTAAATAATTTATATGTATAAAATATTTATTTACATTCATTTAATTAAAAATTTATATTTTTTATGTCGACTCCAATGTTGAAGTTGAGGTGGCAACTACCTTGACCGAATCTGCCATAAAGAGCCAAATGGGACCTTCCTCGATCTAGCGCGATGGATCAAATTGGCCTTTTGCAATGTCTATCGAGTGTTATGAATGACAGTCTAATCCTTCGCAGGGTCGGACCGGTGATGGGGATCAAATTTCCATTTTTCAATCGACGAGAGTTAGGTGGAGAATAGAAAATAAAAAATTAAAAAAGGAAAGAAAAATAAAAATAAAATATATTTACAAAAAAAAATTAATGTAAATAAATATTTATAGTTGATAAATTATTTAATCTTTTACAAAATTAATTTTTTTATAAAAGGAAAGAAAAAAGCAAGAAGAAAAAGGAAAAAGGAAAATAACTTTTTTAATTAATTAAAATAAATATACTATTTTTTATAAATTATTTAATTATTACAAAATAATTAATTTTTGATAATATGGGGATTGTGCATGGAGATGGTTCATATATTTTGTTTTGGGAGGACAGGTGGTTAAATGGAGAAATCCTAAAAGAGAAGTTTCCGAGAATACATGCTTTATCAGTGTTAAAGAATGCAGTGACCAATAAGTTCGGGTGGTGGGATGGAGATTCTTGGCACTGGGAAATAAAGCTGCGGAGGAATATGTTTGATTGGGAAATTACACGTCTTCTCAACATCATTCAACTAGATGCCAACATAAAAGATAGACTGATTTGGAAACCTGCTTTGAATGGACGCTATAAAACCAAGTTATTTAGACAAGCAGTGGAAGGAAGCAACTCAGCAGAATGCTCTTTTGATTTGGTTAAATGGCGTGGCCTAATTCCACCAAAAGTGGACATTTTCTTATGGATTTTATTTCAAAATAGGTTGCCTGTTTATATGTATTTGCATAAATGCAATATTCTACCTGCTGATAATCTTATATGTTCACTGTGTAAGGAAGCCGCAGAAACAGAAGATCATTTATTTTTGTGTTGCAGATGTGTTTGGTTAATATGGTCGCTTGTTTGTGCGTGGTGGAGGATAGCAATGGTGTAGCCGAAAACAATCAATGAATGGTTCACACAATGGATGGGATTATTACCAAAAACTACTAATGAGGAGGTATGGTTTATGTTATTTGCAGTAGTAGTATGGACTATATGATTGTGGAGAAATGGTGTGGTATTCAGTGATAAGGCTATAGATGTCAATTCTTTGTTATTTCTGATAAAGAGCAGGCTAGCATGGTGGTGTTGGGCAAAACGGCCATCTGATTTTCAATCCATGGAGGTTTTTTTTAGTAATCCTGGGTTTTTTGCAATTCCAAAAAAGTGCAAAAAGGCTAAAATTTCCATAGAATGGACAGTGCCAGAAGTAAATTGGTGGAAGTTTAATGTTGATGCATTAGTAGTAGGGAAGCCGAGACCAGCCAGCATTGGAGGAGTATTAAGAGATGAGAGAGGTATAGTTCTCGCTATATTTTCAAAGTCTGTGGAGGTGATGGAATCAAATGAAGCAGAAATGAGAGCCTAAAGGAAGCTTTTGAGATTATACAAGCGAAACAGCTTGTAGGCATTAACTTGGAGGTAGAAAGTGATTCCATGACAGCAGTAGCCTGGTGCAACTCTAGCCAGTTAAGACCGTGGCGTCTTAACACATTATTTATGGTGATTGACAGGATAATGAAAATTTTAAATGGTTGCAGGGTGGTACATAAGGGTCGCTCCACTAATTTTTTTGTGGATGCTTTGGCAAGGCAAGGAGTGAGTAGGGAGACGGATATGATGGCATGGTTAAATGAGTAAAGGATAAACTATAGGTCATTAGGAAGGAGAAGGGAATGCACGGTTTTTATTGACTATTTGTTCATTTTGCAGGTACAGGTTATCAATAGTGTTTTCACAGCTACTTTCTGCGCAATGACCAAATGTTCTGGGGGGATAAAGGATCTTGTTTTCTCAAACAAGAGGGGTAGCATTTTCATAGGTATTTTTTCGAATTCATTGTTTTGGGGGTATTAAGCTGGTGATCTAGCACTCTTTTCGCTAGATGGGTAGATCATATATAGGTCTCTTCATAGTCATCATTTGGTCATTTCTTAGGTCACATAGTGGTAGAGAGGATCGAAATTTTTTTGTTCATTTCAAGGGTAGATTTCATTAGGTTGTATGTCGAGTTTTTTGGTTCAAGAATAATTTGTTTTTGAAACTATCTCACTTTTTACTTTTTTGTTAATCTGTTGGTTTATTACAGGTTTCTGACCAAATGCTTTTTGGGGGGTCAAGGGCTTTTGTTTTCGTTCAGAAACAGAAGAGGTAGAATCATTATAGGTTTTTTTTTTTGGATTACTTTTCGATTACTATTTGGGGTTTTAATGATGGGGATTCTAGCCTTTGTTTGCTAGATGGATAGACATTATATAGGTTCTCTTCATATTTTTGTTATCTGGTCATAAACTCATCATATTAGGGTTGTGTTAAGGGAAGCAAGGCATATTTTTGACTTCAAGGGTGGTTTATTTTAGGCTGTTTTCGAAAAATCATGTTTGGAGATCAACTTTGTATTTGTATTTGGATTGGTGCGATTCGTATATCAATTGGTTTTTGCAAAATCAAAGGCAGAGATTCATCAGCAGTTTTTCGATAAAGCAACAACAAGATTGTCAGTTATTTATGGAATAAAAGAATTTCGTGAACAGATGCAAAGCAATATTGCAATTTCGGTATTCATTTTTTTTCTCAAATGCAGTCGGTGGGGAAGATCACTTTCTTTTGTAGGAAGTGCAGTGTTTTATGCTATTGTTTTTTCTTTTTATATGGGTTATGTATTCGGTTTCTAGGAAATTTTGGGCTATTAATTGTATCATTGGGTTTCAATGGGTTTCAAACTTTATCTTGACTGGTTGAGAGAGATTTCTTCAGATTTGTAGGGTAGTTTCCATTTTAGGTTTTGAGATTCTGTTGGTTCGACCAACTTTGTGACTTTATTTCTTTTTCAATAAGCGTACTTTGCTGATCAAAAAAAAAATTATAACCTTAAATAAAAAGAAAAGAAAATTTATTTTTATAAATTAATGTAAATAAATATTTTTATAAATTATTTACTTTTTAAAATTTTAATTTAAATTATAGTATAAATTATTATTTTTTCTTCTTTGTATTTATTTATTAACAAGAAAAGGGGAAAAGAAAAAAGTAAAAAAGTAAAAACAAACTTAAAATAATTTTTATAATATTAATGTAAATAAATATTTTATATTTTTAATAAATTATTTAATATTATAAAATTAATTTAATATAATATAATATAAATTATTATTTATGTTATAGTTTATTTATAAAGAATATAAAATGAAAAAAAAAGAGAAAAAGGAAAGAAACAAAAAAATTAAAATTAAATTTTTATAAAATTAATTTAAATAAATATTTATATGTTTATAAATTAATTATATTTTCAAAAAATTAATTTAAATTATAATATAAATTATTTTTTATTTTTTGTATTTATTTATAAAAAAGAGAAAATATATAAAATTTGAAAAAGAATAAAGGAATAAAGACTAGACCTGCTCACAGGCCGGGCAGCCCGCCTGGCTCGGCAAACCCGACCAGTATTGGGTAGGCATTTCTTGATCAGGCCCGGTCGAGCCCGGAACAGTGTTTTAGGTATTAAAAAAAATATTATTTTATTTAATTTTAATTATAAAAATATTAATAAAAAAATATTTTTTTTATTTTTTAAATGGGATGAACAATACTCATGGGCCGGGTCTGGGCAAGGATGTTGAAAAATTTTCGGGCCTCGGCCCAGCCCATGAACACCTCCAATAAAGACAAAAGACAAAAAGACAAAAAAAAAATATTAGAATAAATTATATTATAAAATTGGTCATAAGTATTATTTATTTAGTTTTATTATAAAATTATAAGTATTATTTATTATAAAATTGGTCATAAGTATTATTATATTATAAATTTTTTTATCATAGTCTTATATTAGAATAAATTTTTTATATTATAAAATTGGTCATAAATATTATTTAATTAACGATTTCAGCTCTACAATAATACTCTTTTAAGTAAAAATAAATACTCTAATTTGAAGAATTACTGGATTATGCTTGAAACCAAAAAAAATCGGGTTAGATAGATATTTATTTTTAAATTAAAATTTACAAGGTCTATATTTATTTTTAAATATTATTTATTACATATTTTCTGTATTTCAATAAAATTCTAATTAAATCTGATTCGATCAAATCATTTATTTAAATTTGATCTGATTTGATTTGATTTTAAAATTAAAAAATTAAACCCAAATGACCTGAATCTGAATAATTCGAGTATCAAACCCGAATGATATGAACTCGAAATGACCTGAACCCGAACAATTTGAGTGTCAATCTCGAATAACCCAAACTCAAAATGACCCGAACTCGAAACAATTTGAATCCAAAAAATTTTAAATCCGAATTGACCCAATTCAAATTGATCCGACTTGTCCAATTGACGGCCTTTTATAAACTTGTTTAAGATTCGACTCAAGTCGTTCGTTTAAACTTATTTAACCTGTTTATTTTTAAAATTATAAAAAAATATTTTTATATTTTAAAATTAAAATTAAAATATTTAATATTAAAATATTTTCATAGATATGAATTTGAAAATTTTATCTAAAACTCGATTCATACCGAACCTGTGAACTTGTAGGGTCACCTAACCCATGGACTCCACTCAAAAAAACAAAAAATGCTTGACGAATAGGTGGGGAGAGATTTTTCTTGTTTTAAAAGCTATGGTAGCTAAAGCCTTTAGTCACTAGTCAGTGCCATTAGATTAGATCATCATAGGATGATAGTAAAACATAAGATATACTACTACTTACTATGAAGTAAATTTTGGTTTTTCTCAAAGTAAAAGAAAACTTTGGTTTTGTCAATTTCCTCCCAGGTTTACACTGACATTTTGAAGAAACTGGTGATAGTTTTTTTTTTTGTTATAAAAGAAGTTGTAATTTAAGGATGGGAAAAAATATTGTAGATGCTGAAATTCGATTTTTAAATCTACTAAATGCCATTTTTTAAAAATAATTCTATAAATCAATTGAATTAAATTTTGGATTCGGTAATATCAGTTTGATTTTTAAAAGATAGGTCATATTTTCCTTTTTTTTTTTTTTTTTTGTTTAATGGGCTGCCAATGTCATGCGTCCAGTAGACCATATTTTATTTTTGAGGCCCTGGCTCAATCTCATTTTTTGTGTGCAAAGTGCAAACTATAAAACTTACTGGGTGGCTACTTCAGGGATGGCGACGGCTCGGGTCGAGTGAATTTTTGTCTCATCTAAATTCGATTTGGTTTTGTATATTTTAAATTCGATTTTGATCAGACTCGATCTTATGTTATATTTTTAATATCCGACACAACCTGAATTATATATATATAATCCGCATCTGATCTATAACCCATCCAAAAATTCATATATATTTTAAAATACATTTTTATGAATTTTTTTATTTCTTAACATTAATTATATCTAAATTACTTTTGAATATATATTATATTATTAAGTTAATCATTCTAAATAGTATTAAATAATAAATTTATTAATATAATATAAAATAAATATATATTATTTTTATATATATCCTATGTCGGGTTGGGTCGGAGAATCCTAAACCTGATTCTAATTCAATCTTGATTTTTTTTATTTTCTAATCTAACCCGTTCCGACCCAATTTCCTTTTTTTTTTTAAAAAAAAAAAGCCCTATCGAGCCAAGGTGGGTCGGAACACATTGGGAATGGTTATTTTGCCATCCGTTCAAGCATATTTTACTTTTTAAAATATTAATATAACTAAAAATAATAAATATAGCGTAAATTATTAATTTATTTATATTTAACAATTTATGTTATATTTATGAATTGAAAACCCAATTTTTGACTTCGAATATCCAAGGGAAGAAAATATGTTATCAAGCAATGGACCCAAACCAGCAAAGAATGACATTTGAAAGAGGGTGTTTTCTGTCAGGCTAGGCAAATTTAGAAGGAGAAGGAGAAAGGTGCATTAAGCTTGTGAAAGCGAGAATTGGACAAAATAGGAATTCAGCAAATGATGGGGATATAGAGGGAAAGAAAATTAACAAGAGAAGTATGGGAGCGTTTGATATTTTTTCATATCATGATTTCAATGTAATGTGATTATTGAGAATGTAATTTTAGAGCGTTTGGTATACATGAAAAAATATTGATTAAAATCCTGAGAATGCGATAATAATTTTTGAAATTACTCTTATCAAAAAAATGTAAATTTTATTAATTTTAAAAAATTTCAATGAAATTTATTAATAACAAATATTTACACTAAATATTTAAAAATAATATTTTAATTGATAATTTGAGTTACTTTTAGGATAAAAAAATATTTGTTAATAATAAATTTTCGAAATTACTCTCATGTGGTTGAAAAATTAAAAGGCTGAATGTAAATTAAATATTATTTAAATATTTCAATGATATTTATTATTGACAAATATATGTACTAAATATTTAAAAATAATATTTTAATTGATAATTTGAGTTACTTTTAAGATAAAAAAAATTAATGAATAAAATTTCGAAATTATTCTCATGTAGTTGAAAATTAAAAGACTAGATACAAATTAAATATTATTTAAATATTTCAATGACATTTATTATTATCAAACATTTATACTAAATATTTAAAAATAATATTTCAATTTGGTAATTTGAATTACTTTTAGGATAAAAAAATGTTTGTTAATAATAAATTTTCAAAATTATTCTCATGTAGTTGAAAAATTAAAAGACTGAATACAAATTAAATATTATTTAAATATTTCAATGATATTTGTTATTAACAAACATTTGTACTAAATATTTAAAAATAATATTTTAATTGATAATTTGAGTTACTTTAGGATAAAAAAAAATGTTTGTTAATAATAAATTTTCGAAATTACTCTCATGTGATTGGAAAATTAAAAGGCTGGATGCAAATTAAATATTATTTAAATATTTCAATGATATTTATTATTAACAAACATTTGTACTAAATATTTAAAAATAATATTTTAATTGATAATTATAAATCAAATAGGAAGAGACTAATTTTGTTTTAACATTTTTTTTTAACTTTCTAATTACATGAGAAAGTTACTTTTCCACCTCTTCTTATGGGAATCACATTCTAATACTTGTGGGAACGTAACTCTCCAAGAAAAGTTACATTCCCAGGAAAGTAAGTACTTTTTAACGTACCAAACATGGGAATCACATTCCTACCAATTACTTTTCATGAAAAGTGATCACTTTTTATCATAGCAAACGCCCTCTAATGATCTAAGAAGGTGAAAGCTTTTATGTTTTCAAGATTTGGCAATGGCCTAAGAAGGGTAAATTCCCAAGTTCTTCAGATATTATAGGCTCATCATCTGATACTGTTGGTTTGCCATGGATTGATGGAGAACTCAGGTTACTTGAAGGTATTTACTCTTCCCTTGTATTTCATTAATATTATGTATTATATATTCAATAATCTATTTATTAAAGCTTTTCCTTTTAGCTTTTCCTTTCTCTTTTCCTTCAAACAAATTGATTCTTTACTATTACTAAGCAACTTTTGTGAAATATGCTTCATTGATGTTTTTACTTTTATGATTGTACAAAATAAAAATAAAAATGTTCTTACTTTATTGCAAGTGGCAATGTCCTAATTTTAAAAACCTTTGCTTTCATCATGTGAACTGCACATATTGAAATGTTGATATAGTGATTTCTAGTTTTTACACTACATCTTTCTCCATCTGCCAACAATATACACAAAAAAATAAAACAGAAAGAAAGTGTTATTGAGAATAGCACGGCAACTCATAACAAGAACTCGAGAAGAAAGAAAAAAGAGAACACAATTTTTAACGTCGTTCAGTCCCTCTGGCCTACGTTCACGATCCCATGAAAGGATAAAAATACTCCATTAAAAACCATATTACAACTTGTAACTTTTGCACGGATAAAGTTACAAATCTTCACACAAATATTGTGACTTTTGCACAGATAAAGCTACAAACCCTCCTTACAAATATTATAACTCACCACCCAAAGAATCCCAAGACATCTTCTCTCAAGTGTATAGATTCTCTCTCACAAGTGTGTTATTCGAAATATATGCTATATACTGTGAAAATATAAACAGAAAATAAAAGAAGAACTTGATATATATAGAAGCAGATTACAACAAATATGTAAAATCGAACAAAGACACTTACAGTAATTGATTTGAAAAAATCAATATCGAGTCAAGGTTGGACCTTTAACCTTAAGACGTTTTTTGCCTATCTAAGGTGCTTACAGTATCGATGCAAATCGTCTCCCAGGTTTCCTCGATATACGTTGCAAATGAGAGCACACCCGGATGCAACACAGCGAACTGAAGAATGTTGAAGTCTCTCTCTCAGAAAGCAAGAATAGTTTCGGTGAATTAGTGAGTAGTGACAGATAGAAACACCCTATTTATAGATACAGAGAAGTCTGTTCGGTCAGACACATCTGTTGGACATGAACCGGTTCGGTCAAAAGACAAGTCTGAATCAACGAACCGGTTCAATCCAAAAGGCAAGACACTTCAGAAAAAGGCAAGAAACCGAACAGACACATTCCAGAAGAAGAATTAATCGGACAAACATAAAGTTGGTTGGATTTGAGCTGGTTCGGCTGCATGGTGTTGAGCTGGTTCGGTTTGGACAAAATTAAGCCGGTTGGGCAGTAAAAAATTAATTACTGACCCAAACCCGACCCAGCCCAGCCCGGCTCGGCGGCGGCGGCGCGCGTGTGGTCTAGCCCAAGTTGTGTAGGTCCTCACCCTCCACAAAAACTTGGGTGCCCCTTGGGGCCCAACCCATCATGACACTCTAGCTTATATAAACTATAAGCTAAAGTCATTCTTAGTCCTATGTGGGATTGACTACCACACATACCTTCAACCAACTTTCCTTCCTCTTCAAGTGGGTAAATAATGAGACTAATTTCTCATTCACTTTGATATCATTTGTGTACGACAACCTACGTATTAGAATACGTATTTCGTATATATATATACATACTTAATATATATACTATGATATCTAACAAAGTGGTGGTGGTGTTCTCCAAAGACCATGACTCCTTCTTATAGGTGAGCACACCTCTTGGCTCATCCTAGTTACTCAATGTGAGATGAGCACTCCTCTTTGCTTAACCAAGTTACTCAATGTGAGATGAGAACTACCCTTGGCTTAACCAAGTTACTTGATGTAGGATTTTGACTCAATATACTCAACAAATCCTCCCTTGAGTCAAAGTCTCAATTACCTTCTCCCTCAAACCAAAAACCTATGGGCAACAACTCAGCAACTCTCTTTTCTCGAACAAAAAGTTTCTTGGCAGCAACTCTCCTCGCTCGAACCAAAAGCTCCTAGGCAGCAACTCTCCTCTCTCGATGAGAATAGCGTGACAACCCATAACAAGCACTCGAGAAGAAAGAAAAAAGATAACACAATTTTTAACGTGGTTTAGTAAGCTACAAACCCTCCTTACAAATATTGTAACTTTTACACGGATAAAACTACAAATCTTCACAAAAATATTGTGACTTTTGCACAGATAAAGCTGCAAACCTTGCTTAAAAATATTATGACTCACCACCCAAAGAGTCCCAAGACATCTTCTCTCAAGTGTATAGACTATTTCTCACAAGTGATGGTGGTGTTCTCTAAAGGCCATGGCTCCTTTTTTATAAGTGAGCACTCCTCTTGGCTTATCCTAGTTACTCAATGTGAGATAAGTACTCTCTTTTGCTTAACCAAGTTACTCGATGTGGAATGAGAACTATCATTGGTTTAATCAAGTTACTCAATCTGAGACTTGGACTTAATATACTAAAAAAAAATAATAATAATAATTGTGAGGTCAAATGGTGTGGTGCTTTTACTTTTTTTTCCTTTTTTTGGTATGATAAACTCCTTTCCTTTAATCTTCTAATAGGAACCTTTTTTGCTTTGTACGATGAGAGTGTGGGATCCCTCAAATGTGCTTTGAAAGACTCTTGTGTGTAGCCATTATTTGAGAAGTTGACATCAGACATAAGTAAGTGGATTGTGGGGTCATAAGAGTATTCTCTCAATCTAATTAAAGTCCTGATCCCAATCTTACTACATAATTAAAATGCTCAATTAAAGCATAACATGGTAAGATGGTAGGAAGGAGGCTTGAAGTTATATTTCATAATTTTTATATGATATAAATATGATGTAATAAAATGATTAAACATAATATAAAATACGATACAATATAAAAAAAATAATATAAATACGATATGAATACACAAACGTATCAAAATATATATAATATAAATTATTAATGTATTAAAATTTATATATAATATATAACATTGTAAATATAATTATAATATAAAAAAATAATATGAACACGATAGAAATACACAGATTATAATTCTATTTGAAGCTTTTTGAAACTTGGATGTGTTTTTAATTATGATAATTTTACAACAACAAAAAAAAGGATAATTCATGCAGTTGGAAAAGTAGATTATTACCCCATATTACATACCACCAAGAACAGAACAATTTTGGTGATGATTAGAGAATATCAAAGTGCTTGGGTCTGATTATTGTTTTGTTCCCATACATCATTACCCATGTGAGACTGGCACATGACTTGAAGTGCAGGAGCAGAAGTAAGATGACAGCAACTAAGCCAAAAGTCAAACAAAGTGATGCAATGACCGGCTTGGTATGAGTGTTTATAGATTGGGTTGGATCAAGTCGCAATTTTTTTTTTTTTTGAAATTTTTTATTCAAATTCGGTTTGGATCGCGTTACAAATTTGTTATTTTTATATTAATATTTTTATATTTTTATAATTAAAAAATATTTTTTTTTATTATTAAACAGTAATTCAAGTTAGACCGATCCGAATTAAGAAAATTTATGTTCAAATTCAATCCAATACAAACCAAACTTGTTGGATCGAATGAATAATCCGACCTTTGGATTGATCTACTGACAGGCAAGCAGGCATGGGGGATTTGGTAAGAGAAGAGATCATAAGAATAACAAAATCCATGAGAGAGGCACACCAGTCAAAACATAGCAATTCAAATCAGTGTTTTTCAAGCTCAAAGGTTGCAGAGAGAAACAGATATTGTGTGATTGAAACCAAGCATGGGTTATTGAGCTTTGGGGGGAGAGTCCAATGTTTCTTATGTTAGGTAACAAAAAAAAAATAGTACTAGAATTGAATTGAAATCTTTGTAGCTCTAGTATTTTAGACTTGAAGTTCAAGTTTGTGTTCTTAGGGGTAGCATATGCATCTCTGGTGCCTGCTTTGAGGAGATAAGACCACCCCATTTGCAATTAAAACAAAAACTTTACATTGGGGTTCTATCATTTAATTTTCTTTGAAATGCTCACTGCATTTTTCTACCAAATTAAAAGAAAAGACATTCAATTTTAATTATAAACACTACAATAGACTTGGTAATTCGTGTATTCGTATCGTGTTTGTGTATTTTTATGTATCATAATCGTGTTTAAACTGTTATATATATATTTGTATATATTTTAATATGTTAATAATTCGTATTATATAGATTTAATATGTTCGTGTATTCGTATCATGTTCTTGTTATTTTTTCGTATCGTGTTTTAATTATTTTTTCAGTGTCGTGTTCGTATTGTGTCCAAAGTTGTCAAATATAAACCACATTACCATATTATATGTGTATTATTTAAGGCCCCGATTAACATTATTGTTGGCATAATTTTGAGGTTAAAAACTGTGTTTTACCGCAAACGCAATACTTAACAAGTAAATTTTTTTGGCTTTTACAATTAAAATCATGATTTAGCAACCTAAACCAAAAAATTAAGAAAAAATAAAATTTTTACGGTTTAAAAATTAATTTTTTGATAAAATAACTTTATTATTCTTAAGTCTCTAAAATTTTATTATTTTAAATATATATTTTTTTACATTTTAATTTTTCACAACACTTTTTTATAATAATACCAAACACTTAAAAAAATTTAAACTACAGTTTTTTCACAACTTTTTAACACATTTTTTTTAACCAATTTTTTTTTAACCCAAATTTTTTTCCAACAACAATGCTAATCAACCCCAAGTTGACATGGAAAAATCGCCTGACTCTAGGCAATTCAATATGCTGAAAATTATGTCAATGGCAGAACAGATTTTTGTAAACTATCTGTGCTGAAATTGCAAGAACAGCACATCTTGTATACTATATTATCCAGACTCAGATAAATATCAGATATGAATATATGTTCAACACGAATATGTTCAAAAAATATATATAATTTTTTCATATATTTAAAAAATTATACCTTATATCTATATCCAAATATATGTCGAATATCAAATACGAATACTTTTAAAAAAAATAAAAAAATTCGAATAAAAAGTTATGTATTCCAAATTATAACAAAATTCAATTCCCACAACTCCGTGCAGAAAGGGTTTTATAATATGGTATAACATAATATACATAAATCACCCTAAGAGGAGAAAAATTGTGAAGAATAATGTGACCCCATTTAACACAACACAAACACAAATCCCGGCAAAATTTCATGCCATTTGCTACACACTATACTATACTGCCCCCCTCCCGGATACAAGAATTTAAACAAAAGATTGCACTATCACTACAAATGGTGAGAAGAAGTTTCCCAGAGATAAAAGAGAGGAAAAAAAAAAAAAAAGGAAAAAAGGTGGTACATGAATATCTTCAACATCTCTGTGGAATTGGATCAATCAACCTCATAAATTAGGAGGAAAACTGTTGACTTGTCCTTCTTCCAAAACATCTTTGTTGTTCTTCTTGTAAGCTATCCTTATGCGCATGACCAAGGATTTCTGAAAGTAAAATAGATATATAGTAACTAAGCTTCTGTAATGGAAGAGGGGTAGCAGCAACAAAATTATTGATTAACCTAAAAAAAAATAGGTTACAATGGCATGCCACATTGAAAATTTCTTCCAAAATATAGGCAGCAGGGACAGATTAATTGTTAAAGGTTACTGATCAAAAGTTAACTACATACGTATGTTGTTCCAACTCTTCATTTTTCTTAAAATACCCGTGTCCGACACTCATGTCCGACACATATCCGGACATAGTGATGACTCTATGAAATAGAGTTATTTACCATATTTTATATATTTAAATTAGTTAAGTCTTTGTAATTTAAACTATTAATTAATTATTTTTAGTAGTTTTTTAATTTAGTTTTATTTATTTATTTTATGATTAATATAGTTATTAATTTAATATCTTTTATAGTTTTGTAGAGTCTTAAAGTAAGAAGGAGTGAATCAGCTCATATATGAAAAGTTCAAGCTAGAAGTAGTTACTTAGCCACAAAGTTTTCTTTCTTCTAGCTTTTAGAGCTCTATAAATAGGAACCATTAGGACTTTATTTTTTGACCTTCTTGGCTCTTAGCTTTAATTTTCTGAAGAGGAGAGCAGCCACCACGAGTTTGCAAAGAGCTAAGAGTGGTTTTGAAAACTAGAAGACTGAAAATCTGACAACCCTTAGTTTTCTCTTTTTCCTTAATCTTCTTTTATTCTTTTATAATTTTATGATGGTGAAACTCCCTTTTTTATTGTTTTCAATGTTGAGTATGAACTAAATTTCTCCTTCTAGGATTACAGTGAAACTCAACATGTAGTTTGAATTATTTTACTCTCTAGCTTGATTTAATAATATTTGATGTTGTTTATTCAATCTTGTGCTTAATGCTTTTAATTGCTTGATCACCAATTAAATTGATTTAGTAACCTAAATACAACTAGACATAGGGAGTTTAGTGTTAGACATGAATTAAATAACATGTGTTTCAGATTCATTTATTATGATGAATTGAGTTGCATGTAAGATAGAAATATACCTACGTGTCATGTGTAACCAAGTTTAGAGTTTAAGCTTAATGAGTTTCTTTTTAATTCAATTATCACAGACATATAGTTAATTGGTTAAGAGATATATTTTTATAAGACCATCGACAGATACTTATAAATAGATTAGAACTCTAGGTTAATAACTCATTGTTATTAATCAAGTTAATAGGGTAAGAGAAGTTCATACGAAGTGTTGAGTGAAATTGTAATCCTAGGCTTTTCTCTATTGATTTAAATTCAATTTTAATTTGCTTTCTTTGTTTATTATTTTCTTTAATTTAGTTTTAAGTCACAAACCTTTTAATTAATTATTTGGATAAGATTAAGCTGTTTTAGTTTTAGGATTTCACAAAATTAATAACAATTCCTTATGGGATCGACACTCTACTTGCACTTTATTACTTGTTTGCCATAACGTGCACTTGCATGGTTAAAACCGACAACACATGGGTATGAGGATATGATCCTCCAAGGACCCTCCAAATACATGGAAATCTTTAAAAAATTGAACATGTCCGACACTTACACCTGAATCCGAGTAACCTATGTTGCTCCGACTCTTCATTTTCTTGAAGTACCCGTGCCCAACGCATATCCGGACATGGGTATGGGTAGGGTGTTCAATCGGTTAATTCGGTTAATAACCGAACCGAAATACGATTAACTGAATTAACCGAAAAAAAATTTCCCTTTAACCGAACCGAATGGTGTAAGTGGTTAATTAACCAAACCGAAATTATTTCGGTTAATTCAGTCGGTTTTCGATTAACTGAAATAAATATCCAATTTATTTTACAACCTATTTTTAATACATGATTTTATATCCAACCAAAATGCCAAAACAAGTTAATTGTACTCCATCCATAATAATATATCAAACCAACCAAAATCCAAAAGCAAATCATAATAAAACTATAATAAAATCCAAATATCAAACATACTAAAACAACTAAAAAAGCATAAAAAAGTTAGGTTTAGCGTATTCGGTTTAATTTGGTTAATTCGGTTAATTTCGCTTAACCAACCGAATTAATCGAAAACCGAAATTTATCAAAACCCCTAACCGATCATCGAACTGATATTTGTTTGGTTAACCGATTAACCGAACCGAATTAAATTTCAGTCGGTTAATTCGGTTAAAACCGAATAATGAACACTCCTAGGTATGGGGATATGATCCTCCAAGAGCTCTCCAAATACATGTAAATATTAGGAAAAAAAATTAAATATACCCGTATCAGACACATACCCGCGTCCGACACTCACACCTGAATCCGAGTAACATAGCTACATGCAAGCATCGTTTAACATGACATAGGATAGGTTTAAAACATATACTTGTAAAAGTTAAATACTAATAATAAATGAAATAATGAAGTCCAAAGCATTGAAAAAAAGTAGTGCAAAAACATGCTTAGTCAAAGTAACACTAGAGTCTACCATGTGCTTAAACCCCTATAATCAAAAGTTAAAAAAGGCCTTTAAATGATGAAACAACAAACTAGCATCACAAAGAGCTGTAAGTGGAGGATGGCTGCCACAATATGCCAATTAGGACAGAGATTCAGAAACTTTAACCGATTAAAACAACTAGATATGAGATAATATTGCTAAAGCTTTCGCTTGCTAAGCCCTGAGATTCAGAATGAGTAAATAAAGACTAATAAAACTCAGTACACATACCTTCCCATGTTGGCTATTAGTGACTTTCAAGCTCTGTGTGATGGACCCATTACCGCTTGCAGGCAAAGTATTGCTGCTAGCTGGATCCAAGTGCAACTGAAGAAACTGTAGATTTTAGGAGCAAATTGTATCAGCATCAAACATATTAAAAGAAGAAGTATGCGGAATTCTATATAATAAGATTTACAAACTTTAACAATTACTTTTAAGGAACATAACAATATTATAAATTTTGTGAAATTAATCAAGCCAAGATTTTAGGAACTCGACAAACAAGGCTAAATAAAAGAAGTGTTCTTCCGGAAAATAGAGAACTACTAGTGAGGACAGGCTTTAAATTGCAAACTGCAAAGTTTTTTTATTTTCTCGTAAATCCATGATAAATAAAGCAACAGAGGCGAAAACTGATAATGCAAAGTGAAACCCAATTATAAATTTCTATACTATAAGTACAGCAAGTAACAGCAAGCTTAAACGGCCATCTTGAGTTACCTTTGGAACTGCCGCCTGGAAAAGAAAATCATTATAAACATTAGGTGACAGATTCGTAAAAGTAGCATGGATCAACGTTGTTTGCGGGTTTCCTGGTTGCTTTGAGAAGGTGCATGTCATCCTTAAGGAGCTGCTCTCGTATGCAACTAAAGATGGATAAGCTGTACCATTTTCCTCTGCCCACACCCCACAGAAAAGAAATTAACTACTTTGGCAACTACACGGCTACAACATCTGCCAAACAGAGTTCTAAACTGTAAAAATTTACCATGTTTTTGAGGACTGGGACCAAATCCATCCAATAAATCCATCATTGGAACTGCAGGAAGTGAGGAAAGTGGTGCGAGGCCATTTAAATTGGCAAGTGGTGCTTTGTTGTCTTGACTGGAGGATAATATGTCAGATGCAGATGAGCTGCTTTGTGCAGGAAATGATGTTCCAATTGACAAAAGATCCAGCAGAACATCTGTAACAGCTTTTGGAGGATCACTTGTGCCTAAAAAGTCAGAGAATAAAATCAAGCTTTTTTAATTAACAGGAAACAAGCAATCAGACAATGCAACTTATTCATTGTTAACTGTGAATGAAACATCTAAGATTTTTATGTCTATGCAATACAAAGTTCTCTTATGGAGAAGGATAGCCATAAAACTAATGACTAGGAGATAACTTATTTTCTTTTAACATTGCTACACTCTCAAAAATTAATTAATTATGCAATTGAACCTACATCACACCCATTATACATTCAAAACCAATTTGGAATTCATGATTATAATTCTAGGATACCAAATTTAAAAGTGATTTTATTATGTTCTTTGTAGAACAATAAAAAAAAAAGTTGGTTTGACTCACAAAGTTTAGAAACCACTAATTTTAATCAACAGGTGTTTGCCTGAACTTTTGTCCCCTATGATTATGAGATATAGATGATCAATTCTCAACAAGTAATAGATAAATAAAGGGATAAAAGACTAAATATTTGGGTCTTGAACAGTGTTGTCAAGGCGTGCGCCTAGGCGTTCCTACGCCTTGCTCCTTACCGTTAGATAACAAAAGCGCCTCAGACCCTCTCGAGCGAGGCGCATTTGATCAGGTGCATGCCTAGTGCATCTAGGCGCGCTTTTTTATAAGGCGATAGGCGTAAAAAAAGCCCGCCTAATTGAAGTTCTCTTTAATTTCTTTTATTTTAACTTTTTTCATTAGATGTATCTTTACTAGTAAGAAAGGGGATAGTATCAAACTCTCTACTTCTCAATATTTGAGTATTCAACAACAGATATGGGACCATGAGGAAATCATGCATATTGGGCAACAAAAAAATTTGCATGTTTCGTAGATAAAATGGACCACTCTTTAGAGTTTATTATCATAATTATATATCTTAAGTTTATTTTATATATATATATATATATAGAAAAAACACATACATATTACGCCTTACTTCACTCGGGCGAGCGCTTTTTTTGCGTCTTGCGCCTGAGGCAATATAAGGGTTCTAGCGCCTAGAGTGCGCTTTGCGCCCTTGACAACATTGGTCTTGAACAGACTTATTATTCTGAAAATGCTAACTTCAGCAATAACGCTACAAAATCCTAAGAAGCTTGAGCAATAAGGTAGTTCAAAACATACACACATGCTTGAAAAAAAAAAAGAAGAATTTCACTCCTCAAATGTTTCTTAAAGATGCACACCATTATGCATCCCAACTAACCTGATGGTGCAGAAGCTCGGGACAAATCAACACCAAGAAGATCCTGAAGAAAATCACCACCAGGAGAGCTAGGTGCAGGGGCATCATCTGAACTAAGGTCAAGTAAGTCTGCCATAGGAGCTGCAGCAGGTTTAGCAATTCCATTTGGAAGATTACGTGCTGCCCCAGTTGAAGTTGAAACAGCTGCTGGCAGGGAGCCAGCCCTCCTGAAAGTTACCTCATCCAAAACTGGCATTGTTTCAACCAGTGCAGATCTGTACAAATTCATCCATCAGCTTTGTAGCTCACAATTATGCTAAGATGCTGGAAGCATTCTAAAAGGTAATGAGGTCAAACAAAAACAAGTTTTAATCATATACCTAATGTTCTGATGCTTCTGAAGAATACAATTAAATTCAATAGATCGCTGCTGCAACTCAAGCACAAGGCTTCCTTTATTTTGGACAATTATATCCTTGATCCTCCTGGAGATACCAATCAATGAAAATAGATCTTTTACATGCCATATAAGCAAACAAGAAGAAATTCTTCAATTACTTCATGCAGAAATTTCACAAAAATTAGGATGGTCAAACCAATTAGTCAAGAAATAAATTCAACTTAGGTCATGTTTAGATAGAGTTTGTAACTGTATCAAGTGTATGCTTATAAAAGATTCTTTTTAATCCCTAGACCAAGCTAAGAGGCCAGCAGAAACAACTAACAATGGGAATGAGCGTGATAAATGATAAAATGCATGTTGGCAAAACATTAACATACTCTGAACAAGAAGGAAAACGAGAAGAGAGCTTTAACAGAGCAATCAAAGCCATCGCTTTAGTAGTGAG
Source organism: Fremontodendron californicum (assembly GCA_030761205.1). Taxonomy (NCBI): domain Eukaryota; kingdom Viridiplantae; phylum Streptophyta; class Magnoliopsida; order Malvales; family Malvaceae; genus Fremontodendron; species Fremontodendron californicum. The sequence continues at coordinate 18,923,466 of JAULJL010000023.1, read as the reverse complement.
ATCTGAAGTATGACGCTTAATAGCAACCTCTATGGCATCCACCGCATTAGACTCTGTTACCTGCTTAGGAAATAAAAATTGACTGAAAACTTTCCAAACAGCATTGTAAGATGCAAAGTGATCGGTCTAAGCATTCAATTTAGGTAATGCAGCCGCTGGACAAAAGAACAGGATCTTGACGTGGTCCATGGAGGACTTTCAGCTTAGCATATAGCAGGTAAAGAATCTCATTAGTTTAAAAATCGTATTGCATTTTATGTGATTCCATGGAAAAGACCCAGAGTAATAAAGAACTCCATTGACTGACACCCATTATTACATCTGATTGCAAGAAAACTCAAAATATTTGAACCAGAAATAAATATTATATATAAAAATACCAACTCCAAAAATGCAAATAGTAAACTACATATATACCTTTAATCATTTATTAAATTAACTACTTTATCTTTAGTTAGTTATTTTCTTATTAAATTAAAATATTAATTCATTTTTATTTATTTTTTATAACATTGAATATCTTAATTATTAAAATAAAATTTTCGTAATTGATATTTTTTTATTAAATTAAATATTGACTAACTTTTAGCAATTTATTTCCTTATTAACCTGGAACTTTATATTAAGAATATTTTTTTAATGTGTCTATCTATTAAAGGTATTAAATAGTTAAAATATGGTACTAAGCTACATTATTAAATAGATGCATTATATCTCTAATTGTGTCCTTATAATTAATGTATGAGAGTAGAAGTACTAAGGAAAGGATTCTATACAAAGGTAATTATATCATAACCAATGCTTAATTATACTTTATTATGTTATTATTAATGTGGCTAATTATCTTTAGTTATAACTATTAAGGACAAATGTTGAAATTTTCAATTGTACAAATATAAAGAAGTTGACCAGACATAATTTAGAAAGTAATATAATTCAAATATTATAACATCCATTATTGACCATTGTGAGTTTCAATTAATTTTTACGTCCAACTAAGAATACATAATACTTGAAAATATTTGTAAAAAAATGATTTTCTTGATCAATAGATGACCTTTCAACTACATGGATAATAGTTTAAAAAGTTAGAATATGTAAACATCTTTTGTGTATAGTTTAGAAAGTAATATAATTCAAATATTATAACATCCATTATTGACTATTGTGAGTTTCAATTAATTTCTACGTCCAACTAAGAATACATAATACTTGAAAATATATGTAGAAATGGCTTTCTTGATCAACAGAAAACCTTTCACCTACACAGATAGTAGTCTGAAAAGTTAGAATATGTAAACATCTTTTGTATATTTGCTTTTCTTTAATTTTCTTTCGATTAAATTCATAATATTTCTTAATACCTATGATTTATGTTATGTATTATTAGAAGTAACATATAATAGTTATAATATTCATAGATTCGAAGAAAACATCAAATTTTATAAAGAAAGCCAATAAGTTTAGTTTCTAAAGAATTACTAATATAATCATTAATTAATAATAGTTTTTTCATTTAAGTTTTTTTATTTAAATGATAATAATAAGAGTAAACATATAATAAGTAATAAAAATTTTATTATCAACTTTATAGGTTGTGACTCATAATTATATTTATAAGTAATTTGAATGGGTTTTTAGTGTGAAAATTGTCACTCATAATTTTTTATTTATAATTAATTTTTTATTCATTATGAAATTAAATTTCTTTCTATAATTAATTAATTCTATTATATTATTATTATCATTAATTATAATTAATTAATATTAAATTGTTTAATAACTTATTAATTAAACTTATCTCTCATAAGAATTGATATAATTATTATATTTGTATGTACCATTGTTTTTAATTTTTTAAAAGATAATATTATTATTATATCGTATTCATTAATATACATAATTTTTCTACCAACAAGCTCTCCAATTAAGAAAATGGTAACAAAAATACATTGATGGAATTTAAAAGAATAAGAAAATTTTGAAAAGTTAATAATATAAATTGCTATAGGAGAAATCAAATTTATCAATCTATATGTTCTTACAATGACCATCATCTTAAGATAAATATGAAATATAATTTATTATTCAAATAGTTTAATTATTTGCATTCGTTAAAGTATTTATTTATTTTATTTTAATATGCATAACATATTTTAATTCATTCAAAGGAAATTGTAATAAATTTATTAGTAGAGAAGTGTTATAATGTTTCTAAGTTATAAGTATCAAAATATTTATGGATAATAATTTAAGCATACTGCTTAAATACAAAATTTTATATTTGCTTTTATAAAATAAAGTTTGAAATTTTGAGTATAGATCAAAGTAGAGGAATACATAAACATAAACATATACTTACAAAAATATACATAAATAATTAAAGTGTTAATCTTTTATGTAAATAGTTATTTACTGAAACTTTCACCTTAATATTTCTTTCATTTAATATTAATTAATGAACTCTCTTCCTTTGTGAACCATGACAATTAAGAAAGCAATAAATATTCTATAAAAAAATAATAAATAAATCAAAAACCTCACAAAAACAATTTTAAAATAGATGAATTTTATTTATCAATTATCATTACTATTATCTCTTTCTAAATTTAATAATTAAAATGATATTATTTAAACTCTTAATTACTTTTATTTGTTAAATACTTAAATAACTATTTATTTTAAAATGTCAAACATGTTTATTTTAAAAAAATATATTAATTGTCATATATATATTTATTAAAATCATAGATATTGAGTTACAATGTTCGTGAAGATTGTACACATAAGTACATAACTAAAACAATATTCATGTACCAATTTACTATATAAGCATTTTATTACAATTAAACCAATTTTGAAAATAAAAGTTTAGAATAAGTTTACCTAAAAGTTTATATATGTTAACTTAATAGTTATTTACTTTGATAATTAGTAACTAGATTAGTGCTATCAAATTACAAAAATGAAAAACCAAAATATCAAGTTGATATACAAAAGAGATTGAAGAAGGAATCTAAACTTTTCCTAAAACTAGACATAATATAAGAATGTGAGAGGCAAATATTGATTTTTTTTTATATGGAAATATTGATTGAATCATAAATTAATAAATTTGAAGACTTGAACATTTATTGTGTAACATGAAACTCAAGTGGAGTATCTAAAATAAAATCATAAAAGTATAAAATCAAGAATTTTAATGAGGCATTCAATTTAAAAACAATTAACAATAGGGGTAGAGCCTATGTGACTCGGACTCGGGTGTGAGTGTCAGACACAGGTATGTGTCCGACATTGGTTTGTTCAATTTTTTTCAAGATTTTTATGTATTTAGAGGATCATATCCCCATACCCATGTCCGGATATGCTTCGGATACGGGTGTCGAACACGGGTACTTCAAGAAAAATGAAGAGTCGGAGCAACATAGGGTAGAGTTTATTGCATATTTAAAAATTTAAGATGCTTTTTTTGAACCTTTTTCAATGAGGATGGGCATATATGAAATTGAATAAAGAAGATTTAAGCCTCAATTTATATAGATAATACTTTTAAGTCAAAATATATGATAAATATTTCATAATAATAGTATGAAATATTATATGACTTATACCTTATAAAAATATGAGTTAGATGATAAATTGTTTTTTTTAAATATACTTATATTAGATAATTGTGTGTCATCAAATAAAGAGATTAATTCATTTTAATTAATTAAAAGGGAAATTCTTTTTTTTTTAAATATATATTTTATTATCAAATTCGAATTATCTAAAACAAAATAAGAACAAAATTACCTTTAAATTCTAAAATGTCCTTTTAAGAAATGTCTAGGATGTGTCATATCTTATTAATTTTAAAAATTTTACATTTCATTCTCCAATAAACAATAATAATAATGAATCAAATATAATTGAGGAAAAGCATTTCAATTTTTATTTTTTTTTAAAAAACCTACATAAAAACAACTAATTAATTTGTGTTATGCATACTCTTATAGTAATATATTTTTATATGTTATGAGTAGAATCTATATATTTAGTAACTTTTTTAATGACTTATAATATTGTAATTTGTTTATATAAGTTTTTTAAGCTTTAATGCTTTTCATAAACATACAAGTATTAAAAATTGATTGACTGACGATTGACTATCTACAAACTTGATTATCATGTTACTTATATAAATAATTAAGCATGCAAAATAGTCAAATTAATTTTAATTATTTGTTTAATCAAAAAAATTGTTTTGATACCTTTTTTTTCATATTTGTTGTTATTATTATTAAATACAAGGAAAACATATACAATTATTGCATATGTTCAAAAGAAAAAAAAAAATCAAGCATAAATCAAAACACTAATCTTGCTTGAACATATAATGCATAGCATGGAATTAATTAAGAAACTAAATATAGTTTAATGATTAATGTAATAATTATCTATATAATATGTTTTATTCATTATTGTTACTTATTTATTATAATATTATTTTTATTATTAAAAAATTTTAATATAAAAGTTATAATATTTATTTGGTAATCATCCACGTGCGACGCACTGTAGATAGACCACTAATATAAAAAATACTTAAAGAAGATGCTTTGAATAAAATCAGAAGGTACATTGCAATGCCTTGTCAAAAGGAGAATTGAATGGTTCCTTGCCTATTTCTACATCTGCAAAATCACATCACCCGTAAGCCCAAAATCAACACCATAGTTGGTCTAGATTATTTTGATTAATTTTATCTTTAAAATAAATTAATCCCTAGGTAGTCAAAATGAATTTGATTGTTATAAAACAAACTTTAACCAGGACGTAATTCAGTTATAACCACTCTAAAATAAAAATGAATGTTCCACAAGAAAAAATCTAGAAAATTCACTATTTGATGAAAGCAAAATATATATATATATATATATATAGTTTTCATATTCTTTACTACCAGTTAAACAAACAATACCATTACTGGTTCTGTTTACAACTTATCATTAACTTAAATTCAATTTAACAGCAAACATGTCATAAGTCTTGAAGTCATAAATTTATGAAAATCTTTGCAGAAAAGGGTCCTAACTCCTAATCATCTTTCTCCAATTAGAAGCTTCCACTATACATACTCGCGTCACAGCCCATTACCCGCTGTTTTCCCCTTTTTTGCGAAGATAAAGAAGTGTAACATAACTAGTTGACTACAGTATATGTGTATGCAAACTATTCCAGGAATAAGGATGCACTTACAGTTATTGGGTCTTCAATATCAAGCATCCCAACATTCTTCACCAACATGTCACCATATTCACCAATACACCAAACTGCCACTCGAACAAGGGTCTCCTAATAAAAATATCAATTGGCATTTAAATAATTAAGCAGATAAGAGTATCAAATTAAGACATATAAAATCCAAAATAAACCAAAGAATACCTGTTCATTTGATGTTTGAAATGCTCTGTACAATGCCCTGACTGTATATCCATGGAGGTCAGAAGCATTACTTATGACAACTATAAAGGCATGCCAGACTTCATCTTTTACAAAATTTCCAGCCTACTAAGCAAAGGATAAATATCAGTACTCTTGGAACACAATAATTAATAGAAACATTAAAAGAACTAAGAAGATAAATAACAAATGTGGCAGTTCCCGAAAATGGCAAAGGTTCATCCTCACTCCCTTTCTCTTTCCTAACTAGAATTTTGTCAAGTAGAAATGAGAGTACACATCCAGCAGATTGTGGAGATTCTCACACCAGGCAAGGTTAAAAGAACAAACATTCAATCGGTTACTTGAATGTTTGTGGCCAATGGCCCAATTTTCTTTTTATTGACACTTTAGTTTCGTCAATAAAATGCAAAAACATTGACATATAGCAAAATGAAAATATAGTACTGGGTAAACTAAACCATTACTGGCTATATACCTGAACTCCCACAGTTTTCAGCTAATTATAATGCCTACTCTTCCCAATGGCTGCCTTAAACCAATTTTTTGGCCTTCTTCAAGCATCCATCTTCATCGATATTTTTTTAAAAAAAAACAAACCTTCATATGGCTTCTACATGCATAAAACACTGATTAAACTGCTAACTTTTCTCAGGGTTCCAAAGTGTTTGCTTTTCTACTGTGCTCTAAGTCCAAAAACCATTAACCTGGTTACTTTTCTGGATCCAAACCACTAGTCCTTAACAAGGTACTAGTAGTGGTGGCTTGAAGTCTTACATGGATTTCATCAATCACATTCCTAAATCCTAATTGACCTAGAAAGGGCATCACAATCCTCTCCATTAAAATCCTCGCTATCCTCATTGGGGTCACACTTCACAATCATAAGCAAAACCAAAAGGACCAAGATCATACTAGCACCGACACCAAGTTACAAGATGAGCTAATACAGATTGCAATGGCCCAGCAATTTTTCAGGCCTAAACCATCGAGTCTCAATAGTCAAAGCTTAAACTCAAATTCTAGAAGTGAGTAACTTGAGGCCTTATATGGTTTTCATCAATGATATTTACTTCTATCTAATGTGGGATAGAATATCCCATTTTCATCCTTTGATAGTTCATCCACAAGCAGCAAAAGTCATAGCTGAGACAGGTTCAACCACTGGAGTTAACTTGAAAATCAAGTCGGTGGACTTACGCAGATCGACAGCAAACTTGGGATCACTTGGCTAACATTACACAAAAAAAAAGGATAAATATTGCCAGTTATTTTTATAGATTCAGTGCAAGAATTTATTTCTCTTTCGTTTGCAAGGATTTATACAGAAAAGTTTATAATGTTCAACAGAGAAGGTTTGTAATCAAAAGAGTACAGAAAACAACATGCTTTACACCATTACTTAATGGACTCACATGGAAAACATTGGATAAAATCAAGGATTGAAATAATAAGCACATCAGTGAATGTATATGCATATGTACATGTATAAGCACACCATTACTTAATGTTTTACACCATTGCTTGGATATGTACATGCATACATGAAAAAATAAGCACAAGATTTAAGAAAATGGAACGTTCTGCAACACCTACTAGGAACAAACACTGCCGATGGATGCAACTCTAACAAGAGAGAATTAGTAGCGAAAGAGAAACATGGACAGGGATAATTCAGTGGAATATAACAAATAAAGCATCTTTACTCCAATCATGCAACCATGCTATGAATGACAATATATACCTCGGAAAGAACCTTGAGCATTTGATCAATGTACCAAATCTTCTCTGGGGAAAACCTGAGGCAATAAAAATGATTGTTAATTGACTAAACAATGCTGCAAAGAAAAAATTGCCCAATAAACCAAAAGAAAATATCATACAACATAAAGAGAACAATAAAAGGAACTTCTAATCTTCTATAAATTTAATAAAGGTAGAAATCCATTAAAATTGACTATATCAAATCAATTGTGTGAAAAAACTGCCTTCTCCAGGAGTATAACCAATCCTTTTAACTATCCTAAAAAATGGAGTTGGAGGAAGGATTATACACGACATATCCAAGCACACACATGATACATGAAAATACTCAGTCAAGAAGACAATTACAAATAATATATCTTACACAAGGAAAGCTGAAGTAACACTTCTTATGTAACTAACAAATAGCACAACTTACTTTTCGACAAGGGAGCAAATCTTGGCAGTAAGATCTCCCTTAAATTCTTGATCGCTTACTTCCAAATATTCAATTAGCTCTTTCGTCAAAGGCTTCACATTGTTTTCATTCACTAGCAGGTAGACAAGTTCAAGTGCCCTTTTTTTAATTGAAGCATCTGAATCCTGGAAAAAGAAAATGTAAAATCAAAAAATTCTTCAGTTGCACATGAGAAAACTCACTTTTGACAATAATGGCACTTCAGAATCAGATCAGAATCCACTTCAAAAGCAACTAAGAAAATGCTGGAAACTCTTTTTTTATTGGTTAAAGTACCTAGGCTCAAACTTAGTATCTCTACCAATTCCTACTCCACCCTACCCCTGATCCGAGCCCAAGATGCAATGCTGGAAATTGCTATATTGCCAAAAATTGAATCCCTACGTATCTGTCCAAATATCAATCAAAACGCAAGAAGAGTAACCAACCAAAAAAAGATCATAACAGTCACATGTTAGACAACTAGTGGGTTCCCTAAAAATAAAAATAAAGAAGAGAGAGAAATAGAGAGACAACTAGAGGTTTTTATCCTTAAGGGCAAAAATAAAAGATCAAGTGATATCTAAAGAGAGAATTAATCCTCGTTGCTTTAGCAAGTAATAAGAATCTTATTCCCTCACATATGGGGCTCACCAAAAGTAACAAATAAATAATAGAACCAGAGAATCAGGGCAGACAACAGGAAAGCAAAACCAAACTCCTTGAGTGCTTCTTGAGCAAGAACTAAATCAGAAACCTTTTGAAATCATCAAACATGAAATTAAATGTCCTCAGGCAGTACCTTTACACATTCCAAAATTGTTGCCCTATGCCTCTGCACTGCTTGAGCGTCCGCTGCAATTGCCTTCATAAGCATGTTTAAAGCAACATATCTGAAAAACATGCAAGGTTCAGTTCCATAATATAGTAGAGCAACATAGAAATAGTTTAGACAGAGACATAAAAAAACAAGATAAGATTTGAAATAAAATACCTGATATTGTTGTCACGATTTGACAAGAATCTTCCCAATATGTTGATAGCAAGCACACGTAAGCCACCATTATCTTCAATGCTCATGATGGTTTCAACACATTCATAAAGAATAGCATTTGCTGCATTTTTGTTTGACTCGGTTTTTGTTGCCACCTAAGGAAAAAAAAAAAGTGTGACCACAAAGAAAAACAAGACAAAAAGAAATCCTTAACCTCATTAAGAGATGAAATGTTGTTGTAAACTGTGAAAGGAGTTCTTAGCAATATTTTTAGCTTCTACCATCTTTTCAATATCCAATATACCCCATATAGTATACCATCCTTTCAATCCGAGCAATTTCATTAAGGTTTTTCACTTTTTCTCATGAGCAGGAGCAACATTTAAGTGGAATGTCTGGTTTATTTTCTACAAGGACAGAACTTGTATTCTTTCATCGTGCAATGCTATTTTAAATCATAAAATGGAAGAACAAATCTCATTCCTCAATAAAGCAATCAGTTTTTTTCTTTTACAAAAGTTTTTTCAGAACCTCAAAGAAGAAAATCCAGAGTTCTACTGGCGATGAGCATGCTAATGAAATTTACAGCAAAAGAAAGAGATTCAAACAAAAACCTTAATTTAGTTACTAATTGATGAGATAAACAAAATATAGAATATGCTTTATCCTAAGTACTTCTTTCAGGACTTTGAACATATAACAAAAGAAAGAGATAGGTCATGGAAAAAACTTCACAATCATAATTACCTGGGCAAGTATGTCATTCATACGGTCACTAGCATCAGCATCTCCCTGGCCCAATATCCGCAGAAGCTTAAGCAATCTTATATGAAGGAAGGGATCTGTAATGCCAGCAATGTCATACTCAGGTGCATAAGGACTGTTTGCAATATCCCTCAGAGTTTTGACCAGATCTTCAGTATACTTCTGCAGTGATGATAAAAGAAGCTATTATTACAATTAGAAAGCTGACCCCATTATCCATTTTTGATAAGTTTCTTCCCACTAAAAGTTGCAAACAAGATTCAGCACAATATTTAAATGATATAGAAAAGGAGCCTGTTTTTGCATGATCCTCAAGGCCTAAACAAGTTCATAAGTCCTTTAGAAACCAAATGGCAAAATTAGCCTGAAGCATCTTAGTATCAATTAATGCAAAAGATAGCCAACAGTTTAGGACAAAACACCAATAAACCTGATTCTATTTTTCAATATGCTAAGTACTCTTCGGCCAGAAACAGGACAAAAGGATTGCTGGTAAAGTAGACTGCTCTGCCCACATGAATGCTCCGAAAAACAAAAGCAGGAACTAAATATTTACGAGAAAATTTATTCATGATAGCTTTTTTCCACAGGGGCAAACAAGTATAGCAAATAATTCACATGCTCAATAGAGTGTTTCTTTCTGATACTATAGCTATATGCTTATAAAGCCATAACTAATTTACCTTTCTAAAATATTCAAGGGCTTCTGAACTGACTTTACATAAATCCGTACAAAGTTGAACTCCTGTTATTAGGACTCCATGATGCTTTTCTTTAAGTAAGGAAGAAGCAGGATTTATAAAGTTTTCAGCCAGGTCCGGAACTTTCCTTATGATCCGTATGGAGCACAATGCTGCCTACAAACAACAGATAGAGTCAAGAGGAGTTAAAGATTGCAGCCAGATCGCTGAAGAAATGACAGATAACCTACAAATTAACAAATAATGTGCATGATGAGAATTCATAACCGATTATCCACAAAAAAAAAAAAAAAAAAAAAAGAGAATTCATAACCAAACACCACTTGGCGGAGGGGGAAAAAAGAAAAGCAGGAGCCTGTTTAATCAAATCCATCGTCCAATAAAAAAAGGAGTAATTTTAGATGAATTAATTTAGCAAACTAGAAAATGCATTCACAGAATGGCTGGCAATGGTCAATAGATGTCTTTCCCTTAAACCATCAAACAAGCAAACTGAAGTTGACTTTCTTGGAGTCACCAAGACATCAGACTCAAGGGTTACTATATGTTGGCATTTTGCCCTTGAATGATTATATGCTCCAAATTCTTCTGGTTAAGATAAATGGGCAGAGAATTATCTAGATTTCATAGAAGTAGCTGTCATATGAAGGTTGTGGAATATCATTGAACAAATATCAATCTATCCACGAAGTAGGAACATATTATACTATATAGTTGAGGTCTCAGTCATGTGGCATCTGGTTCTTAATCGTGGATTTACATGGATGTTTTTAACATTTGTATTGCCAAAATTACAAAGGCATTATTGGAAACAAAAAAACAACACAAACCATAATACTTGAAGTGCTCAACAAAACAACCCAAAACTTTCCAACTCCTGTAGAAGAAAGCTGATATCTTTTTAAGTGGGATACTCAACAATGTTTAAGCATAAGAAATTCAAAATTCTGGAGTCAGCAGCCTCCTTTTTCCTCTTTTACTTTACATCTCACCGAAATCAGAATTTGTGGCCAACACGCCCTTGAATAAAGAGTAGGACACACTTACTTTTTTCCGGATATTTGGATCTCGAAACTGCAGCAATCTTTCTACTTCCGGTGCAAGATCACGGGCCATTTCTGCTGAACAAATGTTTCCCAGAGCACAAAGAGCAAGTCCTACAATATACTGGTTTGAATGATTGAGATCTCTGCGTATAAGTTAAGGTTCCTGCAAAGTAAAGTAAATCTCTCCATTTTCTTTTTTTATCCCTGTAATACCACCCTATCAGGGACAAAGTTATTCATCCAGAACAGAAATGGTAAAAGGGAAAAGGAAATGGGAACAAATTAAGCTTGAGAAAAGTCTACACGTAGGATACTGCTTTAATGAGTTTGTGACCAACATCAAAACTTCTTGCCTTTCATCAAGAAGCAACATAAGACCAAGATACCCAATCCTCTTCTCTGGAAATCCAGCAGATGCAATCAACTTCAGGCACTCCATTTGGCCAAAATGAGTGGGATATCCAAGCATGTGAATGAACATGAGCTTTGCCAGGTTACGGTGCCTATAATCTTGATCATTTTCATTAATTGCAGCACGAATAGCGGCACACTCTTTCCTTACAACAGTACGTTCTTCTGCCGCAGTTTTGCAAGCACGTATAGCCCTTACCATGTCCCTGCATTGGAGCAGTAAGTTTGGCCATTTTCAATTAATATGCTTATAAACTACAGTCAAATCAATCATTTAGATTCATCAAAATTACTTGGGACAGAAAATGCAGAAAAGATTTGTTACTCATTACTTTGTTTCAGGCAGGTTTAAGCAAAAATGAACTCAGACCCATTGATAGAAAATAATTAAGAAAGGACAAGTGTTCTTAGTAATCAGCCGTAGATCCTAAGTCCTGTATATAAACAGTTCTTATCAACAATTTCCTTAACACGAAATATTCACAGATGCATAAGAGAGAGGAGACCATTCCTTCCTACTTACTAGTTTGTTCATTAAAAGCAACACTTACTACCTATGTTGCTCTGACTCTTCATTTTTTTGAAGTACATATTCGGACATGGGTATGGGGATATGACCCTCCAAGGATTCTCCAAATACATGGAAAAACTTAGAAAAAATTGAACATACCCGTGTCGGACGCATACCCGTATCCGACACTCACACCCGAGTCCAAGTAACATAGCTTACTACTGATCACTCCATATGGGAAGCACCTCAAGACATAAAGCTATCTAATGAATAAGGACAAGGAGATCAAGATATTCACACCCATAAGGTATGGGTGAAATCCAGTAATCTAATGCAAAGAACTAACTCACAATTCCCATGAAAAGATATGGAGGTTATCATTCACAACCAGATTCTTTTGCTTCTCAAATTTTTTTTAATTGTGCTTAATCTATATAGAGACAAATACAACTATCCAGTTCCATTTCAACAAAGATAGGCACCTTCTACAAACACCGAGCAGTCTCCCCTAGGAAATAAAAAATAAAAAGGAATTCAGCTACAAATCAGGTTGAACATATAACCACCAGAATTACGTGTACAACCGTGTAACCAGGTTATTCTAATTGTACTTCCTGTAATCGTATTGGACGGGATACTTGAATGCATGATTACCTTGGACTGTATGTTATATATAGATTATCACTCTCAAACTGTTGTCACTAGCTACTCATGTATGTAATATCAAAGTTCCAAAATATACTGCATAACTTTCATTTCTTTCTACAATGCAAAAAGTAGAGAAAGGTTTTCAGTACCAAACCTGTAGACGTTTTGGTTCCTCTCTAGAAAATGACCTTCTGGCACCAATGCTATTTGGTGCATCATTTCATATTATTAATATTCATGAAAACAATAGATCAAGCTACTCTCAAAAAAATTTACTAAATGGGTATGTTATAACTTCAGACACTTCTACATTTTCATCCATAGTTGCAACTAATTACAAGGAAATCAAAAAGAAAAGGAAAAGCTAACAAACTCCACTTAGCTCTAGATTCAGATGCAATCATCTTTTAAGTTGCATAACCTACAACCGAACTCCCCAAATTTCAATCACAGCAATCAAAACAACCCCAATTGAACAAAACCCAAACTCTTTTAATCATAAAACCAATCCATTCAAATAAATAAATAAAACTCACGTTTTCTTGATCTAATTTTCAAATGGAAAGGAAAGGGGAGAACTAAAAGAAGAAATAGGTAACAGTAGTAATTGGTGCTCACCGTAGATGAGTACCGGACGAGAAAGGATTCATGATTTGGATCTGAGCGACAGAGAAAACGAAGTCTGCGCTCTCCCTTTTTTCCCAGTGAGGATAAAAATGGTGGCAACTGGGAAAGGAAAAACGTGAGCACTCAAATTTTGATTTGCGAGTGCTGAGTGGATCACCGGCAGGTAATATGAATAAAATGACTCCAGATATGCTTGCTAGTGCTTTATTATTTTATTTTATTTTTTTAATTAAAGATTGTAAATTTTGAAATTCAAATTTATCTATAAATAAACTAAATTAAGTTATAAATTCTAATTAAAGGTGTTCATGAGTCAAGTCAGATTTAGGTATAGTATTAATATCATATGTATTTGCTCAAATCTAGCCCAAAAATAGGTTCAAATTCTATCCAGGCCCACTCATATTTATAAATAAATAATCCAAACCCGTTTAGACCCGTCCATAATTTTTTTAATTTAAACAAAAAAAAATTATTATTTAATTTTTAATAATTTTATCACTTTTTTTCTTTTATTAAGTTTTAAAACATAGATAACTTAGTATATTTTTAAATGTTTATATTATAAAATTATATATTTTTATTTTTTATATGATATAAATTACATAATATATAAAATATAAAAATAATATATTATATTATATAAATGAAAAACGGATCGAGCTAGGTCGAGCTCGGGCCTTGATTGTTGGAGCCAAGACCATATCATTTTTTAAATAGGCCTCTTTTTTTTACCTGAACTCATATTTCGAGTCTAATATTTTTATCCAAATCTTTTAAAATATGAGCGAACTTTCAATTTTAGACGGGTAACCGGCCCTTAAGCAGGTTTAATTCTAATGCTTTATTATTATTAAGTAGGCTTTTTTTTTTCTCAAACTAGGCCCATTCTAAGCTCTCCAAAGCCCAGTCCGTAGTATTTGGCAATTGACAATGGAGTTTGAATGAAAGTAGCTAATGTCGTAAGATATTATTTTTGTTTTGATATTGATATATATTAATATCGTTTAGGGATGACAGTAGGTTGGATATTTAATTTTTTTTAATATTTGAATCCGTGAAACTTAAAATCTGAATCCGTTTATTATCTGCATTAAATCCGAATATTACTATTTGAATTCGAATTAAATAATATTATTCGTCGGATATTCGAATTCGCTAAATATCCGAATTTAGTAAGTCAAAAAAATTTAAATAAATCAAATAAAAATAATTTTAAATTCAAATAAATGAATAATAGATTTGGATTCAAATATCCGAATCCACAAAAATAAGCAGATTAAGATAGCGGATTCGAATATCTGAATCCATTATCCGTATAAGTAATGCGGATTAGGATAATGGATATCTGAGGTTTCAAATCCGCATCCGTTGCTGATAGTAATTGTAATATCCAAATCCGAATTTTATCCGAATCTGCAATATTCGGATCCACAAAAAGCGGATCGGATAATTACAAATATCTGAATCCGTACTATCTATTGCCATCCCTAAGTATATCCTTTTTGATTTATCGATATTTTGTAATATTTTATCTATAAAATAAATATACACGTAAAAATGGATATACACGTAAAAATATACTTTTATTTAGATTTGTATGTTTATATACAAATATAGATTTTAAATATTACAAAATTTTAATATTCAAAATTTTCAAATCTTAAATAAATGAAATAAATATAAAAATATTAGAAAATATATAATAAATTTTTTTCAACAACCTAATTTAATGAACATATATTATTTTTTTATAAAATTATGAAAAATAAAAATGATTATGAGAGAAACATTAATTTTGATTAAAAAAAATATAATAAAAATAAATCTTATATCAATTAATACAATCGATACGGAGTGGTACAACCAGTACAGATCGATACCCAAATCGAAACAATACTTAAGTTTGGCTGTACCTATTTAGAGTAAAATCAATACGTACTGGCCGTTACGATATGTATCGATACAATATCAATAATTTTGGTTCGAATTTTAATCTAATCTATCAAAGACGAAATTTTCAACTTTCTTTTGCCAAGTCCATCGAGACAAGCAAAGCAGAGCAGACCCATGATTTCATATATATATATATATATATATATATATATATATATAACTCAGAACTCTATTATATAAGGAGTATTCTGAGACTTAGAAGGGATTCGAAAATTTTAGCAAATTTAAGATACTGTGAGAATTCTCTGTAATCTTCAGTTTCTTATTTTGTAATTTCGTTTCACAAATCAATATCAGTTTTCAATTTCTCAATTTCAATTCAAAACTTTATTTTAATTCCCTTGTCTTTCAATTTTAATTTGAGTCTTGTTTTAATTCTCCAAAGATCCCGGGAGCTTTTGGTATCAGAGCCAAGGGAGAAGTAAGAACTTCAAGAAGTAAGTAACAAATTCATATTTTCAAATTATTTTCCATAATTGGTTTTCATATTTTCTGGAATTTTCTGTGTTTTGCTGAGACAGCTGATTGTGGTAGTAAGACCTTAGGTTTGGCCGTTAATCCACTTGACCGTAGGCATTATCCAGATGAAACCTTAAATATTAAACCAATTCTGTTTACATAATTTGTTAAGATGAGTTTTTTATTTAGGACTTTTAGTTCTAGATCTTCAAACAGTAGCTCAAGATCCCAAGATTTCTCAGAATCCTCAAGAAATAATGAACAAAAAAGAGATAAACAAGTTGTTAATGAGGAAGAACATGAAATAGAAAACGTCCATAAATTCTTAAAAGATTTAAATGATTGGCAATTACCAAAAATTGAACAAGATAAAATCTACAAAAAATCAAACTTTATAAGAGATTTAACAAGAACAGACTATTCGGTTAAAATTACAGAGAAAGATTTATCTTTAACTAGTTCTCATCAAACTATACAACTCTTAAACCATGATTCAATACAGAAACGTAAAAAAGAAGGATTTAATTATATACATTTCGGATTAGTTCAAGTTGCTGTAAAGCCTTTATCACACACTGCTCTAAACACTTCAATATTAATGATTCTTAGAGATTGTAGATTCAAACAATTCAATGATTCCCTCTTAGGAACTGTTGAGTCCAGTCTTTGTGCCGGACCAGTTTACTTCAATTGTTATCCAAATTTTCCAGTTTCTTTACAAGATAAAAATATTTTAAAAGCTTTAACATTACAAATTCAAACTAATAATTATCAAATGGAAGAAGGTTCTTTTCCCATAACAATAATTTATAGGGTTTGTTACAAAGCACTTTGCTCTGCTGCAATCCCTCCAAAAAACCTCACTCCAAAACTAGAACCTGGTCAAACCATGCTATTCCAAACTGACCTCAAAAGAACCAATGTCATAACTCCCAAAGCCATAAAATGGCAAGATATTTCCTTACCTGAATATTGGGACATGGAAGAAGCTGTAACCCCCATTCAACCTGCTCCAGCAAGGAGTACAGAAATCCAAAAAATAGAGCAATATTCTGATGGAAGAGTGCGACTCTCTTTTGCCAGAAATTCAATTGACCTAGGGCAAGCTTCTAGGAGAAATGAAAACCAACCAATTATCTTACCTTTTGAAAATTTCAGTTCCATTTCAAATACTTCCAGAAGATATTACCAAAACCCAGCAACGGCTTCAATTTATTCTGGCCCAAATTTTCATTCTGCCAGAGCTTCTATCTCTTCAATACCCACTACCACTAGAACAAATCTTAGAGGAGTGGACAATACCTCTAGTATTCCTAGACCAATATATACTTCTAACCAAGACATAGAAAATTCACCTCCAATGTCACCAACCTACTCTTCTATGACAGATAATCCTAACATCAACCAACAAAATGAAGAATCTGAAATTCATATGCTTAAAAAACCTTTCAAGATTAATAAACAACAATGTAATAAAGATTTTCTTTCTGATAAAAATAAAAATAAAAGGAAACAATTTTGGGAAAACTATTCTAAACAAAAAACAGAAATACAAGAAGAATATTACAAATTTTTAAATCAACATGAAATTCACATAACGTTTTTTGATTGGTTTGAAGAATATTACCAAAATAATAATCAAACAATAAATATGGCAAAAAATAACAATCAATGGCAAACATCGCAAGGAATATTAATAGAATCAATCCATCCGTCTTTTTGCACCATTAAACACATTCATCAAGAAAATATGATAAAAGCCTCTCCAATAAAAGAAAGAAAAAATCTAACAGATCCTATTAGTACTACTGATATAAAAAATATTTTT
This sequence comes from Fremontodendron californicum, assembly GCA_030761205.1. Taxonomy (NCBI): domain Eukaryota; kingdom Viridiplantae; phylum Streptophyta; class Magnoliopsida; order Malvales; family Malvaceae; genus Fremontodendron; species Fremontodendron californicum. The sequence continues at coordinate 18,905,872 of JAULJL010000023.1, read as the reverse complement.
GAACAAAATAATTATACAAATTTAAATCTTAAAACTATTGGAAAGCAATTAGAAAAAATTGAAATATTAGTTGAAAATAAAACAACCCAACAAACACATGTTTCTAAATTTAAGCCTGTTGAAAACCAAAAATCATTTTTTAAACCTTTTGAGATTCCTAAAAAATATCATAATGATTATAAAACTGATCTTTTACAAGAAATCCAACAAAGATTAAAATCTATAGACCAATCCGAACTCACTCAACAAGTTCCTGATACACCTGAACAAATTTCTCAATCTTCAAGAACTATTAATATGATGAACCAACAAACAGAATCTGAACAAAACTCAGAATCTGAACAAGAAATTAATAAAATTGAATGGAAACAACCCCAAAAATTATATTATCCAAAAGCCACAGCTCCTGACATCACTTTAGAAGAAAAACCTAATTTTCAAAACAAATATAATGCTAATGCTGTTTATGAATGGAACATTGATGGAATGTCAGAATACAATATACTTAATACATTACACCAAATGACAATGGTTTCAAATGTTTATAAAACGCAATCACAAACTTCAGATCATGCAATAGCAAATTTACTAGTAGCAGGATTTTCAGGACAACTTAAGGGGTGGTGGGATAATTACCTCACCACACATGAACAAAATGAAATATTAAAAGCTATTAAAAAAGACAAAGATAACCAACCAATTTTGGATGAACAAAACACTCACATACAAGATGCTGTTTCTTCTCTAATATTTTCAATTTCAAAACATTTTATAGGAGATCCTTCACATTTAAAAGATAAAAATTCTGAATTACTTTCAAACTTAAAATGTAAAAAACTAACAGATTTTAAATGGTATAAAGATACTTTTATGACTAGAATCATGCAAAGAACAGATAACAATCAACCTTTTTGGAAAGAAAAATTTTTAGCAGGATTACCAATATTATTAGGAGAAAAAGTTCGAAATCAAATTAGGGAAACTTTTAAAGGAATTATACCTTATGAAAATTTAACATACGGAGAAATTATAAGCTTTACCCAAAAAGAAGGATTAAAAATTTGTCAAGATATGAAACTTCAAAAACAATTAAAAAGAGAAAGATTTCAAACGAGAAAAGAATTAGGATCTTTCTGTGAACAATTTGACATCAAACAAGATTCCAAACAAACAAAATGTTGCCAGAATAAAAATTCAGAAAAAATAAAAAGAAAATTCAATAAACCTACATGGAAACCAAAATATGATAATTATTATAGAACAAAAAGAAACAATAACTATAATAGAAATTATAGTAACAGAAAATTTAATAAACCTACTACTGAACCTGTAAAAACCAAGACAGAGAAAAAAGATTTAAAAGATATTACATGTTACAGATGTGGGAAGAAAGGGCATATATCAAAATATTGTAAAGTCACAAGAAAAATAAACGAATTACAATTAACAGAAGAAGTACAGGATAAAATTAATCAACTACTTCTCAATACTTCTTCTGAAGACGAACTTGAAACTTCAAATAATGAATTACCAGATGATGAATTACAAACCACATCTACTTCTGAATCTGACTCAGACCAAGAAATAAACGTGTTGACAAAAGACCAAGAATTCATGTTAGAAATTATTGATAAAATTCAAGATTCCAGAATAAAAAGAGAGTATTTAACAAAATTAAAAGAAAATCTAGAAGAAAAACCCGGATCTTCATCTCATAAATCACAAATGTATAATATAAAAGATATAATTTTCCAAAAATACAATGACCAACCTAAAGAAGTAACAATTCAAGATTTACAAACAGAATTAAAACAAGTTAAAAAAGAAATAAAAGAATTAAAATCAAATCAAGAAAAAGATAGAGAACAATTAAAACAATTAATACAATTAAACAAAGATAGAAATAAATCTGGTTCAGACTCTGATGATAATACCATACAAAAATCTGATGACTTTTTATTAATGTTACAAGAAGTTACAATAAGAAGATACACTATAAAAATTTCAATATTAATAAATAATGAATTTCAAATCAACACGATTGCACTTTTTGATACAGGTGCAGATCAAAACTGTATAAGAGAAGGCTTAGTTCCTACAAAATACTATGAGAAAACAATAGAAGGACTAAAAGCAGCAAATGGTGATAAATTACACATTAAATACAAATTAACAAACGCAATAATTCAAAATAATCAAGTGCAAATTAAAACTCCTTTTTTATTAATTAAAAATATAATGCAAGATGTAATATTAGGAATTCCTTTTATTAATTTATTAGAACCTTATACAACATCAAGAAAAGATATCTCTGCAAACATTCTAGGAACAATAGTCTCTTTTAAATTTGCTGAAAAATCTAAGAAAAGAAATATCAATTTACTCAAAGATTTATCAATTCAAAATCAACAAATAAATTTGTTAATAAAAAACAAAGAAAAACAAATTGATTATTTAAAAGAAGACATATCTTTAAAAAGAATTGAAAAACAATTACAAGAACCACAGAATATTAACAAGATAAAAAATTTACAAAAAGAAATTGAATCTACAATATGTTCTGAGATTCCTAATGCATTTTGGGAAAGAAAAAAACATGTTGTTGATTTACCTTATGAGAAAGAATTTAACGAAAAAGAAATCCCAACAAAAGCAAGGCCTATTCAAATGAATCCTGAAATGGAACAAATTTGTCGACAAGAAATCAAAGATTTAGAAAACAAAGGCTTAATAAGAAAAAGTAAATCACCATGGAGTTGTTCTGCATTCTATGTTATAAAAAATGCTGAAATTGAAAGAGGAACACCAAGACTAGTAATAAATTATAAACCTTTGAACAAAGTATTAAGATGGATTAGATATCCAATACCTAATAAAAGAGATTTACTTCAAAAACTAAACAATGCAAATATTTTCTCAAAATTTGATATGAAATCAGGATTTTGGCAAATACAGATTCAAGAAAATCAAAGATACAAAACTGCTTTCACAGTCCCTTTTGGTCAATATGAATGGAATGTTATGCCTTTTGGTTTAAAAAATGCCCCTTCAGAATTTCAAAGAATAATGAATGAAATATTCAATCCTTATTCTCAATTCACAATTGTTTACATAGATGATGTACTAATTTTTTCATCCAATCTAGAACAACATTACAAACATTTAAACATTTTCATTAAAATTATTAAACAAAATGGATTAGTCCTATCTAAAACAAAAATCAATCTTTTCCAAACACGAATTCGATTCCTAGGTCAGTACATCACCCAAGGAACAATAACACCAATAGAAAGATCCATAGCCTTTGCTGATAAATTTCCTGACCAAATTCTTGACAAAAACCAACTTCAAAGATTTCTAGGTAGTCTAAATTATGTACTGGATTTCTACCCTGACATTAACAAATTATGCAAACCTTTACATGATAGACTAAAAAAGAATCCACCAAAATGGACTGAAGCCCATACCAAATTAGTTCAAAAAATAAAAGCCCAAATCCAAGAAATCCCTTGTTTACACTTAGCCAATCCTACAGCCCAAAAAATAGTAGAAACAGATGCTTCTGAATTAGGATATGGAGGAATATTAAAACAAATTCATAATGGTAAAACACAAGTTATCCAATACACATCTAAACATTGGAATCCTGCTCAGCAAAATTACAGTACTGTCAAAAAAGAAATTTTAGCAATTGTTTTAGCTATAAACAAATTTCAAAGTGATTTGTTAAATCAAAAATTTCTTCTAAGAGTCGATTGTAAATCAGCAAAAGATATTTTACAAAAAGATGTTCAAAACATTGCTTCAAAACAAATTTTTGCCAGATGGCAAGCAATTTTAAGCATATTTGATTTTGAGATTGAATTCATTAAAGGAGAATCTAATTCTCTTCCCGATTTTCTTACCAGAGAATTTCTTCAAGGAAAATGCCTAAAAAACGAGGGAAAGGCAAAAAACAAGAGAGTTCCAGTGACTCAGGTTCTTCAATCCAACCAATTTCTGCCCAACCAATCAAAACTTGGACCCAAATCTTCGAAAAAGAATATGAAAGACAAGACCAAAAAGCCAACCAAAATCCTTCAACATCCTCCCAATTTATTCCAAATGAATCCCAAATGCAAATGATCAGTCAATGGATCAATTCCCTCTCCCAATCACCCCAAAGTGAAGAAATACAAAAAACATTATCCACAGTCAAAACAGATTCTCCTCTCAAGAAAGCTATTTTAACTGTTCCAATTTCAAAAACCCAGGAAATAGCTCTTCAAAAACCTATTTCCACACAAGCTTCAAAAGAAAAATATTTTTCTAAAAAACATTTTGAAATTTTATGGCTAATTGAGGAAGGTTTTAATTATCAAAATCCCTATCAAATTATTAATCATGTTTTTAATGGATGGCATTTCCAGCCATTAGATTTATCAAAACCTCAATTATTCTATGAAAATATTTTGATTGAAACAGGTTCTGCCCTCTTCAAACATTACCCTGCCAAAGAAAATCCAAATTCAATCACACATTCCACATGCCAAATACTCCGAGTTCTCTCCCCAGCTCAGTGGGGAATTCCACCAAACTCACCCAGAAAATTTCCTGCACAATTCACTACAAAATTAAACCATTCTGGTTCCTTCAATTACTGGGATTATCTACAAGCCTGGTACAAAACCTTTTTCCTCCAAAATGAAAATAACCGTCATTCATGGTTATTATTTTTCAAATACAATACCCAATATACTTTTCCAAATTGGTTCTCTCACTGGTGGAAATGGTTTGGACCACTCAGAGAAATCTTACCACCATCAGTAGACAAAGCTTACCAATGTTTTCTGGACAACTTCCAGTCAACAGACAATATCCATCCATCAATTCATTTTTCATCAAAATTTTATCTTTCATGGATAACTTCATGGGAATACAAGATCACAACTGACCCAGAAACAAATGGTCCTCAAGTATCCAGACATTTCAACACAAAATGGTGGGACAAATTCCAGACAGACAAAATCACTGCCCAAAATGTCCTGCAATGGTTCGACAAAAATCCAAAATTCTGTATCAAAGGAACTAGGCCAGATACTGCCCAATTCCTCCAAGCAAAATCAAATGCCAGCACCTTGCTAGCACAGGCAAAAACAAAAGATGAATACAAACAGATCATGAAGCAAATTCTGGCATCTGTTGATTCAGAAGAAGAACAAGATGAAGAACAAGATGAAGAAGCAAGTTCCAGTTCAACTCCATCTGTCAATCTAGGAAACGACAATGAAGATGACTGTTTTGGAATTTTCCCTCCAATTCCAAAAAAGAAATGATGATTATCGACAAAAAGGGTGACAGCTGACAAAAGCAAAAAAGTGACAGTTGACAAAAGCAACCGAAAGCAAAAAAGTGACAGACAGCTGACAAAAAGCAACCGAAAGCAAAAGGCAAAATCCTCAACAAAATCATCACTCTGCCAAAAGAAAAGAAAAAAGCAAAGAATCCAATACTGAAAAGCAATCCGGTTTCCCTAAATGTACTTCAAATGAAATTCAAATGTAACTCAGAACTCTATTATATAAGGAGTATTCTGAGACTTAGAAGGGATTCGAAAATTTTAGCAAATTTAAGATACTGTGAGAATTCTCTGTAATCTTCAGTTTCTTATTTTGTAATTTCGTTTCACAAATCAATATCAGTTTTCAATTTCTCAATTTCAATTCAAAACTTTATTTTAATTCCCTTGTCTTTCAATTTTAATTTGAGTCTTGTTTTAATTCTCCAAAGATCCCGGGAGCTTTTATATATATATATATATGAGTTCGTATTTTATATATTGGAGTTAAAATTTTGCAATTTCATAAGCAGGATTAAGAATTTGTCATATATCTTTTTTTTTAATTAGTTTTTTTATTTTTTAATATACCCTAAGGAGGTATGTGTCGCCCTACTAACCCCACATATGAAGTCTAAAAACTCCACAAGCGGTGGATCAGATAATTTCTCTTATATAAATAATGTATTATAAGATATATGCTTACTTGATAAGGAGTGCTTACATAGATGCTTACGTGAACATCTCCTTTTGATGACATGTAGAATAAGCTTAATCTTAATTATTTATTATTTAAAATTTTAAAACTAAATATCAATTATGGATCAGATTTATTTAATTTATTAATATGACTATTGAGAAAATAAAAGATAAAAGATGAAGATGTTGTTGATAAACTGAAAAATTAAGTACTGAATTTTTAATACTAAATTTATAAGCACTGAATTTGTATTATAAAAGCTGTTTGGTATGTTACTGAAAATTAAATACTAAATATAATTATATTGTTTGATAATTGTAAATGTTCAATTTTTAAAAAATTTAATTTCACAATTTTAATTTTATTAATGATAAGTGCTTAAATTCATGTATTTTCATATATCAATTCCTTGTCTTTTATGCTTAGTTCCTTGAAACCCTTGATAGTTTACTATGGTTTTATGTTTTGTAGGTGTTTTGGAAGATAAGGATTACTATGGAGTTGAAAAGAATGAATTTGGACAAGAAATTAAGCTTCAATCACAGAGAAAAGTTGACTGCCCATCAAGGAGACACTATGTGGCTAAACCTAACCTAAAACTTTCATAAATAAACTAGTGGCTTATCATATACTCTTTATCCATAAAAACCTTAGTTGAAAAACCCACTCCCATAGCCAAATAAGCCCTAGCGGGTAAAATTTTTAGACCTACAAAAAGTGTAGTCGCCACCTTCCTTTTGCACTATTATGGGCTCTCTAATTATTTCTTTATTAATACCCTAGCTGACTTACATGTTTTCCTAGTCAAAATAGGAGTTTAGGCAGCCTTGAACTGTTCCTTGTCAAAGTAGGATTAGTGGATGTTAACTTTGTTATCTTGCAATTAACATAACATTTTATATTATTTTGGATAGTTCTGGATAAAAATTAAAAGGGTAATTCAGATATTCCATCTTTTGTAACTAAAAAATGAGATAATTTAGTTTAAATATAATTTTTTAAAAATAAAATTGACTTAACATATTCTACATTAAGTGATAAGTAGCTCTCTACCTACTTATCTCATTCAATATTTTTTGTTGAAAATTTTCTATTAAGTAACATTTAATATAAGTTATCAAACACATTAAAAAAATTAAACTATTGAAAATTTTCTTTTCAATGTATTGAAAATTTCAATTCGTTATCAAACACACTCAAAGACTTTTATCTTTCTTTAAATTCTTATTCCTTATTCTTTTCTTTCTTTTCTGTTGATCCCATCTCTATTTTTCAGGACTCGGGTTTCTCATCAAGAAAAAAATAAAGAGGGCTAGAGCTGAGTTAACTCGATCAGATATCAAGTTGACATCCAAGTTATAAATATCACATGAAACTATCTAAATTTCATAAAATCTATATATATTTGGATTGTTAGTGAACTTCTTTCCACTTCTATCTCATATTTATTTGTGTTTTCTGGTAGTAAACATTTTATTGATCAATAAATGAGGACCAAAATTTGGTCATGTTAAGGTGGATGATCACTACAAGTTTGTTACTTTATTTCATGTCCTTTCAACATGGTTTTTACCATTTCATAAGAAACGCTTTGCTCTTTGCTCTTTTTTCTTTTTTCTTTTGTCGTTGTTTGTATAAATTATTTACTCATTATAAATGTGGTTGATTTCTTATTGTAGAGAATATGGTACAAGTTATAAATTAGGATACATTGGTGATGGCATTTGTCTTTGTAAGTTTCAACTTTTTATTATCTTCCTCTGACAAATATGTCCTGTAATGGTAAAGCTAAATTTCCCATGTTGTGTGAATCAAAGGATTTGGGTTGATATCTTGGATTCTTATAATGGGTTGGTTTGTATAGCCACAGATGACAATACCATTTTTCTTAATCCTTCCACTAGAGAATCAAATAGAATCCTAAACTCGCCTTCTGGTTTTGCTCCTAATGGTTTAAGTGTTTATGGGTTTGGTTTCAATTTTGTTAATGATGAGTATTGTTATACCTAATATGTTAGGCTCTGGCCCAGCAAATGACCAAGCCCGAGAGGTCCTATAAACCAAGCATCACCAACTAGCTGAAGGAAACAATAACACATGTCCATAACTAACTTGATCACTCATGATGCATGAAGGCAGCATGAGGCACGAAACCACAACAAGTCCGAGATTCCTACGACTGGTATATAAAGTATGAGGTAAGGAAAGAGAAAAGGGGATCACACTTTCCGTTAGTCTTTTCTATCTAGCTCTCTAGCATTCTCTTTGCATTCAGTCCTCTCTTTTTTTCGATAGATTTTAGTTGACTTAAGCATCAGAATGCTCCTCGAAAACCATTTTCGACCCCCTCTGGCTTCATTTTGTGACTACAGATCCTACTTTACTTGGTTCGGTCCCTCAAGCTTCCCTGCTATACGTCTCTCCAACTGTGAATCCCTCTATCGACTGAGAAAACCATCAACAAGTATAAGGTGATGAAACTAGAGTGTGGAACTATGTGTGTTTATTCATTAAGAACTAATTCATGGAGGAAGGTTGGGAATTTCCTTTCTTCAAGTTCTTATTCCTTATTCTTTTCTTTCTTTCATTTTGATCCCGTCTCTATTTTTTTTTTCATTTTCCCTCCTTTTGGTACTAATATTTTCATTTGCATTTAATATGTAAGCTATTAATTTATTATTATGGTTTTCCTCAAATATGAAAACAAGCTTAATTTGTGCTATTCTAGGTTCTTTTTCTACCATCTTTTTGTTGCTTTTGTGTAAATTTCATGATTCAGACTTTTTGTTTTGGATTGTGATTTTTGTTTTTCTTTTAGTGCATGTTCATTCTTTTTTTTTTTTAGATATTGTTTTGTCTTTATTTAAATAGAAAACTTTCAAATGAATAGAAACGGTTTAATAAATTGACATTTAAATTTGTTATTTTTCCTTTTAATTTTCATATCTTTTAGTTCACTTTGGAATATGAAACTAATAATAACTTTGTTCATACGAAATATATACTATCATATTTTTAGTTTTTTTGTACCTATAATAATTTAATCTTATAAGCATATTATTGACAAATGAATAGTTTGAACTTAGGTGTTTTCTTTAGTTAGAATAAGATAATTGAAGATTTTTTTTTTTTGAATGCCAGTTTGATGAATTGGATTCAAAATTAATTTGATAAAATATTGTATGAATTAATTAATTGATATTTAGCTTTTTTATGAATATGAGTGTTGCACGTATTTTCTCTCCTTTCGAGAAGATTTGGTTGATTTTCTATTTTTTGGTCTTTGATTTACTTTATATGTTCTTCCAATCTTTTTTTTTTTTTTGTTGTGGTAAGTATCACTATTCTCTTATTCTCCCTCCTAATTTTGTTCTAACATTTCTAGACTTGCAAGTTGCAACTTATTTAATTAGTTGTATTTTTTATTAAATTTTGTTTCATGGATTTCAAATAATTTTGTGATTTAGTTCATACCCTTGTTTGTGTAGTTTTAATACCAAAGGCATGTTTCTTTCTTCTTCTTCTTTTTTTTTTCTTTTTCATTTTAACATTTAATAAATTTCATTTCTTTATCTATTTGGCTTTTTATATTTCTCACTTTATTTTAGAAGCGAAACTTATATATTATTGTATATGAAATTTGATTTTATGTTCGTGGTATTTATTTAACTATTTTAATTTGATCATTTTTTTTATCTGATTTTATCTTCTAAGCTTGCTTAATGGGACTATTTTTTTTTTTTTTATGGATTTTTTATACATTATTTTTTGCATGATTTCGAGAATTGTTTGGAGGTAGAGTGTTAGGACTTTGTATGCATGAATTTTGACGTACATTGTTATATTCCTATTTATATTTTAAAGATATTCTTATTTCCAATTTATCCTTTAGCTTTCTTAATTCTTTGTTGCATCATAAAAGATTTTGAAGAAAGCTAGATGGATATTTTTCTAATTATTTTCAGTAGGTTCTAGAGGATCATCTAGCCAGTTGTTGGCTTCTTAGGGAATGCATGTAGAATATTGCATTTGGCTATTTCTACAAAAAGAATAAACAAGTCAGGCTATAAACCTTACTTAGAATAGGATTGAACCAAAAAGTTGTACTTATTTTATATTTAACAATTTTTAGGGTATTATTCATGACTTATCAAATTTATTTGTTCTTCTTGAATATTACTCTTTTAACTTGAATAAATATATTTATTTGCTGAATTTAATCATTGTTTTGTGAAGCCTGAATATATTTACTTCACTATGTTACAAGTTTATGTCTTGAGGATTTTTTGAACGATGAATGTTACTATTTGTTTTAATTAGTAAGTAAATTTATATGTTAGAGAACGTATATTGCTGAGACTAAAACTACAATTAGAAAATGAGTGATCAACTTTCATGGTCTAACAATATATTCAACCCTAAATTTATTTCTATTTTAATTTTCATTATTTGTAGTTCTTTACATTCCTATATGGAGGCATTGTTGATGTGAAGCACATGAATTAAGAGAAACAAAGCCTTACATTACTTGCTCTCTCTGCAATTATTATTATGAAATTTGATTCATTTTTGCCAATGTTTTTATATATGTATTAGCTAAGCGAAATAAAAATATCTTAAAAAGCATTACATTTTTTACTTGCAATTATATATTATGCAGATTTTAAATTGTCTTTCTTTATAATTACCACTATTACCTACTTGCATATATGTAATGTACATATATGGTGTATGTTTTTTGAATACTAAAACATGCGTTGAAATATTCCCTTTATAATATTTAATGCTTATCTTGCAATTTTTTTTTTCATTTTAAGAAAACACAGAATAAATCTTTGCATATTGTTGATATTGTTATAAAAGCATTAAAGGATGTTATTACAAGTATGTACGTGCTTTTGTTATTATTATTATTATTATTAATTGCTTACTTGCTCTACTAAAAATATATGTAGTAGTAGTTGCCTATGTTATCCAGACTCTTCATTTTTTAAAGTATCCGTGTCTGACACATTTATCTAACACATATTCAGACATAGGTATGGGGTATGTTCCTCCAAATATATGAAAAAAAAATTTAAAAATTGAGTATACCTTGAGTCCGAGAAGATAGGTAGTTGCTTATGTCAGAATATAGATCTCATGATTTTATCGTTAATGAGTCCATTAAGCTAATTATGTAAGATTAGTCTCTCTTTTTTGTTTCATTTTCGTATCAAATGGGATGTAAATGTAAAGCATTCATCTCTCTATCTTCTTTTTTTTTTCTATTACTATTGAATTCATTATATCTTCTTTAGTAACTCTATTCAAATTTAACATTTTGAATAAACTCATTGAAAGTGCATAAACTTTTTAAGCATTTCTTTTAACATCGTTTCCAAGAATTTAAAAAATACCTAGATAATCTAATTATTTCATATTATTATGAAATCACAACATGTTCGTATATTTTTATTCAAAATTATTTTTTAATTTTATAAGTTAATTAAATTAATAAATATACAATGTTCAATCATACTAATTTTATGTGTGTATAATTATATATAGTAAATAGATAAAAATATATATTTTTATTAAGATAATATTAAAATTAGAATAATTTTTAAAAAATTAATGAAAAATTTTCGTGCATTGCACATATTATAAAAGCTGGTGATATGATATACTCAATCAACCATATCAAAGTTGAACAATCTGGCCACCTGGAGGATGATCAAAGTTAGCGTACAAAACACTCGACAAGGAGAAGCTTCGCAGTCTACGCTAAAGCCAAAGTTTATGTGGCTGATAATTAGGACAATCACGTCACACTACAAACAAATTGCCATATAGTGACGGTTCAAAAAGCGTCAGTAAATCCTCAAAATCCGTCGCTAAAAGTCCTAAAACCCTATACCGACGGTCAAAATGACTATTCCGACAAAAAATTAAGCGACGGTAAAACCCTCGTCGGTATAGACCTATACCGACGGAAGTGGTGACCGTCGGAATAGGATGTATAGCCTATACCGACGGTTTTATGCGTCACTAATGTCACTACCGTCGGTATAGCCTATGTTGGGGTAGCCCCTTTTACACCTTACCTATACCGACGGATTTCGTATCCGTCGGTATAGATGCGACATCTATACTGACGGATATTGTATCCGTCGGTATAGATATCGCATCTATACCGACAGAAACAGAATCCGTCAGTATAGATACGGTATCTATACCGACGGATACAAAATCCGTCAGTATAGATACGGTATCTATACCGACGGATAAAAAATCCGTCAGTATAGATGTCGAATCTATACCGACGGATATAAAATCCGTCGGTATAGATATCGCATATATACCGACGGCTTTTGTAACCGTCGGTATAGATACCGTATCTATACTGACGGATTTTGTATCCGTCGGTATAGATACCATTGATATACGTATACCGACGGTTTTTTTTTGTGTCCGTCGGTATAGATTAAAATGTAAAATATACAATTAACCTATAGCGACCGTTTGTCGTAAATTAACTGACGGTTTACTCGATCAGTATACTATACATTTTTTGTTGTTATATGAACTGTCAGTATAGAGGTCAATAAAAATAATTTTTTTTCATATTTTCAATTACTAATATTGATATATTTATAATTTAATCCAAGATAAGAAATCCATTATAAGAAAGTACAAAAACCATTATAAGAAAGTACAAAATATTTCATAATATTAAAAATAAAATTACAAATAAATTGTCTTAATTATATAAGTTTTACAAGCTAAATAGAAGTCGCAAGCTAAAGTCATAATACAGTGAAATAAGTAATCCAAATCTCATGAATATTCCTATCAAGCAACATCTGCATAAAATTGACAAATATTAACCAATGTGCAGCAATTAAGTAATGAAGTCAACATAGAAGAATAAAATAATCAAGTAGTTTACCGTCTTCATTTTCATTAACTTGATGACTAGAAGTTGAAGACCTTATTATTGGTGACAAATTTGGAGCACTACCAGCATCAGGTACCTAAAAAGTATATGTTATGTCAATATATATTTATTGAATTAAGCTCAAAAGGTAAAAATATAATTAAATAAAAATAGTAACTTAATTTGCATAAAGCTCAAAAGTATATGTTTATAATTCAACTGACAGAGAGCTTCTTTCATTGAATGTTGACCAATGGATCACAGCACCTCTGCTAAAATTACTTATGTTACTCGGATGTGAGTATCGTATACGGATATGTGTTTGATACGAGTTTGTTCAATTTTTTCTATGAATACTTCAAAAAAAATGAACTGTCGGAACAACATAGAAAAATACTATTAGTTATCCATCAGACTAACATCTGAACCTCATCAAATGGATATATTGTCTCAAATAAATTCTGGTTTGTAAGCAAATATTGATCCGTAGCTAGCATTTATAGTTCTATGAAGCTGGGGTATATAATATTCCTTGCTAGTTGTTACCTGACAGCTATTTTCAAGCACACAAGTAAGAAATAACAACGTTGTATATACTGTCTGTTTCCATTTGCTGGCAATTAGCAACCTACAAGAAAAATGAAAAGGACATTCCAACCGACCAAACACCTCTATCCCTATGGCAAACCTCGCAACATCTCCAAGGTCCAAGCCCAAAATTGAAGTGGACTGGTCTAGTCCAAGTCAGCACGGATGTAACGATTTAAAGGTCGATGAGAGAAGCTATGTGAGAATTAGGCTAGATTTTTTTTCCTATCCCTATTCTATGATTTAAACATCTAATTTAAAAAAGTTTATATTCATGTTATTAAACATCTAATTTAAAGTCAACTGATAATAAATGAAATAATTTAAAATTTAATAAATATGAGATAATACGACTTAAATTTCTTGGCATCAGATCTACATTTACCACTTACTCTATTTTGAGTTTCAACAGATAATACAATAGTAGACACTCAATAACAGAGAATAGAAGCTAAGTAAGAATGCAATAACATTAGGCACTCAATAACATTAAGTGAAATCCAAGCCAAGCTAAGCAAGAATGCAATATGTTCATCTATGGCAAATGGAAAAGGAAAGAACAAGAAAATACAAAGTCACAATGTTTATAATCCAAATCCATTACATATAATTAAACTATTTTCTATAAAATTAAAAAATGTCCTCCCCATTATGTTCATCTATGGGATCTTCTTCTACATGCTCATTCTCCATCTCTGGTGTGACGTCCACTCCTTCATCATCAGCTTCATTTCTAACCCAATTTGAAGCACTACGCGTATCATCATGCATTTCTCCATTCCCTTGCTCTCTATCGAAGGATAATAGATCACCCATATCAAATACATCCCTAAGTTTTGCATGCTTTACAAGAACCCAACCTTGATAACCTTCATCATTAACATAGTATACTTTCTTAGCTTGTGATGCCAAAATAAAAGGATCATGAACCAAATTAGTTCCACTGTGGGCTAGATGTGAAAAATTCACAAGTGTGAAACCAAACTTATCTTTCTTGCAACCTCTATTGATATCAATCCAATCACATTTAAATAACACAATCTTAAATCTACCAGAATAATTCAACTGAATGATGTCTGTTAAAGCCCCGTAATAATTAACTTCTCCTGCAATAGGTTGTGCATCTCTTGCACTTGCATAACTCTCTATTTTGGTTGTTACAACGACTCCACTATTTTGAGTTTTCAAGCATCTCTCACGTGCTTTGGTATGGAATCTAAAACCATTAACAATATAATCAGTGTATCTCCTAGCCGTATCTGTTGGACCACGAGCAATCCATCGAAGTTGATCTGTGATGTCTGCATTTCCTTGTTGATCCAAATATGCAACCTAGGTAATTGCAGACGTAATTAAAATACTTATCTAACTACACGAAACTGAAAATGCGTGGTCCAAACATGATGCAAAACTTACATGATCACGAAACCAATCATGAAAAGTTTCACTTTGTAACTTTTGTATCTCATATGGCAAAAGACGAGGGGAGCGGTTACGCCTTTTGATAAGTTGCTCGTGTTTCCTATAAGCAAAAAGTTTTATAAAACCTTAAAATATTAGACAAAAGAAAGTTATGAGGTAATATAGAAAAGCACAAAGATATGTGTGTTCTTACTTTAAAAATGGAGCAACTACATCACTATTAAATAGCACATAGCGATGTGCTTGCACCCATGTTTGCCTATCAAGAACAACGCGAGAGACCCTTTTACGCTTATTAACATTAAATCCTTTATGTTTTTTCCTTCCCAAAGGTCTTCCTATAGTAGAAAGAATAGATACTTCTTCTTCATCAAAAGGATTCTTTTCTTCTTCATTTCGGATGGGTCGATTAAAAGCAGTCTCAATACCCACAAAGTATCGTGAACAAAAAGTTAAGCATTCATTTGCTATGTATCCTTCCGCAATTGAACCCTCCGGATAAGCTCTATTGCGCACAAAATTCTTAAGCCGAAGAAGAAACCTATTTAAAGAATAGAGATCATTAGCAAAATCAATTTAAAATTTAGGTGTAAACAATAGTCACTATATGGTAACACTTGACCATATACCTCTCAATGGGATACATCCACCGATATATGACTGGACCGGCAATTTTTGCTTCATTTGCCAAATGGATAACTAAATGCACCATCACTGTGAAAAAAGATGGAGGAAAAATCTTCTCCATTTCACATAGAATTAATGCAGCCCGAGACTCAAGTAATTGAAGCTCACGTTCTTCAAGAACTTTAGAACAAAGGTCTTTAAACCAATTGCACAAGTCTATTAGAACCGAGCTTACCTTATCAGGTAAAGAACCTCGTATTGCTATAGGAAGAAATTCTTGCATTAAGAGATGGCAATCATAACTTTTGAGACCTGTAAGCCTCCGTTGTTTAAGTTGCACACAACGTGAGACATTGGAAGAGTATTCATCCGGAGTTCTCATTTCCTTGAGAATCTTCAAAAAGACATTTTTTTCATTCAAGCTCATTTGATAAGAAGCTTGAGGCAAGTATTGGGTGTTAGTCCCAGGACGAGTCCTTGGATGAAGAACGCTCCTTAAACCCAGTTCTACAAGGTCAAGTCGTGCTTTATAGTTATCCTTTGACTTCCCCTCTTGTCCAAGCAATGTGCCAAGAATGTTATCACAAACATTCTTCTCTATATGCATGACATCGAGATTGTGACGCAATAAAAGATGTTCCCAGTAAGGTAATGTGAAGAAAATGCTCTTTTTCTTCCAAGGTCCATTTTCATTACCACTCCAGTTCTCCAATTGTCTCAAGACAACACTACCGGAAGGTGGTGAAGGAGCACTTCTAAATTCTTGACTCCCATCAAAAGATTGTTTATCATTTCGGAACTTATGATCAGCTTCTAACCACCTGCGATGACACATATAACAATACTTTCTACCATGCCGTAACCACTTGGATTCAGTATCGTATCCACAAGAAGGACATGCGTATTCCCCCCTTGTACTCCATCCAGACAAATTGGCATATGCAGGAAAGTCATTAATGGTCCAAAGTAATGCTGCACGTAGTCCGAAGTTTTCATTTTTGGAAGCATCAAAAGTGTCAACACCAATTTCCCAAAGTTCTTTCAATTCTTCTATCAAAGGCTGAAGGTATACATCTAGATTGTTTCCAGGACCTTTTGGACCAGGAATGAGTAGGGAAAGCATAAAGTTTGATTGTTTCATGCACATCCATAAAGGAAAATTATAAGGTATCAAGATAACAGGCCAAGTGCTATGAATCACACTCATTGTTTTGAAAGGGTTAAAGCCATCAGAAGCTAATCCTAAGCGAACGTTGCGAGGGTCAAACGAAAATTGAGGATATCGAGAGTCTAATTCTTTCCAAGCAGGAGAATCTGCCGGATGTCTTAGACGTCCATCCTTAGTTCGCTCATGCTCATGCCAAGTCATTAAAGGAGCAGTTTTTGAAGACATGAATAACCTTTGTAGTCTTGGAATTAGAGGAAACCAACGCAAAATCTTGGCAGCTTTCTTCTTTTTTACAAAAGTATCTTCAATATCACTTTCTACATCACTCACGCTCTCTTTCCACCTAGAAGCACCACATTTACAGCAAATTTCTTCATTTGCCTTATCCTTCCAAAACAACATGCAATCATTGGGACAAGCATGAATTTTTTCATATCCCAAACTTAAGGAAGAAATCATCTTTTTCAATTCTTTATAAGACCCTGGCAATGTATTACCTTCTGGTAGAGCAAGTTTCAAAACCTCCAATAATGTATTGAAAGATTTGTTAGACCATCCATTAAAACACTTAATGTGGAACAAATAGACTACAAAAGAGAACTTTGTGAAGTTTTTGCAATTTGGATATAGTTTCTCCTCTGCATCTTTAAGTAAATCATAGAAGTTGTCACTATTAATTCTTCGACCATGATGTTGGTCTCCATAAGCATCTCCCGATTCTATGCTACCCACATCAATATTCCTACCTCTTTCGGCCATAATATCATGCAATATTTCATTCACATCATGACCTAACTCTCTATCTTCCTCATTAGTTCTAATAGTAGCAGAGCTAGCATCCAAGACCTCCCCATGAAAAATCCATCGAACATATCCTTTCAGAAAACCTTTACATATAATGTGATCAAATGCCTCTACCCTAGATACCCTATATGTGTTGACACATTTAACACAAGGACACCAAATTTTTCCATTTTCAGATGATCTTGCAAAGGCAAATTCTAAGAAATTGATGACCCCATTAATGTATTCTTCACTTGCTCTGGACGTAAGATTTATCCACCTCTTATCCATGGAATGTGAAATGATTAAAGCTGTAATATAGAGACATTTAGTTATCTCACATTCCAACTAGATATATTGCACAAACATGAAACCTATTGCTATGAATAATCCTACGCAATCATATAAAAGACAAACATTTTATACAAAGTAAAAAGAGGGAAGGCACGTTTGGTTAATATGCAAACAGTTGTTTGTTTACATTTCATATTTGGCAAAGCAATTAAAAAGTTCCAACTTCCAACAAGAATTTTTAATTCTCTACTTGCTGAATATAACACTAAATTAACCACAGCAGTTTTTCTGAGAAGTTACCAAATAAATAATGGGGTTATGCACTGTCTCTCAGAGACAGTGAGCATGTAAATCTAGGCTAAAATCTGATGGCCTCATTTGTATGTATCAAATCAGAGCAATGGAGACAAACTTAAATTCTTATATATATATCAAAGAAGGATTAAGACTTTCTAGGTCGGGAAAATGGAAAGGGGGAAGGATGGAAAAGTTTTAGATCTAATGGCTAAGATTCATAATCAACTTCATATTTTATGGCACAGCCATTGGACTAAAAACTATTCCATCCTCCCCATAGAGCAATGGCTAAATGAGCTTCAAACAGAAGGGAAAAAAATTTGCTTTTCAGATCATTTGAGTAAGCAGCGGACAGTCACAAATATCCTTATAAATAGTGGCATGCATATTGGCGCATTGCACTGAAAGGACATACTGACCTTTTTACATTCAGAAGTGGAGGCTCATCTGGATATTTTTCAGTATGCGAGAAAATCAAAGCCAGCTGAACTGCAACAGAAGTTTGGACAACAGCTTATGTTCACAAGGAAACAGAAAATCCTGAACTAAAGGCAACAAAAAGAATTGATTCAAGCACCAATGTATATCTTTGTGTATGGGGACAAATATCTGAGCAACATGGAATAATTGATTCAAGTATAAATACAATAATTAATCATGCAAAACAAATGATTGTAGAAAGAAAAGATAAGTACTTACTTTATCACAATTAAATAGGCAGTAGCCCAACTTCCTTTGTGAAGTCCATCTTTTGACAGCTCTATAATTATAGCCACTCTCTGGACTCACTAACTGAGCATCGCAATTCAAAAGGGAAAAAGTACTTGAGAAAAATGGTAGTTATGAAGACTTATATGAAAAAGCAAAGTAAGATATGCGAAATTGAAGAAGGTAGAACAGCAAGCAACTACCTTTTTATAGAACAGCAAGCAACTACCTTTTTATGCGAAATTGAAGAAATGACATTTCAGAAACTTCTTCGGCTCTCTGTTTTCCCTTTCTTTCAGTAATTCAAGATATAAAGTAATGACCTAAAAAGAGAAATTAGATGCGAAATTGATGCGTGTTATCATTAAATGTCTTAAAATACTAATTGATTTTAGTTGGACAGAAAACAAAACATATTCTGAATCTGAAGGATGATACAGTCGCTCTAGCTGATTGAAAAATAAAATAAATTTGAATCTAAAATAAAAATAAAAATAAAATAAAAGTGGCCTCTTACTTAATCTGAATCTGAAGGATGATACAGCCTGCAAGACCAGATAAGTTGAAATTAAACAAGGAAATATGTGAAGGGTCGACTGAGCTGGAAATATGAAAGACAGGCACGAGATCATCAAATTTGGGATTGATGGGCAAGGCAATTAGCAGAACAATTTTGGAAGAGAAAAAGCAGAAAAGAGAAACATACCTTTGTGATGGGCAAGGCAAGGCAATGGCCGACTGACCTTTGTGATTCGGAAGAGAGAAACTAAAACAAAACTATAACACAAAGTGGAAGAGAAAGAGAGAACTGACGAAACAAAAGAAACAATACCCTAAATATCATTTGTGTCTATACCGACGGATAAAATTATTGATCCGTTGCTATAGGCTCATTTTATTAAAAATGAAACTAAAAAAAAAATGAAATCCCCGCCAATTAAAAAGAAGGCGGGTCTTTTGGGAAATATACCGACGGACAGAATACAACCGTTGGTAAAAACTATATCTATACCAACGGTTTTTCATTAACCGTCGGTATATGTATATCTATAGCAACGGTTAATTCGAGCGTCGGTATATGTTATGTATATTCCGACAGTAACAAAAATCCGTCGCTATAGATTCTTTTTACCAACGGATTGCTACCGTCAGTATAGGTAAGCGTCAGTATATGGCAAATTGTTTGTAGTATATACCAACGGTTTTTCATTGACCGTCGGTATAGGTACACCTATAGCAACGGACTAGTGGGGCGTCGGTATATGTTATGTATATTCTGACGGTTAAAAAAATCCGTCGGAATAGATACGTTTTACCGACGGATGTTGACCGTCGGTATAGATAACTGTCAGTATATGGCAATTTGTTTGTAGTGTCATTAGGATGTACATAAATTTACTTTTATAGAAGAGTTTATATTTGATACTCTGACAGTGTATAAATGAAACCACCAGAAAATGAACCCTCTTGGATAAATAAATCAAGTCCCTAAAAATAAATATTAATAAGTTTTTTTAGAAAAAAATATTTTAAAAATTTTCTCTTCCTTCTCACTATCCAACACAATCTTTTGAAACCCTCTTCATTTTCTCTTTTCTCACTGTCCTTCTCACAATCATTTCATGACCACAAAAGGAATTGAAGTTTCATTCTCTGAGTTTTTTTCCTCCAAAAAAACTGTAATAAAGCTCAAGAGAAACCCTTGGATTATTTTTCAAAATAGAAGCAAATCATCTTGTTTTTTCTTGATTGTGTTATGCAAAAATAGAAGAAATTAATTTTTTTTATTGAGGTAAGCTTTTGTTAGTATTATTTTTAGTTAATGTTTGGGGCTTTTTGGCTGCCAAACATCGAAGAACCATTCTTTTTTTTTTTTTTTGTATAAGCAAAACAAATATGTTTTAAAAAATTTCAGTTATGCCTTTTTTATAATATGCTGACA
This sequence comes from Fremontodendron californicum, assembly GCA_030761205.1. NCBI lineage: Eukaryota > Viridiplantae > Streptophyta > Magnoliopsida > Malvales > Malvaceae > Fremontodendron > Fremontodendron californicum. The sequence continues at coordinate 18,885,107 of JAULJL010000023.1, read as the reverse complement.
AATATGGAGTTTTATAAAATTTTAAAATATGATTAACTAGTAATCAGTATTTTTGTGTAAGGAAAGTAGATAAACCAAAAACTTGAACACCTAATTTAAATTGCTTGCAAATTTCATTTACAAGTTTATGTTATGAAACTGCAATCTTTCAGTATCCTGTGGATAGTGATTCGGCGTCCTAAAAATGTCTTTAGAAATATTTCGATGTTTGTCTGACTTTATGTGCTTTTCGTTAATGTTATTGTTTTCGATTAGGACTGTAAACGAACAGAGCGTTCGATGAACCATTTGTGAACAGTTCGATTTTTGTTCGTTTATTAAGCTAAATAAATGACTACGAACACAAGTTTAATGTTGTTTATTAAATGAACTGAGTTCGAACAACGTGTGTTCAGTTCATTTATGTTCACGAACAAACTCGTTTATGTTCATTTAAAGCTCATTTATTGTTCGATTACAATTTAATAATTTAATAATATTATTATTTTATGTTTTACTATATTTATTTATAATAACATTTTTATTTTATTATTTTAAAAAATAAACATTAGCTCAACAAGTTACCCTAATTTTTTCTTTGCTCAATTCTCATCAACATCATTACATCAAGCGGCACCTCATCCGTACTTTTTCAAACTTTACTCTATTCCTCCTTCATGCAGACCATAATTTTTTTCTTTGTCCCTCCCTCCCACAGACCATAAACCATTGTTACCTACACCATAAATCATTACTCAACTTTCCACCACCTATCATCGATTCATCATTTTCCTCCTAAAAGAAAACCCAAATAACCCAAACCAAGTTCCTCACCAAGCTCCACACAGATACCCTCGACCTTCTCGTTTCTTCAACCCTCAAGTCTCTCTCTCTATCGCACTCTCTTTTCCTCAACCAAAAAGAATCTCGAGAAGGAAGGCATTGATTGTATCTTCAAGATGCTCCAGCAGTAATTTAAGGATCTCGAGAAAGAAGCCTCCAACATCAACACTACGTAAAGTAATTTTTTTTTCTATTTTTTTATAGCCATCTTTAGCAGTGTCTTTAAGAACCGACTTTCTTTGGTAGTCTCTCCAAATAAATGATGTTCGAGTAGGCCACAAAGAGTTCGATGAGACTCTATCATATTTACCAGATACTATTTTGTGGTATTTTTCTCTTTTTTATCTTGATTTTGGTCACTTTTTATTTTCTGAGTTTTTTAATTACAAAATTTTTACTGATTTTTGGTTATTGTCTAGATTATGAAAATTGTGAAGATTTGTACTTATTTTTTGTTGTTAATTTATTTTCCAAATTATTGATTTATATATGATATGTATATAACAGCCTGATCTGATCTGATGCTTAGATTCTCCAAGAGAGCGAAAAGAGACAAACTCTTAAATATGCTCGCTCTGAATCTATACTATAGACGATTCGATTAATCTTTTGCTTTAATTATTTCATGACTTATAACCCCCAATGATACCCATTTGATTAATCTTTTGTTTCTTTATTTTTGGTTAACTAAATGGCTTTTTTTTTTTTAGTTCATATTGTTTTGGTATATATGAATTTGTAAGAATTACTGAGTTCTATATTCTATTTCATTTTGGTTGATATGTTTTTGGATTATTTGAGTTTGAAAAAAATTACAGAGGTCTATATTCTATTACTGCATTGAGGTGGATAAAAAGAGAGAGATAATAAACATCATAATATCTGTACTTCTTTTACCAGATATTTGATATTTTATCATGTCAAGATATGCCAAAAGGTTGCGGTATGTGAAACCTTTGAACCTTTCAACCTTCATGGATTGCATATAATTAGTTGATGTAGATTTTGTTATCTGGATTGGGGGCGAGTGTTGGATATAAGTATGTATTTAATATGGGTATACTCAATTTTTTTTAAAATCTTTGTTCATATATTTGAAGGATCATACCTATTATCTATGTTCGAATATGTATCAAAAACAAGTCGGATACGAATGCTTTAAAAAAAATGAAGAGTCTGAATAACATAAGATGCAGATGCAAAAAGTGGTTATATTAAGCTATGCACATAACCCTTTGCACGTCCATGCTTGATTAAAAAGACAGGAAACAAGTGAATCCAAAGACCCTTTTGTTAAGTGTTTTGTGATTTGAATTTTTTTTTTTTTTTTACAAAATAAAAAATTATTTCCTCATGCTTTCTGTAAAAATATATTCTAAAAATGCTTATCATCTTTGATGGCAATGTGCATGATATGCACTTGCAATTAACTTCACTTGGATCAAAATTTTTGTATTAAAATATAAAAAAAGATCAAATGTCAAATGTACATCGACTTATAACTTTTTACCTTTTGGGTTACATGTCTATAGCTCTTTATGTTTTCATTATTTCTAGAGAAATAATGTTACAGGAATGGAAAGTCATTTCCATCATTGAGAATCATTCTAAGTTTCTAACCTATATTGGATGCAATATTATCAGTCTTGACCTTAACCTGAAGGGATAATAATTTATTGTTTGTATATTTTTATTTTTAAGGGCTGGGAAGCAGTTACAACCTATATTGCCTGCACTTTTTTTTTTTAAAAGTATTCGTGTCCAACACTTGTATCCGACATATATTTGGACATGAGTATGGGGTATAATCCTTCAAATATATGAAAAATTAAAAGAAAAATGAGTATATTCGTGTCATATACATAACCGTATTCGGCACTCAACCGACTCTGAGTAACATAGGTCACAACTTAGGACACTAGGCCTTGTGTCATCGATAACTCTATCAAATAGAGTTAATCTACTATATTTTGTGCATTCAAATCGACAAAGTCCTTGAATTTTATTCGTAATTAATTATTTTAGATTATTTTTATTTATTTATTTCATGTTTAAATTAGTTATTAATTTAGTGTTTTTGTATTTTTATAGGTCCAAAGTGAGAAGGAGCTCTGAGGTGCGAAACGATGAAAAAATGTGCGAAGCAAAGAAATAGCAGATTTTACCTCCGGAGCTTGTTGCTAGGAAAACATGATCTTAGCGTCTTTTTTCAAAAAAAAACTTCTTTCTTGACTTTTGAAACTGATTCTTAGAGATTTCCAATGGTATATTATTTGCCCAAATCACATAAGATTTGGCCATCCAAATCAGCTCAGAAAGTGCTAGAGGACGGTTGAGTCAACGTACAGCAAACTAGCCCCCTCAGATCAGACAGTGTGCCTGGCGCTGTGGCCCCAGAACCAGCGTCGTGGTGCCAACATATATGAAAAAAATCTTCTGCTTCTTAATTTTTACTTGCATGCGAAATATCTCCTTCCAGGCTTTTAGAGCTCTATAAATAAGAACTTTTAGGACTTAAAAAAGTATTTTTAGCTTTCACAAACCTAGTTTTTTTAAGAGGAGAGTAGCCACCAAAAGTTTGCAAGGAGCTAAAGAGATTTTGGAGACATGAAGACTGAAGTCCCGGCAAACCTTAGTTTTCTCTTTTCCCTTACTCTTCTTTTCATTTCTTGTAATATTGATGATGGTGAAACTCTTTTGTTTTATGTTTTCATATAGCATGAACTAAATTAGTTTTTCTAGGATTGCAATGGAACTCAACATTTAGTTTAGATTATTTTACTCTCTTTCTTGATTTAATGATATTTGATTTGTTTATTCAATCTTGTGCTTAATGCTTCTAATTGTTTTGCCACCAATTAAATTGATTTGCTAACCTAAATACAACTTGGAAAAGGAAGTTTAGTGTTAGACATAGAATGATTAACATATGTTTCAAAATTATTTATTATGATGAATTGAGTTGCATGTAGGGTAGAAATATACTTACATGACATGTATAACCTATTTAGAGTCTAAGCTTAATGAGTTTCTCTTTAATTCAATTTTCATAGGAATATAATTAATTGGTTAAGAGAGATATTTTTATAAGACCATTGAAAGATACTTATAAATAAATTAAAACTCTACGTTAACAACTCAATGTCAGTAGTCAAGTTAAGAGAGTAGGATAGGTTTAAACAGAGTGTTGAGGAAAGTTATAATCCTAGACTTTTTTTAAGTGATTAATCTAAATTTTAATTTGCCTTATTTGTTTGTTATTTTCTTTTATTTAGTTTTTCATTAACAACCTTTAATTAAGTATTTGAATAAAATTAAGTTGTTTTAATTTGAGTAATTAATGAATTTAGTAACAATTTCTCGTGGGATCGATACTCTACTCTTCATTTATTACTTGTTTACGGTACGTGCACTTGCGTGGTTGAAATCTGACAACAAGTTTTTGGCACCGTTACTGGGAAATTGTTTTACTATTTTTGTTAAAATTAATACAAAGCAATCTTAGTCTTAATTCAAACTTTTTTTTCTTTTTTTTTTAGGTTCTATTGATCGTTATATGCAAAAAGGTGCACTATGTGGGTTCATGAACTGGATGCAATCACTGCTTTAATCGCACATGTGATTGCACTGTCTAAGAAATTTGACACTTTAGGTGTACATGCCGTCCAAAGCCCATTCGTAACTTGTGAACTATGTGGGGATAGACATACTAGTGATCGGTGCCCAACCAATGCCAAATCAGATTAATATGTTAGAAACTAGAATATGCAGCAGAACAATCTTTATGCCAACAACTACAATACAGGTTGGAGTAATCACCCAAATATTTCTTGGAACAACACTCAATAGCCCTCATATTCAGCCAATCAAGCATATCCTCTTGGGTTTCCACCACCACAGGCTCAAGTTTATGTCCCAGAAAAGAAGCCATCATTGGAAGAGATGTTCAAGCAATACATGGCTAAAAATGATACGATCATTCAGAGTCAAGCGACATCCCACTAGGCTCTTGAGACATAAATGGGCTAGCTTGCTAATGCCATTAACAACCGCCCTCAAGAAACCCTAACAAGTGATACTGAGACTAATCCTAGGCAATGCAACGCAATCACACTTAGTAGTGAAAAAAATGTAGAAGGGGGTAGGAAAAAGAAAGAAGCGTCAAATAAGCAGCTTGAAGAAGAAGTTGTGATGGAGAAAGAATATTAAAAGGTTCATGAAGAGAAGACTCGGTGTGACCCACCACCACTTTTTTCTCAATGCTTCCAACAACAAAAGCTAATCAATATGGTGAATAGTGCTACCAACTAGGAGTTCATAAAGATTTGTCCCATTGATCCGCTTGAGGCATTATTGATTTCTGCTTCTGAAAGGGATGGATTATATTTTCATGCCAATGAGAGTGCTAAGCTTTACAAAGAAAAGACAAAGAGATGGCATGAAAAGAAGATCCTCAAGTGGTTAGATACAGGATAATGAAACCTGAGAAAGTCAAGCCGATGACTATAAATCAAACGCTTCTTGGAAGGCAACCCAAGTTTTTAAAGTTTTTAAAGTTTTTTTTCTTTTCTTTTGCAATTTTAATCTTTTTTTAGTCTATTCTTATTAATTTCTTTTTACTTTGTTTTCTTTTGTAGTAGCCATTCACCCAACTTGGACAAGCATGATGAGGTCTAAGAGTAAGACTAGAGCTTCTCCTGCTTTGCTTTCATCAATAGGGGAGTTTTCTTGTTCTCACTCTTTTTATTTTTACACATTGAGGATAATGTTTGTTTTAAGTTTGGAGGGTCTTTAGCTTATCGGTTTCTTTTGTTTTGTGTGATTTATTTTTGGTTTGTTTGTGTGTTTATCTTAGGTTTTTTTTTATGTTTATGTTTAGGATTCTTTATTATTATTATTTTTTTAAATAGATATTTTGCACTTAATCAAATGAGGTCCCATTCGAATGAAATTTTGGTTATTTTATTATCTTGACTCTTTGAAAAACATAGGCATGATTTGAGTTTGTGTTAAATTTTTTTGTTAGTCTCATTGTTAGGATCTGATTTTTAATAATTGAGCACTTGATCTCTTGCTTAGATTTGCATTGCTTATTTGAAGACTGCTTATGTTGATGTGAATTACGATTATGTCTATAAGCCTAGAATTTGTTTGATTCTCTTTCGAGGCGAAATCCTAGACAACACTAAGTTAAGGATATGATTTAGGCCATCTTTGGATCGTTTGAGCTTTTCTAGCCTACCTATATATATTAATATCCTTAGTCTACCTTTTTGTGCCTAATTGATATATGTCTTTTCTTTGATTGCCACATTTTTTAGCCTAACCTAATAAGAAAAACCATGATTAACCCTCACTACATAGGCATATGCATGAAAATGTTACAGTAAATAATTATGAACCATGTCTAAATATTCGAGGAAGGGTGGTGTTTAGTAAATTTATTGGAAAAATAAAAAAACAAGAATAAAAAATAAAAAAACAAGAGGAAGAATAAAAAAAGAATAAAGTGGTGAAGAAAAAGAAAGTTGCATTTGAAAAATAGAGTATATAACTTGAGGTAAAGACTATGGCTTTTCGAAAATCCTGAAACAATGAAAAGTGTCTATGGGTGACTTAAACCAAAATATATCTTATATCCTGCCTTGACCCTAGCCTTTCTTTACAAAATTAATAAAGTCCTAAATGATCTTTGATGAAGTGTTAGTCTATATTAGTGGAGAGAGATGAAAAGCAAATATATGAGAATTTAGTACTTATTCATATTTTGCATTGGCATAAACTTATTTGGATTGCATGCAATGATTTGCAAGAAGATTATACACACACATACTGGAAATCTCTTCGAGCATAAGTCATACGATTGAATTGAATCATGAATTTGGATATTTTTATATTCTACTTTGAGTCAGGATTTTGAGATAACCTATAAAGACAATTTAACGGAATCATAATTTGAGTGCATTCATCTCTAGTTATTTTTTGATTCATTTTATTTAGTTTCATTTGTTTTGTCTTGTTTTGCTCGAGGACTACCAAAATCTTAAGTTTGGAGGTATGATAACTTTATGAAATAGAGTTAATTTACCATATTTTGTGCATTAAAATTTGCAAAGTCCTTGAAGTTTTATTCAAAATTAATAATTTTTAATAATTTTTAGATTAGTTTTATTTATTTATTTCATATTTAAATTAGTTATTAATTTAGTGTTTTTGTATTTTTATAGGTCCAAAGCGAGAAGTAGTTTTGAGGTGCGAAAAGACGAAAAAGGTGCAAAGTAAGGGCATATTTGACTTCCGGAGCTTGTTGCTAGGAAAACATGATCTTAGAGTCTTTATTCAAAAAAACTTCCTTATTGACTTTTGAAGTTGATTCTTAGAGGTTTTCAACGGTATATTATTTGCAAGAATCGCATAATATTTGACCATCAAAAATCAATTAAGAAAGTGCGAGAAGACGGTTGAGTCAGCGTGCAGCAAACCAGCCCCCACTTGGATCAGGCAGTGTGCCTGGCGCCGCGACACCAGCTTATATGGAAAAACAACCTACTTCTTAATTGTTACTTGCACATAAAGTATCTTCTTCCAAGCTGTTAGAGCTCTATAAATAGGAACTTTTAAAACTTAAATAAGTACTTTTTAGCTTTCATAAACCTAATATACTTAAGAGGAGAGTAGCCACCAAAAGTTTGTAAGGAGCTAAGGAGATTTTGGAGACGTGAAGACTAAAGCCCCAACAAACCTTAGTTTTCTCTTTTCTCTTACTCTTCTTTTAATTTCTTATAATATTGATGATAATGAAACTATAGTCTTTTATGTTTTCATTAATTAGCATGAACTAAATTAGTTTTTCTAGGATTGCAATGGAACTCAACATTTAGTTTGGATTATTTTACTCTCTTTCTTGATTTAATGATATTTGAGCTGTTTATTTAATGTTGTGCTTAATGTTTCTAATTGTTTGGCCACCAATTAGAATTATTTGATAACCTAAATATAACTTGAAAAAGGGAGTAGTGTTATATATAGATTGATTAACATATTTTTCAGATTCATTTATTATGATGAATTGAGTTGCATGTAGGGTAGAAATATACTTACATGTCATGTGTAATCTATTTTAGAGTCTAAACTTAATGAGTTTCTCTTTAATTCAATTTTTATAAGAATATAGTTAATTGGTTAAGAGAGATTTTTATAAGACCATTGGAAGATACTTATAAATAAATTAGAACTCTAGGTTAACAACTCAATGTCATTAGTCAAGTTAAGAGAGTACGAGAGGTTTAAACAAAATGTTGAGGAAAATTGTAATCCTAGGTTTTTCTCAAGTGATTAATCTAAATTTTAATTTGCCTTCTTTCTTTGTTATTTTCTTTTATTTAGTTTTTCATTAACAACCTTTAATCAAGCGTTTGAATAAAATTAAGTTGTTTTAATTTTAGTAGTTAACGAATTTAGTAACAATTTTTCGTGGAATCGATACTCTACTTTTCATTATATTACTTGTTTGCGATACGTGCACTTACGTGATTGAAATCCGACAACAATCATTCCTCATGTAAGTATCACTCGTGATGATGTTATATTCCACAAATCACAAAAGGATTACTTGTGCCTTTTCTGACCATGCTTTGTAGACACGGAGGCTCCACCTTAATCGGATTCAACAAGATATTAAAGCCTTGCCTAATTTTGGGGAAACAAGTAGCAAAGTTGCTAACTTCAAACTTTATGTTTAGGGTTAGAATCTCGTATTTCACGAAAGGTTTCTGTTTCTTAGCTTGGTTCTGACTCAGAGGTCAGAAAGTCACAGATTTTTGCTGATCAATTGAAAGATTTGATCTGTTTTGATGGAAATCTGGAGTTGCCAAACACATCCGATGAAATTTTCAAGCAAGGAGCTGGGAATCAAAAGGGCAGTAATGTTTTATCTGACTGCCTTGGAAGGATAGGCACACTTTGATACAAGTTAAAATTATGGGGTTTGCAAAAGTAGCTGAAGAAACTATTGCACCAGTCGCCAGCAGCCAGTCGCCAGCAGCTGAGGTTTAGTTAAAGAGAAGATGAATAAAGTAGTAGGGATCACGGATTTAAATTGCGGTCACGGACGCGTCGCATTTATCGTGGTTGCCGATGTAATAAATGTTACCGCAGTCAATTACGGTAAATATCGACGACAGAGAAAACCAAAACTATAAAATAGCGATTGTAGCGTCGCGTTGCGGTCGCTATTTAAATCCCTAATTAAGATGTAAATTCTCCATGTTAGATACTTAGGTTAGCTATATGTATCTGGGCCTTGTTAACATGTAAACATGATTGTTATCCTCAAACGAGAATTGGTGATTATCCTTAATATGCCAAACATGGTCTTATCTTGATACTCATACTGCATGCCCATGCCAAGAAGAAATCATCAATTTGAACAGGATATATATATATATATATGGACATATGGGTAATAAATCTTGATCTAAATAGTAAATACAGTAGCTGATGAAAGTTTTCTACCCGTAATTATTTGGTACTTGCATTTGCATGGTATTCTTAGTATCAAAATCTTTACAGAGAAAATAAAGTGTCCTGTGTATGTATAGAAAATATTCTTCATTTTCATTACATTTCTTCGCAAATATAGTAATTAATCTATTAGGTATTTTCTAAATCTTTTGAAAATACTTTGGTGAAATTGAAAATAATAAAAAAATTTTGAAATAAGAGACGATAAACTATTTATGTGCATTTATATTATATGGATTCAAGCATCGGTATGAGACGTTGATATGTGTTTACATGTCTGGCTCGTTTTTTTTTTTAAATTTGGACTCTTGAAATCAGCTAAAAAAAAAAAATCCAAAATTAAATATTAATGCACGAATACATTTTTTTTTAAATCAAATTCATTTTTAGTGATCCATCAATTAGACAAGTTTAGAAAAAAATTATATCCAAAAACATAATGGTTTTGCCTTTTAGAGTAGATGTATACATTAAATTGTATTCAACCCATTTGAAGAATTGAAAGGATTTGAGCCCAAATATTAGCACAGTTTTCAAGCTCAACTTGTTTTTCATTTCTCTGCAACAAAGCCGATTCTTCTTCTTCTTCTTTTGTTTTTTTTTTCATAACCAAATCTCCTCCTTCCCTCTTCATCTTCCAGACGTTAGAGGTGACAAAATAAATTTAAATTCGTCAAACTTGATTTGATTAAAAAATTAAAAAACTTGAACTCGAGAAAAACCAAACTCAAAATGACTCGAACCTGAAATAATCCAAATCCGAGACCAATCTGATCATAAACTCATAATAACTTGAATTTAACACTAAAAATAAGAATAATCCAATTGTAATTAAATAACTTTTATAAAATAAAAACTTTAATTATCAATTTTATTATAATATCTTTTTTATTTTTCTAATCAAAAGTAAAAATTTAATATATATCAGATAAAATAATAATTTTATCAAAAAGTAAATGATAACTACAACTCATATTGATAATCAAATGAAGAGAAAAAAAGTTGTGGTATGTTTAGTTGTGAATGATAACTATGAAAAAGAAAGTTGTGATCTGTTAGTTCTTTTTTATTATGAAAAGGTAAACAATTAAATGAGTAATTGCCATCAGTCGTGATAAGTGTTGTAGTTTGTTTAGTTATGAATGATAACTACAATTCAAATTGATAATCAAGAATTTGAGGATATTTCATTTCAAGTGTTGTTGATGATTTTATGAGAATTTTTTATTGTATAATAATATATAATTATACTTGCATCTTTTTTGTGTTTTGTAAGAGAAAATGAGTTAGTTTTAATAAGATAGAAAATGAAGAATTCTTTTTAAAATTTAGTAATATAAGGTTATTTTTATTTTCGAGGATATGTGGTGCAAATCATACTCTCTATTATTTTAGAATTCACAACTTTTTTCTTAAATAATTATTTTTTATTTAATCATAACTTAATTAATTAATAACATCATGATATTATCTTATACATCCGTATCTTCATGTGTCATATAATCGTATCTTATCATATTTAAAATTATCATGTTTACAAATCATTATATCATCCCATCTTCATTGGTCATTACTATTTAATAATTATTATTCAAATAGTAAATTATTAAAATATATATTATATATATGTACTTTTTAATCATAATTTCTTTAAAAAAAAAATCAGTTTTTAGTTAAGATTAGACCATTAGGACAAATAATTGAGCAATAACTAAAAATAGTATATATATATATATATATGTATGTATTGTCTTACCAACTTTTAAATCTTAGTTTTATTTCTTCTTCAAATATAGTCATTTGCCTATTTTGATTTAATTATTATTGTGTACAATTATATTTATATCTATGCATAATATAAATCATAATATAATTGCATGTTAAATATTAAAATTCATCGAATCAATTATTTTAAATATCAATATAATAATATATCATATTTTCTATAATCAATTATTTAAGAAATTGATTTTATATAACAAATTAATTTTATATTTTTTTTGGTATTAACAAATATTAATATTAATATACAAATATAATTAAAAATATCATATTATACAAAAGCTTACATAAAAATAATAATAATTTATTTTTGAATTTAAACATTTAAATTTTGTAGAAATGATTACATATAATATAAAATAAAAAATGATATAAAACCTGCCCAAACCAGAAATGATCCAAACCTAAAAGAAATCGAACTCGAAATGACCCGAACCCAAAAAACTTGAACCTGATATGTTCCAAATTCGAAATGACCCGCCCCGAACCAATCCAATTGCCACCTCACAGGAGATTACATCGAAATTTTTTATGATGTATCAGACACATATTCCGTGTCCCTACCAATATCATGTCGCGTTAACATTGGTATTGTGGTTAGGCGTGGATACAATTCACTCACGAATTATGAAAGTATTTTTAAATTTATGGTTAATACATAAATTGATCCCTGTACTATACTTTTTTTTACAATTTGACTTAAAAAAATTTCACGATTAGGTACTCGGACTTTAATTTCATTATGCACGTTGGTCCAATGCCTAACGACATGTTGACATGTGCATTTTTACCCAATAAAAACGTGACACGTGGCAACTTTAACATGTCAGCAATGCCACGTCAGCAATTTAGAAATTTTTTGTTTTTTAAATTGATTTTACTTTTTTAATTAAAAAATTTTAAAAAAAATAATAAAAATAGTATTTTTTGAAATTAAAAAATTTAATTTTTTTTTATTTCAAAAAAGAAAATGAAAAATAAAAAAATCTTCTCTCTTCCTCTCTTGGCCGGCCTACCAGCGGACAAGCGACCGGTCGACCCTTCCTCTCTCTTCCTTTTCCTTCTTTTTTTTCTCTCTCTTCCCCGACCTGCAGCCGATCTCGTCAGCCCGAGGCAGACCGGTGAGCAACCGGCTCTTCCTCTCCCATCTTCCTTTTCTCTCTATTCCTTTTTTTCTAGATTTTTTTTTCCAGATTTTTTTTTCTATTTTCCAGATTTTTATTTTTTTATTTAACTTTTAATTTTTATTTTAAAAAATAAAAAAATAAATTGCTGATGTGAAAATGCTGACATGGCGTTGACTTTGACACGTGGCGACTTTCTACTGATCGATCAAGCAACTTTAGCATTAATGTAACGATGTTAACCACTTAGGATAATTTGGTTGACAGAATATAAGTTCAGATACCTAATCGTAAATTTTGTTTAGGTACCAAATCGTAAAAAAATATGTAGTACAGGGGTCAATTTGTATATTAACCTTTAAATTTATATTGAAAAGTAATGGATAAAAAATTATAATAAAAAAAAGTGATCCAAAATGAAATAAAAATAATAATAATGAAATGGAATATTATGATTTTTGAGTCCTTAGGATCCAAGTGACTTTTATCAAATAATTCAAGGACGATTTTGTTCTATAATGGCTATGGTTTTTTTTTAGTTTTCTTAATGTTTTTCTTTTTAAATTTTTTGTTTTAAGGGTTTTGTTTTTTTTTTAATTTTACTTTTAAATGATGTATTTAAAAGGGTTGGTTTGTACGATAACTCACAAGTCGATTGAAAACCCATACTCGAGCCGTTCGGAAAAAACAAATTAAAAAGGAAATTTATTTTGTTAATTATTTTTAGTTTTTTTTTTTTAAAATGATGTATTTAAAGGGGTTGTTTTGCACGTTGACTCAAGATTTAGGATTCGTACCTGACCCGCATGAGAAAAAAGAATTAGTTTTTTATTTTTAAATAATGTATTTAAAAGGGTTAGTCCAAAAGTTGACTCGCGGGTCGATTTAGGATCCATACCCGACCGGTTTGGAGGAAAAAGTTAAAAATATATATATATATTTTAATTTTAATTTTAAATGATTTATTTAAAGGAGTTGGTCCGCACATTGACCGCGGGTCGGTTTAGGACCAGTACTCAATTGGCTCAGGGGAAAAGTTAAAAAAAAATATTTTTCAATTATTTTTATTTTAATTTTAAATGATGTATTTAAGGGCGTAGGTCCGCACATTGAGTCACAAGTCAATTTAGGATCTGTACCCGATCCGCTCGGAAAAAAAGTAAAAAAAAAAAAATGAACTTGCACTACGCCAAAATTAATTTTAGACAGCATTTTTTTATAGCATTTCTCAAATGTTATTAAAAATAGCAAAGGCAACACTTTGACATCATTTTGCATATTGCTGTTATATATTATAATGGCCAATAATTACAGCATTTTAAAAAATTTTAGAAGCATTTGACATGTGCTTTTATAAATCTTATCATATAAAAATATTTTTGGTAGCATTTATAATTGCTATCATTGAGATCTTTTGCAGCAAATAAAAAATGCATGCAAAAAGTCATGAAAAGCTGTTATAAAATAGAAATAGCAGCATTTTGATAAGTGTTATTATATATGTGTAAAAATGCAACTAAAGACATAAGGCTGCGGTCACATATACAGCACATGAATAAATGTTGTCTTATCTTACAGCAACAATTTTTTTATTTTTCACAACACTTCAAAATGCTGTTATATGTCAAATTTAGCGTAGTGTTGCTACTAACCTATGTGAGAAAATCAATCATACAAAATAATAATATACAAACCACAATTTTTTTTTCTATTTATTATTTTTTACCTCTTATAAATAAAAATATACATAATATAATAAAATATAAATATTTTTAAAAATATATAAATAACATTTGAAAATGTATTTATATTACGTAATTTATAAATAAATAATTATTATAAATTTAATTTCATAATTAACAAAATATAATTATATTAATATTATTACAATTTAAAAATAAAAAATAATTATTTTATAAAATATAATTTAAAATTAATTTATTAATTAATTAAAAAAGTTATAAAATTTTTTGAAAATACCCCGGCGTAACGGTTTTTTTTTCTAGTGATACTAAAATGAGAACACTAACAGTGTTGTTGGGCAAAATAAATAGATATTTATATAGTATAGACAGACATTTAAAATTGGAAAAGAACATTTTATCACCTCAAATTTATGTCGTTTCATCTGTCTGTCTGATATTAGTTACAAGTAAGAAATTAGTAACGAAAAAGTTTTGCAATGGCTGTGTGAAAAAATTATAATTCGATTACTTGTCTGTCATTTTGTCTCATTTAAGGAATGGTAAAGTGATCAAAATGCTATGAACTATGACAATATTAGTATAATATTTCCTTCATTGTATATGCCATAAAAATAAAGTAATAATAACATTCCCTTCCCAGACACTAAAACATGATGGATCTTCAATGGTCTAAAGTAACATGATCGTTTATGCATTATGCATTTACTTTTATTTTTTTAATCAAAAAAGGCTACAAATCTTTAAAATATATGCAATCACGTGTAGTGTTCAAAATAAAATAGTCAATACCGTACTAATAAAAATATTATTTTTGTTTTAATACTGATATATATCGATACCAGTGTATTTTGGTCTACCGTTTCGAATGTATCGATATTTTTCAAATATTTTTCCATATATATTTATAACCTATTTTTAAGTTTTTTAATAAAATATATATTATATACACATGTAAATATACGTCCATTACATTTATATTATCATATATATATGTTTATATGCAAATATAAAATTTAAAATTATAAATATTTAATATTCAAAATTTTTAACACATCAAATAATATAATAAATTATTATTAATTATGTTAAATAGTCTACTTTAATGAACATATTTTATTTTTAAATATAATTATGAAGAAAAAAAATGATCAAGAAAAAAAAAATTGGTTTAAAAATTCAAATAAATGAAGAAAAAAAAATCAAAATCTTGTACCAATAGGTACGGACCGGTACAAAAATCAAAACGGTATGATATTAGTATCGTTTCGTTTTACCTTAAAATCGGTATGTACCGGCCGATACGTACTGGTCGATACGGCCGGTACCGATACGGTAACGACTACTCTGGTTCAAAAGCTTAAAATTTTACTATTATTAATTTTTTCAATGAATAAAAAATCGAATCAGAAGTCAAATCAATGTGATCTCCGAATTACCGATTCAACCGATTAAATTGGATTATTCAATTAAAAAACTTAAATATTAAAATATGTGATTTTGATATTAAATAAGTATTAAATATAATACTTAGTTAAAACATATATATATTTTCTTAATGGTATTATTTTTAATATATAAATAAAAGATTAAAGGTTCAAATCTTATTACTTACAAAAATCATTTTAATAAAAAAACGATTTTTTACCAATTGAACAAACCAGTTCATTGAATCCCAATTCTTGATATGTGCCGTGAACCATCCAACCGGCCGGTCCAGTTTTCTCAACACTAAACCTTTCAGCCATGTTTGTTAAGTTTATGAGGATTAAAATCAATATATTTGACACTGTTCAGTGATTTTCTTACATAAGACTCTTGTTGCAAACTTGAAAGAATTAAAAAAAAACATGATATACTGATGTACTGAACTCAATTACTACAAAACTTCAGAGGAAATTGGAGAACTTTTATAAGAAGCAGAAGAATGAATAAGAGAAAAGAGAGTTTCATGATATTTTAATACCAGTAGCCTTACAAAACTTAGGGCAGCTGAGAGTGAACCCCAAGTAGCACTAAAGCTTGCTCCACAAGGCCAGACACTCATTTGTCTGCAAACAAATCTTAACTAGTACTACTATATCCTAACTTTTTAAGGACCAATATCAAGGTGGAATGAGGTAAGTACTCCAAAATCTCTGTTGGCTATTTAATAGCCACAATTGTAACCCAAATTTGATCGGAAGCGAAAATTGGGATGATCATACGTGTTGTCTCCGTAATCAACAGGCTTTATGACCACAGCTTCGCGCTTCCCATCTTGATCTTGAACTGCCCCAAAAATGATCTCATTGGTTTTCTCATGGCTTTGCTCATAGTAGGTATGCAGGGTGGATGCTTGATATCGATGATAATGCTGCTGTTTCTGCTGCTGCTGCTGCTGCTGCTGCTGATACTGCTGCTGCATATCAGCATCCCATCCACTGTAGAATGCCCGGCTTTGACGCAACTGATGGATCTTTTCTGGATCTTTTGACATGAAAGGGTACGTTTTCCGTGGAGTGGGGGTTCGGGTATCAATTGATGGGGGCTCATCTTCATCTGGTATCTCAAAGCTCTCTTGTGCAGGCCAAGGCATTGAGTACTTCAGTTGTTGCTGGTGCTGGCTCTGATATTGATAGCTTAGTGGCTTCTTTCTAAAACCAGGAAATACTCCTCCCAAAATTTCCAAAGCAGAACCACCACCATTGACAAAAAGCTTCCCAAGGGATCCAAATAAGCCTTCTTCTTGCTTCTCTTGTTCATCTTCAATTGGAATTAAAGGTGGCCTGACTGATTTCAGGGGTTTCTGATATGGACTCGATACAGCAGCATTTACTTTAACTGAATCCTGATCCTTCATGAGCATAGGAACAAACATAAAAATTCACTGTTTTAGACGATTTCGGAACCCTTTTTTTAAAAAAAAATAGAAGATTTTGGAACCTTAAGTCTAGATGAAAGCTAATATTGCCATTTCATTGATGAACTATGCAATATGAACTAAGGGTGAATTTCTTTTTTTTACAAAAGCAAGACACAGACATCATGAAGCAATTTCCAGTTGAAAAAAGGATGTTTGCTCTTGGTTCAAGTTTTCTATTCTCATCTGTTATAGAACAAAGCTTATGATTGAGGAACAGTTTCTGAGATGATATTTTTACATACAAGACTCAGCCAAAGCAAAAGTCAAGTTAAAATATTCCAGAGGAGAATCATATGTAAAGAATTTGTATAGAAATAATAACACTGAATACTCACATTCTGGGATGATACCATGGTGCCCACTCTACGTTGCAGCAAAGCTAGCATGTAACCAAAGAAGCCAGCAGCAACAAGAACAGCAGTTCCTGCAATGACAGAAATTATAATGTGTAAAACTCCAATACCGACAACTAATGAAGATCAAATTCAGGTGGATTAGTTTACCAAGAGGAAAACCACTTCCATACTGATAGGCACAGTCGTCAAAATGTAGTTGAATCTCTCTGATAGCTCGGTTTCCTCTATCTATCACGAGAAGGGAGCAACTGCTTCCAACATAGACTACATCAAAATCATTAGAAAACTTTGCATCTTCACTTGGTCCATCTACATGTCCCCCTCCCCGGCTCCATTTCCCACCAGCAATTGTTGTAACACCTGAAGAAGATTTCGCTTGTATCAGCAATCCTTTGAACATTATAAGACATTGCAAAAATTTAACATGATGACAAACATTAAGCTCGCCAAAGAGTGATCCTATTAATAAATTTAAGAAAAAGAAATTTTGATGGCAAATGTTTAGTACACAGGATAGTAGGGCACGGAGGTAAGATGCAAGGAGCATAAAGGATATAAAACTTATATAGTTAAGTCAAAATAACAAGTGAACCAGCAATTTCTCTTTCGGAAAACTCGGTAATTACATTGCTTACCTGCATCACTTATCTTCCTGATTGCCATGTTCATAGTGTCTGCAATATAAATGTTCCCTCTGTCATCTACTGCTAGCCCTTTTGGATGGTTCATCCTTGCCTCTCTCAGCTTGCCATCTACATGTCCAGGATATCCTTCAGGCGATCCAGCAACCAACTTTGGTCTACTATCTGCAGTTCTCCCATAATTTAAATGAAATAATTACAAGAAAAGATTTGCCAATTGATAAATCAAGACAATAGCATGACTGCAGAATTGAATGAGTGAATACCATATCTTTATATGTAATCAATCTTAACAGAGTTATAAGCATGCAGTATAGTTTAAAAAGTGTAACATGGTTGAGACGTCACAAAATGGACAGGGAAATTTGCTTAAAAAAATTTGCAGTGGATGGTTAACGGATCTAAAAAACCTAATAAGAATAAAACTAAGCAGGAGCACAATAAGTTAACGTTCCATTTAAATCACCAAACGTCTATGGTTGATACAAGATATTCTTGGTTTACAGCATTCACAAGTTACCAAGTTCAGATAGAAAATATTATAATCCTCAAAATAATGGAAATGCTTTTAGTGATAGATCTATTTGTTGCCATCTTATTTGTAGCAAAATGTAATAATATTCATAAAATATTGGTAGAACAACTGCACCATTCATCTAAGTTAACTAATCAATATTTTTACTACTGGAAAATTACCTGGATCTAACTTTCAAAGTTTTCGAATATATTAAGTGGAAATGCATTTGAATTACATTAAAATGCTTGACACATGAAACAATTAGCTCTAAAAAGGCCTCGAAAATTACATTAAAATGCTTGACACATGAAACAACTAGCTCTAAAAAGGCCATGAAAATAAAATATTGCACTCAGCACTTAGAGGGGAATGGGGAAGGTAAGCCAAATCAGCAAAAACGTGCACAGTCCTTTATGAGGCAAGTTGAATGACAGGACTTGACTGCCAACATATGCAAATACCTCATTTTTTTCCATTAATAACAAGACTTAGAACATTCACTAAGCAAAGATCATACTAAAAAAGCAAAGCATTAGACAAACAAAGGAAACAATTTGAATTACTAAAGGCAAATGAAACAAAATTAACAAACCCAACCATTTGAATAATATTATAAGAAAGAAGAAACCCACTTACATAGAGATAAAGAACCAGAAATCCGATAAAGGTTGCTATTAGCAGAGTCCAAAATCAGCAGCTCCCCACTAGGCAAAATCTCAACAGTGTGAGGCTCAATCCCAAGCTTACTTCCATCAAACAGAGTCTCCACAGTGTATCCATCCTCAAACTTCATCATTGGACGGCCAGTAATTGCTATACACACATAAATCCCATGGAGACTACCATATCAGATACCAATCTCCAAAACCAAAAAAAAAGAAGGAAATGTGGGTTCTAATTCTAAATTGTAATAGTCAGAGATCTAAACCTGTTTTAGTGGTAGCTTTGAGTGACCATAACCATTTCATAAAAGCAGACAAAGCATTAGAGAAAAACCCACTAACAATCTCTGCAAGAACAAAAAAAAAAATCAAATGCATTTGTCATCAAAGCAAGGATTTAAGCTTAAATCTAAAAGCAGATCAAAATAAATGCAAGCGTTTTTTTTTATTTATTTGTTTTGAAGCTTACTTGCAGGTGAAGAAGTAGTAGGAGCTGAAGAGACACCTCCAAGAAGAAGAAGCAAAAGAGCAATACCCAAAACCAACAAATTTTTGCCCATTGCCACTTTCACTCAAGAAAAGAAAAGCTAAAAAAACCTAACAAAGAGCTTTTATATATGAAAAGAGAT
Organism: Fremontodendron californicum; assembly: GCA_030761205.1. Taxonomy (NCBI): domain Eukaryota; kingdom Viridiplantae; phylum Streptophyta; class Magnoliopsida; order Malvales; family Malvaceae; genus Fremontodendron; species Fremontodendron californicum. The sequence continues at coordinate 18,865,443 of JAULJL010000023.1, read as the reverse complement.
TCAGGCTTTACACTTTGAGAAGAAACCCAAAACCCTATTTGGAATCTGGGTCTTTTGCAGAAAAGTGAATGAACACTGTGAGCTAGAGTATAACAGTAGAAAAGATGGTTCTTTTTCTTGGTTTTTTTGAGAGGGTGAGAGTGTACAGAATAGAGTGGTGTGAAGAGGAAGAGAACAGGGAAAGATACAAGAAAAGGAAAGGAAGAAAAAGCAAGAAAAATATAATAAAGCAAAAGAGCCTCGCCGTGACAGTGAGAGTAAGAGAGAGAGAATCAATATTGATGTGATTATAATTATAAGGCTTAAATGCTACAGTCTTCGTTTTATAGAAAGAAAAAAAATTACTATGGTTTAGCATCAAATAGAAGTGTCTAAATGAATCTAAATTTTAAATTTTATTTAAAAAATTAAAATCCGATTTTTTTAAAATTTGATTTAATAAAAGAAAAGTCATATTTGAACTTGAGAAAACTCAAATTCGAAATGGTCTGAATTCGAAATGACTTAAGCTCAAAATAGTCTGAATCTGAAATAATCTGAACTTGAAATGATTCAAACTTGAGATCGATCCGATCATAAATCCGTAATAACCCGAATTTTAATGCTAAAAATAAGAATAATTAAATTGTAATTAAATATTTTTTATGAAACAAAAAATTTAATTATCAATTTCATTCTAATCATTTTTTTTACTTTTTAATCTAAAATTAAATTTTAATATATATATATGATAAAATAATAATTTTATCACAAAAGAATCAATTGTATTTTTTACTTATAACTTGCGAAGATATTGAAAGTATATAAATATAAAACAATTTGATTTGTATAAACAAATTACTAAAATCACTTCAAACATTTTAAACAACTTAAATTTATGTCAAGATCAACAAACACACTTGATATTTCTTAATAATTATAGTTATAAATTTGTACATATTATTTAATTTTTATTAAATTTGAAAACAACTTTCAAATTAATTCTTTTAAAATATAACTTTAAATATTAACAAAAATATTATTAGAACTTTTATCGAAAAACTCTTAATTTGAATTAAATAATCTTTTTTATTCAACAAATTCTTATAATATAAATATCAAAATATTATACTTTAATTATTACGAATTGTTTGTTTTTTTTCATGCTTAGACTTAATTAGTTTATTAATACTCACTATTCTTTTAGAATTACAAATTTTTTCTTAAGTAATTATTATTTTTTAATAACAACCTAATTAATTAATAAGATTGTAATATTATTTTATATATCCCATGTGGTTCGTATGTCTTGTAATTATATCGTGTCTAAAATTATCATATCTATAAATCATTATGTCATTTTATTTTCATTCGTCATTATTATTTAATATTTAATATTCAAATGATAAATTATTAAAATATTAAAATATAAATTATACATCAAGTAATTTTTAATCATAATTTATTAGAAATTTTGGTTTTAAATTAAGTTAAGATTAGACCATTATGATAAATAAGTGAATAATTAATTAATATTAGTATTTTGTTTTTGGCGTTGTCTCTTAAATTTTAGTCCTATTTGCTTTAAATATAATAATTTTCTCATTTTTATTTAATTATTAATGTTTACAATTATATTTATATGTATGCATAATATAAATCATAATGTATTTACATGTTTAATATTAAAGTTTATCAAATCAATTATTTTAAATATCAAATAATAATATATCATATTTTTTATAATCAATTATTTAACAAATTGATTTTATATAACATATTAATTTTATATTCTTTTTGGTGCTAACAATTATTATACTAATATACAAATATTATTTAAAAATGTCATATTATATACAAAAGTTTATTTAAAAAACAATAATAATTTATTTTTAGATTTGAAGTTTTAAATTATATAAAAATATTACATCAAACATAAAATTAAAAATGACGTAAAACTCGCTTAAACCCGAAGTAGTTCAAACTCGAAATTATCAAAATCTGAAAGAGCCCAAATAAAAAATGATTCAAACTCGAAATGATTCGAATTCAAAAAATTCAAACCCAAATTGATTCGAATCTGAAAAAACTCAAATCTAATATAACCCAAACTCAAAATTATCAAACTCAAACCGGTATGAACCCGACCAATTACCAACATTAACAACAGGGATACATTCATTTTATTCCCCACCTAAATTCCCGGCTGTTTTTCTCTTTTTCTATTTTTAATGGACAATTTTCTTGTCTCATACCACCACTAATGTTTTGGGTTAAAATATCTAGATAATCTTTGTACTATAATCAAAAGTGCATTTTAATCTCTGTAATATAAAAATGAGTAATTTAATCCTTATACGTTTAAAATTGATGTAAAAAAAGTAAAATTGATAACTGTGTTAATGGAAAACGTCTAAATGCTGACGTAGACATGTGAAACTGACAGAATAGATGATTTGGAAAAATAATAATAACGTGTCAAATTTTTTTGCTCAGGTGGAATTTAGAAACTGACAGAATAGATGACTTCGAAAAAAAAATGATTACATGTTTTTACGGGTAAGGGATGAAATTGGATAAAAAAAAATCATGTTTTTCTAAATTCTACTTGAGTAAAAAATTTGACACGTCATCATTTTTTCTAAGTTATTTTTTCTGTCAGTTTCACATGTCTATATTAGCATTTAGACGGTTTCTCATTAACACTGTTACCAATTTTACTTCATTGCACCAATTTCAAACGTACAAAAATTAAATTACTCACTTTTATAATATAGAGATTAAAATACATTTTTAATTATAGTACAGAGATTTTTTTAAGTACTTCAACCAATGTTTTGATTCAACCACCTCCTCCTTATCTCAACTTTTTTTTTTTTTTATGGAACTGAGTCAAGAAATGTCCTTTATAATGGCTATTTTTCACATTGTGTGGAGAGTAGAGAGAGAACATATAGCTGGTTTAACTAATTTTGTTTAAGTTTATTATTGAAGCATTGCCTAATTTATACATTAGCCAAAGTATTTTTGTATCTATATTTTCCATCATCACCATTTGCTACATTGAGCCAGCTAGTTGAGCATTCAATAATACAGCAGCAAATGGAAAGGTGGGGCTCTATAAAGAATACTTACTAGACTTAACTACTAACTAGTCAAATGTGGGCTTATGCCTGTGTCACGTGCACGGGCGGACCGTATCACGTGCACGGGCGGATCCTGATTAAGAGAAAATTAATAGAGAAATAGAATAATGGTTACTTTACCCTAATAACAAATTTTTTTTTTTAATGAAAAGTCGTAGTTTGAAAAAGAAAAAAAAATATGGATTCTAAAATTTAAATTCAAAATCTATTAAATATTATTTTTTTAAAATAATTATATAAATTAACTGAATTATATCGAGATTCTCCAATGACAAAATTTTAGCTGGTGGTCTTGTGGTCCAGCACCAGCAGCAACCGATCTATTGCTCCACTGAAATCACCTGACATGATTTATATTTTATAGAGTAACCCGTATATAAGATGAAAGTAAATACTACGACTAAATAGTTTAGTAGTTTTGGGCTTTGGGTTGAAAAAAAAAGTGAGAAAACTGCCACTCAACCCATTGTCTGGGTGAAAGTTAGGTTGGTGGGAGGAGGATGCTGGACCTCACAATTGTTTCTCTGCCCCCATTGCATTGCAAGTTGTCAATTTTAAATTTTAATAATGCCATGTGAAATAAGGATAGCTACCAAGTTGAAGTTGGTCATCTTTTAAGTGTTTTCAATGCACAAATAGATAGGCAATAACAAGGTTCCTTTGCACTCGGGAGGCAGATTCCCCTCTCCTTACTGTTAAGAAATACGGATACGGATACGTAATATGAGTATAATATAACACGAATATAATAACATATAAATTTTTAGTAAATTAGACACGGGTATGACAGGACACGGTACTAAAAAATATTTTTTATATAATAATATACAATTAAAATATAAATAAGTCTTTATACTTTTATTACACCCAAATAAGTTCTTAACTTTTAATTTGTATCCAAATAATTCTTTAACCTTTAACATATTCCCAAATAAGCCTTTAACTTTTAATTTATACATAAATAAACTCTTAATATAAATCAATATTTCACTTGAAATAAAGGCTTATTTAGGAACAAATCAATGTTAAAAAAAATCGGATTGGAGGTCGAACCGATGAGACCTTCGATTACCGACACAACTAATTGGATCGGTTGAACCGACAGGTTGTATTAAAAAAATATTTTTAATATTAAATAAGTAGTTAATATACTAAGTGATGGTAACTCAATTAAGAGTTGTAAACCCAAGTGCAGGTTATGTTCAAGTAATAAATTCTCGGGTGTCCGAGGTCGAACCACAGGGAAGCGTATTAGTAAGTATAAGTTTATAAATATATAAGAAAAAGAAAGTAAACAAGATATTAGGGAATCAACAACAAAATAAAATAAACAAGATATTAGAGAACAAAATAAATAAAATAACATAAAAGAAATTAAACAAAATATAAAAAACAATAAGAAAGGATGTTGAGGTTAGAGAATCCACTCTTGGTGTTATGCTAAGATTAATCTTGTTTTATTACACAATTGAAATCCACACATAAGGGAGGTTCCAATCGGAAGGTTTAGCAATTCAGTCCAAATTGTCCAACGTCCATAGCATATGATATTATGTTCATTTGGTGTCCTCAAAACTCATAAAAAGAGTCCAAGCATTCCTTATGCCAAGGTATATGTCTACAACAAATCAAGGTTATGAAACCAAGCATTTACTGTGCCATTTTCATTGTCAATAATGAATCAAGATCTCTACTTTGCAAGTATGATTTTAAACCAAAAGAAAATATTATCTATGCTAGTGCTTATAAATGATGATTCATTTTAGCTCATGTTTAAGAGACTAACCTTAGCATTTACCAAGAGCTTCACCTCATCACCTCAACAATATGATTAGAAACACATACTAGATATGAATAAAATGAAAAGAAATATAAGAAGAAAAAGAAAACTAGAGAAAGGAAAGAAAAAGAAAACTTAGAGAATTTTATTACAATGGCTATCCTACCAATGTATCAATGTATCCCAATACTCATCCAAGGCCCTCTATTTATACACATTTTGGAGGGCTAAATGACAAGAGACAAGCTTTACAAATTTCAAAGGTAGGTATAATAGGTGGGTGCATTTTTCTAACAATTTTCGTCATATTGTATGACAATTCTGATCAGCCAGCTTGATGGTCGATTTTGTCAATGTTGGAGGCTCGATCTGATAAAATGGTCTTCTAGAAAAATATACCCCTATCAGTTATGGATCCATAGCCGTTGGAATCAGATCATTTGCTCACGTGGATCGGAAGATATGGTCAAAATACCAAAACGGTGCAGAACAGACGTCATTGCACATCAGCCAACTTGATGGTCGATTTCGCTAGGGAAAACGACTCCGTTTCAAGAAGTGTAAAACATGAAAAAGATAGATATGCCTCTTAGCTTTACAGGGATACAAAGTTCAGCCTTATTGCTTCAGTGAAACTCGAGATATAGCTGATATGGCAAAAGGTGTCGGAACTGGAACTGAACTGGATTTGCCCTTAATTCTAGTAATCTGAAATCACTCAAAGAAACTTGTGAAAAACACCAAATTACATAAAAATATAAAAGATCATAAACACAATTAGACTAAACAATAATAACTCGTATTTGACACAAAACAATAATAAAACATAACTAAAAACTATATAATTATACGAGTTATCACACCCCCATACTTAGATTGTTGCTAGTCCCTAGCAACGACTCAATAAAAATAAAATAAGAAAATCTAATCTAATCCATTTTCGTAGGAAATCACGGTGGCACTTAGCATGTGACACAAGCCTTTAAACCCCTAGGTGTCCCTAGTGGACGAGTTTAGTCTCGTGAGGGTTTACTAGGACGATACCCACAAACATTGAAGAAATAAGAAAAACTAAAAATAATAATTATAACTAATCCTTCCAATATAAATTAGAGATAATCATTGGACAAGTCTTAAAAACTAATCAATAGCTTAAAGAAATTCACAAAAAATCTTGCTTGAATGTAAATAGTTTGAGTTAAGCCAATAATAACATAACATATTTCAATCAAAATAGTGTATATTCAAACTTAATCTCAACTTCTCACATGGGATACTCTCTTGATTTTCACTCTTTAAAGTAGTGGTAAAGTGTTTACACTCAATCAATCTCATGAAAACACTTCTACCATATGCTTGCTTGTCCACCTATTCTCCACTATTTAGATCATACAACTTCATAAATCAAGAGGTCTTTATTCAAGGTTGTAATGGGGCCAAAGGGTTATAATGTGGTTAAAGAACAAAAGGATAAAGATATCACAAAGGTTCCAAAGAGTTCATAGATTTTAGAGACATAATAAGATCATACAAATAAAACTTCTCAAAACTCTTATAAAGCACATAATAACATAGGCTAAATATTCATGTTGAGCCTTTGCATCATTCTAACCAACTTTGTAACATCTTTTTCTAGAAGTTCAAGAGAAGATTTTTTTTTTTTTTTTTTTTTTTTTAATATGGGAATGTATTTGACAATGATCCCTTTCTTTTTCTCTTGACTTTTTCTTTTCTTTTCTTCCCCCACAATTATCTTTTGTTTCTAACCCAAATTTTCAAATAAAAATATCCCTTGTTTTTTTGCAATATGTCTCAAAATATAAAATTCATCTTTAGAACAAGGGTAAGGATATAAGTATATTTAGGCTAGGTGTAAGTTGTGGTTATCAATAAAACATCATATTTAATGTAGGCTCAAATTGGCTCACTAGTGGGGATGTTCTCGTAGAACATTAATAATGGATGGCTGTTTGGCTCTGGTTATAATCCTAATGCCTCTATCATATTCATGTTGTCACATGTATCAATATAGTCTCAAACGGTTTAAAGCAAGTTCTAGAGAATCATGTAATCATAAGAGCACTCAAGAAAGAAATTAGATTGATTTGTATAATGCATCAATCATTATAGGCTCAAAAACTCACAAAGATGATTATACAAGTCAGATTAAGTCTAAACATGCTTCTTTCTCAATCAACATATCATATTAACATTGGCTTATAAAAAGGTTGATATCAAGCTCAATTCTCATGAAAATCTTCTCACTAATAAATCTGTTTTAGACTTATGCAATTCATATCTCATTATAGTATTGAAAGTAACTAAAAAAAAAACACTAAGTCTAAACATGTTTTTTTTTTTTTTTTTTGAATAAGAAGATTAAATCAAACTGACAAGGTATGTCTCAAGTCTCCCTTACTCAGACCTTGTTCAGAATGAATACTTCTAAATGTCTTAAAACACAACAATTTTTTTTTTTTTTTTTTTAGCAAAATATGTCCCTTACCCCCTACTAAAATATGACATTGTCCCCAATGTCAAATTTTAAAGGTAGAATTTAGGAGATATTACCTGCAGAGGTTGCTAACCACTTATTATAACTGAGACACAACAAACAAAATGTTAGATAATGTTGCCGAAAGTGTATTTGACCTGTCAGAAGAAAATGTTAACCTAACAAAAGATTTTTGCGTGATTTCAGGAAGAAAATCAAAAAGAGAAGAAAAATCAACCGTAAAAGTCCAATGCAAAAAATACGAGAATAATTACACAAATCGAACAACAGTAAATTAAACCGAAATGAAATTATTGCAAATCAAACCAAAAGCTGAGAAGTCATTTATTGTAGTTGTGATTGTGGCTCACATCTTCCTCTGGTTTTACGTCCAGAAACGGCTTAAACGCCTTCTATGAGTCGAGGATATGCTTCCCATCCAGTTTTCTTACAAGCTGGCAAACAGGGTCTTTTAACATCAGATTCCCAAGATGTTGCCATTCCCTTTGGAATTGCGACCATAAATCAAGAATTTCTCTTTGTACGTCTCCACTAGGATGCGTCTCAAGAGAAAGTTGGATATTACCCAAATTCTCCTTACTCAGTCCATCCTTAATGAATTCAATTTTATCATCTCGATTAGAGGACGGAATCCCAATAGAACGACATTTACCGTTACACGTCCATCGTGCACACTTGTGGCAATTTGAACTCATGCG